>CM032159.1:21285249-21416700 GCA_018901935.1 Pugionium cornutum
ATATTTAATATATTACACGTGGTCGCAAATCAGTCGCAAATTGCGATTGATTTGCTACTATATTTATATATATTGAATTTATAACACGTGGTCGCAAATCAGTCGCAATTTGCGACTAATTTGCGACCACATGTATTCATTGTGACTGAAGTCCCACCACATTGCCAATACAGTGGCAATGTAGTGGCAAATCAGTCACAAATAATATCCTAAATCCTAAAATTTGAGATTTTGATGAATACATATAATTATATAAGATTGATTAATTGATTATAAGTTATACAAATTTCAATTACTATGAAAACAATAATATTTCTCAAATTTGCAAATAACTTACCTAAAACACTTAACAAATTTACTTAACCTTATACTTCTTATATACATTTCAAATGTTTTCTAAATATGAAATCATTAGAAATATGGTTTTCAATATATGTTATGACTTATAATAGTTAGTAGTCTCATTAGTATGAAAATACAAGTTTTAAATGTGGAAAATACTTAGAGAAAATGTGAATTTACCATATGTGGTCGCAAATCAGTCGTAAATTTACGACTGATTTATGACCACGTTTAATTTTTGTGACTGAAATGCCACCACATTGCCAATGCAGTGGCAAAGTGGTGGCAAATCAGTCACAATTACTGGAAAAAAATCACATTTATATGGTTATTAGTAATACATTGAATTATATAAAAATCATATGTACAAAATACATAATAGCATAACTATATTTCTTACATTTCTTCATTCTTGTCATCATCTGAAGATGAAATATTACATTGAAATTCATCATCTAGTTCTGTATCTTCGACATCGAAATCAATTTCTTCCGTATGGTTAACTCTATCGACCAACCGATCTACTTCTATCTCTTGAACAAGCATTACCTCTTCATCATTTTCTTGTTGCAAGAGGCCAATCTCTTCTTTGTTTTTGTATTTCCCCAAAATGTTAGATCTTGGATTAACTTTCAAAACATTGAGCCATGTTTGTTTTGATGATGATTTAGTGTGCGGATAGGGAATATAACAAACTTGATCTGCTTGAGATGTTGATACATCATAAGTATTGAAATATAAATTAGTTATAAATTTGTAACAAAAAAATTATATATATAGTAAATTATTAACGAATATGTACCAAGAATAAATGGTTTGTATTTTTAGTATTTCCCCAATGATAAGACATCAACGACGCCATTTTCCGACTTCCGAGTACATTTCGAGGGCGTAGGATCGTACCATTCACATTTAAAAAGCGTGATCTTCAAATTTAGGAGTCCCACATACTCAAGTTGAATGATATCTATTAAAATACCGTAGAAATCAGCTTCATCAGATGCATTTGAGTAATTTTCCCCCTTCACACAAATACCGTAGTTACATGTCTTTCTCCTATGTCCATGTTTTTTCGTGTGGAACATATAACCTCTTGTAAAATACATCGGCCAAGTGGACGTTTTATTCATCGGACCTTGAACTAATTCTTGAGCCCATATAGGAAAGACACATGAATCTGTGGAAGTGCATGAGTTGACCTATGATCATATATCAAAAATTAAACTTAATTAGTATTTCCAAATTAATAAATAAAATATAATATACATGTCAAATAATTAATTAAACATACATAATCCCTAACCCATATGTGGAACTCTTCCTCTCTTTTCGATGAAATGTTATCTTCCGAAAGATATGGATACGTACATCGAATATGATCTTCAAACATTCTACAACAGTAAATATTAAAAATTAATATATATTTTTTAATATAATGAACTGAAATGTAATAAATGCAATTAATTGTTTTCATATACCTCTCTAGTGGCCAAAAATATTCACAATTCCGTAATACATATGCATGTACATATTTATATTTTTTTGGAGAGCCATATTTCTGTACATTTACCACTTGGACGACCCATATGCGTAAATATATCCGGTACTCCAGGATCCGGATATACATGCACGTCACCTTCATCGAATCTTGTAGACATGTTTATATATATTATATTACTTACATTCATATATAATAAAATAATTAATTCATAAACATAACAATTAATTTAGGTTACCTGTTTTTCGTGCGTATGTGCGCAGCAAAGTAATGTTCCGAGAAGTAAGATATCTCATCATTCACATATGATTCAACAATCGACCATGCAGCATATCGTTTGTTCTTCGCCTTGCTTTTTAGTTTTTTAAAAAACCTTTCAAATGGATACATCCACCTATATTGCACAGGTCTACCAAGTTCAGCTTCGTATGGTAGATGTAAAGGAAGATGCTTTATGACGTCGAAAAATGAAGGCGGAAAGATCTTTTCCAAATTGCACAAAATTATGACTATGTTTTCCTTCAGAATTTGGACACGGTTTTGTTGTAATGATCTGGAGCATAAATCACGGAAAAATCCTCCAATCCCTATATATATATATATATATTAATTACCATCGATAATTAATTAGTTCAGGCAATTATTATTAATTTACGTATTTCCAATTAAAAATATAGTTATTACTATATTTACCTGATAATGCTAGATGAACGTTCTGTGGTAAAAGTTCTGCAAATATAAAAGGGAGAAGTCTTTCCATAAAAACATGGCAGTCATGGCTTTTCATGCCCGAGAACTTTAGTCCATCCATATCCACACAATTTGCTAAATCTGCCGCATAGCCATCTGGAAATTTGACATCATTTTTTATACATTCTAATAACCGTTCTTTCGCTTTTTGGGTCAATCGAAATATAAGGAATGGAGCATTACCCCGACCATCCACGTGCAACTCCTTTCGAGAGCAAAACTTCGCAATATCCAATCTTGACTTAACTGTATCTTTTGATTTCTCTTTCACATTCATAACAGTATTAATGATGTTATCGAAGAAATTCTTCTCTATATGCATCACATCAAGATTATGTCGAAGGTTAAGATTCGTCCAGTACGACAACTCCCAAAATATACTTTCTTTGTGCCAATTATGCCAGCTGCCGTAACCTTCTTCTTTACTTTCATGACCATTTCCGCCGCACTCAGATGTTCTTAAAGGATTGACAGTTTTTATTCGCTCGTATAAAACTTGTTCTCCTGTCAATGATTGTGGAGGACAGTCATTCAAAGTGTGCTTCCCTTTTAAAAAATTTGTTTTATTTTTCCGTAACTGGTGACTATTAGGAAGAAACCTTCTATGATAATCAAACCAACACGTCTTTCTCTCATTTGGTAATTGAAATGCCTTCGTATCATCCATACAAATTGGACATGCCAGCCTTCCATGCGTTGTCCATCCTGACAACATTCCATAAGCGGGAAAATTGCTTATCGTCCAAAGTAACACAACTTTTAGATTGAAATTTTGGTTCAACGATACATCGTATGCATCAACTCCCGTAGACCATAATTCTTTCAACTCATCAATCAAAGGTCGGAGGAATATGTCCAGACTAGCACGCGGATGATTTGGCCCTGAATTCAAAATAGTTGAAAAAAAATACTCTTTCTTCATACACATCTCCGGTGGCAAATTATATGGAGTGATAATCACCGGCCATAATGAATGATTACGAGACATCCCAAATGGATCAGTACATAAGCCAAGATAAACGTTTTGAGATTCAGCAGCAAATCTAGGATGTAGATATTGAAAATTTTTCCACTCTGCAGCATCAGATGGATGACTCAATTCTCCGTCTTCTACTTCATGTTCTGCGTGCCACCTCATTGCCTCTGCGGTTTTTTCGCTTTGATACATTCTTTTAAGTCTATCACCTATAGGTAAATACCACATACGACTGAAAGGTATTCTCGTCCTGCCCTCGCTTGGCTTATACCGGGGGGAATCGCAAAATTTGCATTTTTCCCATTACTCATCTTCTATCCAGAATATCATACAATTTTGAGCACACACGTCAATTGTATAAAACGGGAGGTCTAAATTTCGCATCAATTTTTTGGTTTCATAATATGAACCCATTGCCTGATTCTCCTCGGGTAAATATTCTGTAAACAGCTCCGCCCAAGAATCCATACATTTTTCTGGTAAATTAAAATCAGACTTGATGTTCATAAACCGAGCAGCTAAAGATAACTGTGAGTGCCCTTCATGACAACCATCATACAATGGATTTTTTGCAGCTTCTAACATGTTGTAAAAATTTTGTGCTTCTTCATTAGGCCGTTCTTCTTCATTATAATTATAATTTTCTTCGTTCTGATTATAGTACTCATGATCATCAGTCGTTGTCTCACGAAATGCATCCGTCACCATTTCAACATATCTATTACCGGATATACCAACTGTTTCATCACTACTACAATCACGTCCCTGATTTCTTTGTACATCACCCCGACTAGTACTCGTCCCTAACTGAACATTCAGCTCTTCTCCATGTTTATACCAAATATAATAATTTGGCATAAATCTTCGATATATAGATGACTCCATATTTTTCGTCCCGGAATAAATTTATCATTTTTGTAATTAATACAAGGACAGAAAAACTTACCTCCGCTACTTTGAGTTATAGGTTGACTACTTGCAAAATTCATGAACTGCTCCATGCCTTGTGCAAATTCCGCCGATATATTTCTTGTTTCATTATCAATTCTTCTGTACATCCAATCTCTCGAATTGTTATAATTTCTCCACATGTTTTAAATAAATTTTTACCTTCGATTTTACAAATAAGAGACTGTGATGGTGCATATATATACAACATTTTGCGACTACTTTGCCACTACTTTGCCACTAATTTGCCACTACTTTGCGACTACAGCAATGTAGTCGCTTAAATGTCGTTATACCTAACACGCACATATTTTTTATGTTGGCACTTTGCCACCACTTTGTGACTGCAGAGCCACTACATAACGTAGTCGCAAATTTGTCACATTTTTAGCGACTTATTTTGCGACTGATTAGCGACTCCCTGGGTCAGTCGCAAGGCAGTCGCATTTCAGTCGCTAATTGGTTGCGTATTGCGACCAACATGCGACTACAGTTATGATCACATTTTTGCGACCAATTTGCGACTACTTCGCTGTAGTCGCAAATTAGTCGCTAAACCATGGCAAATGTGGTCGCAAAAATTGCGACCACGTATGTAGTCGCAAATCGCAGTCGCAAATTGGTAGTTTTCTTGTAGTGAAAATAAGTTCCATTTATGCGCATATTTTGGGTTATTCAAATCTAAAAAACCCAAATTGAAATCTCTAATTTGAATCTCCAAATTAAAATTTATATTTGAATAACAAAATATGAGGTTTTGTGAAACGGACAACAGACGAAAAAGAGAAAAAGAGTAAAAACGTTACCTAAAACTTGACGGTGATGGTGGATTTTGGTGAACCGGAAAAATAATAAACCACGTTTTTCTTTTGTTGCGGAAAGAAGAAGAAGAAGATGGATTTTTATTTTTAATTTAATTATAAAAAGTAATGGTTTAATTAAATGATAAAATAGTCAAAGAATATTATTAAAAGAGAAAGAGTTTATTGAAAATAAGGTTAGTTGAATGTTTTGATAACCATAAAGGTTATTCCATCAGTTGATCTATTTATTTATCCTAAATTAGTTATAAATAAAATTAAAATATTATATTTATATTTTTTTTCTAATTTATAGATTATTTTTCCTATTAAAAATAAGTTATAAGATATTGTTATTGTTATTGTTATTGTTAAAAAACAACTAATGGTGCTAAATTTAAAATAAAAACTTAAAATAATATTATTTTATAGAAGTAATTTAAATTCTTTAAAACTACATATTTTCATGTAAAATTTAGTGAAATACCCTATATTAACACTAAATTAATTTTTTTGGACAAATATAACACTAGATTTAGAAAGTCTAGCATATAACGTTATAAACCCAATCATAAGACTCTTTTACCCTTTTTATTATGTAGATTTGATTTTTATAATGTTTGAAAAAAACAAAAAAGAGGTGACGTGAGTGAATAGAAAACGCAACGTTCGTGACGACCATCATCTCTAGCACCAATGGATGGCGAGATCTCCGGTGACATTCATCATCTCCGGCGACGTTCGTCATCTCCGGCGATGTTCATCATCTCCGGCGACGTTCATCATCTCCGGCGACGTTCGTTATCTCCGACGACATTCGTCTCTTTCATCTCCGCCAAGATCTATTTCAATGACTTTTCCGGCGAAATCTGTAGATTTCTTCTCTTTTTCTCTCTCCTCTCCATCTTCTTTACCGATCTGCTCATAAGATAGCTGTTGAAGCTTTCAAGCAGTTAATTGATGAAACGTCTAAGGTATATCTTTTAATGAACTGAGTTTTTTTTTTTAGAACATTGATCAATGATCATCATGCTTTTGAAAGGAAATTGGGGGGGGGGGGGGGGGGGATGATCTGCGGTTCAAAGCATTTGAGGGAAAGGAGGGAGAGACTTTTGAATGAAAGGTAACAATCTATATTTTATTTACACTCAAATGTCTATGTATATGGACTTGTACTTATATTTTAGATGAATTTTTTGCCTTGGTTATTATAGTGAAAGAGAACTTTGGTTATTATACTTATATTTCAAAACAATGGTATGTGAAAGAGAAGTATCAATAAATTTACAATGGTCTAAGGTTGGTGACATACATGGTTATATGTTTTGCAAGAAAGAACGATAGAAAAAATGAAAATTTTTTGCATTGAAGAACTAACCATATTCTAAGTTTCTATTTCCAGTACCAATACAAAAATTAACCTATTGAAGCTGAGATCACTCCTGCAACAGAATCTAGAGAACGGAGAAGATGAAAAAGCTCTCAAGCATTTAGAGAGACTAGTAACCACACAACTAGAGGAAACACAGTGGAAGTTCTTAATGGCCAGAAAACGCAAGCCAAGTGTTCAAGCAAATATATATTTCAATGAAACCCACTCTCGTTCGAGGCTTTATTCAAGAACGCATTGCTCATGGACCGGTCCGGGGAGGGAGACGCAATGCTGAAGAGGCTGGAAGATGCATTAGTTGTAGCCGAGGTTGAGAATATGGTGAAGGAAGCAAGGGATGTGAGATTGATCATTGCACAAATACAATTCTTGCAGAGGAAAGTGGATGGAGCATTGAATAGCTATGAGGAGCTTAAGAAAGAGGATCCAAAAGATTTCAGACCGTATTTTTGTCGGGGTATGATTTATAGTTTGCTTGACAAGAACGCTGAAGCCAAGGAACAATTTGCTAAATACATAGAGCTTTCTCCCAAGAAAGTAGAAAGGTACTTGAGAACTCTATTATCTAGAATGAAACTATTTGGTAGTGGTGAAGACAATTGAATTATGATTTTTGTTTTATTTGAAGTCTCATATATGAGGAATAAGACACGGAAAACTACATTGTTTTCTACTGAGAAATTCTGTTGGATTAATACCTTCATGAAAATATAAAAAGTTTTCCTAAATTTTAAGAATTAACTCTTATGTTTTACTAATTCTTTCATAAAACGTAAAATTGCAGAGGGTTTATTAAATTTTAGGAAGATTCTATACAAATTTAGTAATTTCTTTCTAAAACGTAAAATTGCAGAGGTTTTATAAAAATTTTAAAAAAAATTTATGTAAATTTAGATAGTATCTTTTATGTTTTAGGAATTCGTTCCTAAAACATAAAATTGCAGAAGGTTTATTGAATTTTAACTTTTAAGATGATAACACAAATCAAGAACACATAAGTTTGATTTTTCTTAGACTTATGTTATTTATGTTTTTTAATCTATAGAATATGATCGTGTATTCTACTACATAGTTTATAATACCCAAATGTCATTCTAAAATCATGTAAATACTACTGTTTTGCTGCTCAATAACATTAACATGTAAAGAATCAGTGCAAACTTTCAAATCAATAGTGATGTTCTTTTGCTTCAACTGAAAAGCTACATCTACCAAACGTATATCACCTTTCTTAATTCGAATTGAAGTGATAGCCTAATAATGTAATAAGTAATGCAATAAAGAAGCAGCTTATGAGTAACGATTGCAAGATAAAGAAACATAATGTATACCACATAAAGTGAAATATAAAACTATCCTAAATTTAGGAAGCTAGATCACATGAGCTTAAAGAAGCTCAAATTTCAGAAGTAGAGTTAATCATCAGAAACATATATTGTCATACTCAGATTTAAGAATTTACAATGAAAACAAAAACACAGTTTTTTAGAAGTAGTTTTCAAACAATGTTCTCTGTTGGTCACTTTTAGATTCTTGTGTTGTCTCTTTGCTTTTCTTATTTTTCTAAACTGAATCTCACAAACTGCAGAACAATAGTAATACTGAATCTAGCGAAGATGGTGGCAAGAGATGAGTTGTTCTTGGAGAAGATGTTTATAAAAAAAAGTTTCCAAGTTTCTTAGTTTTTACCACATCAAGTGACACATAAGACTATCCTAAATTTAGGAAGTTAGATCACAGAAGATTAAAAAAGCTCAAATCATACACATTTGATTTCTTTCACATTTTTTATAACTTTCACTAAACCATATACATTTGATTTCTTTCACATTTTTCCTTTGGAGAAACAAAGTTAGACAATGCAAATTCCCAAAGCTTAGTGCTGAAATCTAATGAATCAAAAGTGATAAGCTCAAATGGGTTCTATATACAAACATGATACATAATTATTTTAAATGTTGTGATCAGTCTTGAAGCATAACGAAAACCTAAATTATGGTTGTAACTCATGAATTGGACGTTAAATGGAGATTCCATAGAACTGGTAGATGAATCTCCTAAAAGAAAAATGTAACATTTTAAATGGCAAAGAGATTTCACTTAATTTCAGTGATTACTCACTTTTAATTTTAATTTTACCCATTTTCAGAATGATATGTTTACCTGATTATTTTAGAGTGTTCACTGTTCAATTTTAATTTCCAACTCATCATTATTACCCAGGACGAGCGCTTTGATCAAATGACTGGCTAAAGACAACATGCTGAAAAATATTATGGTCGCAAAACGATGATATTTAAGCCAAAACATTCTTGCTTCTTCCCATCATCATCTCTTCTTCGTCTTGCTTTTTCTTTTATTTCATCCAAATTCTGAAACTTTGACAATTCGTAACCTTTTCTCAAACTTTGATTAATAAACGTGTTGTTTGTCTTATAACCAACTATGACATATATAACCATCCAATGTGTATAGGTAAATTTATATGTATAGGTAAATTTATATGTATAGGTAAATTTATATTGTTGAAGCTATTGGTAGCTGTCTTGGCTCCGTAACTACAACTTTACTTATGGATTTTGACTTAGATGTGTGCAAATTTTTTTAACTTAATTGAACATCTATTTTAACATATAACATCCAAATGGTTCATGAGTTTGATGACTTCCACAGGAATTTCATATAGAGCATCATTTGTCTTTATATATGAACAACATAAACATCATTAAAACAAACTATTAATTTAATAGCTTCACATCATACAATTTTTTATGTGTTTCTTGATTGTGTTATGAAAATTTTGTTAGTCAAATAAAAAATTGAAGTTAGTAGATAGGACTAGCAACAGGAGTGAAACCGAGCAACTGCTTAAAGGAGTCATGGTTGAACCACCACAACGGAGTCAAACATCCTGTTCGTACCATTGGATTGAGACTTCAATCTTTAGATAGTATTTGGTCACAATGATAACCTGTTTTTGAGCAGACACAGCTCGGCTAAACTTCAAGGATTCAACACGGTCGTATCCGTTTTAGAAATGGCCGACAATGGTGACGAAGAAGTCTCTGTAGCAAAAAATAAATTCAGACGGAGGCGACGACGAAGATTTATTACACAACGACGGAGTTGGGGTGACAGAAGACTTATCGAGTGTGGTTGTGAGAATGAAAAGATGAAAAAATGGATTACGTTAAATGTAAATAAAGATAATTTAATCTTTTTTAATAATAAAAATGCTATACTTGTGACTTTAACATACTAATGATAATTTCGTCACTAAAACTTGATTTAGTGATAAATTATTTAATTGCCCAACAATTTATCCGTATAACAAAATCAAAACCGGTAGGTAAAAAATTCTTATTCGGTTTTAGAAATGCCCAGGGCTACTAAAACCTGTTGCTATCATCAAATTATTTCGACGAATCAACGAATTAACGAATTAAACAAAAATTGTTATATGTGTTGAAGTAAACAGAACTTCAATTATTTCGTATTGCGTAATTCCGACCTTTAGACTTATCATCGGCCCAATGTGATAATATAAAGCCCATATTTAATAAGCCTATTAAAGCCCATTTCTGATCCATTATTTTAGCCTTATAAATAGGTACTCTACACTCGTATTCTTTTTAGTTATTACCCATTTCTTCTTCTCACTTCACGTCAAAACCAGTCACCGACTCGCCATACCCGACGCCAAACAAAACGCGACCCGAATACAAATCAGAATCTCCGCCGCGTTTCAGCTTGCGTCACCACCATTATTCCACGCCACTGACGGTTTCTCCGTCGTGTAATTTCTGAATCGACTCGACTCGAAGATCAATATGGGACACGGTAACATTCTCGATCTAACTGGTGTTTGGTGGTTTCTCGAATTATCCGGCTAATTTAAAAACAAAATTATGCCAATAATTTTTGATGTTCAGGTGAAAGAGGACGATCTTACAAGAAAATGAAGTACGGTGGGAAGGTTCGTGCTTAGTATTATTGATAGGCTCTTCAATCTTAGTTACTGTAATTCAATTCACAGTGTTTCGTGAAAAAAATAATCTCAGGATGATCAAAAGATGAAGAACATCCAAAACGAAGAAATCTATCTCGGTGATGATGCTGATGAGGAGTCTCGTGATGGTAAATTGACTACTCGTTATGTTCGTCGCTGTATGTAGCATAGTACAACCGAATGAATAGAAAATTATAATGGTTTCGTAGGTGAAGGAGATGAGAAGAAGAGGGATTTTAGCAAATTGGAGTTGAAGCCAGATCATGGAAACAGGCCTTTGTGGGCATGTGCCGATGGAAGGATTTTCTTGGAAACTTTTTCTCCTCTCTACAAACAAGCTTATGATTTTCTTATCGCCATAGCTGAACCTGTGTGCAGGTCCTCGTTCATATGTTTTCTTTAGAGATTTTGATTTCATTTTGCATGAATCGTGTGGTTATATGATTTTGGGATGATTTTCTATTAATCTGTTACGATTTCAGGCCGGAGTCCATGCACGAGTATAATTTAACCCCTCACTCGTTGTATGCTGCTGTTTCCGTTGGGCTCGAGACAGAAACTATCATTTCTGTTTTGAATAAACTCTCTAAGACTAAGCTACCCAAGGAGATGATTGATTTCATCCATGGTTCTACTGCCAATTACGGGAAAGTGAAGCTGGTTTTGAAGAAGAATCGGTATTTTATTGAATCTCCATTCCCGGAGGTAAGTTCACCAGGCTTGATCCTCTTTCATTGGTCTAGTGTATTTCGATATTGGTTTCATTTTTCCATTGCTTTTGCTCAATTTTTTTAAAAACAATCTCAGGTGTTGAAGAGGCTTCTGAGTGATGATGTTATAAACCGAGCTAGATTTTCTTCTGAGGTATGTTGTACTCCTCCATTTACTGCCGTATGTTTACTTTTCATGGTTTCTAGATTTTATCTAGGATGGAATTACATACAATGATCTGTTGTTCTCTTAACTGTTTTTGCATCTTTTGTCACCGTTGCGAAGGTACATATATACTGCCGAATTCTCATGTTCTTGGTTTTGTATTAAAAAATTCTTCAGTTTTTCGGAACTATGTTTCCAGTTGGTAGTTTGACTTCATTATTCTTCTTATTAAACCCCTTGATTCATTGAATGTGGACTTTCGTTTGTCTTATACCATTGTGTTTTCCACTGTATGGTGAACTAACTTGGATTATTTTCTTTTGCTAGCCATATTATGGTGGTGATGGATTCACTGTCGGAAAAACAAGTGGTGAACTTGAAGCAGGACCTGGGGAGCTGTTGAATGAAGCAGAATTGGCAGCAGCAGCAGAAGAGAAAGAAACCCACTCATTTGAGATAGACCCTTCACAGGTAAGTTTCCCCATATGCGTCTAAAATGGCGTGTGAAAATTATCGTGTTAATGAGTTTGGTAATGTTGTGTGATCTTTACTTAACTCACACCGTCATGTTCTCTTGCTCGTGGTGTGTAGGTGGAGAATGTGAAGCAGCGTTGCTTGCCCAATGCCTTGAATTACCCTATGTTAGAGGAATATGACTTCAGGAACGACAATGTGAGAACTGAGTTTAATTTTTGCTTACCAGATGATATGCAATGCTTGTTCGTGATTGTTAAACTTGATGGTGTCTGTCAGGTTAATCCTGATCTTGACATGGAATTGAAGCCACATGCACAACCGAGGCCGTACCAGGAAAAAAGTTTGAGCAAAATGTTTGGGAATGGTATAATTGTCTACATTTTTTTTTAGTAATTCGGTCATATGGAAACTGCTAAAAGTGATTTTTTCGTTGATATTTATATTTGTACTTTTCCATGGATTGTCCTATTGTGACTGATCTAGCATCATGGTTAACTCCTAAAAGATAATTATCTTTGTAATTTCTATCTAGAATCTTGATTCTGCAGGACGAGCAAGATCTGGAATTATAGTGCTGCCCTGTGGTGCTGGTAAATCTCTAGTTGGTGTTTCTGCAGCGGCTCGTATAAAGAAGAGTTGTCTTTGTTTAGCGACGAATGCTGTCTCGGTGGATCAGTGGGCCTTCCAATTCAAGCTGTGGTCTACTATAAGAGATGACCAGATATGCCGTTTCACTTCAGATAGTAAAGAACGATTCCGTGGAAATGCTGGTGTTGTTGTGACAACCTATAACATGGTTGCCTTTGGTGGTAAACGATCTGAGGAGTCAGAGAAGATTATAGAAGAAATGAGAAACAGAGAGTGGGGGTTACTGCTCATGGACGAGGTAATCAAATAGTTCTTAATGTGATGCTAGTGTTTGAATTGATGTTCGTGTTTACTGGGAGTAATTTGGTGAACATTTATAAGTGGTTCATTGAGAAGATGTGTCCAGTATTAAGCCCATGAATGCGATCTGCAAACAGCAAATATATGCATGACTTTTCAAGACTTATGTTTTTTGTAGGTGCATGTGGTTCCTGCCCATATGTTTAGGAAAGTTATCAGTATCACAAAATCTCACTGCAAGCTAGGACTTACAGGTAATTGAAGGGTTCATTTTCAGCTAAATTTTTTTTTTTTTTGTGTTATAATGTCATAAGCTAAGTCTCTTTTTTGGTCTTTGCTTAGCCACCCTTGTGAGAGAAGATGAAAGGATTACAGATTTAAACTTCCTCATTGGCCCAAAACTATATGAAGCCAATTGGCTAGATTTAGTTAAAGGAGGCTTTATTGCAAATGTTCAGTGTGCTGAAGTATGGTGTCCTATGACCAAAGAGTTTTTTGCAGAATATCTGAAGAAAGAGAACTCCAAGAAAAAACAGGTTCTCAAAAATAAGCTTTTTAAATTGCATTAATCTACGTTTTCCTCGGAAACTTCCTGAGAAAAAAGATGAGATTGTTAGATATCTGATCTTTTGTTTGATTCATCTGTTGCACTAGAATCAATGAATTGTATTTTAGTCTGGAAGTAAATGTCAGTATAATAGGTTTTTTTCGTGTGATTCATAATTTTAGCAAGTGCTCTAATAGAACTGTCTACGGAAATGGAGCTAGTAAAAGTTGTTCTGACAGTTAACGTATCTTGTCTTCTGGTATATCTGCAGGCGCTTTATGTCATGAACCCTAACAAGTTCAGAGCCTGCGAGTTTCTGATACGTTTTCATGAACAGCAACGTGGGGATAAAATCATCGTCTTTGCAGACAATCTTTTTGCACTTACAGAGTATGCAATGAAACTCCGGAAACCGATGATTTATGGTGCAACTAGGTTCGTTAAAGAAACAAGTGCAGCTTTGTTTTTTGTTCTCGCTCAATTTTCGATCTGATTAATATCCTTCGTTTTGTTCAATATGCACAGCCATATCGAACGTACTAAAATTCTCGAGGCATTTAAAACCAGTAAAGATGTGAACACTGTCTTCTTGTCAAAGGTACTTACTTTACGAGCAAATAATTAGAAAGCCTTAGCATTTGTTTCCATTTACATGGATGTTACTTTTTTCCTGTGACTTCAGGTTGGTGATAACTCAATAGATATCCCTGAAGCTAATGTGATTATCCAGATATCGTCACATGCTGGGTCTAGACGTCAAGAGGCTCAGCGTTTGGGTCGTATTCTGAGGGCAAAGGTATGAATTTTTCTGATGTTATTTACTCTCAAAACTCCATTATTGTGTTGTTTGTGAATAATTATGATGAAATTTTTTTTAGGGTAAACTTGAAGATAGAATGGCTGGTGGAAAAGAAGAGTACAATGCATTCTTCTACTCACTTGTATCTACAGATACACAGGAAATGTATTATTCGACAAAAAGACAACAGTTTTTGATCGACCAAGGTTATAGCTTTAAGGTAATAACAAGTCTTCCACCAAATGATGCTGGTTCAAGCTTAAGCTACCACAGTCAAGAAGAACAGTTATCACTTTTGGCAAAGGTGTTGAATGCTGGAGACGATTTGGTAGGAATAGAGCAACTTGAAGAAGACACAGATGGAATGGCATTACAGAAAGCGAGACGTAGCATTGGTTCAATGAGTTCTATGTCTGGTTCCAAAGGTCTTGTCTACATGGAATACAACTCTGGTCGTCTCAAATCTTCTCAACAACATTCCAAAAAACCTAAAGACCCTACCAAACGTCACCAACTCTTCAAAAAACGTTTCGTCTAGACATTATTAAGCTTTCACACTATTGAGATTTTGCTTTGCTCAATAACAACTTACTTTGTAGTTTATATGTTGTGGATTTTCTGGCTTCTTCTTTGTAACAAAGTATAGCAAGAACTAGAAAAGGTATGAGTATTGTTTCTTTTGTTTGGGATTTGGTCCAGTATAAAGTTATGAATTAATAACATACGACAACATAGTTACGAACCAACAGTGAAAAATGGTTTATTTACTTGAGTTTCACAAATTTATTCTATTAATTTATTTACATATAGAGAAATTTGCCCCAGTTAAACACAATTTTAGAGTGAAATTAAGTGAATGATAAAATATTATTTAAATCACTATTCAAAATTTTATTATACGATTTTAACTTTATATGTATGAGATTTATAATATACATAAGCTTATATGGTGAAAGAGAAACTATCGATCAATTGCCCAAATATCCTTCAAATTTGAATTAAATCCTTACATATCTCCTCCATCTTTGATCATTTATTTTTAAATGAAAAATATAAGTAATTGACCAAAAACTGAAACTTGATAATAATTATCGATCCAACCAAAAAATATCTATCCAAATTCATTGAAATTTGGTCAATTCGGTTTAATTTTTTAAAAAAAAAAGAAAATTAAACAACTTAGGATAAGTTTTTTTTACCCTTTCTCTCTTCTCACCCGCGAAACACAATTTCGGCCACTCTCCCCACGATCTTCATAGTCATCTTCAACCCCTGTTCTCAATTTTTCTAACTTCTTTTCCCCTATTTTCTTCTTCAACTCCTTCTCACTTCGCATTCAAACGTCACTCCTCTCAGAATTGTTGCGAAATTGTTGCGGCATCTTCAATTTGCATCACTTCACTCCGCATTCGCATTCAAACGCCATTCAAACGGCATTCTTTCCCGGATTTGTTGTGAAACCGAAGTAAAACTCCATAGAACTAAGAGATTAACTTGAAATTTCATAAGAGAACTTCGTTTGTGTCGATTTCGATTAGGTTGTATGGATTTCGGGTGTGCTAATTCGTTTGATTTTTACAAGATGCCTCGAACGAAAAATCTTACCTACGGATGTGGAGAAAGTCCACATGACGGAGGAGATAATGTGGAAGGAAGAGCTATCGTCGGAGGATCTATAATCCTTTATGAAGATCCAACCGATTCTGAGCACGAAGGAAACAATTCGTGAACTGTTTCCAACCGAGATTTCATGGTAGGTTTCGATTTTTAGTGGTAGAACTAAGTAGAATTTAGTAAAACTGATATTCTTGGTAGTGATACTAGAAGAATTCGGTAAAACTGAGTTGCAGATTGATGTTTTCTGGGTTGGTAAGAATAAGTGGAACTAGTAACACTAAGCAGAACTAATAAAAGTAGAATAATTGAGTAAAACTATCTATTAAAATTGATAATTTTTGGATTAGTAACACTGAGTAAAATTAGTAACACTAAAAAAAATAGTAGTACTGGTACTACTGAGTAAAACTATGTTGCAAAAATGATGTTTTCTGGGTTAGTAACACTAGGTGAAACTAGTAACACTAACCAAAAGTAGTAAAACTCAACAAAACTAGTAACACTGGAACTACTCGGTAAAACTATATACAAAAATAGATAATTTCTAGTTAGAAACACTGAGCAAAACTAGTAACACTAAGCAAAACTAGTATCACTGAACAAAAATAGTAGTACTGGTACGACTCGGTAAAACTATGTAGTAAATATATGTTTTTTGGTTACTAACACTAAGTAAAATTAGGTAAAACTATGTATCCAAACTTATAAATCTAAATTATAACACTTGGTAACATTGGAAAACTACTTATGTTTTGCAGGATTCTGGTGAGGAAACATAAGGTTTACAGCTGATGCAAATGTACTTACAACCGTCTGAATACACGAAAAAAATCAATATCCCCATGAGGTGTTACATCACTGAAGTGGTGGAGATATTGGAGAATTTGAAATACCCCGTTCGAGTAGAGGAAAAGAGGTAGTTTCACCGTCATCCACAGTTCAAACATTTTTTCCACATCCACAGTTCGATCCAATTTCAATGGATTTAGATGGATATTTTCAGGTTGGATTTGTAATTATTATCAAACTTTCAGGTTTTTTTTTATCTTTTGCTTATATTTTTTATTTAAAAATAAATGATTAAAAATGGAGCGGATATATGAGAATTTGATTCAATTTTGAAAGGCATTTGAGCAATTGATTTAGATTTAATAATAAACTGATATTAATTATATACTTCTTCCTATTATATATTTATTTAACCTATATACTTCTATTTATAGAATTTCTTAAAAATTATATTTAAAGAATAAAATTTACTTTATGTATGAGATTTATAATATACATACACTTATATGGTGAAAGAAACTATCGATATTTTTATTGGACGTGGTTTCACTTTTTTAAATCCACCCATGTAATAATATTTCTCCATCTTATCTGTTGGATCTAAGATTCCGGTAGTGGAATTTAATAGATCAACTATTATGTTTATCTAAGTTTATTCGGAACAAACGATTTTATAGTTAAAAAAGGCTTGTATTGAATTACTCAAATCGGTTATAAAATAGTCGGAGTTCGGTTATAAATCCAAACTATTAAAAGTCAGTTCCAAATTATGGCGCAACTCTCTCCTTTTATACCCTCAATTCGTATAATTTTCAATACAGAAATCATTAGCACTCTTAAATACTTATAAATACTATTTAATGCTGACAGGTTTGTCGCCGCCCTAGGTAGTCGATGAGATCGGACGGGTCTCTGACCTGCCCGACGACTACTCGACAAATGCACACCCACTCTTGTAGGGAATGGGCCTTTGCCTTACTGGGCCTAACTTACTTTGGGCCGAGCTCGAGTTTATGGGGAGGACGCATCCCACCTCCAACAGTAGCCCCCCCCCGAGTCCGGTGGACGGACTGATGCTTCGTCCTCCAGTGGGCATTTTGCACGAGCTCGGCTACAGGTGATGCCCTCCGGGATCGTTACCCTGGAATGTCTTGGGCCTTGCTTTGGGCTGAATTGACTGTCGGGCCGACGGGCCCAGCTAGTCGAGTTTTCCCACGCCACGACATCACCCCGGAGTGGTCCAAATTTTAGGGGAATCGTGTTGAGTGGGAGAGTAAAGCGACGTAGTGGCAATAATGATGCTTCCTCGGGAATTGCCATTCCCCAATCTTATAAAAACCCGCAGCATCCTCTCATTCTTTCATTCTTCAGCTCAAAAGGTAATTTCTTCCTTACTATTTCTTACCCCGTCATTTAGCTCTCTCCCCTTTCTTTAGGTCGTCATGTATGGTGTTAGCTCTAAGTCGGAATCGAGGCTAGAGACGAGCATATCAGGTAGTGATAGCTCGTCGATTCCTGAGAGTCGACAGTCAATGTGCTCCTTGGAACCCTCGACCTGCAGTCCTCTGAAAAGGAGCGGAAGTAGAGGTCGGGGTTCTTCAATCGCGGTGTCGAGCCGTGCCACGGGTTCGTCCTCGCAGCCTTCCACGTAGGGAGCATCCGGAGATCTCCCAGACTCGATTTCTACGATTGGAACAACCCGATCTTTGGCTAATATTCGCCGGACTCTTAGGAAAGTCGAGGCTCGAGTCCCCTCATAAGGCGAGCGCCCGTGGATGCCTTCGAAGGGATTCATCTATTTATACGAGTCATTATTAAGCCACAGTCAGCTATGGTTTCCGCTCCCCCGACTATTGCTGGAGTACTACGCCCGGCGGCGGATGGCCTTCACCGCCGCGATTAGGAACATGCTTGCCTTACTCGTCCTTGGTGTTGAGAGCAGGGTGACCATTGACTACAATATGTTTGAGTAACTGACCTCGATCAAAGAGATGAAAACCAATCCAAGTGTCTTCTACATCTCGATCAAACCGAGGTATCAGATCATATCGGGTGCGCCGAGCAAGATCAACGCTTGGCAAGGAAAGTATTTCTTTGTTCGCATCTCTCTCGAGTCGGTTGGTTACTACGAGGGGCCGATCTACCATGCATGAAATAGATCTATTGGTAGACGTCGCTTACATCGGAATTCGGTTGTTGAAATAACTCTTCCGTATTAACCATCGTTTTATCTTTATTGCATTTCTTCATCCGATCGGCCATCCTCTTCCGGTTGACTTTTTCTCTGAGGCCGATAAGACTAGCTCACTGAGCAAAAGGTAGTGGTCTAATATCAACGACGAACGCATCCGCCGAAGTCTTGCGCACATTAAACAAGGTATCCTTTTCCGAGGTAGGCCCTTATCCTTGGTTGCTTCGCCTGATCTTTGCTATTTTTGTCAAGGGAAAATGGTGAGGCCGACGAGAAGAGTCCCGCAGGCATTTGCCCTTATGGCCACGCTGGGGAGGTCCAGCCCGGCGCCTGGTGTGCAAGGGGGCTCGTCATTGGGGGCAGCAGGCAGGTCAGCATCGGGATGAGCCAAAAACGTTCTTCCTTCTGCCGAGCCTGCTGGCCATCCGATCGATGTTATTACTGTCGATGATACGGAGGATGGGCCTAGTGATCCCCCAACGGGCGACAACCCTGCCGCGGATCCTACTACTGGCCAAGAGACCAGGCTCCCGATTGTACTGTCTTCCACCAAGGTCCCAGCCGAACTTACGATCCCCCCTAGGCCTCCTGTCGAGCTTCTCGTGGGAACCGCGGTTGAGATGATGCCCGTTACGCCTTCGGCTCCTACTACTTCTTCAGCGTCGAGCTCGAAGAGGAAGGTGTCCGAGGGTTTGGAAGAGCTCGCCGCCAAGGTTGGTGCGTACCCTCCGAGCCAAGTCCACCGCCTCACTAACAAGGTGAAAGAGAGGCATAGCTTTGCCGGCTCTTATGATTCGAGTACGCCGATCACCCTCGATGTGACCTCTTGTGCCGACCTGTTTTGCAATATCACGATGACCCTGCTTGCTATTCGGGTCGATAAGATGGCTTACATGGATGCCTATACGAACTGGGCGAATCATATGGCTCAGGTTGGTACATCTTTTGCAATCCGAAGTGGTACTTGGTTATTTCGTGTGTCTCATTTTGCCTCTATTTCAGCTTGCCGATTCCACCAACCGGATGGTTATCGGTTACGAGAGGAGGTGCCTGAAGGCTGCCGACGCTGTTGGGAAAGTTGAACAGGCCGAGGCCGCGGTGGCTGCTGCGGTGCGAAGGCGGCAATGCTCTCTACTAAGCTGGATAACGCAGTTCTCGAGCACTCCAGCGCGATGGCGAAGGTAGCGGCGGAGCTGGGCATAGTCAGCGGCGAGAGGGATCAACTTCGGCGCGATATCATGGAGCTCCGCCGAGACGTCGGTGTTTTCAACGAGAAGTGTCGAAAGGCCGAAGATCGGCTTGTTTTGGAGATAGCTCGGCTGCGGAAGAGCAGTGAGGAGGCTATGGCAAGGGCCTTAGGAGAGGGTGCCGCGTCCAAACAAGTGGAAGGTTGATGAGATGATCCTCCAATACAACCAATGCGAAGGTGTGTGCTTGGCTTTTGAGTCGATGGTTGCACAGGGGTTCCCCATGCCGAATGACGTCTTTGAGCAGGTCAAGGGGCAGCGCGACGAGTTGTCTGCGAAAATCGATGCGATGGATATCGCCGTGCTGGAGGATGGTGATCTTGAGATGTCGTCGTCGCTTATTGATGGAGCGTTGGATGAGCACGAAACCAATGCCGATTTGGTAACCGCGGACGTGGCCGAGCAGTTGAGGCAGGATCCACCAGAGGGAGGGCAGTGAGAAAAAGGAATGATTAGTGTGTATATGGAATTTTTCCTTTTCCTTTTTCTCTCTTTTGATTTTTGTTCGAACTATTGGGCACTTTGTAAAGACATTGCCGTTTTTGGCGTTATATTATTCTCTCTTCTTGCCTTTTAAGCTCGGACATGGTCCGACAAACAGGGTGTAAAGTGACGACACCTGCTAGATGCGGATCGGAATCCAAATTTCTTCCAGAGTGTCTTTCGACAACCTCTGGTATTCGATTCGGACGTGATCCAAGGAACAGAGTGCCTTTGGCAACATCTGTTTGATGTAGGCCACAGTCCGGCCTTTAACAGAGTGTCTTTTGATGATGTCTGACTTTCAGGGTGGACGTGGTGTAGCGAACAAAGTATATTTCGATGACGTTTGTTTGAGCTCAGGAAAGGATCCGTTGAGGATCGTGATGATGATCTGAGCCTTAGCGAATGCAGGCTTAGAGGTGAAGTTCGATCTGAGCCTGAGCGAGACCATTTTTTTAATTATTATTGAGCCGGTCTCGCTGGCTTGGCTACGCTTAGATGCGTCTTTTTGAGCTGATGATTAGGCTTCATAGGTGTGTCAGGTTCACTGTATTTGATTGGAAGGCGAAGTGGCGGGCGCATGTTCCCGAGAAGTGGAGTAAATGCGAGGAGTAATTGTACTCGACTCTTTGGCTTTAGTGCGTATTTAAGTGATTTGATTGTGGAACCGTTACTGAGGAAGTGGGAGTAGTATAAATAGGGGATGACTTGGCTTTGGGTTGTTTATCATTTCGTTTGAAATCCCCCAAACGAGCTGTTTGAAAGATGTTTTTTTCCGTGTTGGAGAAGAAATTGCTGGCGAAGGCGATCTCGGAGGAGCTCCGGGAGGCCCTCCCCGATAGACCGGGGAAGGTCCCCTACTTAGACCCCCCACCGAGGAGAGTCATGGTAGAGAGGTTAGCGGTGGAAGCCATGCTTCGCTGCTACATCATAAGTGGTGCCCTTTGGTGGGCTTCCTTTTGCTTGATTCTGTTGTTGTGTGTTTTTTTTTAAGGTCTAAGCCATTCGACTTTTGTGTAGGAGTCGCTGTCGGAGGGCATGTGTCCCGACCCACCGGAGGAGTTCCTCAGCCATAACCCCCTGTTCGGGGTTTACTATGACCCGTGGCAGGTCGGCGAGGAGGTCGACGAGGTGGGGCGTCAGATCTTGGAGCTACAGGCAGAACAGAGGGCGGTGCAGGTCGAGGCGAGGGTCCAGCATGCCCGAGAGGAGGCCGTGGCAACGAGGTCTCTGTTCGCGCGGTAGGAGGCAGCTGCGACAGAGAGGGCTGACAAGGGCATAGGCAAGATGCCATGAAGCCGGGCTCTGCCTTCTGCTTTCCTCACTCCCCCCCTGATGAGGACATCAGGTCGTACATCCAGCCAGGAGACCAGACTGGCCGACCAGGAAGCTTGCCCGAGACAGCAGGACCATCTGGCGCGCCTGCCGGACCAGACAGTACCGCCGGACCCTTGACCTATAGGACCAGACCGGTCAACATCGCCGGCGGAGAGGCCCAAGCTTTCGGCAAACTTGTTGGGGACGTGAATGACACCGCCGGTCCCCCTGATGACACCGCCGACTCTGGGATCAACTTGGCCGGTCCTGAAGTCATTCCGGCCAGTACCGCGAAGAATCCAGCCGGTACAGGCCATCCAGCCGAGTACACGCACACTTCCACTTCTACACAAGAGGACTCGGACCAAATGAGCTACCAGCTCCAGGACATGCACTTAGAGGAAGTATCTACACCAGTGGTACCTCCAGGAGCAATGACAAGAAGCAGATCAAGAGCACTCTTCCACAAATTCAGCTTATGGGTCGACAAGCTTCTAGAGGAAGAGCAGCTAAGGACAATGGGCCAGAAGAGCAAATTAGAGTCCAAAGGCTTCTCAACAACACAAGGAACATCAGAGACTTGGGCTTTAGTGGCAAGAGAGGTCAGGGCCCAAAGATATTTAACCCTACTCCAAGTCGAAGACTAGGAGCAAGGCGTGCATGCCACAAGGACGGCCACCTTCCATTTCTTGGCCGTGAGGTGAGTTAAGGTAAGTTTACATTCAATATATGCCTCTTTCTGTTTTGCAGGGTAGGATCTAGTTGCTTTACATTTTGAGTCAAGAACATTTTAGGAATAGGTCCTTTTTCGGTTATGCACTTTTGTATCTTTTCCTTTTGTGCACTTTTTTTTTTGAGTCGACCCTAGAAGGTCAAGCTGTCGAGCATATTAATAAGGCTCCTTCCAGCATTGTAGTTCGACAACCTTTTGATTATTAATAAAGTAGAACTTTTTCCTAGTTTTCTCTCAAGAATCTTGTGCGCTTAGAACCTAGTTGAGACCAGCCCTCCTAGCTCTAAGTTTGTGATTTATCACGAGGTTCATCACCCTCGTGTGGTTCACTTCACCCTTCCATCGTTTACCAACCAGAAAACCCCTATCCAGAAGCCTAAGGTTGAGTTTCTCACCTAATCTTCTACAAACAGCCCACGCATACATCCTTGAATCAAGGCTTGTATCATTTTGGTATCAGAGCTTAAAGCTCCTAAACCAGGTTGTTTCTATCCTTTTGCTTGTTTTGTTTTAGTTCTTGCATTAGTTTAAGTCGATTCAAGAAAAATCAAAAAATAAACCTCAAACTCCAAACCGAGTGCATCTAGCCTCCTACGTGTATCACTAGGGTTTAGATTCACTTTTTGCATTGCATTCACGTTTTCCTTTTTGTTTAAGTCATATTTCCTTTATTTTTAAGTTTAATTAAAAGAAAAGAAAAGAAAATAGAAAAGATACTAAAAGAATTCGAATTGGACAGCTAGCACAAGTTGTCTAGGAAGTTACCTTTTTTCGAATTTCCTTTCCTTAGGATTTTCCTTTTTGCATTTTTTTCAAATCCCATATAAAAAGAAACTCTCCTAATAATTTAGGAGCACCCTAATTGTCTTCTTCTTTGTAGCACACCATGGGAGAAGAGAATAGAGACGCAGCTGAAGCCATGATGGCTATGTTCACCACACTCCAAACACAACTCGCATCCATAGGCGAGAGGTTGGAGCGCGTGGAGAGACCAGTAAGATTCCAGGCCATAAGGCACGTGAGAGCTGAGCCAGATCGTCCTGAGGGTCCTGAGTACCTTAGGACACGCACTAACAGGAGGAACCCCAGCCAGATGGAGATGAGGACACGCAACCTCATAACTATCACCATAGGCCGAGAGGACCTCCACGGCAACCAGAGGCAGAAGATGATGGCTTTGAGCCATATGGTCTTCACCAGAGACCAAGAATGCCTCCTAGACGTCATGAGGATGGAGATGAACACACCTACAACCGGGTAATTCATCCTGATGTTAAACTAACTCCTCCAAGTTTTGCAGGAAAAGTAGACCCCGAGGCTTACCTAGATTGGGAGAAGGGAATGGATCATATCTTTGATCACTACAACCAACCAGGACCTAGGAGAGTCTCAATGGCAGTAGCACAACTCACAGACAATGCCCTCATCTGGTGGGATCGTGAGGTATCTGACAGAAGGAGGAAGAGAATGAGACCCGTAGACTCATGGATCGACATGAAAGACCTCATGCGACAAAGGTATGTTCCACCTTACTTTCATAGGGATTTGCAACGACGTTTTCATACTCTTAAGCAGGGTACCAGATCAGTAGAGGAGTACTATGAAGAGTTCGAGAGGTTAAGGAACAGATTGGAGCTCAATGATGATGAAGAGGCATTGATGGCGCAATTCTTGGATGGACTCCAAGAAAGGATTCAGCTGCAAGGTGGAAAGGCAAATCTACAACGACTTCAAAGGACTTGTTCCACCTATCTGTGCAAGCTGAACAGCACATCAAACGTAAGAGCCAAGACATCCGCAGCAAGCCTAAGACACCTTGGGCACCAAGCACATGCCAAGACAGTGGACAAAGGCAAAAGCGTAGAGATCGAGTCAAGGTTCAAGAGCAAGCCTCCTGAACCCACCCGTGACCAGAGAGAGCCTGGTAAGTCTTCTAACCCTCAAAGATCACGTGACATAACTTGTTTCAAGTGCAGGGACACATCTCAAGGAGTGCCCAAACAACCGAGTCATGCTGATTACGGAGGCAGGAGAATATGAGTCCCAAGATGAAGAGGACTATGAACCAGAAGGAGAATATGGTGACATTGAGTACCCTGATGGGGGGAAGTGCTGGTCACTAGACGATCCTCAGTGCAATGGTGGATCCTTCAGAGACCATCCAAAGGGAGAACATCTTCCACAGCCGCTGCACCATCAAGGAAAGGTATGTAACCTCATCATAGATGGTGGTTCTTGCACTAACGCTTAGTGCATATGGTTGATAAGCTAGGTCTAGAGAGGACACGGCATCCTCGACCATATAGACTGAGATGGCTGATGACAAAGTGGAGCTCAAGATTCATGAGCAAGTCACTGTGCCATTCAGTGTGGGCAAGTACCAAGACCAGGTCGTGCGACGTGGTGCCCATGCAAGCTGGCCATCTTCTACTAGGAAGACCATGGCAGTTTGACAAAGAGACCAGGCATGATGGCAACCAATCTCTACACCTTCGTGCATGACAAGAGAAAGGTCAGGTACACCTGCCCATGAGCAGCTACCTCCCGTGAATGACAACCTAGTAACTTTCTTACTTTCTAAGTCTGTTATTAAGTTTAGCAAGGAAAGAGCTAATAGCCACAAGGATTTAGCTACTATAGTCAACAAAGAAGGTAAGGCCTCCAGAGCTACCTCCTGAAGTTTTCCAGGACTTGATGTGGCATACCAGCAGGTAGAGCCTGGCGTCCCACCCCTGAACTATTGATGTGTCCACCAGCAATGAGTCCAGAGGAGTAAGGAGCTGGAGAAAGTCCAAGGAGCTTGAGCAGCCAAGGAGCTTCCAGAGCTCGGACTCAGTCCATGTACCATGCGTGCTACGAGCCCAAAAGGATCACTTGAGTGTGCATCCAACCAGCGCTA
Organism: Pugionium cornutum; assembly: GCA_018901935.1. Lineage (NCBI taxonomy): Eukaryota > Viridiplantae > Streptophyta > Magnoliopsida > Brassicales > Brassicaceae > Pugionium > Pugionium cornutum. Next base: position 21,310,826 of record CM032159.1, read on the forward strand.
CATCATGAAGGATGACATACCTGCTGAGATGGACTGCCGGCCACCCTCAGACGACCCAAGGAATCAAGAGTGGATACACTGCGGTGGAGTGAAGGTGGCTTGACAGAAGCCCAAGACATAAGAATGACAGCCAAGCCTTGGCAGTAAGCCGACAAAGCTTCTTGATGACATACTTGTTTATAGTAAGTGCCTACGGGAACACCTCACACATCTTGAGATGGTCCTTAAAACCCTTCGACAAGAAGAGCTTTATGCCAATCTCAAGAAGTGCACCTTTTGTACTGATAAGCTTGTCTTTTAGGTTTTGTTGTGAGTTCACAGGGCCTACAGGTTGATGAAGAGAAGATTCGAGCCATACAAGAATGGCCAACACCAGGAAACATCAGCCAAGTAAGGAGCTTCCACGGACTGGCCAGCTTCTATAGGAGATTCGTGCCCAACTTCAGCAGTATTGCCTCACCACTGACGGCAGTAGTGAAGAAGAACGGGATTCAGCTGGGGAGAAGCTCAGGAGAAGGCATTCCAGGCCTTGAAGGACAGCCTTACACACGCACCAGTGCTAGTCCTTCCCGACTTCAACAAGACGTTTGAAGTGGAGTGTGATGCCTCTGAATAGGCATAGGAGCAGTGCTAACCCAAGGAGGGAGACCAGTGGCATACTTCAGTGAGAAGCTAGGTGGTGCCTCACTGAACTACCCCACTTATGACAAGGAGCTCTATGCCCTTGTCCGAGCATTGGAGACTTGGCAGCATTACTTGCTGTCCAAGGAGTTTGTGATCCACACTGATCACGAGACTCTCAAACACCTCAGAGGGCAAACCAATCTCAAGAGGAGACATGCCAGGTGGATGGAGTTCATAGAGACCTTCCTGCACATCATCAAGTACAAGAAGGGCAAAGACAATGTGGTAGCCGATGCACTATCAAGGAGGTTTGCCTTGATATCAACCATGGAGGCAAAGGTCCTAGGATTCGAGCACATCAAGGATCTATACAAGGATGATCCTGACTTGCTGAGAGCTACAAGGAGTGTAGCACAGGAGTCATGGCAAATTCTACATCCATGAGGGATTCTTGTTCCGAGAAAGAAGGCTGTGCATACCACAAGGATCACTAAGGGAGCTTATCATCCGAGAAGCTCATGGAGGAGGACTCATGGGCCACTTTGGTGTCGACAAGACTCTAGCAGTGGTCAAGGAGCACTTCTACTGGCCACACATCAAGAGGACAGTAGAAGCACATTGTGCAAGATGCATTACTTGCAAGAAGGCAAAGTCCCGAGTGCAACCTCACGGGTTGTATCTCCCACTGCCCATACCAACACATCCATGGGTGGACATCTCGATGGATTTTGTTCTAGGTCTGCCTAAGATCAACCACAGCAAAGACAGATTTTCCAAGATGGCACACTTCATCCCATGTGCCAATGTCAATGATGCCACACAAACAGCTGAGCTGTTCTTCAGGGAGATAGTACGGAGTTCATGGAGTGCCAGAAGGGGGACACCAAGTTCCTCAGCCATTTCTGGAGGACCCTTTGAGAAAGCTAGGCACAAGCTACTCTTCTCAACCACTTGCCATCCTCAAACCGATGGCCAAACTGAAGTTGTCAACAGGACCCTATCAACTCTTCTCAGAACAACACTAGGGAAGAACCTAAAGACTTGGGTGGAGTGCCTGCCATTCATTGAGTTCGCCACAACCGAGCTGCACTCAGCAACCAAGAAGACACCATTTGAAGTGGTATACGGTTTCAACCCTCTCACCCCATTGAGCAAACACCACTGCCACCAGCTGAGATGACCAACCTCAACGGAGCATCCAAAGCAGAGTTCATAAGGAGGTTACACCAGAAGGTAGCAGAGAACTTGGAGAAGAGGACCGGACAGTACGTGACTCATGCCAACAAAGGAAGAAAGGAGGTGATCTTTCAACCAGGCGATTGGTGTGGCTACACCACGGCAGGAGAGGTTCCCAAACCTAAGGAGTTCCAAGCTAGCACCAAGAGGAGATGGACCATTCAGAGTGCTCGAGAGGATCAACAACAACGCCACCGGATCGAGCCAGGTGAGTTTAATGTGTCCAATACGCTCAATGTTACTGACTTGGCCCCTTTCCATGCAGATGATCCAGTTTTGAGGACAAAACCTACTGAAGAGGGAGGGAATGATGAGGACATCAGGTCGTACATCCAGCCAGGAGACCAGACTGGCCGACCAGGAAGCTTGCCCGAGACAGCAGGACCATCTGGCGCGCCTACCGGACCAGACAGTACCGCCGGACCTCGACCTATAGGACCAGACCGGTCAACATCGCCGGCGGAGAGGCCCAAGCTTCCGGCACACTTGGTGGGGACGTGAATGACACCGCCGGTCCCCCTGATGACACCGCCGACTCCGGGATCAACTTGGCCGGTCCTGAAGTCATTCCGGCCAGTACCGCGCACAATCCAGCCGGTACAGGCCATCCAGCCGAGTACACGGACACTTCCACTTCTACACAAGAGGACTCGGACCAAATGAGCTACCAGCTCCAGGACATGCACTTAGAGGAAGTATCTACACCAGTGGTACCTCCAGGAGCACTGACAAGAAGCAGATCAAGAGCACTCTTCCACAAATTCAGCTTATGGGTCAACAAGCTTCTAGAGGAAGAGCAGCTAAGGACAATGGGCCAGAAGAGCAAATTAGAGTCCAAAGGCTTCTCAACAACACAAGGAACATCAGAGACTTGGGCTTTAGTGGCAAGAGAGGTCAGGCCCAAAGATATTTAACTACTCCAAGTCGAAGACTAGGAGCAAGGCACGTGCATGCCCCAAGGACGGCCACCTTCCATTTCTTGGCCGTGAGGTGAGTTAAGGTAAGTTTACATTCGAATATATGCCTCTTTCTGTTTTGCAGGGTAGGATCTAGTTGCTTACATTTTTGAGTCAAGAACATTTTAGGAATAGGTCCTTTTTTAGGAATAGGTCCTTTTTCGGTTATACACTTTTGTATTTTTTTCCTTTTGTGCACTTTTGTAAACTTTCCTTTTTCTTATTTGAGTCGATCCTAGTAGGTCAAGCTGTCGAGCATATTAATAAGGCTCCTTCCAGCATTGTAGTTCGACAACCTTTTGATTATTAATAAAGTAGAACTTTTTCCCTACAAGTTTTCTCTCTAATATTCTTGTGCGCTTAGAACCTAGTTGAGACCAGCCCTCCTAGCTCTAAGTTTGTGATTTATCACGAGGTTCATCACCCCTCGTGTGGTTCACTTCACCCTTCCACCTCTTACCAACCAGAAAACCCCCATCCAGAAGCCTAAGGTTGAGTTTCTCACCTAATCTTCTACAAACAGCCCACGCGCATACATCCTTGAATCAAGGCTTGTATCATGTAGGCTCTGTGAACTTACAACAAAACCTAAGAAGACAAGTTTATCAGTACAAAAGATGCACTTCTTGAGATTGGCATAAAGCTCTTCTTGTCAAAGGGTTTTAAGTACCATCTCAAGATGTGTAAGGTGATCTCTTAAACACTTACTGTAAACTAAAATGTCGTCGAAATAAACTACAACGAACTTACTGATGTACGCCCTAAGAACTTGGTTCATAAGGCGCATGAAGGTGCTTGGGGCATTAGTCAAGCCAAATGGCATGACTGTCCACTCGTAGAGCCCTTGCTTTGTCTTGAAAGCAGTCTTCCATTCATCACCTTCCTTCATCCTGACCTGGTGGTATCCACTCTTGAGGTCTATCTTGGAGAAGACCGTGGCTCCACTCAGCTCATCTAGCATGTCATCCAGCCGTGGTATCGGATGCCGGTAATTGACTGTGATGTTGTTGATTGCTCGGCAGTCCACGTACATTCGCCAAGTCCCATCCTTCTTGGGCAGTAGTAGCACAGGTACGACACATGGACTGAGGCTCTCTCGAACATAGCCTTTCTCCAGGAGATCCATGACTTGCTTCTCAAGCTCCTTACACTCCTCTGGACTCATCCGGTAGGCTGGCCAGTTGGGCAGGGCTGCTCCGGGCACAAGATCGATATGGTGCTCTATGCCACGTAGGGGAGGCAAGCCTGCTGGTATCTCCTCTGGGAATACATTCAGGAATCTGTTGAGAAGGGCTGCTACTTCAGGAGGTAGCTGTACCTGTTCTTTCTCTACATTCAAAACCTCTTTGAAAACCATTAGTAACATTAAGTCCTTTGAGGCTAAAGCTCTCCGGACATGACTAGGTTGAATGAGAAAGTTAGATTTAATGAGTTTCTTTCCCTTACTCATTTGTTGTTGTAGCTCATGTACCTGGGCAGGTGTGAGAGGAGCTAGGCTGACCTTTCTCTTGTCGTGCACAAATGTGTAGAGATTGATTCGGCCATCATGCCTTGTCTCCTTGTCAAACTGCAACGGCCTTCCTAGCAAAAGATGGCCAGCTTGCATAGGTACTACATCACAGACTACATGGTCCTGGTAACTGCCCACACTGAATCACACGGTTACTTGCTCATGGATCTTGAGCTCCACCTTGTCATCGAGCCATCTCAGTCTATATGGTTGGGGGTGCCTTGTCTTATCTAGACCTAGCTTATCAACCATTTACGCACTAGCCACATGAGTGCAAGAACCACCATCTATGATGAGGTTACATACCTTGCCCTTGATGGTGCACTGGCTGTGGAAGATGTTTTCCCTTTGAATGGTCTCGCAGGGGTCTACCATTGCACTGAGGATATATCTAGTGACCAGCACTTCCCCCACATCAGGGTACTCAATGTCACCGTATTCTCCATCTGGTTCAAAGTCCTCTTCATCTTGAGACTCATACTCTCTAGCTTCCGTGATCAGCATGACTTGGTTGTTTGGGCACTCCCTTGAGATGTGACCACAACCCCTACACTTAAAACAAGTGATGTCACGTGATCTTGGAGGGTTAGAAGACTTACTAGGCTCTCTCTGGTCACGGGTTTGCTCAGGAGGCTTGCTCTTGAATCGTGATTCGATCTCTATACTCTTGCCCTTGTCTACGGGTTTGGTGCTAATGCTTGGTGCCCAAGGCGTCTTAGGCTTGCTGCATAGGTCTTGGCTCTTACGCCTGATGTGCTGCTCAGCCAGAACAGAAAGGTGGAACAAGTCTTTGAAGTCGTTGTAGATTTGTCTCTCCACTTTCTGGCTGATCCTTTCTTGCAATCCATCCAAGAACTGAGCCATCAATGCCTCCTCGTCGTCATTGAGCTCCATCCTGTTCCTTAGCCTTTCAAACTCCTCGTAGTACTCCTCTACTGCTCTGGTGCCCTCTTTAAGAGTATGAAAACGTCATTGCAAATCTATATGGAAATAAGGTGGAACAAACCTTTGCCTCATGAGATCTTTCATGTCGACCCAAGAGTCTACGGGTCTCAATCTCCTTCTCCTATGGTCAGAAACCTCACAATCCCACCAGATGAGGGCATTGTCCATGAGTTGTGCTACTGCCATGGAGACTCTCCTAGGGCCTGGCTAGTTGTAATGGTCGAAGATGTGATCCATCCTCCTTTCCCAATCTAGATAAGCCTCGGGGTCTACTTTTCCTGAAAAACTAGGAGGTGTTAGCTTAACATCACGACTGTTTACCCGGTTTTAGGCATAGTCATCTCCATCCTCATGATGTCTAGGGGGCATCCTAGGTCTCTGGTGATGACCATAGGGCTCATAGCCATTGCCCTCTGCTTCTGGTTGCCGTGGAGGTCCTCTCGGTCTAGGGTGATAGTTGTGGGGCTGTGTGTCCTCATCTCCATCCGGCTGGGCTTCCTCCTGTTCTGGCCGTGTCCTAGGGTGATCAGGACCTTCAGCATTCAGATGGACCTGCCTTCCTGATCTCGGTTGAGATGACATGGCCATCTTGCATTGATTTCCTTCTGCCATTGTGTACTACAAGAAGAAAACAAGTTAATCTGTTCCTAGATTGATTAGGAGAATTTTCTTTTATAGTAGAAGATGCAAATAGAACAAAAGGAAAATTTGAGAAAAAGAAAATAGTAGAAAAAAGGAAACTTTCTAGGAATTAATGCACAAATCTCCTAGATATTTTTTTGGTCGATTTTCTTAGTAGTTTTCTATTTTTTTTTCTTTTGATTTTAACTTAATTAAGAATGGAAATTATGCTTAAACAAAAGAAAAAACCGAAGTTGTAATGCAAAGAATGAATCTAAACCCTAGTGATGCACTTAGGAGCTAGATGCACTCGGTTTGAGTTTTGATGTTATTTTTTTTATTTTTTGAATGAGACTTAAAATAATGCACGAATTGGAGTTAAGACTAAAGTAAATGATAGAAACAACCTGGTTTTAGGAGTTTAAGCTCTGATACCAAAATGATACAAGCCGTGAATAAAGGCCATAACACACGTGGGCTGCTTGGAGAAGATTAGGCGAGAAACTCGGCCTTAGGCTTCTGGATGGGGGTCTTCTGGTGGATATTCGATGGATAGGTGAAGTGAACCACATGAGGGGTGATGAACCTCGTGATAAATCACAACTTAGAAGCTAGGAGTGCTGGCCTCGACTAGGGTTCTAAGTGCACAAGTGTTTGAGAGAAAACTCGTAGGAAGAAAGTTCTATCTTTATCAATATCAAAAAGTTGTAGAACTACAATGCTGAAGGAGCCTTATTAATATGCTCGGCAGCCTTGACCTTCTAAGGTCGACTCAAAAGAAAAATGGAAAAGTTACAAAATGCACAAGGAAAAAACAAAAAAAGCACTACTACCTAAATTGTTCTTGACTCAAAAATGTAAAACTTCTAATTCCTACCCTGCAAAACAGAAAAGGCAAGTATATAAATGAAAATTTACCATTCTTACCTTTCGGCCAAGAAATAGAAGGTGGCCGACCTTGTGGTATGCACGCGCCTAGCTCCTAGTCTTCGACTTAGAGTAGGGTTATGAATTGTTGGGCCCTGACCTCTTTTGCCATGAAAGCCCAAGTCTCTGGAGTCCATTGTGATGTTCAGAAGCCTTTGGACTCTTCCTTGTACTCTTGGCACAATGCTCCTTGTCGATCATCTTTTTAGGAGCTTGTCTACCCACAAACTGAACTTGTGGAAGAGTACCCTTGTTCTGCTCCTTGTCATGGCTCCTAGTGGCACCACTGGTGTAGAGACTTCATCCAGGTTCATGCCTTGAAGCTGGTAGCTTAGCTGATCCAAGTCCCCTTGTGTAGATGTGGAAATGGTGGTGCAATCGGCTGGATCGGCTGGACTGTGCAAGTAACTGGCCGAGTTGTCACCGGAGCCAGCCTGATTGATTCCTGAGCTGGCGGCGTCACCAGTTGGGTCGGCGGTGTCATTCACGTCCCCGCCAGTTGGGCCAAAGTTTCTGGCTGAAATGTTGATCCTCCGCTTGGTCCCGGTATCAATGGGCCAGAAAATGGCCCGGCTTTTGGCAAGATGGTCCATTCTGGTCTTTGGGCCGGCCAGGCAATCTGATGCCCTCATCACTAATGCACCAGACCCCATTAGAACTCTGCAATTAAACGTTCTTGGAAAAGGGTAGTATTGGGATGGGTGTCCTCCTGGGAAGTCCTCGTGTTGCACACCTTCTTTTATTCACTGGATTTTAATGTGTCTACGTAAAAAACCATATTTTCAAAATGCCCCAACTTCTGCATCGCGATTAAGTGCACGATTGGCAATACCATTTCAGAAAGCTCTCTCAAGGATATCTGACGTACCAATGGTAAGAAGACCAATTGGTTCTGTTTTCAACCCCAAATTTTTATGTTTAGATGTTCTTTTAGACGTTTTTCTCAGGCAGAAACAATCAGGACCTAAAAACCGTATATCGGCCATCTCAAACTCATCGCATCCCCTAGCCAAAACTTTTCAACCATCTAGGTGAGGCCCATAAATCGTGTGGATCCTTCTTTATCGAGTGGAGCTAACAAAGAATTACTGCAAAAACTGGATGAAGAGCATATATACGATTTCATGACATGTACTACTAGGTGCGATCATACCAGCACTAATGCACCGGCCCCATCAGAAATCTGTAGTTAAACGTGCTTGAGCGAGGGTAGTTATGTGTTGGGGGACCTCGTGGAATGTCCTAATGTTGCACCTCTTCTTTTATTCACTCAATTTTCTATGTGTCTATTGCAAAACATATTTTCCAAATGCCATAATTTCTTCATCGGGATTAACTACACGGTCGACAATACCATTTTGGAAAGCTCTATCAAGGATCTCTGACATGCCAATGCTACGAATGCCCATTGACATTTTTTCCATCCAGAATTTTGATGTTTAGACGCTTTTCCGGACGTTTCTCCTGGGCCAAAGCAATCATGACCTCAAAACCTTATTATCAACCATCACAAACTCATCACATCGCTGTTCCAAAAAATTTCAACGATCTAGGTGAGGCGCACACGTCATTTGGATCGTTCTTTATCCAGTGGAGCACACGAAGAATGATTAAAAAAGTGGATGAAGAGCATATATGATGAGGACACCAAATCGTCTGGCCGGCCAAAAGATCAAAATGGCCAACCACACGGCCTGCCCGAGGCAGCCGGGCCATTTCGCGAGTTTGCCAGACCAAGCGGTACCACCTACCCTACGATAAGCCGGGCTGGGCCGACCAACTTCTCAAGTGAAGACGCCCAAACGTCCGGCCCAACAGGCGGCAATGTGACTAACATCGCCGGCCCAGGTGGTGATGCCGCCGGGCAACCAATCATCGTGGCCGGCTCCGATTACAACTCGGCCAGCTCTACACACGGCCCAGCCAGCTCTACACACGGCTCAGCCAGTTCTACACACGGCCATTTCAAGCTGTACTTAAGGAGACTCGGATCAGATCAACTACCAGCTTTAAGGCATGAACCTAGAGGAAGTTTCTACACCAGTAGTACCACCAGGAGCCATGACAAGGAGCAGAACAAGGGCACTCTTCCAAAAGTTCAGCTTGTGGGTTGACAAGCTCCTAGAAGACCAACGACAAGGAGCATTGGGCCAAGATTACAAAAAACAAGTCAAGGGCTTCTTAACATCTCAAAGTACACCAGAGACTTGGGGTCTCGTGGCAAAGGAAGTCAAGGCCCAAAATTTCATAAACCTACTTCAAATCGAAGACTAAGCGCGTTTAACAAGGTCGGCCACCTTCCATTTTCTCACCGAATGGTAACTAGGTATGTTTTCAATTATAAGATTGCATTTTTCTGTTTTGCAGGGTAGAAATTAGTAGTTTTCCATTTTATTGAGTCAAGAACATTTAAGTAGATGTCCCTTTTCGTTTATTCCTTTTTGTAATTTTTCCTTTATGCACTTTTGTATATTTTCTTTTTCTTTTTTGGATCGACCGTAGAAGGTCAATATTGTAGTACGATAAGTTTCTTATTATTAATAAAGAGAGCACTTTTCTTACGAGTTTTTCTCATAAAACTCTAATCACTTAAAACCCTAGTTGTGACCAGCCCTCCTAGCTTCTAAGTTTGTGATTTACCATGAGGCTTTCCATCCCTCGTGTGGTTCAACTCACCCCACCAACCAATACCCACCAGAAAACCCCACTCCAGAAGTCTAAAACCGAGTTTCTCGCCTAATCTTCTCCAACCGGTGCAAGAGTGCTACAGCCTTGATTCAAGGCTTGTACCATTTTGGTATCAGAGCTTAAGCTCCTACAAACGAGGTTGTTTCTATCCTTGCTTTAGTTTTATTTCCAATTCGTGCATTAGTTTAAGTTCCATTCAAAGAAATCAAAAAAAAATCAACTAAAATCGAAAACCGTGTGCATCTTACTCCTACGTGCATCACTAGGGTTAAGATCATTCTTTCATTGCATCTTCTGTTTTTCCTTATTGCTAGAGCATATTTTCCATTAATTTCTAGGTTAAATAGAAAATAAAGAAAATAAACTAGAAAATTACCAAGAGAATAAAAAAAAAATCGGCCAAAAAATCTAGAAGGTATGCACATTAATTGCTTTCCTTTTGCTAGAGTTTTTTCTTTCTTTAAATTTTCTCCTATTATAAAAACCCTATCCTAAAGAATTCTTAGGAGCAACTAACACTATTTTCTCTTATAGCAAATGATGGCTGAAGGAGGAAACCGGAATGCCACCGAGGCCATGATGGCCATGTTCACCACACTCCAAACCCAACTCGCATCAATAGGTGAGAGGCTGGAGCGTGTGGAAAGGCCAGTGAGATTCCAGGCCATAAGGCACGTGAGGGCTGGCCAGGACCCTGCTGAAGGTCCTGACCTCCCAAGGCCACTTCCACAACAGGAGGAGCCCGACCCGGATGAAGATGAGGGCCACCAGCCTCACGGTTATCACCCTAGGCCGAGAGGACTTTCACGGCAACCCGAAGAAGAGTGCAATGGCTACGAGCCATATGGTCACCACCAGAGACCAAGAATGCCCCCTAGACATCATGAGGAAGGAGATGACTATGCCTACAACCGGATAAACAATCATGAAGTCAAACTAACACCTCCAAGTTTTGCAGGCAAAATAGATCCCGAGGCCTATCTAGATTGGGAAAGGAGAATGGATGGCATCTTCGACCCCTACAACGAACCAGGCCCTAGGAGAATCTCCATGGCAGTAGGACAACTCACGGATAATTCCCTCATTTGGTGGGATCATGAGGCTTCTGACCGTAGGTGATGAGGACATCAGGTCGTACATCCAGCCAGGAGACCAGACTGGCCGACCAGGAAGCTTGCCCGAGACAGCCGGGCCATCTGGCATGCCTGCCGGTCCAAGCAGTACCGCCGGACTCTCGACCAATAGGACCAGAGCAACCAGCATTACCGGCGGAGAGGCCCAAGCTTCCGGCACACTTGGTGGGACGTGGATGACACCGCTGGTCCCCTTGGTGATGCCACAAACTCCGGGATCAACTTGGCCGGTCCTGAAGGCATTCCGGCCAGTACCTCGCACAGTCCAGCCGGTACAGCCGATCCAGCCGATCCAGCCGAGTGCACGAGCAATTCAACTTCCACACAAGGAAACTCGGACCAGATAAGCTACCAGCTTCAGGACATGCATCTAGAGGAAGTATCCACACCAGTAGTGCCACCAGGAGCAATGACAAGAAGCAGATCAAGGGCACTCTTCCACAAATTCAGCTTATGGGTCGACAAGCTTCTAGAGGAAGATCAGCTAAGGACAATGGGCCAGAAAAGCAAAGTAGAGTCCAAAGGCTTCTCAACAACACAAGGAACATCAGGGACTTGGGCTTTAGTGGCAAGAGAGGTCAGGGCCCAAAGATTCTTAACCCTACTCCAAGTCGAAGACTAGGAGCAAGGCACGTGCATGCCACAAGGACAGCCACCTTCCATTTCTTGGCCGTGTGGTAAGTTAAGGTAAGTTTCAATTGAATATATGCCTCTTTCTGTTTTGCAGGGTAGGATCTAGATGCTTTACATTTTTGAGTCAAGAACATTTTAGGAATTGGTCCTTTTTTGGTTATACACTTTTGTATCTTTTTCCTTTTGTGCACTTTTGTAAACTTTCCTTTTCTTATTTGAGTCGACCCTAGAAGGTCAAGCTGTCATTTATTAATAAGGCTCCTTCCAGCATTGTATTTGACAAGTTTTCTCTCAAGAATCTTGTGCTTAGAACCTAGTTGAGACCAGCCCTCCTAGCTCTAAGTTTGTGATTTATCACGAGGTTCATCACCCCTCGTGTGGTTCACTTCACCTTCCATCTTTTACCAACCAGAAAACCCCCATCCAGAAGCCTAAGGTTGAGTTTCTCACCTAATCTTCTACAAACAGCCCACGCGCATACATCCTTGAATCAAGGCTTGTATCATTTTGGTATCAGAGCTTAAAGCTCCTAAACCAGGTTGTTTCTATCCTTTTGCTTGTCTTTTTTTTAGTTCTTGCATTAGTTTAAGTCGCATTCAAGAAAAATAAAAAAAATAACATCAAACTCCAAACCGAGTGCATCTTGCCTTCTACGTGTATCACTAGGTTTAGATTCACTTTTGCATTGCCATTCACGTTTTCCTTTTTGTTTAAATCATATTTCCTTTTATTTTAAGTTAAATTAATAAGAAAAGAAAAAGAAAAGAAAAGAAAATAGGAAAATACCCAAAAGATTTGAATTGGACAGCTAGCACAAGTTGTCTAGGAAGTTTTTTCTTTTTTCAATTTCCTTTAGATTTTTCCTTTTGCATTTTTTCAACCCCATAAAAGAAAACCTCCTAATAATTTAGGAGCATCCTAACTTGTCTTCTTTCTTTGTAGCACACATGGGAGAAGAAAATAGAGAAGCAGCCATGATGGCCATGTTCACCACACTCCAAACACAACTCGCATCCATAGGCGAGAGGTTGGAGCGCGTGGAAAGACCGGTGAGATTCCAGGCCATAAGGCACGTGAGAGCTGAGCAAGACCGTCCTGAGGGTCCTGAGCACCTTAGGACACGGCACGAACAGGAGGAACCCCAGCCAGATGGAGATGAGGACACAACCTCATAACTATCACCATAGGCCGAGAGGACCTCCACGGCAACCAGAGGCAGAAGATGATGGCTTTGAGCCATATGGTCTTCACCAGAGACCAAGAATGCCTCCTAGACATCATGAGGATGGAGATGAACACACCTACAACCGGGTAATTCATCCTGATGTTAAACTAACTCCTCCAAGTTTTGCAGGAAAAGTAGACCCCGAGGCTTACCTAGATTGGGAGAGGAGAATGGATCATATCTTTGATCACTACAACCAACCAGGACCTAGGAGAGTCTCAATGGCAGTAGCACAACTCACGGACAATGCCCTCATCTGGTGGGATCGTGAGGTATCTGACAGAAGGAGGAAGAGAATGAGCCGTAGACTCATGGGTCGACATGAAAGACCTCATGACAAAGGTTTGTTCCACCTTACTTTCATAGACGTTTTCGTACTCTTAAGCAGGGTACCAGATCAGTAGAGGAGTACTATGAAGAGTTAGAAGCTAAGGAACAGATTGGAGCTCAATGATGATGAAGAAGCATTGATGGCACAATTCTTGGATGGACTCCAAGAAAGGATCAGCCAAGGTGGAAAGGCAAATCTACAATGACTTCAAAGACTTGTTCCACCTATCTGTGCAAGCTGAGCAGCACATCAAACGTAAGAGCCAAGACATCCGCAGCAAGCCTAAGACACCTTGGGCACCAAGCAACATGCCCAAGCCAGACAAAGGCAAAGCATAGAGATCGAGTCAAGGTTCAAGAGCAAGCCTCCTGAACCCACCCGTGACCAGAGAGAGCCTGGTAAGTCTTCTAACCCTCAAAGATCACGTGACATAACTTGTTTCAAGTGCAGGGACGTGGACACATCTCAAGGAGTGCCCAAACAACCGAGTCATGCTGATTACGGAGGCAGGAGAATATGAGTCCCAAGATGAAGAGGACTATGAACCAGAAGGAGTATGGTGACATTGAGTACCCTGATGTGGGGAAGTGCTGGTCACTAGACGATCCTCAGTGCAATGGTGGATCCTTCAGAGACCATCCAAAGGAGAACATCTTCCACAGCCGTTGCACCATCAAGGGCAAGGTATGTAACCTCATCATAGATGGTGGTTCTTGCACTAACGTTGCTAGTGCATAAGAGGTCTAGAGAAGCATATAGATGACAAAGTGGAGCTCAAGATCCATGAGCAAGTCACTGTGCCATTCAGTGTGGGCAAGTCAGTCGTGGTGCCCATGCAAGCTGGCCATCTTCTACTAGGAAGACCATGGCAGTTTGACAAAGAGACCAGGCATGATGGCGAACCAATCTCTACACCTTCGTGCATGACAAGAGAAAGGTCAGCCTAGCTCCTCTTACACCTGCTCAGGTACACGAGCTACAACTCCAAATGAGTAAGGAAAAGAAACTTATCAAGTCTAATTTTCTTATTCAACCAAGCCATGTCCGGAGAGCTTTAGCCTCCAAGGATTTAATGTTACTAATGGTCTTCAAAGAAGTTTTGAGTATAGAACAGGGATAGGTAGAGCTACCTCCTGATGTAGCAACTCTCCTCAACAAGTTCCAAGATGTGTTTCCAGAGGAGATACCAGCAGTTTTGCCTCCTTACGTGGCATAGAACACCAGATCGACCTAGTGCCCGGAGCATCCCTGCCCAACCGACCAGCCTACCGGATGAGTCCAGAGGAGTCCAAGGAGCTTGAGAAGCAAGTCAAGGAGCACCTGGAGAAAGGATATGTTCGAGAGAGCCTCAGTCCATGTGCTGTAGTGCTACTAGTGCCCAAGAAGGATGGGACTTGGCGACAGGTGGACTGCCGAGCAATCAACAACATCACAGTCAAGTGTAGGCATCCAATACCACGACTGGATGACATGCTAGATGAGCTGAGTGGAGCCACGGTCTTCTCTAAGATAGACCTCAAAAGTGGATACCACCAGGTAAGAATGAAGGAAGGTGATGAGTGGAAAACCGCTTTCAAGACAAAGCAAGGACTCTACGAGTGGACAGACATGCCATTTGGCTTGACTAATGCCCCAAGCACCTTCATGCGCCTTATGAACCAAGTTCTTAGGGCGTACATCAGTAAGTTCGTAGTAGTTTATTTTGATGACATACTTGTTTATAGTAAGTGCCTACGGAACACCTCACACATCTTGAGATGGTCCTTAAAACCCTTCGACAAGAAGAGCTTTATGCCAATCTCAAGAAGTGCACCTTTTGTACTGATAAGCTTGTCTTTTAGGTTTTGTTGTGAGTTCACAGGGCCTACAGGTTGATGAAGAGAAGATTCGAGCCATACAAGAATGGCCAACACCAGGAAACATCAGCCAAGTAAGGAGCTTCCACGGACTGGCCAGCTTCTATAGGAGATTCGTGCCCAACTTCAGCAGTATTGCCTCACCACTGACGGCAGTAGTGAAGAAGAACGTGGATTCAGCTGGGGAGAAGCTCAGGAGAAGGCATTCCAGGCCTTGAAGGACAGCCTTACACACGCACCAGTGCTAGTCCTTCCCGACTTCAACAAGACGTTTGAAGTGGAGTGTGATGCCTCTGGAATAGGCATAGGAGCAGTGCTAACCAAGGAGGGAGACCAGTGGCATACTTCAGTGAGAAGCTAGGTGGTGCCTCACTGAACTACCCCACTTATGACAAGGAGCTCTATGCCCTTGTCCGAGCATTGGAGACTTGGCAGCATTACTTGCTGTCCAAGGAGTTTGTGATCCACACTGATCACGAGACTCTCAAACACCTCAGAGGGCAAACCAATCTCAAGAGGAGACATGCCAGGTGGATGGAGTTCATAGAGACCTTCCGTACATCATCAAGTACAAGAAGGGCAAAGACAATGTGGTAGCCGATGCACTATCAAGGAGGTTTGCCTTGATATCAACCATGGAGGCAAAGGTCCTAGGATTCGAGCACATCAAGGATCTATACAAGGATGATCCTGACTTGCTGAGAGCTACAAGGAGTGTAGCACAGGGAGTCATGGCAAATTCTACATCCATGAGGGATTCTTGTTCCGAGAAAGAAGGCTGTGCATACCACAAGGATCACTAAGGGAGCTTATCATCCGAGAAGCTCATGGGAGGAGGACCCATGGGCCACTTTGGTGTCGACAAGACTCTAGTAGTGGTCAAGGAGCACTTCTACTGGCCAGACATCAAGAGGACAGTAGAAGCTCATTGTGCAAGATGCATCACTTGCAAGAAGGCAAAGTCCCGAGTGCAACCTCACGGGTTGTATCTCCCACTGCCCATACCCACACATCCATGGGTGGACATCTCGATGGACTTTGTTCTAGGTCTGCCAAGATCAACCACAAAGATGCAATCTTTGTAGTGGTGGACAGATTCTCCAAGATGGCACACTTCATTCCATGTGCCAATGTCAATGATGCCTTACAAACAGCTGAGCTGTTCTTCAGGGAGATAGTACGGCTTCATGGAGTGCCAAGGACCATCGTATTAGACAAGGACACCAAGTTCCTCAGCCATTTCTGGAGGACCCTCTGGAGAAAGCTAGGCACGAAGCTACTCTTCTCTACCACCTGCCATCCTCAAACCGATGGCCAAACTGAAGTTGTCAACAGGACACTATCAACTCTTCTCAGACCTACACTAGGGAAGAACCTAAAGACTTGGGTGGAGTGCCTGCCATTCATAGAGTTCTCTTACAACCGAGCCGTGCACTCAGCAACCAAGAAGACACCATTTGAAGTGGTATACGGCTTCAACCCTCTCACCCCATTGGAACAAACACCACTACCACCAGCTGAGATGACCAACCTCAACGGAGCATCCAAGGCAGAGTTCATAAGGAGGTTACACCAGAAGGTAGCAGAAAATTTGGTGAAGAGGACCGGACAGTACGTGACTCATGCCAACAAGGAAGAAAGGAGGTGATCTTTCAACCAGGCGATTGGGTGTGGCTACACCTACGCCAGGAGAGGTTCCCAAACCTAAGGAGTTCCAAGCTAGCACCAAGAGGAGATGGACCATTCAGAGTGCTCGAGAGGATCAACAACAACGCCAACCGGATCGAGCTTCCAGGTGAGTTTAATGTGTCCAATACGTTTAATGTTACTGACTTGGCCCCTTTCCATGCAGATGAACCAGTTTTGAGGACAAAACCTACTGAAGAGGGAGGGAATGATGAGGACATCAGGTCGTACATCCAGCCAGGAGACCAGACTGGCCGACCAGGAAGCTTGCCCAAGACAGCCGGGCCATCTGGCACGCCTGCCGGTCCAAGCAGTACCGCCGGACCTCAGCAGCGGAGAGGCCCAAGCTTCCGGCACACTTGGTGGCGACGTGGATGACACCGCCGGTCCCTCTGGTGATGCCTCCAACTCCGGGATCAACTTGGCCGGTCTTCAAGGCATTCCGCCAGTACCTCGCACAATCCAGCCGGTACAGCCGATCCAGCCGAGTACACGCGCATTTCCACTTCTACACAAGAGGACTCGGACCAAATGAGCTACCAGCTCAAGGGCATGCAACTAGAGGAAGTATCTACACCAGTGGTACATCAAGGAGCAATGACAAGAAGCAGATCAAGGGCACTCTTCCACAAATTCAGCTTATGGGTCGACAAGCTCCTAGAGGAAGATCGACTAAGGACAATGGGCCAAAAGTGCAAGGAAGAGTCCAATGGCTTCTCAACAACAAAAGGGACATCAGAGACTTGGGCTTTAGTGGCAAGAGAGGTCAGGGCCCAAAGATTTTTAACCCTACTCCAAGTCGAAGACTAGGAGAAAGGCGCGTGCATGCCACAAGGATGGCCATGTTCCATTTCTTGGCCATGAGGTAAGATAAGGTAAGTTTCAATTCGAATATATACCTTTTTTTGTTTTGCAGGGTAGGATCTAGATGCTTTACATTTTTGAGTCAAGAACATTTTAGAATAGGTCCTTTTTCGGTTATACACTTTTGTATCTTTTCCTTTTGTGCACTTTTGTAAACTTTCCTTTTTTTTGTTTGAGTCGACCCTAGAAGGTCAAGCTGTCGAGCATATTAATAAGGCTCCTTCCAGCATTGTAGTTCGACAACCTTTTTGATATTAATAAAGATAGAACTTTTTCCCAACAAGTTTTCTCTAAGAATCTTGTGCGCTTAGAACCTAGTTGAGACCAGCCCTCCTAGCTCTAAGTTTGTGATTTATCACGAGGTTCATCACCCCTCGTGTGGTTCACTTCACCTTTCCATCGAATACCAACCCAAAAACCCCTATCCAAGAAGTCTAAGGTCGAGTTTCTCACCTAAACTTCTCCAAACAGCCCACGCGCATACATCCTTGAATCAAGGCTTGTATCAGTAGGAGAAGGAGGTTGAGACCCGTAGACTGTTGGGTCGACATGAAGGACCTCATGAAACAAAGGTTTGTTCCACCTTATTTTCATAGTGAATTGCGACGCCGTTTTTGTACTCTTAAACACGGCACAAGATCAGTGGAGGAATACTATGAGGAGTTTGAGAGACTCAGGAATAGGCTGGAACTCAATTGATACAAGCCTCGATTCAAGGCTGCACGCTCGTGGGCTGTTTGGAGAAGTTTAGGTGAGAAACTCAACCTTAAGCTTCTGGATAGGGGTTTTCTGTTTGGTAATGGATGGAAGGGTGAAGTGAACCACACGAGGGGTGATGAACCTCGTGATAAATCACAAACTTAGAGCTAGGAGGGCTAGTCTCAGCTAGGTTCTAAACGCACAAGTCTCTTGAGAGAATAACTTGTAAAAAGAAAATTCGATCTTTATTAATTATCAAAAAGGTTGTCGAACTACAATGCTGGAAAGAGCCTTATTAATATGTTCGACAGCTTGACCTTCTAGGGTCGACTCAAGAAAAGAAATGGAAAACTAACAAAAGTGGACAAATGGAAAACTTACAAAAGTGCATAACCGAAAAGGACTTATACATAAAATGTCTTTGACTCAAAATGTAAATATTATAAATCCTACCCTGCAAAATAGAAAAGGCAAGTATAAATATGAAAACTTACCATTCTTACCTATCGGCCAAGAAATGGAAGGTGGCCGACCTTGTGGCATGCACGCGCCTTGCTCCTAGTCTTCGACTTGGAGTAGGGTTAGGAGTCGTTGGGCTTTGACCTCTCGTGCTACTAAATCACAAGTCTCTGAAGTTCCTTGCATTGTGGAGAAGCCTTTGGACTCTTCTATGCACTCTTGGCCCAATGTTCTTTGTCGATCATCCTCTAGGAGCTTGTCGACCCACAAGCTGAACTTGTGCAAGAGCGCCCTTGATCTGCTCCTTGTCATTGCTCCTGGTGGCACCACTGGTGTAGAAACTTCATCTAGATGCATGTATTGAAGCTGGTAGCTTATCTGGTCCGAGTCTCTTTGTGTAGATGATGAAATGGTGGTGCACTCGGCTAGATCGGCTGTACCGGCTGGATTGTGCGAGATGCTGGCCGAAATGTCATCGGAGCCGGCCAAGTTGATCCCAGAGCCGGCGGCGTCACCAATTGGGCCGGTGGTGTCATCCATGTTGCCACCAGTTGGGCCGGAGGTTTGGGCCTCTCCACCGGAAAGATCGATCAGTCCGGCCCGGCTGGTTGTAGGCCCGGCGGTACCGCTTGGGCCGGCAGGCGCGCCCAATGGCCCGGCTGTCTCGGGCAAGCACTCTGGTCGGCCATACGATCTGATGCCCTCATCAAAGACTCCTAAACAAACCCTGACAAGAGAGGGTCAAGTAAGTCTCTAAACCCTCAGAGATCACATGATATCACTTGTTTCAAGTGTAGGGGTCACAGATACATCTCAGGAGAGTGCCCAAACAACCGAGTCATGTTGATCACGGAGGCTGGAGAGTACGAGTCTAAAGATGAAGAAGAGCTAGAACCAGAAGGAGATTATGGAGACATAGAATACCCAAACGTGGGAGAGGTATTGGTGAGACCATTCAAAGGGAGAACATCTTCCACAGCCGGTGCACCATCAAAGGAAAGGTATGTAACCTCATCATAGATGGTGGTTCTTGCACTAACATGGCCAGTGCGTATATGGTTGATAAGCTAGGTCCTGAGAAGACTAAGCACCCCCCGCCATACCGGCTGAGATGGCTAGATGATGAGGTAGAGCTCAAGATTCATGAGCAAGTAACAATACCATCCAGTGTGGGCCGATACCAAGACCAGGTCATCTGTGACGTGCTACCAATGCAAGCCGACCACCTTCTTCTATGAAGGCCATGGCAATTGGACAAGGAGACAAGGCATGATGTCTGGACCAAACTGTACGCTTTTTTACACGATAAAAGAAAGGTCAGCCTAGCCCTTCTCATCCTGCCAAGGTACATGAGCTACAGCTGCAAATGAGTAAGGAGAAAGGCTTAATTAACTCTAATTTTCTCATTCAACCAACTCATGTACGAAGAGCTTTGGCCTCTAAGGACTTGATCCTTCTAATGGTCTTTAAGAAGGGTTTGAGTGTAGGAAAAGAATAGATAGAATTACCTTCTGAAGTAGCAGCAACATATTCCAGAATGTGTTTCCTGAGGAAATACCTGCAGGCCTGCCTCCCCTACGCGGCATTGAGCACCAGATTGATCTTGTGCCCGGAGCAGCCTTGCCCAACCGGCCAGCATACCGGATGAGCCCAGAGGAGTCAAAAGAGCTTGAGAGGCAAGTAAAGGAGCTCCTGGAGAAAGGCTATGTACAAGAGAGCCTCAGCCCATGTGTCGTGTCAGTTTTATTGGTCACCAAGAAGGATGGGCCATGGCGCATGTGTGTAGACCACCAAGCCATCAACAACATCACGGTTAAGTACTGGTACCCCATTCCTCGGTTGTATGATATGCTAGATGAGCTGAGTTGAGTCACAGTCTTCTCCAAAATAAACCTCAAGAGTGGATACCACCAGGTCAGAATGAAGGAAGGTGATGAATGTAAAACCGCCTTCAAGACAAAGCAAGGGATGTACAAGTGGACAGTCATGCCATTTGGCTTGACCAATGCCCCAAGCACCTTCATGCGACTTATGAACCAATTTCTTAGGACATACATCAGTAAGTTTTTCGTAGTATACTTTGAGGATATTCTAGTTTACAATAAGGGCCTTAGGGATCACATTATACGTCTTGAGATGGTGCTTAAGTCCCTTCGACAAGAAGAGCTTTATGCCAATCTCATGAAGTGCATCTTTTATAATGACAAAATTGTTTTCTTAGGGTTTGTTGTGAGTTCACAGGGCTTACAGGTTGATGAGGAGAACACTCGAGCCATACAGGAGTGGCCAACACCAAGTGACATCAGCCAAATAAGGAGCTTTCACAGCCTGGCCAGCTTCTACCGAAGATTTGTGTCCAACTTCAGCAGCATTGCCTCACCCTTGACGGCAGTTGTGAAAAAGAATGTGGGGTTCAGCTGTGATGAGGTCATCAGCCCAAACCCCGGCCAACTGCCCGGCCCGGCCGGCCCAAGGAACACAAAGGCGGCCAAATACGCGCAAAAGGATACATGGGTGTATCTTCATGAATCCAAGCTTAACCAAGAAGCGGCCAGCCAAGACCAAACCTGGCCTATAATCCTGACTCACAGAGGACACACGGAGACATGCAGCTCACCCAAAACAAGGCCAGATCAAGTCATGTACCATACATCAAATTGGAGTTTTCGAAACTTACCATATTTGGAACTTTCCTTATATGAAAGTCTCCAAACGTTTCTTTGGCGACCGGGAGACTTTTTGGTACTTGTAGGAGTTCCCTTAAGCACTTCTAGAAGCTCAAACACGCCTTGGACCAGGCGGGTCCATCCGTGCCTTCAAATGAACCGATTGGAGCCATTTATGGCAAGTGAGATGGCCGACTGGTTTAATCACTTGCAAACCAAAACATGGCGTCCAGGAGATATTATTAAGGCCCTAAGGAAGCCCAAAATAAACCTACCATGCACCAGCCACCAGAGGATCAGGCGAATCCCTTTCCTCCAAGACTTGCCATATATGGACCGAAGTGCACTTAATGTGTTCAGATTGCAATATCTCTATTCCTTGCAAATTGGGCACGTATTGAAGACTTTCCAAAGCATCCAGGATGTACCTAGACACCTTACATTCGCCCCAAAGCTCTCAAGATTCAAGCATATACACTTTCCTTGTTGGCCAAACTAGACATTAATGGCCAACAACCATATATTTTAAATATATGATTTCCTTTTCTCTTTTTTAGGTTTAGGACCATTGCTAAGAGCACTATATAAGCTCAGCACGACCTCATTGTAAAGATAGACCACCATTGAAATAAAAGTTGAATACAAAGTATTTTCTTCAAAGCCTTGTCTTTGAACTTGTTCTTATTCTTTAGAAACTAAGTGTGTGATTCACTTCCTTTCTATTGAAGCCACGGCCAGGTTAGTTTGAGAGATTCAAACTCCCTTGGTTCACCTTTGATCGTGTGATTCGATCAAAACCCCCTCCTTTTAGTTCCCTTGCCCGCTTAAGCCAAGAGAGATTCTCGGTCTTGCGAGTCACGGCCGTACCACTTGTGAGATTGATATTCAATCTTACATCATTTGGTATCAGAGCTAAAAGCTCCTATCCCAGGTTGTGTTCATCCAACCTTTATCTTTTAGCTTTTATGATTTTATTTTGCATTTTGTTATTTACATCTTATTGAAAAACCAAAAAAAAACAAATATTTGTTCGTATTCTTCATTTGCATTGTTTCTTGTTGATTCTTGTTGATTGTTTTTGTCTCCTCTCATTTAAATCTAAAACCAAATCAAAAATTTGCATTTCATGTTTGCTTAGTTTCGTCCAATTAAGAGAAAAAAAAACCCAAAAATATAAACATCACTTCATTTTGTTTGTTTTCCAATTTAATTGCTAGTTAAGTTTTTTTTTTAAAAAAAAAAAAGAAAAAAAAAAGATTTATATAATATTCTTATTATTTTTCGTCCTAATTTAATACCAAAAAAAAATATTGTATTTTCATTTGTTTTTAAGTAAGTTGCCAAAAGTAACCAAAAACAAAAACCATAAAAATATTTTCTTGTGTTGATTTTCTTTTGGTACTACTTGTGTGTTAATACCAAATATTCACTCAAATCTAGTTTCCTTATTTGTGTATTTCGACTTAAATCTATCTTTTTTTCTTGTGCAAGGTACAAATTTAAAATATGGAGTATTATGAGGAAGAAAGTCCTTACCAATGCTTTGAAAAAAATTATTGTGATGAATGGCACCAAGACTTGTCCGATGTAGATGATTCCTATGGATATGAGACATGGCATGAAGACTATTCAAAATATGATTTTGACAATGAAACAGGAGTTGAAGAACTCGAACCAGAGCCACCAGAATACTATTCCACTGATAGAAGCTGGCTAAAGACAATCACACCTTGCCACTTCGATGTGTCAAGCCGAGTGCCAACCTACACCACTCCAACTAGATCAAGGAATCGGACTAGTAAGGTATATATTTACAATTCCAAATCTCTAACCTTTTCAGGGTATAACAAGGACCCAGATGAATACCTCCAATGGGAAACCAACATGAAACAATGGCTGCGCTCAAACAACATCCCCAAAGAAGAGAAGCTCTCATATGCCATTGATATGCTCGTTGGAGATGCCTATAATTGGTGGTTGAAAGAAAATTCACGGACTTTCTACAACAAACCAGTCCTTGATTGGGGAGACCTTAAGGCACGAATGTATAGGGAGTTTGTGAAGAAGTACCAAACACGCAGAAACATCACCACACAACTTATGCACCCAACAGCATCAAGGAGTGAGATGTCTACACCAAACATGCAGCCCTTCCATAAGCCCAAGCTTGCCTACTGCTCTGAGCAGAACAACGTGTTTTCAAACACCTTAGAAGGACAAAAGGTAGCTAAGCCGATGGTCAAACCAAAAATTGACCAGCAAGTTCAAAAGCCTCAAGCCATAGCACACATGAAACCATCAAAGCCATTGCTTGGAATACACGTCAAGGAAACGCCAGGTAAGTCCTCTAACAATGTGAAAACAGATGAAATTATATGCTATAGATGTCAAGAAAGAGGACACTTTGCTAAGACATGCCCAACTAGACAACTAATAACAAGCTTACAAGTAGAACTCGAAAATATTAAGCCTAAAAGTGTTAAGGCAATGAAGGAGCTTCAATTTGAAATTTCCAGTACTAGCATAATGCACTTGTCTTTGCCAAAAGTTGTTGAAACAGGTGTAACAAAGCAAGGATTCAACAAAGATCAAGAAGACCCACCTCCTACATTAAACCGATGTTCGGAATCAAGAGGAAACCATGGAGAACGCAACACCTTGGAGGCGAAGCAAAGCAACCAGCTGCAATGGAAAGGAGTAATTTCTTCCTTTCTTATCAAGGAGCAACCGCCAGATGCACCATGGCCACATCCGAACCATATAAGGGCCATAAACCAAGGTACTGCCCTAAACCCACAAGTAAATCAAGGTATTAACTTGCCTTCTCTATGTGCAGGCCAAACTGTTTTGAGGACAAAACATTTCGAAGAAGGAGGGTATGATGAGGTCATCAGCCCAAACCCCGGCCAACTGCCCGGCCCGGCCAGCCCAAGGAACACAAAGGCGGCCAAATACGCGCAAAAGGATACATGGGTGTATCTTCATGAATCCAAGCTTAACCAAGAAGCGCCCAGCCAAGACGAAACCTGGCCTATAATCCTGACTCACAGAGGACACGCGACGACATGGAGCTCACCCCAAACAAGGCCAGATCAAGTCATGCACCATACATCAAATTGGAGTTTTCGAAACTTACCATATTTGGAACTTTCCTTATATGAAAGTCTCCAAACGTTTTTTTGGCAACCAGGAGACTTTTTGGTACTTCTAGGAGCTCCCTTAAGCACTTCTAGAAGCTCAAACACGCCTTGGACCAGACGGGTCCATCCGTGCCTTCAAATGAACCGATTGAGCCGTTTATGGCAAGTGAGATGGCCAACTGGTTTAATCACTTGCAAACCAAAACATGGCGTCCAGGAGATATTATTAAGGCCCTAAGGAAGCCCAAAATAAACCTACCATGCACCAGCCACCAGAGGATCAGGCGAATCCCTTTCCTCTAAGACTTGCCATATATGGACCGAAGTGCACTTAATGTGTTCAGATTGCAATATCTCTATTCCTTGCAACTTGGGCACGTATTGAAGACTTTCCAAATCATCCAGGATGTACCTAGTTACATTAAATTCGCCCCAAAGCTCTCAAGATACAAGCATATACACTTTCCTTGTTGGCCAAACTAGACATTAATGGCCAACAGCCATATATTTTAACTGTATGATTTCCTTTTCTCCTTTTTAGGTTTAGGACCATTGCTAGGAGCACTATATAAGCTCAGCACGACCTCATTGTAAAGATAGACCACCATTGAAATAAAAGTTGAATACAAACCACGGCCAGGTTAGTTTGAGAGATTCAAACTCCCTTGGTTCACCTTTGATCGTGTGATTCGATCAAAACCCCCTCCTTTTAGTTCCCTTGCCCGCTTAAGCCAAGAGAGATTCTCGGTCTTGCGAGTCACGGCCGTACCGCTTGTGAGATTGATATTCAATCTTACATCAAGCTGGGGAGAAGCCCAAGAGAAGGCATTCCAGGCACTCACACCCCGGTGTTAGTCCTGTCCGATTTCAACAGAACATTTGAAGTGGAGTGTGATGCCTCATGCATAGGCATAGGCATGGTTCTAACACAAGGAGGGAAGCCAGTGGCATATTTCAGTGAGAAGTTAGGTGGAGCCTCGCTAAACTACCCCACCTACAACAAGGAGCTCTCACCCTAGTCCAAATCTTGGAGACTTGGCAACACTATTTGTTTTTGATACAAGCCTCGATCCAATGCTTATATGCGCGTGGGCTGTTTGGAGAAGGTTAGGTGAGAAACTCGACCTTAGACTTCTTGGATAGGGGGGTTGGTATTCGATGGAAAGGTGAAGTGAACCACACGAGGGGTGATGAACCTCGTGATAAATCACAAACTTAGAGCTAGGAGGGCTGGTCTCAACTAGATTCTAAGCGCACAAGATTTTTAGAGAGAAAACTTGTTGGGGAAAAAGTTCTATCTTTATTAATATCAAAAGGTTGTCGAACTACAATGCTGGAAGGAGCCTTATTAATATGCTCGACAGCTTGACCTTCTAGGGTCGACCCAAATAAGAAAAGGAAAACTTACAAAAGTGCACAAAGGAAAAGATACAAAAGTGTATAATCAAAAAGGACCTATTCCTAAAATGTTCTTGACTCAAAATGTAAAGCAACTAGATCCTACCCTGCAAAACAGAAAGAGGCATATATTTAATGTAAACTTACCTTAACTCACCTCACGGCCAAGAAATGGAAGGTGGCCGTCCTTGTGGCATGCAGCGCTTGCTCCTAGTCTTGACTTGGAGTAGGGTTAAATATCTTTGGGCCCTGACCTCTCTTGCCACTAAAGCCCAAGTCTCTGATGTTCCTTGTGTTGTTGAGAAGCCTTTGGACTCTAATTTGCTCTTCTGGCCCATTGTCCTTAGCTGCTCTTCCTCTAGAAGCTTGTCGACCCATAAGCTGAATTTGTGGAAGAGTGCTCTTGATCTGCTTCTTGTCATTGCTCCTGGAGGTACCACTGGTGTAGATACTTCCTCTAAGTGCATGTCCTGGAGCTGGTAGCTCATTTGGTCCGAGTCCTCTTGTGTAGAAGTGGAAGTGTCGTGTACTCGGCTGGATGGCCTGTACCGGCTGGATTGTGCGTACTGGCGGAATGACTTCAGGACCGGCCAAGTTGATCCCGAGTCGGCGGTGTCATCAGGGGACGGCGGTGTCATTCACGTCCCCCACCAAGTGTGCTGGAAGCTTGGGCCTCTCCGCCGGCAATGCTGGTTTTATGGTCCTATTGGTCGAGGGTCCGGCGGTACTGCTTGGGCCGGCAGGCGTGCCAAGATGGCCCGGCTGTCTCGGGCAAGCTTCCTGGTCGGCCAGTCTGGTCTCCTGGCTGGATGTACGACCTGATGTCCTCATCATCCCCTCCCTCTTCAGTAGGTTTGTCCTCAAAACTGGTTCATCTGCATGGAAAGGGGCTAAGTCAGTAACATTGAACGTATTGGACACATTAAACTCACCTGGGAGCTCGATCTGGTAGGCATTGTTGTTGATCCTCTCGAGCACTCTGAATGGTCCATCTCCTCTGGTGCTAGCTTGGAACTCCTTAGGTTTTGGAACCTCTCCTGCCGTAGGTGTAGCCACACCCAATCGCCTGGTTGAAAGATCACCTCCTTTCTTCCCTTGTTGGCATGAGTCACGTACTGCCCGGTCCTCTTCTCCAAGTTTTCTGCTACCTTCTGTAACTTCCTTATGAACTCTGCCTTGGATGCTCGGTCGAGGTTGGTCATCTCTACTGGTGGCAGTGTTTGCTAATGGGGTGAGAGGGTTGAAGCCGATACTACTTCAAATGGTGTCTTCTTTGCTGAGTGCACGCTGTTGTGAACTCTATGAATGGCAGGCACTCCACCCAAGTCTAGGTTCTTCCCAGTGTAGTCCTGAGAAGAGTTGATAGTGTCCTGTTGACAACTTCAGTTTGGCCATCGGTTTGAGGATGGCAGGTGGTAGAGAAGAGTAGCCGTGCCTAGCCTTCTCCAAAGGGTCCTCCAGAAATGGCTGAGGAACTTGGTGTCCCTATCTGATACGATGGTCCTTGGCACTCCATGAAGCCGTACTATCTCTCTGAAGAACAGCTCATCTGTTTGTGTGGCATCATTGACATTGGCACATGGGATGAAGTGTGCCATCTTGGAGAATCTGTTCACCACTACAAAGATTGCATCTTTGTGGTTGATCTTGGGCAGACCTAGAACAAAATCCATCGAGATGTCCACCCATGGATGTGGTGGTATGGGCAGTGGGAGATACAACCCGTGAGGTTGCACTCGGGACTTTGCCTTCTTGCAAGTAATGCATCTTGCACAATGTGCTTCTACTGTCCTCTTGATGTGTGGCCAGTAGAAGTGCTCCTTGACCACTACTAGAGTCTTGTCGACACCAAAGTGGCCCATGAGTCCTCCTCCATGAGCTTCTCGGATGATAAGCTTCCTTAGTGATCCTTGTGGTATGCACAGCCTTCTTTCTCGGAACAAGAATCCTCATGGATGTAGGATTTGCCATGACTCCCTGTGCTACACTCCTTGTAGCTCTCAGCAAGGTCAGGATCATCCTTGTATAGATCCTTGATGTGCTCGAATCCTAGGACCTTTGCTCCATGGTTGATATCAAGGCAAACCTCCTTGATAGTGCATCGGCTACCACATTATCTTTGCCCTTCTTGTACTTGATGATGTACAGGAAGGTCTCTATGAACTCCATCCACCTGGCATGTCTCCTCTTGAGATTGGTTTGCCCTCTGAGGTGTTTGAGAGTCTCGTGATCAGTGTGGATCATAAACTCCTTGGACAGCAAGTAATGCTGCCAAGTCTCCAATGCTCGGGCAAGGGCATAGAGCTCCTTGTCATAAGTGGTAGTTCAGTGAGGCACCACCTAAGTTCTCACTGAAGTATGCCACTGGCCTCCCTCCTTGGGTTAGTACTGCTCCTATGCCTATTCCAGAGGCATCACACTCCACTTCAAACGTCCTGTTGAAGTCGGGCAGGACTAGCACTGGTGCATGTGTGAGGCTGTCCTTCAAGGCCTGGAATTCCTTCTCCTGAGCTTCTCCCCAGCTGAATCCCACGTTCTTCTTCACTACTGCCGTTAGTGGTGAGGCAATACTGCTGAAGTTGGGCACGAATCTCCTATAGAAGCTGGCCAGTCCGTGGAAGCTCCTCACTTGGCTGATGTTGCCTGGTGTTGGCCATTCTTGTATGGCTCAAATCTTCTCTTCATCAACCTGTAGGCCCTGTGAACTTACAACAAAACCTAAAAAGACAAGTTTATCAGTACAAAAGGTGCACTTCTTGAGATTGGCATAAAGCTCTTCTTGTCGAAGGGTTTTAAGTACCATCTCAAGATGTGTGAGGTGTTCCCGTAGGCACTTACTATAAACCAAGATGTCATCAAAGTAAACTACTACAAACTTACTGATGTACGCCCTAAGAACTTGGTTCAGAAGGCGCATGAAGGTGCTTGGGGCATTAGTCAAGCCAAATGGCATGACTGTCCACTCGTAGAGCCCTTGCTTTGTCTTGAAAGCAGTCTTCCATTCATCACCTTTTTTCATCCTGACCTGGTGGTATCCACTCTTGAGGTTTATCTTGGAGAAGACCGTGGCTCCACTCAGCTCATCTAGCATGTCATCCAGCCGTGGTATTGGATGCCTACTTGACTGTGATGTTGTTGATTCTCGGCAGTCCACGACATGCCAAGTCCCATCCTTCTTGGGCACTAGTAGCACTGGTACGGCACATGGACTGAGGCTCTCTCGAACATATCCTTTCTCCAGGAGCTCCTTGACTTGCTTCTCAAGCTCCTTGGACTCCTCTGGACTCATCCGGTAGGCTGGCCGGTTGGGCAGGGCTGCTCCGGGCACGAGATCAATCTGGTGTTCTATGCCACGTAAAGGAGGCAAGCCTGCTGGTATCTCCTCTGGAAATACATCTTGGAACTTGTTGAGGGGAGTTGCTACTTTAGGAGGTAGATCTACCAGTTCTTTTTCTACACTCAACACTTCCATGAAAACCATTAGTAACATTAAATCCTTCGAGGCTAAAGCTCTCCGGACATGGCTTGGTTGAATAAGAAAATTAGACTCGATAAGTTTATTTTCCTTACTCATTTGGAGTTGTAGCTCATGTACCTGGGCAGGTGTAAGAGGAGCCAAGCTGACCTTTCTTTTGTCATGCACAAAAGTGTAGAGATTGGTTCGGCCATCATGTCTGGTCTCTTTGTCAAACTGTCATGGTCTTCCTAGCAGAAGATGGCCAGCTTGCATGGGCACCACGTCGCACACGACTTGGTCTCTGTACTTGCCCACACTGAATGGCACAGTGACTTGCTTATGGATCTTGAGCTCCACTTTGTGATACAAGCCTTGATTCAAGGATGTATGCGCGTGGGCTGTTTGTAGAAGATTAGGTGAGAAACTCAACCTTAGGCTTCTGGATAGGGGGTTTCTGGTTGGTAAACGATGGAAGGGTGAAGTGAACCACACGAGGGGTGATGAACCTCGTGATAAATCACAAACTTAGAGCTAGGAGGGCTGGTCTCAACTAGGTTCTAAGCGACAAGATTCTTAGAGAGAAACTTGTAGGAAAAAGTTCTACTTTATTAATAATCAAAAGGTTGTAACTACAATGCTGGAAGGAGCCTTATTAATATGCTCGACAGCTTGACCTACTAGGGTCGACACAAATAAGAAAAGGAAAGTTTACAAAAGTGCACAAAAGGAAAAAATACAAAAGTGTATAACCGAAAAAGGACCTATTCCTAAAATGTTCTTGACTCAAAAATGTAAAGCAACTAGATCCTACCCTGCAAAACAGAAAGAGGCATATATTCAATGTAAACTTACCTTAACTCACCTCACGGCCAAGAAATGGAAGGTGGCCGTCCTTGTTGCATGCACGCGCCTTGCTCCTAGTCTTCGACTTGGAGTAGGGTTAAATATCTTTGGGCCCTGACCTCTCTTGCCACTAAAGCCCAAGTCTCTGATGTTCCTTGTGTTGTTGAGAAGCCTTTGGACTCTAATTTGCTCTTCTGGCCCATTGTCCTTAGCTTCTCTTCCTCTAGAAGCTTGTCGACCCATTAGTTGAATTTGTGGAAGAGTGCTCTTGATCTGCTTCTTGTCATTGCTCCTGAAGGTACCACTGGTGTAGATACTTCCTCTAAGTGCATGTCCTGGAGCTGGTAGCTCATTTGGTCCGAGTCCTCTTGTGTAGAAGTGGAAGTGTGCATGTACTCGGCTGGATGGCCTGTACCGCCAGGATTGTGCGCGGTACTGGCCGGAATGACTTCAGGACCCGCCAAGTTGATCCCGGAGTCGGCGGTGTCATCAGGAGGACCGGCGGTGTCATTCACGTCCCCACCAAGTGTGCCGGAAGCTTGGGCCTCTCCGCCGGCGATGTTGACCGGTCTGGTCCTATAGGTCGAGGGTCCGGCGGTACTGTCTGGTCCGCAGGCGCGCCAGATGGTCCGGCTGTCTCGGGCAAGCTTCCTGGTCGGCCAGTCTGGTCTCCTGGCTGGAT
This sequence comes from Pugionium cornutum, assembly GCA_018901935.1. Taxonomy (NCBI): domain Eukaryota; kingdom Viridiplantae; phylum Streptophyta; class Magnoliopsida; order Brassicales; family Brassicaceae; genus Pugionium; species Pugionium cornutum. The sequence goes on from CM032159.1 coordinate 21,341,405, forward strand.
GTACGACCTGATGTCCTCATCATTCCCTCCCTCTTCAGTAGGTTTTGTCCTCAAAACTGGATCATCTGCATGGAAAGGGCCAAGTCAGTAACATTGAACGTATTGGACACATTAAACTCACCTGGAAGCTCGATCCGGTAGGCGTTGTTGTTGATTCTCTCGAGCACTCTGAATGGTCCATCTCCTCTTGGTGCTAGCTTGGAACTCCTTAGGTTTGGGAACCTCTCCCGTCAGATGTAGCCACACCCAATCGCCTGGTTTAAAGATCACCTCCTTTCTTCCCTTGTTGGCATGAGTCACGTACTGTCCGTCCTCTTCTCCAAGTTTTCTGCTACCTTCTGGTGTAACCTCCTTATGAACTCTGCCTTGGATGCTCCGTTGAGGTTGGTCATCTCAGCTGGTGGTAGTGGCGTTTGCTTCAATGGGGTGAGAGGGTTGAAGCCGTATACTACTTCAAATGGTGTCTTCTTGGTTGCTGAGTGCACGCCTTGGTTGTAAGCGAACTTTATGAATGGCAGGCACTCCACCCAAGTCTTTAGGTTCTTCCCTAGTGTAGTTCTGAGAGGAGTTGATAGTGTCCTGTTGACAACTTCAGTTTGGCCGGTTTGAGGATGGCAAGTGAGAAGAGAAGAGTGCCTAGCTTTCTCCAAAGGGTCCTCCAGAAATGGCTGAGGAACTTGGTGTCCCTGTCTGATACGATGGTCCTTGGCACTCCATGAAGCCGTACTATCTCCCTGAAGAACAGCTCAGCTGTTTGTAAGGCATCATTGACATTGGCACATGGAATGAAGTGTGCCATCTTGGAGAATCTGTCCACCACTACAAAGATTGCATCTTTGTGGTTGATCTTGGCAGACCTAGAACAAAGTCCATCGAGATGTCCACCCATGGATGTGTGGGTATGGGCAGTGGGAGATACAACCCGTGAGGTTGCACTCTGGACTTTGCCTTCTTACAAGTGATGCATCTTGCACAATGAGCTTCTACTGTCCTCTTGATGTGTGGCCAGTAGAAGTGCTCCTTGACCACTGCTAGAGTCTTGTCGACACCAAAGTGGCCCATGAGTCCTCCTCCATGAGCTTCTCGGATGATAAGCTTCCTTAGTGATCCTTGTGGTATGCACAGCCTTCTTTCTCGGAACAAGAATCCTCATGGATGTAGGATTTGCCATGACTCCCTGTGCTACACTCCTTGTAGCTCTCAGCAAGGTCAGGATCATCCTTGTATAGATCCTTGATGTGCTCGAATCCTAGGACCTTTGCCTCCATTGTTGATATCAAGGCAAACCTCCTTGATAGTGCATCGGCTACCACATTATCTTTGCTCTTCTTGTACTTGATGATGTACTGGAAGGTTTCTATGAACTCCATCCACCTGGCATGTCTCCTCTTGAGATTGGTTTGCCCTCTGAGGTGTTTGAGAGTCTCGTGATCAGTGTGGATCACAAACTCCTTGGACAGCAAGTAATGCTGCCAAGTCTCCAATGCTCGGACAAGGGCATAGAGCTCCTTGTCATAAGTGGGGTAGTTCAGTGAGGCACCACCTAGCTTCTCACTGAAGTATGCCACTGGTCTCCCTCCTTGGGTTAGCACTGCTCCTATGCCTATTCCAGAGGCATCACACTCCACTTCAAACGTCTTGTTGAAGTCGGGAAGGACTAACACTGGTGCGTGTGTAAGGCTGTCCTTCAAGGCCTTGAATGCCTTCTCCTGAGCTTCTCCCCAGCTGAATCCCACGTTCTTCTTCACTACTGCCGTCAGTGGTGAGGCAATACTGCTGAAGTTGGGCACGAACCTCCTATAGAAGCTGGCCAGTCCGTGGAAGCTCCTTACTTGGCTGATGTTTCCTGGTGTTGGCCATTCTTGTATGGCTCGAATCTTCTCTTCATCAACCTGTAGGCCCTGTGAACTTACAACAAAACCTAAAAAGACAAGCTTATTAGTAAAAAAGGTGCACTTCTTGAGATTGGCATAAAGCTCTTCTTGTCAAGGGTTTTAAGTACCATCTCAAGATGTGTGAGGTGTTCCCGTAGGCACTTACTATAAACTAGTATGTCATCAAAGTAAACAACTACAAACTTACTGATGTACGCCCTAAGAACTTGGTTCATAAGGCATGAAGGTGCTTGGGGCATTAGTCAAGCCGAATGGCATGACTGTCCACTCGTAGAGCCCTTGCTTTGTCTTGAAAGCAGTCTTCCACTCATCACCTTCCTTCATCCTGACCTGGTGGTATCCACTCTTGAGGTCTATCTTGGAGAAGACCGTGGCTCCACTCAGCTCATCTAGCATGTCATCCAGCCGTGGAATCGGATGCCGGTACTTGACTGTGATGTTGTTAATTGCTCGGCAGTCCACGCACATGCACCAAGTCCCATCCTTCTTGGGCACTAGTAGCACTGGTACGGCACATGGACTGAGGCTCTCTCGAACATATCCTTTCTCCAGGAGCTCCTTGACTTGCTTCTCAAGCTCCTTGGACTCCTCTGGACTCATCCGGTAGGCTGGCCGGTTGGGCAGGGCTGCTCCGGCACTAGATCAATCTGGTGTTCTATGCCACGTAAAGGAGGCAAGCCTGCTGGTATCTCCTCTGGAAATACATCCTGGAATTTGTTGAGGAGAGTTGCTACTTCAGGAGGTAGCTCTACCTGTCCCTGTTCTACTCAAAACTTCTTTGAAACCATTAGTAACATTAAATCCTTGAGGCTAAAGCTCTCCGGACATGGCTTGGTTGAATAAGAAAATTAGACTTGATAAGTTTCTTTTCCTTACTCATTTGGAGTTGTAGCTCATGTACTGGGCAGGTGTAAGAGGAGCTAGGCTGACCTTTCTCTTGTCATGCACGAAGGTGTAGAGATTGGTTCGCCATCATGCCTGGTCTCTTTGTCAAACTGCCATGGTCTTCCTAGTAGAAGATGGCCAGCTTGCATGGGCACCACGACTGACTTGCCCACACTGAATGGCACAGTGACTTGCTCATGGATCTTGAGCTCCACTTTGTCATCTATATGCTTCTCTAGACCTCTTATGCACTAGCAACGTTAGTGCAAGAACCACCATCTATGATGAGGTTACATACCTTGCCCTTGATGGTGCAACGGCTGTGGAAGATGTTCTCCTTTGGATGGTCTCTGAAGGATTCCACCATTGCACTGAGGATACGCCTAGTGACCAGCACTACCCCCACATCAGGGTACTCAATGTCACCAGATTCTCCTTCTGGTTCATAGTCCTCTTCATCTTGGGACTCATATTCTCCTGCCGCCGTAATCAGCATGACTCGGTTGTTTGGGCACTCCCTTGAGATGTGTCCACGTCCCCTGCACTTGAAACAAGTTATGTCACGTGATCTTTGAGGGTTAGAAGACTTACCAGGCTCTCTCTGGTCACGGGTGGGTTCAGGAGGCTTGCTCTTGAACCTTGACTCGATCTCTACGCTTTTGCCTTTGTCCACTGTCTTAGGTATGTTGCTTGGTGCCCAAGGTGTCTTAGGCTTGCTGCGGATGTCTTGGCTCTTACGTTTGATGTGCTGTTCAGCTTTCACAGATAGGTGGAACAAGTCCTTGAAGTCGTTGTAGATTTGCCTTTCCACCTTGCAGCTGATCCTTTCTTGGAGTCCATCCAAGAATTGCGCCATCAATGCTTCTTCATCATCATTGAGCTCCAATCTGTTCCTTAACCTCTCGAACTCTTCATAGTACTCTTCTACTGATCTGGTACCCTGCTTAAGAGTACGAAAACGTCGTTGCAAATCCCTATGAAAGTAAGGTGGAACATACCTTTGTCGCATGAGGTCTTTCATGTACCCATGAGTCTACGGGCCTCATCTTCTTCCTCCTTCTGTCAGATACCTCACGATCCCACCAGATGAGGGCATTGTCCGTGAGTTGTGCTACTGCCATTGAGACTCTCCTAGGTCCTGGTTGGTTGTAGTGATCAAAGATATGATCCATTCGCTTCTCCCAATCTAGGTAAGCCTCGGGTCTACTTTTCCTGCAAAAGGGTGAGGAGTTAGTTTAACATCAGGATGAATTACCCGGTTATAGGTGTGTTCATCTCCATCCTCATGACGTCTAGGAGGCATTCTTGGTCTCTGGTGAAGACCATATGGCTCAAAGCCATCATCTTCTGCCTCTGGTTGCCGTGGAGGTCCTCTCGGCCTATGGTGATAGTTATGAGGTTGCGTGTCCTCATCTCCATCTGGCTGGGGTTCCTCCTGTTCGTGCCGTGTCCTAAGGTACTCAGGACCCTCAGGACGATCTGGCTCAGCTCTCACGTGCCTTATGGCCTGGAATCTTACTGGTCTCTCCACGCGCTCCAACCTCTCGCCTATGGATGCGAGTTGTGTTTGGAGTGTGGTGAACATGGCCATCATGGCTTCAGCTGCGTCTCTATTCTCTTCTCCCATGTGTGCTACAAAGAAAGAAGACAATTAGGGTGCTCCTAAATTATTAGGAGAGTTTTCTTTTTATATGTGGTTTGAAAAAATGCAAAAAGGAAAAATTCTAAAGAAAGGAAATTCGAAAAAAAGGAAACTTCCTAGACAACTTGTGCTAGCTGTCCAATTTGAATTCTTTTAGTATCTTTTCTATTTTCTTTTTCTTTTCTTTTTAATTAAACTTAAAAATAAAGGAAATATGACTTAAACAAAAAGGAAAACGTGAATGCAAAAGTGAACCTAAACCCTAGTGATACACGTAGGAGGCTAGATGCACTCGGTTTGGAGTTTGATGATGGTTTTTTTGATTTTTTTGAATACGACTTAAACTAATGCAAGAACTAGAAATAAGACAAGCAAAAGGATAGAAACAACCTGGTTTAGGAGCTTTAAGCTCTGATACCAAAAATGATACAAGCCTTGATTCAAGGATGTATGCGCGTGGGCTGTTTGTAGAAGATTAGGTGAGAAACTCAACCTTAGGCTTCTGGATAGGGGGTTTCTGGTTGGTAAACGATGGAAGGGTGAAGTGAACCACACGAGGGGTGATGAACCTCGTGATAAATCACAAACTTAGAGCTAGGAGGGCTGGTCTCAACTAGGTTCTAAGCGCACAAGTCTCTCTTGAGAGAAAACTCGTAGGGGAAAAGTTCTACTTTATTAATAATCAAAAGGTTGTCGAACTACAATGCTGGAAGGAGCCTTATTAATATGCTCGACAGCTTGACCTTCTAGGGTCGACTCAAATAAAGAAAAAGGAAAGTTTACAAAAGTGCACAAAAGGAAAAATACAAAAGTGTATAACCGAAAAAGGACCTATTCCTAAAATGTTCTTGACTCAAAAATGTAAAGCAACTAGATCCTACCCTGCAAAACAGAAAGAGGCATATATTCAAATGTAAACTTACCTTAACTCACCTCACGGCCAAGAAATGGAAGGTGGCCGTCCTTGTGGCATGCACGCGCCTTGCTCCTAGTCTTCGACTTGGAGTAGGGTTAAATATCTTTGGGCCCTGACCTCTCTTGCCACTAAAGCCCAAGTCTCTGATGTTCCTTGTGTTGTTGAGAAGCCTTTGGACTCTAATTTGCTCTTCTGGCCCATTGTCCTTAGCTTCTTCCTCTAGAAGCTTGACCCATAAGCTGAATTTGTGGAAGAGTGCTCTTGATCTGCTTCTTGTCATTGCTCCTGGAGGTACCACTGGTGTAGATACTTCCTCTAAGTGCATGTCCTGGAGCTGGTAGCTCATTTGGTCCGAGTCCTCTTGTGTAGAAGTGAAAGTGTGCGTGTACTCGGCTGGATGGCCTGTACCGGCTGGATTGTGCGCGGTACTGGCCGGAATGACTTCAGGACCGGCCAAGTTGATCCCGGAGTCGGCGGTGTCATCAGGGGGACCGGCGGTGTCATTCACGTCCCCACCAAGTGTGCCGGAAGCTTGGGCCTCTCCGCCGGCGATGTTGACCGGTTTGGTCCTATAGGTCGAAGGTCCGGCGGTACTGTCTGGTCCGGCAGGGGCGCCAGATGGTCCTGCTGTCTCGGGCAAGCTTCCTGGTCGGCCAGTCTGGTCACCTGGCTGGATGTACGACCTGATGTCCTCATCACTTTGTCATCCAGCCATCTCAGTCTATATGGTTGAGGATGCCTTGTCATTTCTATACCTAGCTTATCAACCATATGTGCACTAGCAACGTTAGTGCAAGAACCACCATCTATGATGAGGTTACATACCTTGCCCTTGATGGTGCAACGGCTGTGGAAGATGTTCTCCCTTTGGATGGTCTCTGAAGGATCCACCATTGCACTGAGGATGCGTCTAGTGACCAGCACTTCCCCTACATCAGGGTACTCAATGTCCTCTTCATCTTGGGACTCATATTCTCCAGCCTCCGTAATCAGCATGACTCGGTTTTATGGGCACTCCCTTGAGATGTGTCCACGTCCCCTGCACTTGAAACAAGTGATGTCACGTGATCTTTGAGGGTTAGAAGACTTACCAGGCTCTCTCTGGTCACGGGTGGATTCAGGAGGCTTGTTCTTGAACCTTGACTCGATCTCTATGCTCTTGCCTTTGTCTACGGGCTTGGGAATGGTTCTTGGTGCCCAAGGCGTCTTAGGCTTGCTGCAGATGTCTTGGTTCTTACGTTTGTTGTGCTGCTCAGCCTGGACAGATAGGTGGAACAAGTCTTTGAAGTCATTGTAAATTTGCCTTTCCACCTTGCGGCTGATTCTTTCTTGGTGTCCATCCAAGAATTGTGCCATCAACGCTTCTTCATCATCATTGAGCTCCAGCCTGTTCCTTAGCTTCTCGAACTTTTCATAGTACTCCTCTACTGATCTGGTACCCTGCTTAAGAGTACGAAAACGACGTTGCAAGTCCCTATGAAAGTAAGGTGGAACAAACCTTTGTTGCATGACATCTTTCATGTCGACCCATGAGTCTATGGGCCTCATTCTTTTCCTCCTTCGGTCAGATACCTCACGATCCCACCAGATGAGGGCATTGTCCGTGAGTTTTGCTACTGCCTTTGAGACTCTCCTAGGCCCTGGTTGGTTGTAATGATCGAAGATATGATCCATCCTTCTCTCCCAATCTAGGTAAGCCTCGGGGTCTACTTTTCCTGCAAAACTTGGAGGAGTTAGCTTAACATCAGGATGAGTTACCCGGTTGTAGGTGTGTTCATCTCCATCCTCATGATGTCTAGGAGGCGTTCTTGGTCTCTGGTGAAGACCATATGGCTCAAAGCCATCATCTACTGCCTCTGGTTGCCGTGGAGGTCCTCTCGGCCTATGGTGATAGTTATGAGGTGGTGCGTCCTCATCTCCACCTGGATGGGGTTCCTCCTGTTCGTGCCGTGTCCTAAGGTGCTCAGGACCCTCAGGACGGTCTTGCTCAGCTCTCACGTGCCTTATGGCCTGGAATCTCACTGGTCTTTCCACGCGCTCCAACCTCTCGCCTGTGGATGCGAGTTGTGTTTGGAGTGTGGTGAACATGGTCATCATGGCTTCGGTTGCTTCTCTATTTTCTTCTGCCATTGTGTGCTACAAAGAAAAAAGACAAGTTAGGATGCTCCTAAATTATTAGGAGGGTTTTCTTTATATAAGGATTCGAAAATTTGCAAAAAGGGAAAAATCTGATAATTGGAAATTCAAAGATATGAAGATTTGAAAAAAAGGAAACTTTCTTGACAACTTGTGCTAGCTGTCCAATTCGAATTCTTTTAGTATCTTTTCTATTTTATTTTTATTTTCTTTTAATTAAACTTAAAAATAAAGGAAATATGATTTAAACAAAAAGGAAAACGTGAATGGCAATGCAAAAGTGAATCTAAACCCTAGTGATACACGTAGAAGGCTAGATGCACTCGGTTTGGAGTTTGATGTTATTTTTTTTATTTTTCTTGAATGTGACTTAAACTAATGCAAGAACTAAAAACAAAACAAGCAAAAGGATAGAAACAACCTGGTTTAGGAGCTTTAAGCTCTGATACCAAAATGATACAAGCCTCGATTCAAGGCTTGGATGCGCGTGGGCTTTTGTAGAAGATTAGGTGAGAAACTCAACCTTAGGCTTCTGGATTGGGGTTTTCTGGTTGGTAAAAGATGGAAGGGTGAAGTGAACCACACGAGGGGTGATGAACCTCGTGATAAATCACAAACTTAGAGCTAGGAGGGCTGGTCTCAACTAGATTCTAAGCGCACAAGATTCTTGAGAGAAAACTTGTTGGGGAAAAAGTTCTATCTTTATTAATATCAAAAAGGTTGTTGAACTACAATGCTGGAAGGAGCCTTATTAATATGCTCGAAGCCTTGACCTTCTAGGGTCGACCCAAATAAGAAAAGGAAAACTTACAAAAGTGCACAAAGGAAAAGATACAAAAGTGTATAATCGAAAAATGACCTATTCCTAAAATGTCTTTGACTCAATAAAGTAAATATTCTAGATCATACCCTGCAAAATAGAAAGAGGCATATATTCGAATTGAAACTTACCTTAACTTACCTCATGGCCAAGAAATGGAAGGTGGCCGTCCTTGTGGCATGCACGCGCCTTGCTCCTAGTCTTCGACTTGGAGTAGGGTTAAGAATCTTTGGGCCATGACCTCTCTTGCCACTAAAGCCCAAGTCTCTGATGTCCCTTGTGTTGTTGAGAAGCCATTGGACTCTTCCTTGCATTTTTGGCCCATTTTCCTTAGTCGATCTTCCTCTAGGAGCTTGTCGACCCATAAGCTGAATTTGTGGAAGAGTGCCCTTGATCTGCTTCTTATCATTGCTCCTTGAGGTACCACTGGTGTAGATACTTCCTCTAGGTGCATGTCCTGGAGCTGGTAGCTCATTTGGTCCGAGTCCTCTTGTGTAGAAGTGGAAATGCACGTGTACTCGGTTGGATCGGCTGTACCGGCTGGATTGTGCGAGGTACTGGCCGGAATGCCTTCAGGACTGGCCAAGTTGATCCCGGAGTTGGCGGCATTACCAGAGGGACCGGCGGTGTCATCCACGTCGCCACCAAGTGTGCCGGAAGCTTGGGCCTCTCCGCCGGCAATGCTGGTTGCTCTGGTCCTTGTGGTCGAGGGTCCGGCGGTACTGCTTTGGCCGGTAGGCGAGCCAGATGGTCCGGCTGTCTCGGACAAGCTTCCTGGTCGACCAGTCTGGTCTCCTGGCTGGATGTATGACCTGATGTCCTCATCATCTCTCCAGCACTCTGAATGGTCCATCTCCCCTTGGTGCTAGCTTGGAACTCCTTAGGTTGGGGAACCTCTCCTGCCGTAGATGTAGCCACACCCAATCGCCTGGTTGAAAGATCACCTCCTTTCTTCCCTTGTTAGCATGAGTCACGTACTGCCTGGTCCTCTTCTCCAAGTTCTCTGCTATCTTCTGGTGTAACTTCCTTATGAACTCTGTCTTGGATGCTCCGTTGAGGTTGGTCATCGCTGCTGGTGCAGTGGCGTTTGCTCCAATGGGGTGAGAGGGTTGAAGCCATATTCTACTTCAAATGGTGTCTTTTTGGTTGCTGAGTGCATGGCTCGGTTGTAAGCGAACTCTATGAATGGTAGGCACTCCACCCAAGTCTTGAGGTTCTTCCCTAGTGTAGTCCTGAGAAGAGTTGATAGTGTCTGGTTGACAACTTCAGTTTGGCCATCTGTTTGAGGATGGCAGGTGGTAGAGAAGAGTAGCTTCGTGCCTAGCTTCCTCCAAAGGGTCCTCCAGAAATGGCTGAGGAATTTGGTGTCCCTGTCTGACACGATGGTTCTTGGCACTCCGTGAAGCCGTACTATCTCCCCGAAGAACAGCTCGGCTGTTAGCGTGGCATCATTGACATTGGCAAACGGAATGAAATGTGCCATCTTGGAGAATCTGTCCACCACTACAAAGATTGCATCCTTGTGGTTGATCTTGGGGAGACCTAGAACGAAGTCCATTGAGATGTCCACCCATGGATGTGTAGGTATGGGCAGTAGGAGATACAACCCGTGAGGATGCACCCGGGACTTCGCCTTTTTGCAAGTGATGCACCTTGCACAATGGGCTTCTACTAACCTTTTGATGTGTGGCCAGTAGAAGTGCTCCTTGACCACTGCTAGAGTCGTGTCGACAGCAAAGTGGCCCATGAGTCCTCTTCCATGAGCTTCTCGGATGATAAGCTCTTGTAGTGATCCTTGTGGTATGCACAGCCTTCTTTCTCGGAACAAGAATCCCTCATGGATGTAAAACTTGCCATGACTCCCTGTGCCACACTCCTAGTGGCTCTCAGCAAAGTCAGGATCATCCTTGTATAGGTCCTTGATGTGCTCGAATCCAAGGACCTTTGCCTCCATGGTGGATATCAAGGCAAACCTCCTTGATAGTGCATCGGCTACCACATTGTCTTTGCCCTTCTTGTACTTGATGACGCACGGGAAGGTCTCTATGAACTCCATCCATCTGGCATGTCTCCTCTTGAGATTGGTTTGGCCTCTGAGGTGTTTGAGAGTCTCGAGAGTCTCGTGATCAGTGTGGATCACAAACTCCTTCGACAGCAAGTAATGCTGCCAAGTCTCCAATGCTCGGACAAGGGCATAAAGCTTCTTGTCGTAAGTGGGGTAGTTCAGTGAGGCCCCACCTAGCTTCTCACTGAAGTATGCCACTGGCCTCCCTCCTGGGTTAGCACTGCTCCTATGCCTATTCCAGAGGCATCACACTCCAATTCAAATGTCTTGTTGAAGTCAGGCAGGACTAGCACTGGTGCATGTGTAAGACTGTCCTTCAAGGCCTGGAATGCCTTCTGCTGAGCTTCTCCCCAGCTGAATCCCACATTCTTCTTCACTACTGCCGTCAATGGTGAGGCAATACTGCTGAAGTTGGGCACGAATCTCATGTAGAAGCTGGCCAGTCCGTGGAATCTACTGACTTGGCTGATGTTGCTTGGTTTTGGCCATTCTTGTATGGCTCAAATCTTCTCTTCATCAACCTGTAGGCCCTGTGAACTTATAACAAAACCTAAAAAGACAAGTTTATCAGTACAAAAGATGCACTTCTTGAGATTTGCATAAAGCTCTTCTTGTCGAAGGGTTTTAAGTACCATCTCAAGATGTGTGAGGTGTTCCCATAGGCACTTACTATAAACTAATATGTCATCAAAGTAAACCGCTACAAACTTACTGATGTACGCCCTAAGAACTTGGTTCATAAGGCGCATGAAGGTGCTTGGGGCATTAGTCAAGCCGAATGGCATGACTGTCCACTCGTAGAGCCCTTGCTTTGTCTTGAAAACAGTCTTCCATTCATCACCTTCCTTCATCCTGACCTGGATGTATCCACTCTTGAGGTCTATCTTGGAGAAGACCGTGGCTCCACTCAGCTCATCTAGCATGTCATCCAGCCGTGGTATCGGATGCCGGTACTTGACTGTGATGTTGTTGATTGCTCGGCAGTCCACGCACATTCGCCAAGTCCCATCCTTCTTGGGCACTAGTAGCACTGGTACGGCACATGGACTGAGGCTCTCTCGAACATAGCCTTTCTCCAGGAGCTCCTTGACTTGCTTCTCAAGCTCCTTGGACTCCTCTGGACTCATCCGGTAGGCTGGCCGGTTGGGCAGGGCTGCTCCGGGCACGAGGTCGATCTGGTTCTCTATGCCTCTTAGGGGAGGTAAGCCTGCTGGTATCTCTTCCGGGAACACATCCTGGAACTTGTTGAGGAGAGCTGCTACTTCAGGAGGTAGCTCTACCTGTTCTTGCTCTACATTCAACACTTCTTTGAAAACCATTAGTAGCATTAGATCCTTCGAGGCTAAAGCTCTCCGGACATGACTTGGTTGAATAAGAAAATTAGATTTATTGAGTTCATTTCCTTACTCATTTGCTGTTGAATCTCATGTACCTGGGCAGGTGTGAGAGGAGCTAGGCTGACCTTTCTTTCGTCACGCACAAAAGTGTAGAGATTTGTTCGGCCATCATGCCTGGTCTCTTTGTCAAACTGCCATGGCCTTCCCAGCAGAAGATGGCCAGCTTGCATGGGCACCATGTCGCACACGACTTGGTCTTGGTACTTGCCCACACTGAGTGGCACAGTGACTTGTTCATGGATCTTGAGCTTCACTTTGTCATCGAGCCATCTCAGTCTATATGGTCGAGGAAGCCTTGTCTTCTCTAGACCTAGCTTATCAACCATGTATGCACTAGCAACTTTAGTGCAAGAACCACCATCTATGATGAGGTTACATACCTTGCCCTTGATTGTGCAATGGCTGTGGAAGATGTTCTCCCTCTGGATGGTCTCTGAGGGATCCACCATTGCACTGAGAATGCGTCTAGTGACAAGCACTTCCCCCACATCAGGGTACTCAATGTCACCGTATTCTCCTTCTGGTTCATAGTCCTCTTCATCTTGGGACTCATACTCTCCAGCCTCCGTAATCAGCATGACCCGGTTGTTTGGGCACTCCCTTGAGATGTGTCCACGACCCCTACACTTGAAACAAGTGATGTCACGTGATCTTTGAGGGTTAGAAGACTTACTAGGCTCTCTCTGGTCATGGGTTGGTTCAGGAGGCTTGCTCTTGAACCTTGACTTGATCTATATGCTCTTGCCCTTGTCTACGGGCTTAGGAATGTTGCTTGGTGCCCAAGGAGTCTTAGGCTTGCTGCGGATGTCTTGGCTCTTATGCTTGATGTGCTGCTCAGACTGGACAGTTAGGTGGAACAAATCCTTGAAGTCATTGTATATTTGCCTTTCCACCTTGCGGCTGATCCTCTCTTGCAGTCCATCCAAGAATTGTGCCATCAACGCTTCTTCATCATCATTGAGCTCCAGCCTGCTCCTTAGCTTCTCGAACTCTTCATAGTACTCCTCTACTGATCAGGTACCCTGCTTAAGAGTACGAAAACGACGTTGCAAGTCCCTATGAAAGTAAGGTGGAACAAACCTTTGTCGCATGACATCTTTCATGTCGACCCATGAGTCTATGGTCCTCAATCTTTTCCTCCTTCGGTCAAACACCTCACGATCCCACCAGATGAGGGCATTGTCCGTGAGTTGTGCTACTGCCATGGAGACTCTCCTAGGGCCTGGTTGGTTGTAGTGATCGAAGATGTGATCCATCCTTCTCTCCCAATCTAGGTAGGCCTTGGGGTCTAATTTTCCTGCAAAACTCGGAGGTGTTAGCTTAACATCAAGATGAGTTACCCGGTTGTAGGCGTGTTCATCTCCATCCTCATGATGTCTAGGAGGCATCCTTGGTCTCTGGTGATGTCCATATGGCTCGAAGCCATCACCTTTTTCCTCGGGTTGCCGTGGAGGTCCTCTCGGCCTATGGTGATAGTTATGATGTGGTGCGTCCTCATCTCCATCTGGCTGGGGCTCCTCCTATTCGTGCCGTGTCCTAAGGTGCTTAGGACCCTCTGTACGGTTTTTCTCAGCTCTCACGTGCCTTATGACCTGGTATCTCACAGGCCTCTCCACGCGCTCCAACCTCTCGCCTATTGATGCGAGTTGCGTTTGGAGGGTGGTGAACATGGCCATCATGGCTTCGGCTGCTTCTCTATTCTCTTCTGCCATTGCGTACTACAAAGAAAGAAGACAAGTTATTCTGCTCCTAAATTGATTAGTAGGGTTTTCTTTTATAGGGAAATTCGAACAAATGCAAAAAGGAAAATCTGAGAAAGGAAAAATTTGAAAAAATGGAAGATTTGAAAAATGGAAGATTTGAAAAATGGAAGATTTGAAAAATGGAAGATTTGAAAAATGGAAGATTTGAAAAATGGAAGATTTGAAAAATGGAAGATTTGAAAAATGGAAGATTTGAAAAATGGAAGATTTGAAAAATGGAAGATTTGAAAAATGGAAGATTTGAAAAATGGAAGATTTGAAAATGGAAGATTTGAAAAATGGAAGATTTGAAAAATGGAAGATTTGAAAAATGGAAACTTTCTTGACAACTAGTGCTAGCTGTCCTAGTCGAATTCTTTTGGTATTTTTCTTATTTTTTTTTCTTTTCTTTTTAATTTAACTTAAAAATAATGGGAAAATGATTTAAGCAAAAGGGAAAACGTAAATGGCAATGCAAAAGTGAATCTAAGCCCTAGTGATACACGTAGAAGCTAGATGCACTCGTTTTGGAGTTTAATGTTATTTTTTTTATTTTCTTGAATGAAACTTAAACTAATGAAAGAACTAGAAATAAACAAGTTAAAAGGATAGAAACAACCTGGTTTAGGAGCTTTATGCTCTGATACCAAAATGATACAAGCCTCGATTCAAGGCTTATATGCGAGTGGGCTGTGTGGGGAAGGTTAGGTGAGAAACTCGACCTTAGACTTCTTGGATATGGGTTTTTGGGTTGGTATTGGGCAGAAGGGTGAATTGAACCACACGAGGGGTGATAAACCTCGTGATAAATCACAAACTTAGAGCTAGGAGAGCTGCTCTCGACTAGGTTCTAAGCGCACAAGATTCTTAGAGAGAAAACTTGTAAGAAAATTCGCACTTTATTAATATCAAAAAGGTTGTCGAACTATAATGCTGGAAGGAGCCTTATTAATATGCTCGTCAGCTTGACCTTCTAGGGTCGACTCAAAGAGAAATGGAAAATTTACAAAAAAGCACAAATGGATAACTTACAAAAGTGCAACCAAAAAAGGACCTATTCCTAAAATGTCTTTGACTGGTTTGCCCTCTGAGGTGTTTGAGAGTCTCGTGATCAGTGTCGATCACAAAGTCTTTGGACAGCAAGTAATGCTGCCAAGTCTCCAAGGCTCGGACCAGGGCATAAACCTCCTTGTCATAAGTGGGGTAGTTCAGTGAGGCACCACCTAACTTCTCACTGAAGTATGCTGATGAGGACATCAGGTCGTATGTCCAGCCAGGAGACCAGACCGGCCGACCAGGAAGCTTGCCCGAGACAGCCGGGCCATTTGGCACATCTGCCAGCCCAAGCAGTACCGCCGGACCCTCGACCAATACGACCAGACCGACCAGCATTGCCGGCGGAGAGGCCCAAGCTTCCGGCACACTTGGTGGTGATGTGGATGACACCGCCGGTCCCCTTGGTGATGCCGCCGACTCCGGGATCAACTTGGCCGGTCCTGAAGGCATTCCGGTCAGTACCTTGCACAGTCCAGCCAGTACAGTCGATCCAGCCGAGTGCACGAGCATTTCAACTTCTACACAAGGAAACTCGGACCAGATAAGCTACCAGCTTTAGGACATGCATCTAGAGGAAGTCTCCACACCAGTAGTGCCACCAGGAGCAATGACAAAGAGCAGATCAAGAGCACTCTTCCACAAGTTCAGCTTATGGGTTGACAAGATCCTAGAGGAAGATCGACTAAGGTCAATGGGCCACAAGTGCAAATAAGAGTCCAAAGGCTTCTCAACAATGCAAGAGACTTCAGAGACTTGGGCTTTAGTGGCAAGAGAAGTCAGGGCCCAAAGATTCCTAACCCTACTCCAAGTCGAAGACTAGGAGCAAGGCGCGTGCATGCCACAAGGACGGCCACCTTCCATTTCTTGGCCGTGAGGTAAGTAAGGTAAGTTTCAATTCGAATAAATGCCTCTTTCTGTTTTGCAGGGTAGGATCTAGATTGTTTACATTTTTGAGTCAAGAACATTTTAGGAATAGGTCCTTTTTCGATTATACACTTTTGTATCTTTTCCTTTGTGCAGTTTTGTAAGTTTTCCTTTTCTTATTTGGGTTGACCCTAGAAGGTCAAGCTGTCGAGCATATTAATAAGGCTCCTTCCATCATTGTAGTTCAACAACCGTTTTGCTAATTAATAAAGATCGAATTTTCTTACAAGTTTTCTCTCAAGAATCTTGTGTGCTTAGAACCTAGTTGAGACCAGCCCTCCTAGCTCTATGTTTGTGATTTATCACGAGGTTCATCACCCCTCGTGTGGTTCACTTCACCCTTCCATCAAATACCAACCCAAAAACCCCTCTCCAAGAAGTCTAAGGTCGAGTTTCTCACCTAACCTTCTCGAAACAGCCCATGCGCATATAAGCCTTGAATCGAGGCTTGTATCATTTTGGTATCAGAGCTTAAAGCTCCTAAACCAGGCTGTTTCTATCCTTTAGCTTGTCTTGTTTCTTGTTATTGCATTAGTTTAAGTTCCATTCAAGAAAATAAAAAAAATAACATTTAAACTCATACCGAGTGCATCTAGATCCTACGTGCATCACTAGGTTCTAGAATCATTCTTGCATTGCAATATTCGACTTTCCTTTTGTTTAAATCATATTTCCATTAAATTTAAGTTAAATTAAAAAGAAAAGAAAAAGAAAATAGGAAAAATAGCAAAAGAATTCGAACTGGACAGCTAGCAATAGTTGTCAAGAAAATTTCCTTTTTATTCAAATCTCCATTTTTTCGAATTTTCCATTTCTCAGATTTTCCGTTTTGCATTTTTTCGAATCCCCTTATAAAATAAAACCCTCCTAATCAATTTAGGAGCAGCATAACTTGTCTTATTTCTTTGTAGTACGCAATGGGAGAAGAGAATAGAGAAGCAGCCGAAGCCATGATGGCCATGTTCACCACCCTCCAAACACAACTCGCATCAACAGGCGAGAGGTTGGAGCGCGTGGAGACGCCTGTGAGATTCCAGGCCATAAGGTACGTGAGAGCTGAGCAAGACCGTGCTGAGGGTCCTGAGCACCTCAAGACATGGCATGAACAGGAGGAGCCCCAGCCAGATGGAGATGAGGATACACAACCTCATAACTATCACCATAGGCCGAGAGGACCTCCACGGCAACCAGAGGCAGAAGATGATGGCTTCGAGCCATATGGTCTTCACCAGAGACCAAGGATGCCTCCTAGACATCATGAGGATGGAGATGAACACGCCTACAACCGGGTAACTCATCCTGATGTTAAGCTAACTCCTCCAAGTTTTGCAGGAAAAGTAGACCCCGAGGCTTACCTAGATTGGGAGAGAAGGATGGATCATATCTTCGATCATTACAACCAACCAGGGCCTAGGAGAGTCTCAAAGGCAGTAGCAAAACTCACGGACAATGCCCTCATCTGGTGGGATCGTGAGGTATCTGACCGAAGGAGGAAAAGAATGAGGCCCATAGACTCATGGGTCGACATGAAAGATGTCATGCAACAAAGGTTTGTTCCACCTTACTTTCATAGGGACTTGCAACGTCGTTTTCGTACTCTTAAGCAGGGTACCAGATCAGTAGAGGAGTACTATGAAGAGTTCGAGAAGCTAAGGAACAGGCTGGAGCTCAATGATGATGAAGAAGCGTTGATGGCACAATTCTTGGATGGACACCAAGAAAGAATCAGCCGCAAGGTGGAAAGGCAAATTTACAATGACTTCAAAGACTTGTTCCACCTATCTGTCCAGGCTGAGCAGCACAACAAACGTAAGAACCAAGACATCTGCAGCAAGCCTAAGACGCCTTGGGCACCAAGAACCATTCCCAAGCCCGTAGACAAAGGCAAGAGCATAGAGATCGAGTCAAGGTTCAAGAGCAGGCCTCCTGAACCAACCCGTGACCAGAGAGAGCCTAGTAAGTCTTCTAACCCCCAAAGATCACGTGACATCACTTGTTTCAAGTGTAGGGGTCGTGGACACATCTCAAGGGAGTGCCCAAACAACCGGGTCATGCTGATTACGGAGGCTGGAGAGTATGAGTCCCAAGATGAAGAGGACTATGAACCAGAAGGAGAATACGGTGACATTGAGTACCCTGATGTGGGGGAAGTGCTGGTCACTAGACGCATCCTTAGTGCAATGGTGGATCCTTCAGGGACCATCCAAAGGAAGAACATCTTCCACAGCCGTTGCACCATCAAGGGCAAGGTATGTAACCTGATCATAGATGGTGGTTCTTGCACTAACGTTGCTAGTGCATACATGGTTGATAAGCTAGGTCTAGAGAAGACAAGGCATCCTCGACCATATAGACTGAGATGGCTCGATGACAAAGTGGATCTTAAGATCCATGAACAAGTCACTGTGCCATTCAGTGTGGGCAAGTACCAAGACCAAGTCGTGTGCAACGTGGTGCCCATGCAAGCTGGCCATCTTCTGCTAGGAAGGCCATGGCAGTTTGACAAAGAGACCAGGCATGATGGCCGAACAATCTCTACACCTTTGTGCCTGACAAAAGAAAGGTCAGCCTAGATCCTCTCACACCTGCCCAGGTACATGAGCTTCAACAACAAATGAATAAGGAAAAGAAGCTGATTAAAATTAATTTTCTTATTCAACCAAGTCATGTCCGGAGAGCTTTAGCCTCGAAGGATCTAATGCTACTAATGGTTTTCAAAGAAGTGTTGAATGTAGAGAAAGAACAGGTAGAGCTACCTCCTGAAGTAGCAACTCTCCTCAACAAGTTCCAGGATGTGTTCCCGGAAGAGATACCACCAGGCTTACCTCCCCTAAGAGGCATAGAGCACCAGATCGATCTCTTGCCCGGAGCAGACCTGCCCAACCGGCCAGCCTACCGGATGAGTCCAGAGGAGTCCAAGGAGCTTGAGAAGCAAGTCAAGGAGCTCCTGGAGAAAGGCTATGTTCAAGAAAGCCAACAGGACCAAGCGGTACTGCCGGACCCTCGACCAACAGGACCGGACCGATCAGCATTGCCGGCGGAGAGGCCCAAACCTCCGGCACAATTGGTGGCGATGTGGATGACACCGCCGGTCCCATTGGTGATGCCGCCGACTCCGGGATCAATTTGGCTGGTCCAGAAGGCATTCCGGCCAGTACCTCGCACAGTCCAGCCGGTACAGCCGATCCAGCCGAGTACACGAGCATTTCAACTTCTACACAAGGAAACTCGGACCAGATAAGCTACCAGCTTTAGGACATGCATCTAGAGGAAGTCTCCACACCAGTAGTGCCACCAGGAGCAATGACAAAGAGCAGATCAAGAGCACTCTTCCACAAGTTCAGCTTATGGGTCGACAAGCTCCTAGAGGAAGATCAACTAAGGTCAATGGGCCACAAGTGCAAATAAGAGTCCAAAGGCTTCTCAACAATGCAAGAGACTTCAGAGACTTGGGCTTTAGTGGCAAGAGAAGTCAGGGCCCAAAGATTCCTAACCCTACTCCAAGTCGAAGACTAGGAGCAAGGCGCGTGCATGCCACAAGGACGGCCACCTTCCATTTCTTGGCCGTGAGGTAAGTAAGGTAAGTTTCAATTCGAATATATGCCTCTTTCTGTTTTGCAGGGTTGGATCTAGATTGTTTACATTTTTGAGTCAAAGACATTTTAGGAATATGTCCTTTTTTCGGTTATGCACTTTTGTATATTTTCCATTGTGCACTTTTGTAAACTTTCCTTTTCTTTCTTTGAGTCGACCCTAGAAGGTCAAGCTGTCGAGCATATTAATAAGGCTCCTTCCAGCATTGTAGTTCGACAACCTTTTTGATATTAATAAAGTAGAACTTTCTTCCAACAAGTTTTCTCTCTAAGAATCTTGTGCGCTTAGAACCTAGTTGAGACCAGCCCTCCTAGCTCTAAGTTTGTGATTTATCACGAGTTTCATCAGCCCTCGTGTGGTTCACTTCACCCTTCCATCGAATACCAACCAAAAACCCCTATCCAAGAAGTCTAAGGTCGAGTTTCTCACCTAACCTTTCCAAACAGCCCATGCGCATATAAGCCTTGAATCGAGACTTGTATATGGGAGGTAGCTCTACCTGTTCCTTTTCTACACTTAAAATTTCTTTGAAGACCATTAGTAACATTAAATCCTTCGAGGCTAAAGCTCTCCGGACATGGCTTGGTTGAATAAGAAAATTAGACTTAATAAGTTTCTTCTTTACTCATTTGTAGTTGTAGCTCATGTACCTGGGCAGGTGAGAGAGCAGCTAGGCTGACCTTTCTCTTGTGATGCACAAAGGTGTAGAGATTGGTTCGGCCATCATGCCTGGTCTCCTTGTCAAACTGCCATGGCCTTCCGAGCAGAAGGTGGCCAGCTTGCATTGGCACCACGTCGCACACTACCTGGTCTTGGTATCTACCCACACTGAATGGCACAGTCACTTGCTCATGGATCTTGAGCTCCACTTTGTCATCGAGCCAACTCAGCCTATATGTTCGAGGGTGCCTTGTCTTATCTACACCTAGCTTATCAACCATGTACGCACTAGCAACGTTAGTGCAAGAACCACCATCTATGATGAGGTTACATACCTTCCCCTTGATGGTGCTACGGCTGTGGAAGATGTTCTCCCTTTGAATGGTCTTTGAGGGATCTACCATTGCACTGTGAATGCGTCTAGTGACCAGCACTTACCCCACATCAGGGTACTCATTGTCACCGTATTCTCCTTCTGGCTCATAGTCTTCTTGGTCTTGAGACTCATACTCTCCAGCTGCCGTGATCAGCATGACACGGTTGTTTGGGCACTCCTTTGAGATGTGACCGTGACCCCTGCAATTAAAGCAAGTTATGTCCGTGATCTCTAAGGGTTAGAAGACTTACTAGGCTCTCTCTGGTCACGGGTTTGCTCAGGAGGCTTGTTCTTGAACAGTGATTTGATCTCTATGCTCTTGCCTTTGTCTACGCGCTTGGGACTATTGCTTGGTGCCCAAGGCGTCTTAGGCTTGCTGCGGATGTCTTGGCTCTTACGCCTGATGTGCTGCTCAGCCTGGACAGATAGGTGGAACAAGTCTGTAAAGTCATTGTAGATTTGCCTCTCCACCTTGCGGCTGATTATCTTTTGTAGTCCATCCAAGAATTATGCCATCAATGCCTCTTCATCGTCATTGAGCTCCAGCCTGCTCATTAGCCTCTCAAACTCATCATTGTACTCCTCTACTGATCTGGTGCCCTGCTTAAGAGTATGAAAACGTCGTTGCAAATCCCTATGGAAATAGGGTGGAACAAACCTTTGTCTCATGAGATCTTTCATGTCGACCAATTAGTCTATGAGCCTCAATCTCCTCCTCCTTCGGTCAGAAGCCTCACGATCCCACCAGATTAGGGCATTGTCCGTGAGTTGTGCTACTGCCATGGAGACTGCCCTAGGTCCTGGTTGGTTGTAATGATCGAAGATGTGATCCATCCTCCTCTCCAAATCTAGATAGGCTTCGGGGTCTACTTTCCCTGCAAAACTAGGAGGTGTTAATTTAACATCATGATGAGTTACCCAGTTGTAGGTGTAGTCATCTCTATCCTCATGATGTCTAGGAGGCATTCTTGGTCTCTGGTGTTGACCATATGGCTCGAAGCCATCGCCTTCTGCCTCTGGTTTCCGTGGAGGTCCTCTCGGTCTAGGGTGATAGCCGTAAGGCTGTGTGTCTTCATCTTCAACCAGTTGGGGCTCCTCATGTTCGTGCCATGTCCTAGGGTGTTCAGGACCCTCAGCACGTTCTTGCTCAGCCCTCACGTGCCTTATGGCCAAGAATCTCACCGGCCTCTCCACACACTCCAACCTCTCGCCGATGGATGCGAGTTGTGTTTGGAGGGTGGTGAACATGGCCATCATAGCCTCGGCTGCATCCTGATTTCCTTCTGCCACTGTGCTAGAAGAAAGAAACACAAGTTATTTTTCTCATAAGTCGATTAGGAGGTTTTCTTTTTATAGAAGAATTCGAAAAATGCAAAAAGGAAAAAACTAGAAAAAGGAAAATTTGAAAAATGTAAAAGTTAGAAAAATGGAAACTTACTAATAAGTAGTGGTAGCTGTTTTTTGGTCGATTTCTTTTGGTGTTTTTTCTATTATTTTTTTGTTTTGCTTTTTAATTTAACTTAATGATAATGGAAATATGTTTTAAACAAAAAGGAAAAACGAAAATTGCAATGCAAGAATGAATCTAAACCCTAGTGATGCACGTAGAAGCTAGATGCACTCGGTTTGGAGTTTTGATGTTTTTTTTTTGATTTTTTCTTGAATACGACTTAAACTAATGCAAGAACTGGAAACAAGACTAAGTAAAGGATAGAAACAACCTGGTTTTAGGAGCTTTAAGCTCTGATACCAAAATGCTACAAGCCTCGAATCAAGGCTGTACGCGCGTGGGCTGTTTGGAGAAGATTAGGTGAGAAACTCAACCTTAGGCTTCTGGATGGGGGTTTTCTATTTGGTAATGGATGGAAGGGTGAAGTGAACCACACAATGGGTGATGAACCTCGTGATAAATCATAAACTTAAAAGCTAGGAGGGCTGGTCTCGACTAGGTTCTAAGCGCACAAGTTCTTGAGAGAAAACTTGTAGGAAGAAAATTTGATCTTTATTAATATCAAAAAGGTTGTCGAACTACAATACTGGAAGGAGCCTTATTAGTATGCTCGACAGCTTGACCTTCTAGGGTCAACTCAAAGAAAAATGGAAAACTTACAAAAGTGCACAAATGGAAAAATTAAAAAAGTGAATAACCGAAAAAGGACTTCTACCTAAATTGTCTTTGACTCAAAATGTAAACATTCTAAATCCTACGCTGCAAAATAGAAAAAGGCGAGTATATAAAATGAAAACTTACCATTCTTACCTATCGGCCAAGAAATGGAAGGTGGCCGACCTTGTGGCATGCACGCGCCTTGCTCCTAGTCTTCAACTTGGAGTAGGGTTAGGAATCGTTGGGCCTTGACCTCTCTTGCTACTAAAGCCCAAGTCTCTGTGCGAGGTGCTGTCCGTATTGTCATCGGAGCCAGACAAGTTGATCCCGGAGCCGGCGGCATCACCAATTGGGCCGGCGGTGTTATCCACGTCGCCGCCAGTTGGGCTGGAGGTTTGGGCCTCTCTGCCGGAAAGATTGATCGGTCCTGCCCGGCTGTCTTGGGCAAGCACTCTGGTCGCCCAGATTGATCTCCTGGCCGGCCATACGATCTGATGCCCTCATCACAGCTGGTGCACCATCAAGGGCAAGGTATGTAACCTCATCATAGATGGTGGTTCTTGCACTATCGTTGCTAGTGCATATATGGTGGATAAGCTAGGTCTACAGAAGACAAGGCACCCTCGACCATATAGACTAAGATGGCTCGATGACAAGGTGGAGCTCAAGATCTATGAGCAAGTAACTGTGCCATTCAGTGTGGACAGATACCAAGAACAGGTAGTTTGCGATGTAGTACCGATGCAAGCTGGTCATCTTCTAGTAGGAAGGGCATGGTAGTTTGACAAGGAGGCAAGGCATGATGGCCAAACCAATCTGATGGGGACATCAGATCGTATGGTCGGCCAGGAGACCAGACTGGCCGACCATGGAGCTTGCCCGAGACCGCCGGGCCATTTGGCGCGTCTGCCGTCCCAAGCGGTACCACCGAGCCTTCGACCAGCCGGGCCGGACTGACCAACATTTCCGGCGGAGAGGCCCAAACCTCCGTCCCAACTGGCGGCGACATGGATGACACCGCCGGCTCAATTGGTGACACCGCTGGCTCTGGGATCAACTTGGCTGGCTCCGATGACAATTCGGCCAGTACCTCGCACAGTCCAGCCGGTACAGGCGATCCAGCCGATTGCACCACCATTTCAACATCTACACAAAGAGACTCGGACCAGATAAGCTACCAGCTTCAAGACATGCATGTAGATGAAGTTTCTACCCAGTGGTGCCACCAGGAGCAATGACAAGGAGCAGATCAAGGGCGCTCTTCCACAAGTTCAGCTTGTGGGTCGACAAGCTCCTAGAGGATGATTGATACAAGCCTCGATTCAAAGCTGTACGCGCATGGGCTGTTTGGAAAAGTTTAGGTGAGAAACTCAACCTGAAGCTTCTGGATAGGGGTTTTCTGATTGGTAATGGGTGGAAGGGTGAAGTGAACCACACGAGGAGTGATGAACCTCGTGATAAATCACAAACTTAGAGCTAGGATGGCTGGTCTCAACTAGGTTCTAAGCGCACAAGTCTCTCGAGAGAATAACTTGTAGAAAGAAAATTCGATCTTTATTACTTATCAAAAAGGTTGTCAAAATACAATGCTGGAAGGAGCCTTATTAATATGCTCGACAACTTGACCTTCTAGGGTCGACTCAAGAAAAGAAATGGAAAACTTACAAAAGTGCACAAATGGAAAACTTACAAAAGTGCATAACCGAAAAGGACTTATTCCTAAAATGTCTTTGACTCAAAAAATGTAAATAATCTAAATCCTAGCCTGCAAACCAGAAAGAGGCAAGTATATAATTTGGAAACTTGCCTTTCTTACCTTTCGGCCAAGAAATGGAAGGTGGCCGACCTTGTGGCATGCACGCGCCTAGCTCCTATTCTTCAACTTGGAGTAGGGTTACAAATCCTTGGGCCTTGACCTCTCTTGCCACTAAATACCACGTCTCTGAAGTCCCTTGCATTGTGGAGAAGCCTTTGGGCTCTTCTGTGTACTCTTGACCCACTGTTCCTTGTCGAGCATCTTCTAGGAGCCGGAGGGCCTCTCCGCCGGAATTGTTGATCGGTCCGGCCCGGCTGGTCGAAGGCCCGGCGGTACCGCTTGGGCCGGCAGACACGCCAAATGGCCCGGCTGTCTTGGGCAAGTTTCCTGGTCAGCCAGTATGGTCTCCTTGCCGGCCATACGACCTGATGTCCCCATCAATGATCGACAAAGAACATTAGGCCAAGAGTGCAAAGAAGAGTCCAAAGCATTCTGAACAATGCAAGGGACTTCAAAGACTTGGAGTTTAGTGGCAAGAGAGGTCAAGTCCCAAAGATTCATAACCCTACTCCAAGTCGAAGACTAGGAGCTAGGCGCGTGCATGCCCCAAGGTCGGCCGCCTTCCATTTCTTGACCGATAGGTAAGAATGGTAAGTTTTCAAATTATATACTTGCTTTTTTCAGTTTTGCAGGGTAGGATTTAGAATATTTACATTTTGAGTCAAATACAATTTATGTAGAAGTTCTTTTTCGGTTATTCACTTTAAAAATTTTTCCATTTGTGCATTTTTGTAAGTTTTCCATTTTTCTTTGAGTCGACCCTAGAAGGTCAAGCTGTCGAGCATATTAATAAGGCTCCTTTCAGCATTGTAGTTCGACAACCTTTTTGATATTAATAAAGATCGAATTTTCTTCCTACAAGTTTTTCTCTCAAGAGAATTGTGCGCTTAGAACCTAGTCGAGACCAGCCCTCCTATCTCTAAGTTTGTGATTTATCACGAGGTTCATCACCCCTCGTGTGGTTCACTTCACCCTTCCACCCATTACCAAACAAAAAACCCCCATCCAGAAGCCTAAGGTCGAGTTTCTCACCTAATCTTCTCCAAACAGCCCACGCGCGTACAGCCTTGATTCGAGGCTTGTATCATCATGGCTCCTGGTGGTACCATTGGTCCAGAATTTTCCATTAGGTTCATGCCCTGAAGTTGGTTGATGATATGGTCTGAGTCTCCTTTGTGGAGCTTGAGCTGGCCGTGTGATCGCATGAGCCGGCTGTGCCGTGTGTTGAGCTGGCCGAACTGCAATAGGAGCCGGCAGGAATGCTAGGTTAGCCAGCAATTTCATCAACCAAGCCGGCAGTGTTAGCCACGTCGCCACCTGTTGGGATGGAGGTTTGGGCCTCTTCGCCGGTGAAGTTGGTCGGCCCGGCCCTACTGCTCATCGGGCCGGCGGTACTGCTTGGCCTGGCTGACTAGCATATCATATCAACCCAGCTGTCTCGGGCAGGCCTTGTTCACGATCTGGTTTCACAATCTGGCCGGTCAGATGATATGGTGTCCTCATCAGTTGGGGACTCAATAATCCCCACGGATTTTGTTGTGCTAAAGATGGATGAGGAGCTAGCCAGCCCAATAATATTAGGGAGACCATTCCTAGCCACTGCACAAGCTGTAATCGACGTACCAAAAAGTACAATTTAACTCAACTGAAAAACCTCTACTCTCACGTTCAGCATCAAAGAGACATGCAAGGAATACACCATCGAGGGCAAGGTTTTATCAGTAGAAACCTTTGGAGGTTTGGAGGATAAGAATGGGAAGGCATTAGCATCAACCAAAGATGAAAGTTTCTTTGAGAAGGAAGATACTAGCAATGGTAAATCTAGCAATGAAGACACTTTGAAGGACACTACCTTTGTGGCTGATCTACACTTCAAGCCCAAGCTGTCAAGATACAAACATGAGAAGGAAACAGAAGCTAAGGCAAGTTGAAGAACACTACCTTTGTGGCTGATCACGGGTTTGCTGACCGTAGACCAAGTGATACAAGCCTCGATTCAATGCTTATATGTGTGTGGGCTGTTTGGAGAAGGTTTGGTGAGAAACTCGACCTTAGACTTCTGGGATAGGGATTTTTGAGTTGGTATTCGATGGAAGGGTGAAGTTAACCAAACCGAGGGGTGATGAACCTCGTGATAAATCACAAACTTAGAGCTAGGAGGGCTAGTCTAAACTAGGTTCTAAGCGCAGAAGATTCTTAGAGAAAAAACTTGTTGGAAGAAAATTTTACTTTATTAATATCAAAAAGGTTGTCGAACTACAATGCTGGAAGGAGCCTTATTAATATGCTCGACAGCTTGACCTTTTGGGGTCGACCCAAATAAGAAAAGGAAAACTTACAAAAGTGCACAAAACGAAAAGATACAAAAGTGTATAATCGAAAAAGGACCTATTCCTAAAATGACTTTGACTCAATAAAAGTAAATATTCTAGACCCTACCCTGCAAAACAGAAAGAGGCATATATTCGAATTGAAACTTACCTTAACTTACCTCATGGCCAAGAAATGGAAGGTGGCCGTCCTTGTGGCATGCACGCGCCTTGCTCCTAGTCTTCGACTTGGAGTAGGGTTAAGAATCTTTGGGCCTTGACCTCTCTTGCCACTAAAGCCCAAGTCTCTTATGTCTCTTGTGTTGTTGAGAAGCCATTGGACTCTTCCTTGCACTTTTGGCCCATTTTCCTTAGTCGATCTTCCTCTAGGAGCTTGTCGACCCATAAGCTGAATTTGTGGAAGAGTGCCCCTGATCTGCTTCTTGTCATTGCTCCTTGAAGTACCACTGGTGTAGAGACTTCCCCTAGGTGCATGTCCTGGAGCTGGTAGCTCATTTGGTCCGAGTCTTCTTGTGTAGAAGTGACCAGCACTTCCCCCACATCAGGGTACTCAATGTCACCATACTCCTCTTCTGGTTCATAGTCCTCTTCATCTTGGGACTCATATTCTCCAGCCTCCGTAATCAACATGACCCGGTTGTTTGGGCACTCCCTTGAGATGTGTCCACGACCCCTACACTTGAAACAAGTGATGTCACATGATCTTTGAGGGTTAGAAGACTTACCAGGCTCTCTCTGGTCACGGGTGGGTTCTTGAACCTTGACTAGATCTCTATGCTCTTGCCTTTGTCTATGGGCTTGGGCATGTTGCTTGGTGCCCAAGGTGTCTTAGGCTTGCTGCGGATGTCTTGGCTCTTACGTTTGATGTGCTGCTCAGCCTGGACAGATAGGTGGAACAAGTCTTTGAAGTCATTGTAGATTTGCCTTTCCACCTTGCGGCTGATTCTTTCTTGGAGTCCATCCAAGAATTGTGCCATCAATGCTTCTTCATCATCATTGAGCTCCAGCCTGTTCCTTAGCTTCTCGAACTCTTCATAGTACTCCTCTACTGATCTAGTACCATGCTTAAGAGTACGAAAACGACGTTGCAAGTCTCTATGAAAGTAAGGTGGAACAAACCTTTGTCGCATGAGGTCTTTCATGTCGACCCATGAGTCTATGGGCCTCATTCTGTTCCTCCTTCTGTCAGATACCTCACGATCCCACCAGATGAGGGCATTGTCCGTGAGTTGTGCTACTGCCATTGAGACTCTCCTAGGTCCTGGTTGGTTGTAATGGTCAAAGATATGATCCATTCTTCTCTCCCAATCTAGGTAAGCCTCGGGGTCTACTTTTCCTGCAAAACTTGGAGTTAGCTTAACATCAGGGTGAGTTACCCGGTTATAGGCGTGTTCATCTCCATCCTCATGATGTTTAGGAGGCATTCTTGGTCTCTGGTGAAGACCATATGGCTCAAAGCCATCATCTTCTGCTTCTGGTTGCCGTGGAGGTCGTCTCGGCCTATGGTGACAGTTATGAGGTTGTGTGTCCTCATCTCCATCTAGCTGGGGTTCCTCCTGTTTGTGCCGTGTCCTAAGGTGCTCAGGACCCTCAGGAGGGTCTTGCTCAGCTCTCACATGCCTTATGGCCTGGAATCTCACCGGTCTTTCCACGCGCTCCAACCTCTCGCCTATGGATGCAAGTTGTGCTTGGAGTGTGGTGAACATGGCCATCATGGCTTCGGTGGCTTCTCTATCTTCTTCTGCCATTGCGTGCTAGAAAGAAAGAAGACAAGTTAGGATGCTCCTAAATTATTAGGAGGGTTTTCTTTTTTTAAGGATTCGAAAATTTGCAAAAAGGAAAAAAAAATCTGAGAATTGGAAATTCAAAAATGTGAAGATTTGAAAAAAAAGGAAACTTTCTTGACAACTTGTGCTAGCTGTCCAATTCGAATTCCTTTGGTATTTTTCCTATTTTCTTTATCTTTTCTTTTTAATTTAACTTAAAAATAAAGGAAATATCATTTAAACAAAAAGGAAAACGTGAATGGTAATGCAAAAGTGAATTTAAACCCTAGTGATACACGTAGAAGGCTAGATGCACTCGGTTTGGAGTTTGATATTATTTTTTTTATTTTTCTTGAATGCGACTTAAACTAATGCAGGAACTAAAAACAAAACAAGCTAAAGGATAGAAACAACCTGGTTTAGGAGCTTTAAGCTCTGATACCAAAATGATACAAGCCTCGATTCAAGGATTATATGCGCGTGGGCTGTTTGGAGAAGGTTAGGTGAGAAACTCGACCTTAGACTTCTGGGATAGGGGTTTTTGAGTTGGTATTTGATGGAAGGGTGAAGTGAACCACACGAGGGGGGATGAACCTCATGATAAATCACAAACTTAGAGCTAGGAGGGCTGGTCTCAACTAGGTTCTAAGCGCACAAGATTCTTACAGAGAAAACTTGTTAGGAGAAAGTTCTACTTTATTAATATCAAAAAGGTTGTCGAACTACAATGCTGGAAGGAGCCTTATTAATATGCTCGACAGCTTGACCTTCAAGGGTCGACCGAAATAAGAAAAGGAAAACTTACGAAAGTGCACAAAAGGAAAAGATACAAAAGTGTATAATCGAAAAAGGACCTATTCCTAAAATGTCTTTGACTCAATAAAAGTAAATATTCTAGATCCTACCCTGCGAAACAGAAAGAGGCATATATTCGAATTGAAGCTTACCTTAACTTACCTCATGGCCAAGAAATGGAAGGTGGTCGTCCTTGTGGCATGCACGCGCCTTTCTCCTAGTCTTCGACTTGGAGTAGGGTTAAGAATCTTTGGACCCTGACCTCTCTTGCCACTAAAGCCCAAGTCTCTGATGTCCCTTGTGTTGTTGAGAAGCCATTGGACTCTTCCTTGCACTTTTGGCCCATTGTCCTTAGTCGATCTTCCACTAGGAGCTTGTCGACCCATAAGCTGAATTTGTGGAAGAGTGCCCTTGATCTGCTTCTTGTCATTGATCCTTGAGGTACCACTGGTGTAGAGACTTCCTCTAGGTGCATGTCCTGGAGCTGGTAGCTCATTTGGTCCGAGTCTTCTTGTGTAGAAGTGGAAATGCGTGTGTACTCGGCTGGATCGGCTGTACCGGCTGGATTGTGCGAGGTACTGGCCGGAATGCCTTCAGGACCAGCCAAGTTGATCCCGGAGTTGGCGGCATCACCAGAGGGACCGGCGGTGTCATCCACGTCACCACCAAGTGTGCCGGAAGCTTGGGCCTCTCCGCCGGCAATGCTGGTTGCTCTGGTCCTTGTGGTCAAGGGTCCGGCGGTACTGCTTGGGCTCGCATGCGTGCCAGATGGTCCGGCTGTCTCGGGCAAGCTTCCTGGTCGGCCAGTCTGGTCTCCTGGCTGGATGTACGATCTGATGTCCTCATCACCAAGGATGTGAGGTCACCCACAGGGCCGATCTGAGGAGACCAATCGTGCATGAAGGTGGAACCAGGCAACCTCCTGGACATTCGCTGAACAAACCCCGAGCTTATCTCGCTGGAGGACCTCCCTGACCACTCCACCTTCATGACACCGCACCTAAGAACGATCACACCATATCTGATGAGGACATCAATACTAGCTCACTAGAAGCTGAGGAAGAGCCCATTAATATACCTATTATGAGACAAGCTCCAAGAATAAGATCAAGCACAAGAAACCTTAGTAAGATGTTCAACAAGTCTGTCGAGAGTCTCATAACAATCATAGAAGATGGAGGATTCCATGAAGCTGAACTTACTAAAGAATTACAAGAAGGAGACTATGAACAACTAAAGACTACCACAATTTCACTCCTTCCAGTTTTACAAGGTTTCAGAGATACAACCTTGTTCATCATTGCTAAACAAACTTAAGAAGGCATTATAAGGAGCTACAAGAGACCAAGGTGCGTATTTAAAATTCTTATGTTTGAATTAACAAGTCTATTTGCTTGTTTTTGCAGGAATGTGACTGTTAAGTTTAATAGTCTTTTATTTGTCATTAGGTCCTAATGTCGTGTTGTTATTTTTGCTTTAGTCCTTTCATTATAATGTATTTTCAGCCCTAGAAGGTACCTGCTGCTGGACTAGTATATAAATTCCCTTCTCAGCATGTAATCACTTAAGTTTTATGAAATAAAAACCTAGTTTTTCTTCCTTAGAAAGGAGCTGACGCCTCCAGCCTTCTTGTGTGAGAATCCTTGAAGCTTGAGTGCTCTAGACTTATCACAGACCTTCCATAATCTGTGTGGCATCTCTCGATCCACCTCTCTACTCAATCCTCACTTAGATCCTCCAGAAAGTGCTATACAGCCAGCTGAAGGGTCACCATCAACCCATCACTCCTGAGTCTCTAGAAAGTGCTGTACAGCCAGCTAGAGTCTCTCCAGCAGTTCCCCTTTCTCGAATAAGTCCTCTTGTTCCTGCATCATCTTGTATCAGAGCTTAATCGCTCCTATTCAGGTTTATCTACCCTTCATTTTCGTTTTTTACTCTATCATTTCTTTGTTAACTTGCTGTCAAACTGCATCTCTTTATAAAACCCATAAAATCGAACCCCAATCTGTTGTTTTTGTGTGTTAGAAACCAGCAACATCCTTAGTTGTTGATAGCTTGTGTTTCTGCAACTAGATCTGTCGATTTTCAGTTGTGTTGATTGTGTCTATTCGACTTCCTTGCTGCTGCAACTAGATCTGTCAAATTTTAGTTGTTTTTGATTGTGTCTATTTGACTTCCTTTGCTGCTGCAACTAGATTTGTCGATTTTCAGTTGTTTTGATTGTGTCTATTCGACTTCCTTTGCTGCCGCAACTAGTTCTGTCCATTTTAAGTTGGTTTTGATTGTGTGTATTCGACTTCTTTTGCACTTGTTCTGTTTGTTTAGTGTGAGACAGATTGTGTGACTATGGGAGAACCATTAGATGTGAATGTTGCTCAGATTCTTGCTGCTATTCAGATCCAACTTCAGAACCTAGGAGATCGCATGACAAGAATAGAACAACCACCACCAATCCACAGAAATCCTATCAGAAATGCGAATGCCCAACGTGTGAATCATGAGGAGGATGAAACAGCTTACTTAGAAGATGATTTTCCACCAGAACCTGATCATAATCATAGACCAAGAAGACAATATCAACGTGACAGAGATAGAGTAGAAGAATCTTGGCATGGAAACAGAGACGTAAAGCTCACAGCACCAACCTTTGCTGGAAAGGTTAATCCAGATGCCTACCTTGATTGGGAATGGCGTATGGAATACATATTTGAGTATTACAACTACTCAGATCAGAGAAAAGTGTCTCTAGCAGCTGCTCAACTCACTGAAAGTTCTCTAGCTTGGTGGGACATAGATGTGTCAGAAAGAAGAAGACATAGACATGGTCAGATCACTACTTGGTAAGACATGAGGTTCCAACTAAGGAGGAGATATGTACCTGCATACTACTACAGAGAGTTGCAGAAGAAATTTAGAAAACTAACTCAAGGTTCTAAATCTGTTGAAGAATACTTTGATGAGTTAGAATTGCTAGAAAAGTGGAGAGACAAATCTATCATGATTTGGGCGAGTTGCTGCATCTTGCGGTTCAGGCCGAGCAGCACATAAAAAGGAAGACTATCTCAGCAAATCGAAGCAAGTCTACCTGGAATCAACAACCTCAAAAGGCTCTGGACAAAGGAAATGCCATCGACATTGAATCCAGATTCAAGAAATCCATTGCTGAAACGTCTAAAAACAATAAACAAGAGCAAGGTAAAACTCCAACTCAAAGATCTCGTGACATAACCTGTTTTAAATGTCAGGGAAAAGGCCATTATGCAAGAGAAGGCCCAAACCAGAGAGTTATGATCCTTAAATCAAATGGCGAATACGAGTCTCAAGATGAAGACGAGTATGAACCAGAAAACTCTGAGGAAGAAGTTGTGGACTATCCTGATACCAGAGAGCTTCTAGTTACAAGGATATCCCTCAGTGCTCTTTTTGAACCAGAAACTATACAAAGAGAAAACATTTTCTATTCTCGGTGCACAATATACTCTAAGGTATGTAGCTTGATTATGTATGGTGGTTCTTGTACTAACGTAGCCAGCAAGTATTTGGTTGATAAGCTAGGGTTACAAAAGACAAAGCATCCTCGACCATACAAGCTCAAATGGCTGAACGATGAAACTGAGCTAAAAATCGCAGAACAAGTCACCATACCATTCAGCATAGGCAAGTATGCAGATCAAGTTGTGTGTGATGTGGTGCCTATGCAAGCTGGACATCTACTTCTAGGTCGTCCATGGCAATTTGACAAAGAAGCATTACACAATGGACGCACCAATCATTATACCTTCATGCACAATAACAAGAAACATAGCTTAGCACCTTTAACTCCACAGGAAGTGCATGAAATGCAACAAACTATGTCTAAAGGAGAAAAGCTAAATAAAACTAACCTTTATGTAACACCTGCCACTGTTTTGAAATCTCTTGATTCGAAAGAAGAGGGGCTACTAATGATCTTTAAAGAAGTGTTGTTTTCAGGACAAGAAAAGGAGGAACTCCCTGCTGCTGTTCTAGAGCTTCTTGACAAATTCACTGATGTTTTTCTAGAAGAGATACCACGAGGATTGCCACCTGTAAGAGGAATCGAGC
Source organism: Pugionium cornutum (assembly GCA_018901935.1). Lineage (NCBI taxonomy): Eukaryota > Viridiplantae > Streptophyta > Magnoliopsida > Brassicales > Brassicaceae > Pugionium > Pugionium cornutum. The sequence continues at coordinate 21,374,410 of CM032159.1, forward strand.
ATCAGATTGATCTTGTTCCTGGAGCACCATTGCCAAACCGATCTGCCTATAGAGTGAATCCAGAAGAAGCAAAGGAGCTGGAAAGAAAAGTACAAGACCTAATGTCTAAGGGCTATATCCGAGAAAGTCTAAGCCCATGTGTTGTTCCTGTTCTTCTAGTGCCTAATAAAGATGGAACTTGGAGAATGTGTGTTGATTGTAGAGCAATCAACAATATCACTGTCAAATACCGACATCCAATTCCAAGACTTGATGACATGCTAGATGAACTCAATGGAGCAACTATCTTCTCAAAAATTGATCTAAGAAGTGGATATCATCAGGTGAGAATGAAAGAAGGTGATGAATGGAAGACATCGTTTAAAACCAAACAAGGATTGTATGAATGGCTAGTCATGCCATTTGGACTCACAAAAGCTACAAGTACTTTCATGAGACTCATGAACCACGTCCTAAGAGCATTTATCTGTAAGTTCGTAGTAGTTTATTTTGATGACATTCTAATCTATAGCTCTAATCTTGAAGATCACTTACAACATCTTGAGCAGGTACTTGAAACGCTTAAGGCTGAAAACCTTTATGCTAACCTTAAGAAATGTACTTTCTGCACTGATCAAGTTGTATTCCTAGGATTTGTTGTAAGTTCTCAGGGCTTAAAGGTTGATGAAGAAAAGATCAAAGCAATTCAAGATTGGCCAACCCCAACAACAATCGGACATGTGAGGAGTTTCCATGGATTGGCTAGTTTCTATAGAAGATTTGTCAAAGACTTTACTACTGTTGCTGCACCCCTGACTTCCGTAATTAAGAAGAATGTGGAGTTCAAATGGGGACCAGCACAAGAGAAGGCATTCAACAAGATGAAAGATAGCCTCACACATGCACCTGTTTTGGTACTTCCTAACTTTGATAAAACCTTTGAAATTAAATGTGATGCTTCTGGAACAGGTATAGGAGCTGCCTAATGCAAGGAGGAAAACCAGTGGCTTACTTCAGTGAGAAACTTAGTGGAGCTTCACTTAACTATCCCACATATGATAAGGAGCTCTATGCTTTGGTAAGGTCTCTTGAAACTTGGCAACATTACCTACTGTCAAGGAGTTTCTTATTCATACAGATTATGAGACACTCAGGCACTTAAGAGGACAAACTAAGCTTAAGAAGAGGCATGCAAAGTGGCTTGAGTTTGTGAAGACTTTTCCCTATGTGATCAAATATAAGAAAGGTAAAGATAACGTTGTGGCTGACGCTTTATCAAGGAGACATGCTCTCATCAGCACAATGGAAAATAAGATTATGGGATTTGAACACATCAAGGCAATGTATGAAACTGATCCAGATTTTCAAGAACTGTTTAAGGAGACCAACAAGGTTGCATCTGGTATGTTTTATCAACATGATGGATTTTTTTTAAGGAAAAGCGTCTTTGTATTCCTCAGGGATCAATGAGAGAACTATTGATTGGAGAAGCTCATGGAGGAGGATTCATGGGTCATTTTGGCCGAGATAAGACATTGAGTGTACTTATGGAACATTTCTACTGGCCACATCTAAAACGAGATGTTGAAAGATTATGTGCTAAGTGCATCACCTGCTTGAAAGCAAAATCCAAGTCGCACCCCTATGGTTGTTATATGCCTTTGCCCATTCCTAACCTACCTTGGGTAGATATCTCTATGGACTTTGTCTTAGGTCTGCCGAAGATCAACCACAAGGATTCTATCTTTGTAGTTGTAGACAGGTTCTCAAAGATGGCTCATTTTATACCATGTAACAAGACTAATGATGCTACACAAATAGCTGATCTTTTTTTTAATAAATAGTGCGCCTACATGGAGTTCCCAGAAAAATCATTTCAGATCGTGACACCAAATTTCTAAGTCATTTCTGGAAGACATTATGGAAAAATTTGGGAACTAAGCTGCTCTTCTCAACTACTTGCCACCCATAGACCGATGGTCAAACAGAGGTAGTAAACCGAACTCTTTCAACATTGTTGAGAGCCACGGTCGGTAAGAATATAAGAAACTGGTTGTCTTGCTTACCTTACACTGAGTTTGCTTATAATCATGCTAAACATTCAGCAACTAAACTTTCTCCTTTTGAAGTGGTTTATGGATTTACTCCTACTACGCCACTGGATCTTATACCTTTACCTCAAGATGTTATGTCTAGTGAAGGAGAAACCAGAGCAGATTATGTTAAGAAGATTAATCAAAAGGTCAAGGAAAACTTGGAAAAGAGAACCGAGCAGTACAAAAGAAATGCAGATAAACACCAAAAAGACATATCATTTGAACCTGGAGATTGGGTATGGATGCACATGAGACATGAAAGATTACACAACCAAAGGAAATCCAAGCTTTCCCCAAGAGGAGATGGTCCTTTTCGTGTTTTAGAGAAGATCAACAACAATGCCTATAATCTTGAGCTGCCAGGTGAGATGACCATATCTCCTACTTTTAATATTACTGATCTTGCTCCTTTTCATGCAGATGTACCTGTTCTGAGGACAGAACCTTTTCAAGAGGGAGGAGATGATAAGGACATCAATACTAGCTCACTAGAAGCTGAGGAAGAGCCCATTAATATACCTATTATGAGACAAGCTCCAAGAACAAGATCAAGCACAAGAAACCTTAGTAAGATGTTCAACAAGTCTGTCGAGAGTCTCATAAAAATCATAGAAGATGGAGGATTCCATGAAGCTGAACTTACTAAAGAATTACAAGAAGGAGACTATGAACAACTAAAGACTACAACAATTTCACTCCTTCCAGTTTTACAAGGCTTCAGAGATACAACCTTGTTTATCATTGCTAAACAAACTTAAGAAGGCATTATAAGGAGCTACAAAAGACCAAGGTGCGTATTTAAAATTCTTATGTTTGAATTAACAAGTTTATTTGCTTGTTTTTGCAGGAATGTGACTGTTAAGTTTAAGAGTCTTTTATTTGTTATTAGGTCCTAATGTGTTGTTGTTATTTTTGCTTTAGTCCTTTCATTATAATGTATTTTCAGCCCTAGAAGGCACCTGCTGCTGGACTAGTATATAAAGTCCCTTCTCAGCATGTAATCACTTAAGTTTAATGAAATAAAAACCTAGTTTTTCTTCCTTAGAAAGGAGCTGACGCATCCAGCCTTCTTGTGTGAGAATCCTTGAAGCTTTAGTGCTCTAGAATTATCACAGACCTTCCATAATCTGTGTGGTGTCTCTCGATCCACCTCTCTACTCAATCCTCATAGATCCTCCAGAGAGTGCTATACAGCCAGTTGAAGGGTCACCATCAATCCATCACTCCTGAGTCTCTAGAAAGTGTTGTACAGCCAGCTAGAGTCTCTCTAGCAGTTCCCCTTGCTCGAACAAGTCCTCTTGTTCCTGCATCAATCTCTCTCAATCCCTTCCCACCAATAAAGAGGTACCAATCACTGAAACTTGCCTCTGTTTTTATCATTTTTGTTTTCTTTATTTTCATCTCTCTCTTTCGTATTTATTTTCTCACCGAGACGGTGAGAGATAAGTCCGGGGGAGAGGGACACTGACAGTCACATTTGCATCATTTTGCATTGTACACATATTTATGCATTAGAAAAGCACAAAAAATGAAAAAAACTCTCGAAAACCAAAAACAATTTCATTGTCATTTACACTCCATGTGTTATAATTGAGTCTAGAAGCATATAGGATTTCATTGCATCTGCATATGGACCATGGTTGGACTGCCTCAACTTAGTTGCACTTAGGACTAAGATTGGAATCCTTGCTAGGAGTATTATGATGCTTACACCATTTCAAAACTTGTGAATCTTGTATTGTGCCAGAACCTAGTAGATAGATCATTTTCAGGAATTGAAATGTGTCTGATTTGATCCTAACTCCATAAATTAGAACTTGAACCGGATATGAAACTATCTTACGTGCATCTTTCTTAAGACTTGTTCATGGATACCGATATACACATTCGAGTTCTCTTTCAACTTTATACCACCCTCTGCTAATCCGAATGGGCAAATCCCCTTCTTTGGGATGGTTACACCTTTCCTTGAAGCCAATGTTACTCTTGTGTGAACCTTGTGTAAGGCCTTTTGACTAGAATGCTTACTTTATTGAGTTTTGAGAACGACAAGGCTAGGACTTTCATATAAATGCTAGCTTCACACGATAAACTCAACATAGATTAGGATTTGGGTAGGCTTGCTAGGATGTTTGAGTATGAGATGGAAAGAAAAAGAAAGAGAGAGAACAAAATGAGAGAAAGCCAAAAAGGGAGCGTGTGGGGGTTGTGCATAAGATAAAGGGGCGTGATAATTGGTTAATAATTGTGATAAGTGTAAAACTTGATGGGGTTTTAAGTTTTAAATCTCGAGTACAACTCCATATGCAGAGCAAATCGAGTAGTAGTTGGGTATCGAATCCACAAGGAAGTAAGAATAGCACACTAGGAATGCATGAAACACTTAAATCTAGGCAAATACTAATTGGGTTTTTGATTGGGTTGTATAATAATCTAATTGCAAAGAAAGTAAACACGAGTTAATTCAATAGAGAAGAAATATGGACAGTGGGCAAGACATTCGATTCGGAGCAATCTTCCTTTGACTAACGATTCTACAGGTTTGATTAAATAATTCCCTAAGATTTAGAACACTATCTAGTAGACTGATCCACTCTTGTGGCAACAACCCATTCACTAGCCTATACACTACAAGTATATTGCACAACAATCTATCACCTAGTGATCATTGGGTTTGAGTCTAATCATGTCTACCTATAGCCTTAGAGATTAACTCTCGTTAACTAAGACACAATAAGGATGTTTGGGTCTACCTACACGTTCTTTCTACACCTCTCGGGAGAAGAACATCATTGATCTAAGCATTGATTAGCTACTTCAATCCCTAGCATTAAGCACACCCTAAACATCAGAGATTTGTCCTTCTAATCTACCTAAACAACCCTAAGTCAATATCAGATTCCCCTAATCTACCTTACCCACAATCCATACAGAAAACTCCTCAAACATATTCATTAAAACAGTAAGTATAAAGAAGTAAAAGCAATTAAATATAAGATAAGAGATAGGGTAGAGAAATCCTTCACTAGAAACCAAGAGTTCAAGAACAAAGGTTGAAACCAATCTCCTCTCTCTCTAAAAACGTCCAGAGGCAAAATACTAGAAGAAACTTAAACAAAACTTAGGTTAAAAGTGTTTTAAAAGGGTTTATGTAGTATCCCTAACAACTTGGTTAAATCCCGGGACTAACTAGTTAAGTAAAAATAGGTTTAAGACATTTTGGGCTTAAGTTGGCCTGATATTGGCCCATGGGTTCAGCCATGGTGAGATTGGGCTGTCTAATCATGGTGTTGGGCCTGAGATCGTCCATGGTGAGATCCCTTGGTCATTTTTCCGTGTTTGATCCCGTCTAACTTTTCGTTGTACCTGGAAACATTGAGAATGTATGCAATATGCAGAAATGCATGCACTAACCTATATAATGCAATGCTAAATGTCAATGAATGTAAATGAGAATATATAATACCTAGAGTGCTAATGAAGACATGAAAAAGGTGGTGAAATGAATTCTATAGGATAGTGCATGCATTTTTGCATCATGCATATTCGTTGATTTCAGGTGCAACGAGAAGTTAGTTGGGACAACGATCGAAAAAATGGCCAAGGAGGCTTCTAGAGGGCACGAGATCGGCCATCTGGCCGATCTCAGCTTAACCAAACGCGATCGGCCATCCAGCCAATCGTACCTGGCCGATCTAAGCTGAACCACACGGGATCGGCCATCCGGCCGATCGCACCTGGCCGATCGCGCATCCACCGAGCAAGACCACCATCCGATCGACCAGTCATGCCAAGCACCGAGCCCATTCCTGCCGAGTACATGCCGAGCCGTGCGGATACGAGCCAATATCTGCCGTGCATTCGGCCAACCGGCCGATCGCACCACACCTGATACAAGCCTTGTTACATGGCCGTGAGGCTCTCAGACAGGTTACAAGAAGTTTAGGCGAGAAACTCGGACTTAGGCTTCTGAGGTTGGTTTTCTGGTGTGTGTGATTGGTGGTGGGGTGAAGTGAACCACGCGAGATATGAAGAACCTCATGATAAATCACAAAATTAGAGTTAGGAGGGTTGGTCTCGACTAGGTCTAAGCGATAAAAGTTTTGTGGAGAAAACTCTTAGAGAAAATACGCTCTTTATTAATTATCAAAAAGGTTGTCAAACTATAATGTTGAAAAGAGCCTTATTAATATGCCCGGCATCTTGACCTTCTAGGATCGACCCAAAAGAAAAATGGAAAAGATACAAAAGTGCATAAAGGAAAATTACAAAATGGAAACAACTGAAAAATGACAACTACTTAATTGTTATTGACTCAAAACAAAGGAAAACTACTAGTTCCTACCCTGCAAAACAGAAAAGACAATTTTGTAATTGAAAACTTACCTTCTTACCTTTCGGCCAAGAAATGGAAGGTGGCCGACCTTGTTTGCACGCGCCTAGTCTTGCACTTTGAGTAGGTTAATGAATTGTTGGGCCTTGGTCTTCTTTTCCATGAGATCCCAAGCTTCTGAAGCACTTTGATAAGTTGAGAAGCCTTTGACTTGATCCTTGCACTCTTGGCCCATTTCTCTTTGTCTTTGGTCTTCTAGAAGCTTTTCCACTCACAAGCTGAACTTGTGGAAGAGTGCCCTTGTTCTGCTTCTTGTCATGGCTCCTGGTGGTACTACTGGTGCATAGCTTTCCTCTAGGTTCATGCCCTGAAGCTGGCTGATGATCAAGTCCGAGTTTCCTTGTGTGGACTTGAGCTGGTCGTGTTATCGCATGAGCCGGCTGTGCCGCGTGTTGAGCTGGCTGAAATGCAATCAGAGTGGGCCGGAATGCTAGGTGAGCCGGTGTGATGGGGATATCAGGTCGTATGGCCGGCCCGGACACCAGACTGGCCGACCAGGGAGCTTGCCCGAGACAGCCAGGCCATTTGGCACGTCTGCCGGCCCAAGCGGTACCGCCGGACCCTCGACCAACAGGACCGGACCGATCAACATTGCCGGCGGAGAGGCCCAAGCCTCCGGCACAACTGGTGGCGACGTGGATGACACCGCCGGTCCCATTGGTGACGCCACTGACTCCGGGATCAACTTGGCCGATCCAGAAGGCATTCTGGCCAGTACCTCCACAGTCCAGCCGGTACAGTCGATCCAGCCGAGTACACAAGCATTTCAACTTCTACACAAGGAGACTCGGACCATATAAGCTACCAGCTTCAATACATGCATCTAGAGGAAGTCTCAACACCAGTGGTGCCACCAGGAGCAATGACAAGGAGCAGATCAAGAGCACTCTTCCACAAATTCAGCTTATGGGTCGACAAGCTCCTAGAGGATGATCGACAAAGGACAGTGGGCCCGAAGTGCAATGGAGCATCCAAAGGCTTCTCAACAATGCAAGGGACTTCAGAGACTTGTGCTTTAGTGGCAAGAGAGGTCAGGGCCCAAAGATTCCTAACCCTACTCCAAGTCGAAGACTAGGAGCAAGGCGCGTGCATGCCACAAGGACGGCCACCTTCCATTTCTTGGCCGTGAGGTAAGAAAGGTAAGTTTTCAATTCGAATATATGCCTCTTTCTGTTTTGCAGGGTAGGATTTAGATTGTTTACATTTTTGAGTCAAAGACATTTTAGGAATAGGTCCTTTTTCGGTTATGTACTTTTGTACATTTTCCATTTGTGCACTTTTGTAATCTTTCCTTTTCTTTCTTTGAGTCGACCCTAGAAGGTCAAGTTGTCGAGCATATTAATAAGGCTCCTTCCAGCATTGTAGTTCGACAACCTTTTTGATATTAATAAAGTGCGAATTTTCTTCTACAAGTTTTTCTCTCAAAAGAGACTTGTGCGCTTAGAACCTAGTTGAGACCAGCCCTCCTAGCTCTAAGTTTGTGATTTATCACGAAGTTCATCACCCCTCGTGTGGTTCACTTCACCCTTCCATCAAATACCAACCCAAAAACCCCTATCCAAGGAGTCTAAGGTCGAGTTTTTCACCTAACCTTCTCCAAATAGCCCACACGCATATAAGCCTTGAATCGAGGCTTGTATCACGGTGGTGTCACCAGCTGAGCAGGCGGTGTCACCGGCTGAGCCGGCGGTGTTGGCCATGCGTCACTTGTTGGGCCGGACACTTGGGCCTCTTTGCCTGCGGAGTTGGTCGGCCTGGCCCAACTGCTCATCGGGCTGGCGGTACCACTTGGCTCGGCCAAGTCACCTATTGGCCCGGCCCTCTCGAGCAGGCCTTCTTCACGATCTGGTCGGCCATTTTCACAATATGGCTGGCCATTTGATCTGTTCGGCCATCTTCACAATCTGGCTGGCCATTTGATCAGGTGCCCTCATCATCCCCTCCCCATTCAGTAGGTTTTGTTCTCAAAACTAGATCATCAGCAAGGAACGAAGCTAAATCAGTCACATTGAATGTGTTTGACACATTGAATGTGTTTGACACATTAAACTCACCTGAAAGTTCAAGTTGGTAGGTGTTGTTGTTGTTTCTCTCCAATATTCTGAATGGTCCACAGAAACTCCTCTGGGGGCTAGCTTGGAACTCCTTAGGTGGGGGAACCTCTTTTGCCGTAGGTGTAGCCACACCCAATCGCCCGATTGGAAGATCACTTCCTTTCTTCCCTTTTTGACTTGAGTTACGTACTGCCCGGTTGATGGGGACATCAGGTCGTATGGCCGGCCAGGAGACCAGACTGGCCGACCAGGAAACTTGCCCGAGACAGCCGGGCTATTTGGCGCGTCTGCCGGCCCAAGCGGTACCGCCGGGCCTTCAACCAGCCGGGCCGGACCGACCAAAATTTCCGGCGGAGAGGCCCAAACCTCCGGCCCAACTGGTGGCGACGTGGATGTCACCGCCGGTCCAATTGGTGACACCACCGGCTTCGGGATCAACTTGGCCGGCTCAGATGACATTTTGGCCAGTACCTCGCACATTCCAGCCGGTACAAGCGATACAGGCGATCCAGCCAAGTGCACCACCATTTCAACATCTACACAAGGAGACTCGGACCAGATAAGCTACCAGCTTCAAGACATGCATCTAGAGGAATTCTTTACACCAGTGGTGCCACCAAGAGCAATGACAAGGAGCAGATCAAGGGCGCTCTTCCACAAATTCAGCTTGTGGGTCGACAAGCTCCTAGAGGAAGATCGACAAAGAACATTGGGCCAAGAGTGTAAAGAAGAATCCAAATGCTTATCAACAATGCAAGGAACTTCAGAGTGCTCGAGAGGATCAACAACAACGCCTACCGGATCGAGTTACCAGGTGAGTTTAATGTGTCCAATACGTTTAATGTTACTGACTTGGCCCCTTTCCATGCAGATGAACCAGTTTTGAGGACAAAACCTACTGAAGAGGGAGGGAATGATGAGGACATCAGGTCGTACATCCAGCCAGGAGACCAGACTGGCCGACCAGGAAGCTTGCCCGAGACAGCCGGGCCATCTGGCACGCCTGCCGGCCCAAGCAGTACCGCCGGACCCTCGACCAATAGGACCAGAGCAACCAGCATTGCCGGCGGAGAGGCCCAAGCTTCCGGCACACTTGGTGGGGACGTGGATGACACCGCCGGTCCCCTTGGTGATGCCACCAACTACAGGATCAACTTGGCTGGTCATGAAGGCATTCCGGCCAGTACCTCGCACAGTCCGGCCGGTACAGCCGATCCAGCCGAGTGCACGAGCAATTCAACTTCCACACAAGGAAACTTGGACCAGATAAGCTACCAGCTTCAGGACATGCATCTAGAGGAAGTATCCACACCAGTAGTGCCACCAGGAGCAATGACAAGAAGCAGATCAAGGGCACTCTTCCACAAATTCAGCTTATGGGTGGACAAGCTCCTAGAGGAAGATCAGCTAAGGAAAATGGGCCAGAAGAGCAAAGTAGAGTCCAAAGGCTTCTCAACAACACAAGGAACATCAGAGACTTGGGCTTTAGTGGCAAGAGAGGTCAGGGCCCAAAGATTTTTAACCCTACTCCAAGTCGAAGACTAGGAGCAAGGCGCGTGCATGCCACAAGGACGACCACCTTCCATTTCTTGGCCGTGAGGTACGTTAAGGTAAGTTTTTTTCTGTTTTGCAGGGTAGGATCTAGATGCTTTACATTTTTGAGTCAAGAACATTTTAAGAATAGGTCCTTTTTCGGTTATGCACTTTTGTATCTTTTCCTTTTGTGCACTTTTGTAAACTTTCCTTTTCTTACTTTGAGTCGACCCTAGAAGGTCAAGCTGTCGAGCATATTAATAAGGCTCCTTCCAGCATTGTAGTTCGACAACCTTTTTGATATTAATAAAGATAGAACTTTTTCCCCAACAATTTTTCTCTCAAAAGAGACTTGTGCGCTTAGAATCTAGTTGAGACCAGCCCTCCTAGCTCTAAGTTTGTGATTTATCACGAGGTTCATCACCCCTCGTGTGGTTCACTTCACCTTTGCATCGAATACCAACACAAAAACCCCTATCCAAGAAGTCTAAGGTCGAGTTTCTCACCTAAACTTCTCCAAACAGCCCACGCGCATACATCCTTGAATCAAGGCTTGTATCACTTGCCTCTTTCTATTTTGCAGGGTAGGATTTAGATTTTTTACGTTTTTGAGTCAAAGAAATTTTAGGTAGAAGTCCTTTTTCGGTTATGCATTTTTGTAAGTTTTCCATTTGTGCACTTTTGAAAGTTTTCCATTTCTTTTCTTGAGTCAACCCTAGAAGGTCAAGCTGTCGAGCATATTAATAAGGCTCCTTCCAGCATTGTAGTTCAACAACCTTTTTGATAATCAATAAAGATCAAATTTTCTTTCTACAAGTTATTCTCTCAAGAGACTTGTGCGCTTAGAATCTAGTTGAGACCAGCCCTCCTAGCTCTAATTTTGTGATTTATCACGAGGTTCATCACCCCTCGTATGGTTCACCTCACCCTTCCATCCCTTACGAATTAGAAAACCCCTATACAGAAGCTTAAGGTCGAGTATCTCACCTCAACTTCTCCAAGCAGCCCACGCGCATACAGCCTTGAATCGAGGCTTGTATCATTTTGGTATCAGAGCTTAAAGCTCCTAAAACCAGGTTGTTTCTATCCTTTATTTAGTCTTGTTTCCAGTTCTTGCATTATTCTAAGTCTCATTCAAAAAAATCAAAAAAATAACATCAAAACTCAAACCGAGTGCATCTAGCTTCTACGTGCATCACTAGGGCTTAGATTTGTTCTTGCATTGCAATTTTCGTCTTTCCTTTTTGCTTATATCAAATTTCCATTATCATTAAGTTAAATTAAAAAGAAAATAGGAAAAGCACCAAAAGAAATCGACCAAAAACAGCTAGCACTAATTAATAGGGAGTTTCTATTTTTCTAAACTTTTCATTTTTGAAATTTTTCTTTTTTCCCAGTTTTTCCTTTTTGCATTTTTCGAATTCTCATATAAAAAGAAAACCCTCCTAATCAACTTAGGAGCAAAATAACTTGTGTTTCTTTCTTGTATCACAATGGCAGAAGGAAATCAGGATGCAGCCGGGGCCATGATGGCCATGTTCACCACCCTCCAAACACAACTCACATCCATCGGCGAGAGGTTGGAGTGTGTGGAAAGACCGGTGAGATTCCAGGCCATATGGCACCTGAGAACTGAGCAAGACCGTCCTGACGGTCCTGAACACCCTAAGACACGGCACGAACAGGAGGAACTCCAGGCGAATGGAGATGAGGACGCACAGCCTAACAGCTATCACCCTAGGCCGAGAGGACCTCCACGGCAACCAGAAGCAGACGGCGATGGCTTCGAGCCATATGGTCATCACCAGAGACCAAGAATGCCTCCTAGACATCATGAGGATGGAGATGAATACACCTACAACCGTTTAACTCATCCTAATGTTAAATTAACACCTCCTAGTTTTGCAGGAAAAGTGGACCCCGAAGCCTACTTAGATTGGGAGAGGAGGATGGATCACATCTTCGATCACTACAACCAACCAGGCCCTAGGAGAGTCTCCATGGCAGTAGCACAACTCACGGACAATGCCCTCATCTGATGGGATCGTGAGGTTTCTGACCGAAGGAGGAAAAGATTGAGGCCCGTAGACTCATGGGTCGACATGAAAGATCTCATGAGACAAAGGTTTGTTCCAGCTTATTTTCATAGAGATTTGCAACGACATTTTCGTACTCTTAAGCAGTGCACCAGATCAGTAGAGGAGTACTATGAATAGTTTGAGAGGCTAAGGAACAGGAGTACTATGAAGAGTTTGAGAGGCTTTGATGGCACAATTATTGGATGGCCTGCAAGAAAGGATCAGCCGCAAGGTGGAAAGGCAAATCTACAGTGACTTTAAAGACTTGTTCCACCTATCTGTCCAGGCTGAGCAGCACATCAGGTGTAAGTGCCAAGACACCGCAGCAAGCCTAAGACGCTTTGGGCACCAAGCAATAGCCCCAAGCCCGTAGACAAAGGGAAGAGCATAGAGATCGAGTCACGGTACAAGAGCAAGCCTCCTGAGCCAACCCGTGACCAGAGAGAGCCTAGTAAGTCCTCTAACCTTCAAAAATCACGTGACATCACTTGTTTTAAGTGTAGGGGTTGCGAACACATCTCAAGGGAGTGTCCAAACAACCGGGTCATGCTGATTACGGAAGCTAGAGAGTATGAATCCCAAGATGAAGAAGACTATGAACCAGAAAGAGAGTACGGTGACATTGAGTACCCTGCTGTGGGGGAAGTGCTGGTCACTAGACGCATTCTCAGTGCAATGGTGGATCCCTCAGAAACCATTCAAAGGAAGAACATCTTCCACAGCCGGTGCACCATCAAGGGCAAGGTATGTAACCTCATCATAGATGGTGGTTCTTGCACTAACGTTGCTAGTGCGTACATGGTTGATAAGCTAGGTCAAGAGAAGACAAGGCACCCTCAACCGTATAGAATGAGATGGCTCGATGACAAAGTGGAGCTCAAGATCCATGAGCAAGTCACTGTGCCATTCAGTGTGGGTAGGTACCAAGACCAGGTAGTGTGCGACGTGGTGCCAATGCAAGCTGGCCATCTTCTGCTAGGAAGGCCATGGCAGTTTGACAAGGAGACCAGGCATGATGGCCGAACCAATCTCTACACTTTTGTGCATGACAGAGAAAGGTCAGCCTAGCTCCTCTCACACATGCCCAGGTACATGAGCTTCAACAGCAAATGGGTAAGGAAAAGAAGCTCATTAAGTCTAATTTCCTTATTCAACCAAGCCATGTCCGGAGAGCTTTAGCCTCAAAGGATTTAATGTTACTAATATTTTTCAAAGAAATTTTAAGTGTAGAAAAGGAAAAGGTAGAGCTACCTCCTGAAGTAGCAGCTCTCCTCAACAAGTTTCAGGATGTGTTCCCGGAGTAGATACCAGCAGGCTTGCCTCCCCTACGTGGCATAGAGCACCAGATCGACCTCGTGCCCCGAGCAGCCCTGACTAACCGGCCAGCCTACCGGATGAGTCCAGAGGAGTCTAAGGAACTTGAGAAGCAAGTCAAGGAGCTCCTGGAGAAAGGCTATGTTCGAGAGAGCCTCAGTCCATGTGCCGTACCAGTGCTGCTAGTGCCCAAGAAGGATGGGACTTGGCGAATGTACGTGGATTGCCGAGCAATCAACAACATCACAGTCAAGTACCGGCATCCAATACCACGGCTGGATGTCATGCTAGATTAGCTGAGTGGAGCCACGCTCTTCTCCACGATAGAACTCAAGAGTGGATACCACCAGGTCAGGATGAAGGAAGGTGATAAGTGGAAGACTGTTTTCAAGACAAAGCAAGGGCTCTACGAGTGGACAGTCATGCCATTCGGCTTGACTAATGCCCCAAACACCTTCATGCGCCTTATCAACCAAGTTCTTAGAGCGTAAATCAGTAAGTTCGTTGTAGTTTACTTTGACGACATTTTAGTTTACAGTAAATGCTTAAGGGATCACCTCACACATCTTGAGTTGGTGCTTAAAACTCTTCGACAAGAAGAGCTTTATGCCAATCTCAAGAAGTGCATCTTTTGTACTGATAAACTTGTCTTCTTAGTCTTTGTTGTAAGTTCACATGGCTTACATGTTGATGAAGAGAAGATTCGAGCCATACAAGAATGGCCAACACCGATCAACATCAGCCAAGTGAGGAGTTTCCATGGTCTGGCCAGCTTCTACAGGAGATTCGTGCCCAACTTCAGCAGTATTGCCTCACCATTGACGGCAGTAGTAATAAGAACGTGGGATTCAGCTGGGGAGAAGCTCAGGAGAAGGCATTCCAGGCCTTGAAGGACAGCCTTACACATGCACCAGTGCTATCTTGCCCGACATCAACAAGACATTTGAAGTGGAGTGCGATGCCTCTGGAATAGGCATAGGAGTGGTGATAACTCAAGGAGGAAGGCCAGTGGCATACTTCAGTGAGAAGCTAGGTGGTGCCTCATTGAACTACCCCACTTACGACAAGGAGCTTTATGCCCTAGTCCGAGCGTTAGAGACTTGGCAGCATTACTTGCTGTCCAAGGCGTTTGTGATCTACACTGATCACGAGACTCTCAAACACCTCAGAGGGCAAACCAATCTCAAGAGGAGACATGCCAGGTGGATGGAGTTCATAGAGACCTTCTCGTACGTCATCAAGTACAAGAAGGGCAAGGACAATGTGGTAGCCGATGCACTATCAAGGAGGTTTGCCTTGATATCCACCATGGAGGCAAAGGTCTTAGGATTCGAGCACATCAAGGACCTATATAAGGATGATCCTGACTTTTCTGAGAGCTACAAGGAGTGTGGCACAGGAAGTCATGGCAAGTTCTACATCCATGAGGGTTTCTTGTTCCGAAAGAGAAGGCCGTGCATACCACAAGGATCGTTACGGGAGCTTATCATCCAAGAAGCTAATGGAGGAGGACTCATGTGCCACTTTGGTGTCGACAAGACACTAGCAGTGGTCAAGGAGCACTTCTACTGGCCACACATCAAGAAGTCAATAGAAGCCCATTGTGCAAGCTGCATAACTTGCAAAAAGGCGAAGTCCCGAGTGCACCCTCACGGGTTGTATCTCGCACTGCCCATACCTACACATCCATGGGTGGACATTTCCATGGACATCGTTCTAGTTCTGCCCAAAATCAACCGCAAAGATGCAATCTATGTAGTGGTGGACAAATTCTCCAAGATGGCACATTTCATTCCGTGTGCCAATGTTAATGATGCCACGCAAACAGTCGAGCTGTTCTTCAGGGAGATACTACGGCTTCATGGAGTGCCAAGGACCATCGTGTCAGACAGGGATACCAAGTTCCTCAGCCATATCTGGAGGACACTTTGGAGGAAGCTAGGCACGAAGCTGCTCTTCTCTACCACCTGCCATCCTCGAACCGATGGCCAAACTGAAGTAGTCAACCGGACATTGTCGACTCTTCTCAGGACTACACTAGGGAAGAACTTCAAGACTTTGGTGGAGTGCCTTCCATTCATAGAGTTTGCATACAACCTGATACAAGCCTTGATTCAAGGATGTATGCGTGTGGGCTGTTTGTAGAAGATTAGGTGAGAAACTCAACCTTAGGCTTCTGGATAGGGGTTTTCTGGTTGGTAAACGGTGGAAGGGTGAAGTGAACCACACAAGGGGTGATGAACCTCGTGATAAATCACAAACTTAGAGCTAGGAGGGCTGGTCCCAACTAGGTTCTAAGCGCACAAGTCTCTCTTGAGAGAAAGCTCGTAGGGAAAAAGTTCTACTTTATTCATAATCAAAAAGGTTGTCGAACTACAATGCTGGAAGGAGCCTTATTAATATGCTCGACAGCTTGACCTTCTAGGGTCGACTCAAACAAATAAAAGGAAAGTTTACAAAAGTGCACAAAAGGAAAAGATACAAAAGTGCATAACCGAAAAAGGACCTATTCCTAAAATGTTCTTGACTCAAAAATGTAAAGCAACTAGATCCTACCCTGCAAAACAGAAAGAGGCATATATTCGAATGTAAACTTACCTTAACTCACCTCACGGCCAAGAAATGGAAGGTGGCCATCCTTGTGGCATGCACGCGCCTTGCTCCTAGTCTTCGACTTGGAGTAGGGTTACAAATCTTTGGGCCCTGACCTCTCTTGCCACTAAAGCCCAAGTCTCTGATGTTCCTTGTGTTGTTGAGAAGCCTTTGGACTCTAATTTGCTCTTCTGGCCCATTGTCCTTAGCTGCTCTTCCTCTAGGAGCTTGTCGACCCATAAGCTGAATTTGTGGAAGAGTGCCCTTGATCTGCTTCTTGTCATTGCTCCTTGAGGTACCACTGGTGTAGATACTTCTTCTATGTGCATGTCCTGGAGCTGGTAGCTCATTTGGTCCGAGTCCTCTTGTGTAGAAGTGGAAGTGCGCGTGTACTCGGCTGGATCGGCTGTACCGGCTGGATTGTGCGCGGTACTGGCCGGAATGACTTCAGGACCGCCAAGTTGATCCCGGAGTCGGCGGTGTCATCAGAGGGACCGGCGGTGTCATCACGTCCCCACCAAGTGTGCCGGAAGCTTGGGCCTCCGCGGTACTGTCTGGTCCCGGCAGATGGTCCTGCTGTCTCGGGCAAGCTTCCTGGTCGGCCAGTCTGGTCTCCTGGCTGGATGTACGACCTGATGTCCTCATCATTCCCTCCCTCTTCAGTAGGTTTTGTCCTCAAAACTGGATCATCTGCATGGAAAGGGGCCAAGTCAGTAACATTGAACGTATTGGACACATTAAACTCACCTGGAAGCTCGATCCGGTAGGCGTTGTTGTTGATCCTCTCGAGCACTCTGAATGGTCCATCTCCTCTTGGTGCTAGCTTGGAACTCCTTAGGTTTGGGAACCTCTCCTGCCGTAGGTGTAGCCACACCCAATCGCCTGGTTGAAAGATCACCTCCTTTCTTCCCTTGTTGGCATGAGTCACGTACTGTCCGGTCCTCTTCTCCAAGTTTTCTGCTACCTTCTGGTGTAACCTCCTTATGAACTCTGCTTTGGATGCTCCGTTGAGGTTGGTCATCTCAGCTGGTGGCAGTGGTGTTTGCTTCAATGGGGTGAGAGGGTTGAAGCCGTATACCACTTCAAATGGTGTCTTCTTGGTTGCTGAGTGCACGGCTCGGTTGTAGGCGAACTCAATGAATGGCAGGCACTCCACCCAAGTCTTTAGGTTCTTCCCTAGTGTTGTTCTGAGAAGAGTTGATAGGGTCCTGTTGACAACTTCAGTTTGGCCATCGGTTTGAGGATGGCAAGTGGTTGAGAAGAGTAGCTTCGTGCCTAGCTTTCTCCAAAGGGTCCTCCAGAAATGGCTGAGGAACTTGGTGTCCCTATCTGATACGATGGTCCTTGGCACTCCATGAAGCCGTACTATCTCCCTGAAGAACAGCTCAGCTGTTTGTGTGGCATCATTGACATTGGCACATGGGATGAAGTGTGCCATCTTGGAGAATCTGTTCACCACTACAAAGATTGCATCTTTGTGGTTGATCTTGGGCAGACCTAGAACAAAATCCATCGAGATGTCCACCCATGGATGTGTTGGTATGGGCAGTGGGAGATACAACCCGTGAGGTTGCACTCGGACTTTGCCTTCTTGCAAGTAATGCATCTTGCACAATGTGCTTCTACTGTCCTCTTGATGTGTGGCCAGTAGAAGTGCTCCTTGACCACTGCTAGAGTCTTGTCGACACCAAAGTGGCCCATGAGTCCTCCTCCATGAGCTTCTCGGATGATAAGCTTCCTTAGTGATCCTTGTGGTATGCACAGCCTTCTTTCTCGGAACAAGAATCCTCATGGATGTAGGATTTGCCATGACTCCCTGTGCTACACTCCTTGTAGCTCTCAGCAAGGTCAGGATCATCCTTGTATAGATCCTTGATGTGCTCGAATCCTAGGACCTTTGCCTCCATGGTTGATATCAAGGCAAACCTCCTTGATAGTGCATCGGCTACCACATTATCTTTGCCCTTCTTGTACTTGATGATGTACGGAAGGTCTCTATGAACTCCATCCACCTGGCATGTCTCCTCTTGAGATTGGTTTGCCCTCTGAGGTGTTTGAGAGTCTCGTGATCAGTGTGGATCACAAACTCCTTGGACAGCAAGTAATGCTGCCAAGTCTCCAATGCTCGGACAAGGGCATAAAGCTCCTTGTCATAAGTGGGGTAGTTCAGTGAGGCACCACCTAGCTTCTCACTGAAGTATGCCACTGGTCTCCCTCCTTGAGTTAGCACTGCTCCTATGCCTATTCCAGAGGCATCACACTCCACTTCAAACGTCTTGTTGAAGTCGGGAAGGACTAGCACTGGTGCGTGTGTAAGGCTGTCCTTCAAGGCCTGGAATGCCTTCTCCTGAGCTTCTCCCCAGCTGAATCCCACGTTCTTATTACTACTGCCGTCAATGGTGAGGCAATACTGCTGAAGTTGGGCACGAATCTCCTGTAGAAGCTGGCCAGACCATGGAAACTCCTCACTTGGCTGATGTTGATCGGTGTTGGCCATTCTTGTATGGCTCGAATCTTCTCTTCATCAACATGTAAGCCATGTGAACTTACAACAAAGACTAAGAAGACAAGTTTATCAGTACAAAAGATGCACTTCTTGAGATTGGCATAAAGCTCTTCTTGTCGAAGAGTTTTAAGCACCAACTCAAGATGTGTGAGGTGATCCCTTAAGCATTTACTGTAAACTAAAATGTCGTCAAAGTAAACTACAACGAACTTACTGATTTACGCTCTAAGAACTTGGTTGATAAGGCGCATGAAGGTGTTTGGGGCATTAGTCAAGCCGAATGGCATGACTGTCCACTCGTAGAGCCCTTGCTTTGTCTTGAAAACAGTCTTCCACTTATCACCTTCCTTCATCCTGACCTGGTGGTATCCACTCTTGAGTTCTATCGTGGAGAAGAGCGTGGCTCCACTCAGCTCATCTAGCATGACATCCAGCCGTGGTATTGGATGCCGGTACTTGACTGTGATGTTGTTGATTGCTCGGCAATCCACGTACATTCGCCAAGTCCCATCCTTCTTGGGCACTAGCAGCACTGGTACGGCACATGGACTGAGGCTCTCTCGAACATAGCCTTTCTCCAGGAGCTCCTTGACTTGCTTCTCAAGTTCCTTAGACTCCTCTGGACTCATCCGGTAGGCTGGCCGGTTAGTCAGGGCTGCTCGGGGCACGAGGTCGATCTGGTGCTCTATGCCACGTAGGGGAGGCAAGCCTGCTGGTATCTACTCCGGGAACACATCCTGAAACTTGTTGAGGAGAGCTGCTACTTCAGGAGGTAGCTCTACCTTTTCCTTTTCTACACTTAAAATTTCTTTGAAAAATATTAGTAACATTAAATCCTTTGAGGCTAAAGCTCTCCGGACATGGCTTGGTTGAATAAGGAAATTAGACTTAATGAGCTTCTTTTCCTTACCCATTTGCTGTTGAAGCTCATGTACCTGGGCATGTGTGAGAGGAGCTAGGCTGACCTTTCTCTGTCATGCACAAAAGTGTAGAGATTGGTTCGGCCATCATGCCTGGTCTCCTTGTCAAACTGCCATGGCCTTCCTAGCAGAAGATGGCCAGCTTGCATTGGCACCACGTCGTACACTACCTGGTCTTGGTACCTACCCACACTGAATGGCACAGTGACTTGCTCATGGATCCTGAGCTCCACTTTGTCATCGAGCCATCTCATTCTATACGGTTGAGGGTGCCTTGTCTTCTCTTGACCTAGCTTATCAACCATGTACGCACTAGCAACGTTAGTGCAAGAACCACCATCTATGATGAGGTTACATACCTTTCCCTTGATGGTGCAACGGCTGTGGAAGATGTTCTCCCTTTGGATGGTCTCTGAAGGATCCACCATTGCACTGAGGATACGCCTAGTGACCAGCACTTCCCCACATCAGGGTACTCAATGTCACCATATTCTCCTTCTGGTTCATAGTCCTCTTCATCTTGGGACTCATATTCTCCTGCCTCCGTAATCAGCATGACTCGGTTGTTTGGGCACTCCTTGAGATGTGTCCACGTCCCCTGCACTTGAAACAAGTTATGTCACGTGATCTTTGAGGGTTAGAAGACTTACCAGGCTCTCTCTGGTCACGGGTGGGTTCAGGAGGCTTGCTCTTGAACCTTGACTCGATCTCTACGCTTTTGCCTTTGTCCACTGTCTTAGGCATGTTGCTTGGTGCCCAAGGTGTCTTAGGCTTGCTGCGGATGTCTTGGCTCTTACGTTTGATGTGCTGTTCAGCTTGCACAGATAGGTGGAACAAGTCCTTGAAGTCGTTGTAGATTTGCCTTCCACCTTGCAGCTGATCCTTTCTTGGAGTCCATCCAAGAATTGTGCCATCAATGCTTCTTCATCATCATTGAGCTCCAATCTGTTCCTTAACCTCTCAACTCTTCATAGTACTCCTCTACTGATCTGGTACCCTGCTTAAGAGTACGTCGCAAATCCCTATGAAAGTAAGGTGGAACATACCTTTGTCGCATGAGGTCTTTCATGTCGACCCATGAGTCTACGGGTCTCATTCTCTTCCTCCTTCTGTCAGATACCTCACGATCCCACCAGATGAGGGCATTGTCCGTGAGTTGTGCTACTGCCATTGAGACTCTCCTAGGTCCTGGTTGGTTGTAGTGATCAAAGATATGATCCATTCGCTTCTCCCAATCTAGGTAAGCCTCGGGGTCTACTTTTCCTGCAAAAGTTGGAGGAGTTAGTTTAACATCAGGATGAATTACCCGGTTATAGGTGTGTTCATCTCCATCCTCATGACGTCTAGGAGGCATTCTTGGTCTCTGGTGAAGACCATATGGCTCAAAGCCATCATCTTCTGCCTCTGGTTGCCGTGGAGGTCCTCTCGGCCTATGGTGATAGTTATGAGGTTGCGTGTCCTCATCTCCATCTGGCTGGGGTTCCTCCTGTTCGTGCCGTGTCCTAAGGTACTCAGGACCCTCAGGACGATCTGGCTCAGCTCTCACGTGCCTTATGGCCTGGAATCTTACTGGTCTCTCCACGCTCCAACCTCTCGCCTATGGATGCGAGTTGTGTTTGGAGTGTGGTGAACATGGCCATCATGGCTTCAGCTGCTCTATTCTCTTCTCCCATGTGTGCTACAAAGAAAGAAGACAATTAGGGTGCTCCTAAATTATTAGGAGAGTTTTCTTTTATATGGGTTTGAAAAATGCAAAAGGAAAATCTAAGGAAAGGAAATTGAAAAAGGAAACTTCCTAGACAACTTGTGCTAGCTGTCCAATTCAATTCTTTTGTATTTTCCTATTTTCTTTTTTCTTTTTTTTTTTTAATTAAAATGGAAATATGAATTAAACAAAAAAAAACGTGAATGCAATGCAAAAACCCTAGTGATACACGTAGGAGGCTAGATGCACTCGGTTTGGAGTTTGAGGTTATTTTTTGATTTTTCTTGAATGCGACTTAAACTAATGCAAGAACACAAAACAAAACAAGCAAAAGGATAGAAACAACCTGGTTTAGGAGCTTTAAGCTCTGATACCAAAATGATACAAGCCTTGATTCAAGGATGTATGCGTGGGCTGTTTGTAGAAGATTAGGTGAGAAACTCAACCTTAGGCTTCTGGATAGGGGTTTTCTGGTTGGTAAACGATGGAAGGGTGAAGTGAACCACACGAGGGTGATGAACCTCGTGATAAATCACAAACTTAGAGCTAGGAGGGCTGGTCTCAACTAGGTTCTAAGCGAAGATTCTTGAGAGAAAACTTGTAGGAAAAGTTCTACTTTATTAATAATCAAAAGGTTGTCGAACTACAATGCTGGAAGGAGCCTTATTAATATGCTCGACAGCTTGACCTTCTAGGGTCGACTCAAATAAGAAAAAAAGTTTACAAAAGTGCACAAAAGGAAAAGATACAAAAGTGTATAACCAAAAGGACCTATTCCTAAAATGTTCTTGACTCAAAAATGTAAAGCAACTAGATCCTACCCTGCAAAACAGAAAGAGGCATATATTCGAATGAAACTTACCTTAACTCACCTCACGGCCAAGAAATGGAAGGTGGCTCCTTGTGGCATGCACGCCTTGCTCCTAGTCTTCGACTTGGAGTAGGGTTAAATCTTTGGGCCTGACCTGACTCTCTAATGCCAATTAAGTCTCCAATCTCTGATGTTGTTAGAATGAGAAGCCTTTTGACTCTCATTTGCTCTTGGCCCCTGTCCTTAGACTGCTCTTCCTCTAGGAGCTTGTACCCGAATTTAGTGGAAGAGGAAGAGATTGGCTTCTTGTCATTGCTCCTGGAGGTGTGAGTGTCCTCTACAAGTGGGTCCGACCTTGGGCTCACAGGTTTGAACGAAGTTATTGGCCTGGAAGGACATTGATCTTATGGACAGCCGGAACACAGACGGGCCCAGGTTCCGGCTTCCGGGAGAATGACGGCAACCCCTGCATTCTTGCAACAGGACAACCTGGGAGAAGATATCCAGGACCAGAGAATATCAAGGAGGCCCAAGCAGGCACAGGGACAACGTGCTATCGCAAGGATATGGCCGATCGCTTATCCTTGACTCCAATGAAGTCAGCGGTTTTGGTCCAGAGGAGGCCATTCCATGTGGCCGTGGACTTACAAGTTAGGATGTATGCTGAGCTACCAGTAGGAGGAGTTTATTTTTCTGAGTGCAGAGAGGAAACATGGAAGCATGTGGCACTCTTTGTTTTTTATCGCAGCTTCTGGTGAACTTTTCTTTTTCTTCAGCTATTCTGCGAAGTAGACCCTAGAAGAAGATTGTGAGCACATCCTAAATAGGCTTGAGTCAGCAAGCTTCGTAGCACCAACCTTTTGATTATTAATAAAGAGAACTTTTCAAGTTTCTCTTCAGAACCTAGTTGAGACCAGCCCTCCTAGCTCTAAGTTTGTGATTTATCACGAGGTTCATCACCCTCGTGTGGTTCACTTCACCTTCCATCGTTTACCAACCAGAAAACCCCTATCCAGAAGCCTAAGGTGAGTTTCTCACCTAATCTTCCAAACAGCCCACGCATCAACTTTGAAGAATCAAGCATCATTTGTCAGAGCTTAAAGCTCCTAAACCAGTTGTTTCTATCCTTTTGCTTGTTTTGTTCGCATTAGTTTAAGTCTTTCAAGAAAATCAAAAAATGAGGACATCAGGTCACATCCAACCAGAACCACTTGAGTGCATCTACCTATAGGACCTCAACATCGTGTAATGACACTATGGGTTTCAGAGTTCCAGCTACAGTTACACTTCTACACAAGAGGACTCGGACCAAATGAGCTACCAGCTCCAGGACATGCACTTAGAGGAAGTATCTACACCAGTGGTACCTCCAGGAGCAATGACAAGAAGCAGATCAAGCACTCTTCCACAAATTCAGCTTATGGGTGACAAGCTTCTAGAGAGCAGCTAAGGACAATGGGCCAGAAGGCAAATTAGAGTCCAAAGGCTTCTCAACAACACAAGGAACATCAGAGACTTGGGCTTTAGTGGCAAAGAGGTCAGGCCCAAAGATTTAACCTACTCCAAGTCGACTAGGAGCAAGTGCATGCCACAAGCCACCTTCCATTTCTTGGCCGTGAGGTGAGTTAAGGTAAGTTTACATTCAATATATGCCTCTTTCTGTTTTGCAGGGTAGGATCTAGTTGCTTTACATTTTGAGTCAAGAACATTTTAGGAATAGGTCCTTTTGTTATACACTTTTGTATCTTTTCCTTTTGTGCACTTTTGTAAACTTTCCTTTGTTTGAGTCGACCCTAGAAGGTCAAGCTGTCGAGCATATTAATAAGGCTCCTTCCAGCATTGTAGTTCGACAACCTTTTGATTATTAATAAAGTAGAACTTTTCCCTTTCTCTCAAGAGACTTGTCTTAGAACCTAGTTGAGACCAGCCCTCCTAGCTCTAAGTTTGTGATTTATCACGAGGTTCATCACCCTGTGGTTCACTTCACCCTTCCATCGTTTACCAACCAGAAAACCCCTATCCAGAAGCCTAAGGTTGAGTTTCTCACCTAATCTTCTACAAACAGCCCAGCATACATCCTTGAATCAAGGCTTGTATCATTTTGGTATCAGAGCTTAAAGCTCCTAAACCAGGTTGTTTCTATCCTTTTGCTTGTCTTATTTCTAGTTCTTGCATTAGTTTAAGTCGTATTCAAGAAAATAAAAAACAACATCAAACTCCAAACCGAGTGCATCTAGCCTCTCGTGTATCACTAGGGTTTAGATTCACTTTTGCATTTATTCACGTTTTCCTTTTGTTTAAGTCATATTTCCTTTATTTTTAAGTTTAATTAAAAGAAAAGAAAAGAAAATAGAAAAGATACTAAAAGAATTGAATTGGACAGCTAGCAGTTGTCTAGGAAGTTTCCTTTTTTAATTTCCTTTCTTTAGAATTTTTCCTTTTGCATTTTTCAAACCACATATAAAAGAAAACTCTCCTAATAATTTAGGAGCACCTAATTGTCTTCTTTCTTTGTAGCACATGGGAGAAGAGAATAGAGCAGCTGAAGCCATGATGGCCATGTTCACCACACTCCAAACACAACTCGCATCCATAGGCGAGGTTGGAGCGTGGAGAGACCAGTAAGATTCCAGGCCATAAGGCACGTGAGAGCTGAGCAGACGTCCTGAGGGTCCTGAGTACCTTAGGACACGGCACGAACAGGAGGAACCCCAGCCAGATGGAGATGAGGACACAACCTCATAACTATCACCATAGGCCGAGAGGACCTCCACGGCAACCAGAGGCAGAAGATGATGGCTTTGAGCCATATGGTCTTCACCAGAGACCAAGAATGCCTCCTAGACGTCATGAGGATGGAGATGAACACACCTATAACCGGGTAATTCATCCTGATGTTAAACTAACTCCTCCAACTTTTGCAGGAAAAGTAGACCCCGAGGCTTACCTAGATTGGGAGAAGCGAATGGATCATATCTTTGATCACTACAACCAACCAGGACCTAGGAGAGTCTCAATGGCAGTAGCACAACTCACGGACAATGCCCTCATCTGGTGGGATCGTGAGGTATCTGACAGAAGGAGGAAGAGAATGAGACCCGTAGACTCATGGGTCGACATGAAAGACCTCATGCGACAAAGGTATGTTCCACCTTACTTTCATAGGGATTTGCGTTTTCGTACTCTTAAGCAGGGTACCAGATCAGTAGAGGAGTACTATGAAGAGTTCGAGAGGTTAAGGAACAGATTGGAGCTCAATGATGATGAAGAAGCATTGATGGCACAATTCTTGGATGGACTCCAAGAAAGGATCAGCTGCAAGGTGGAAAGGCAAATCTACAACGACTTCAAGGACTTGTTCCACCTATCTGTGCAAGCTGAACAGCACATCAAACGTAAGAGCCAAGACATCCGCAGCAAGCCTAAGACACCTTGGGCACCAAGCAACATGCCTAAGACAGTGGACAAAGGCAAAAGCGTAGAGATCGAGTCAAGGTTCAAGAGCAAGCCTCCTGAACCCACCCGTGACCAGAGAGAGCCTGGTAAGTCTTCTAACCCTCAAAGATCACGTGACATAACTTGTTTCAAGTGCAGGGGACGTGGACACATCTCAAGGAGTGCCCAAACAACCGAGTCATGCTGATTACGGAGGCAGGAGAATATGAGTCCCAAGATGAAGAGGACAATGAACCAGAAGGAGAATATGGTGACATTGAGTACCCTGATGTGGGGAAGTGCTGGTCACTAGACGTATCCTCAGTGCAATGGTGGATCCTTCAGAGACCATCCAAAGGGAGAACATCTTCCACAGCCGTTGCACCATCAAGGGAAAGGTATGTAACCTCATCATAGATGGTGGTTCTTGCACTAACGTTGCTAGTGCGTATATGGTTGATAAGCTAGGTCTAGAGAGGACACGGCATCCTCGACCATATAGACTGAGATGGCTCGATGACAAAGTGGAGCTCAAGATTCATGAGCAAGTCACTGTGCCATTCAGTGTGGGCAAGTACCAAGACCAGGTCGTGCGACGTGGTGCCCATGCAAGCTGGCCATCTTCTACTAGGAAGACCATGGCAGTTTGACAAAGAGACCAGGCATGATGGCGAACCAATCTCTACACTTCGTGCATGACAAGAGAAAGGTCAGCCTAGCTCCTCTTACACCTGCCCAAGTACATGAGCTACAACTCCAAATGAGTAAGGAAAAGAAACTTGTCAAGTCTAACTTTCTTATTCAACCTAGTCATGTCCGGAGAGCTTTAGCCTCAAGGACTTAATGTTACTAATGGTTTTCAAGGAAGTGTTGAGTATAGAACAGGGACAGGTAGAGCTACCTCATGAAGTAGCAACTCCTCAACAAATTCCAGGATGTATTTCCAGAGGAGATACCAGCAGGCTTGCCTCCTTACGTGGCATAGAACACCAGATTGATCTAGTGCCCGGAGCAGCCCTGCCCAACCGCCAGCCTACCGGATGAGTCCAGAGGAGTCCAAGGAGCTTGAGAAGCAAGTCAAGGAGCTCCTGGAGAAAGGATATGTTCGAGAGAGCCTCAGTCCATGTGCTGTACCAGTGCTACTAGTGCCCAAGAAGGATGGGACTTGGCGCATGTGCTGGACTGCGAGCAATCAACAACATCACAGTCAAGTATAGGCATCCAATACCACGACTGGATGACATGCTAGATGAGCTGAGTGGAGCCACGGTCTTCTCAAGATAGACCTCAAAAGTGGATACCACCAGGTAAGAATGAAGGAAGGTGATGAGTGGAAGACTGCTTTCAAGACAAAGCAAGGACTCTACGAGTGGACAGTCATGCCATTTGGCTTGACTAATGCCCCAAGCACCTTCATGCCTTATGAACCAAGTTCTTAGGGCGTACATCAGTAAGTTGTAGTAGTTTACTTTGATGACATACTTGTTTATAGTAAGTGCCTAACACCTCACACATCTTGAGATGGTACTTAAAACCCTTCGACAAGAAGAGCTTTATGCCAATCTCAAGAAGTGCACCTTTTGTACTGATAAGCTTGTCTTTTTAGGTTTTGTTGTGAGTTCACAGGGCCTACAGGTTGATGAAGAGAAGATTCGAGCCATACAAGAATGGCCAACACCAGGAAACATCAGCCAAGTAAGGAGCTTCCACGGACTGGCCAGCTTCTATAGGAGATTCGTGCCCAACTTCAGCAGTATTGCCTCACCACTGACGGCAGTAGTGAAGAAGAACGTGGGATTCAGCTGGGGAGAAGCTCAGGAGAAGGCATTCCAGGCCTTGAAGGACAGCCTTACACACGCACCAGTGCTAGTCCTTCCCGACTTCAACAAGACGTTTGAAGTGGAGTGTGATGCCTCTGGAATAGGCATAGGAGCAGTGCTAGGAGGGAGACCAGTGGCATACTTCAGTGAGAAGCTAGGTGGTGCCTCACTGAACTACCCCACTTATGACAAGGAGCTCTATGCCCTTGTCCGAGCATTGGAGACTTGGCAGCATTACTTGCTGTCCAAGGAGTTTGTGATCCACACTGATCATGAGACTCTCAAACACCTCAGAGGGCAAACCAATCTCAAGAGGAGACATGCCAGGTGGATGGAGTTCATAGAGACCTTCCGTACATCATCAAGTACAAGAAGGGCAAAGATAATGTGGTAGCCGATGCACTATCAAGGAGGTTTGCCTTGATATCAACCATGGAGGCAAAGGTCCTAGGATTCGAGCACATCAAGGATCTATACAAGGATGATCCTGACCTTGCTGAGAGCTACAAGGAGTGTAGCACAGGAGTCATGGCAAATTCTACATCCATGAGGGATTCTTGTTCCGAGAAAGAAGGCTGTGCATACCACAGGATCACTAAGGAGCTTATCATCCGAGAAGCTCATGGAGGAGGACTCATGGGCCACTTTGGTGTCGACAAGACTCTAGCAGTGGTCAAGGAGCACTTCTACTGGCCACACATCAAGAGGACAGTAGAAGCACATTGTGCAAGATGCATCACTTGCAAGAAGGCAAAGTCCAGTGCAACCTCACGGGTTGTATCTCCCACTGCCCATACCAACACATCCATGGGTGGACATCTCGATGGATTTTGTTCTAGGTCTGCCCAAGATCAACCACAAAGATGCAATCTTTGTAGTGGTGAACAGATTCTCCAAGATGGCACATTTCATCCCATGTGCCAATGTCAATGATGCCACAAACAGCTGAGCTGTTCTTCAGGGAGATAGTACGGCTTCATGGAGTGCCAAGGACCATCGTATCAGACAGGGACACCAAGTTCCTCAGCCATTTCTGGAGGACCCTTTGGAGAAAGCTAGGCACGAAGCTACTCTTCTCAACCACTTGCCATCCTCAAACCGATGGCCAAACTGAAGTTGTCAACAGGACACTATCAACTCCTTCTCAGAACACACTAGGGAAGAACCTAAAGACTTGGGTGGAGTGCCTGCCATTCATTGAGTTCGACAACCGAGCCACTCAGCAACCAAGAAGACACCATTTGAAGTGGTATACGGCTTCAACCCTCTCACCCCATTGGAGCAAACACCACTGCCACCAGCTGAGATGACCAACCTCAGCGGAGCATCCAAAGCAGAGTTCATAAGGAGGTTACACCAGAAGGTAGCAGAAACTTGGAGAAGAGGACCGGACAGTCGTGACTCATGCCAACAAAGGAAGAAAGGAGGTGATCTTTCAACCAGGCGATTGGGTGTGGCTACACCTACGGCAGGAGAGGTTCCCAAACCTAAGGAGTTCAAGCTAGCACCAAGAGGAGATGGACCATTCAGAGTGCTCGAGAGGATCAACAACAACGCCTACCGGATCGAGCTTCCAGGTGAGTTTAATGTGTCCAATACTTCAATGTTACTGACTTGGCCCCTTTCCATGCAGATGATCCAGTTTGAGGACAAAACCTACTGAAGAGGGAGGGAATGATGAGGACATCAGGTCGTACATCCAGCCAGGAGACCAGACTGGCCGACCAGGAAGCTTGCCGAGACAGCAGGACCATCTGGCGCCTGCCGGACCCGACATATAGGGACCGGAGAGGCCCAAGCTTCCGGCACACTTGGTGGGGCGTGAATGACACCGCCGGTCCCCTGATGACACCGCCGACTCCGGGATCAACTTGGCGGTCCTGAAGTCATTCCGGCCAGTACCGCGCACAATCCAGCAGGCCATCCAGCAGTACAGCACTTCCACTTCTACACAAGAGGACTCGGACCAAATGAGCTACCAGCTCCAGGACATGCACTTAGAGGAAGTATCTACACCAGTGGTACCTCCAGGAGCAATGACAAGAAGCAGATCAAGAGCACTCTTCCACAAATTCAGCTTATGGGTCGACAAGCTTCTAGAGGAAGAGCAGCTAAGGACAATGGGCCAGAAGAGCAAATTAGAGTCCAAAGGCTTCTCAACAACACAAGGAACATCAGAGACTTGGGCTTTAGTGGCAAGAGAGGTCAGGGCCCAAAGATTTTAACCCTACTCCAAGTCGAAGACTAGGAGCAAGCGATGCATGCCACAAGGACGGCCACCTTCCATTTCTTGGCCGTGAGGTGAGTTAAGGTAAGTTTACATTCGAATATATGCCTCTTTCTGTTTTGCAGGGTAGGATCTAGTTGCTTTACATTTTGAGTCAAGAACATTTTAGGAATAGGTCCTTTTTTATGCACTTTTGTATCTTTTCCTTTTGTGCACTTTTGTAAACTTTCCTTTTATTTGGAGTCGACCCTAGAAGGTCAAGCTGTCGCATATTAATAAGGCTCCTTCCAGCATTGTAGTTCGACAACCTTTTGATTATTAATAAAGTAGAACTTTTTCCCTCAAGCTTTCTCTCAAGAGAGACTTGTGCGCTTAGAACCTAGTTGAGACCAGCCCTCCTAGCTCTAAGTTTGTGATTTATCACGAGGTTCATCACCCTCGTGTGGTTCACTTCACCCTTCCATCGTTTACCAACCAGAAAACCCCTATCCAGAAGCCTAAGGTTGAGTTTCTCACCTAATCTTCTACAAACAGCCCAGCATCCTTGAATCAGGCTTGTATCAGGGTTGTCGACACATGAATGGCAGTGCACTCCACCCAAGTCTTTAGGTTCTTCCCTAGTGTAGTTCTGAGAAGAGTTGATAAGAACTGAAGACAATCTGACATTGAGTACCCTGATGGTTTGAGGATGGCAAGTGGTAGAGAAGAGCATTCTCAGTGCCTAGCTTTCTCCAAAGGGTCCTCCAGAAATGGCTGAGGAACTTGGTGTCCTGTCTGCACCATCAATGGTCCTGTCACTCCATGAAGTTATCTCCTGAAGAACAGCTCAGCTGTTTGTTGATCATTGACATTGGCACATGAATGAAGTGTGCCATCTTGGAGAATCTGTTCACCACTACAAAGATTGCATCTTTGTGGTTGATCTTGGGCAGACTAGAACAAAGTCCATTGAGATGTCCACCCATGGATGTGTGTGGTATGGGCAGTGGGAGATACAACCCGTGAGGTTGCACTGGACTTTGCCTTCTTGCAAGTGATGCATCTTGAACAATGAGCTTCTACTGTCCTCTTGATGTGTGGCCAGTAGAAGTGCTCCTTGACCACCTGCCCAGAGTCTTGTCGACCAACAAAGTGGCCTATGAGTCTTTCCATGAGCTTCTGGATGATAAGCCCCTTAATGATCCTTTGGTATACAAGCCTTGATTCGGAACAAGAATCTCATGGATGTAGAATTTGCCATGACTCTGTGACACCCTTGTAGTTTCAGCAAAGTCAGATCATCCTTGTATAGATGGATGATGTGAACCAATCCAGGGTGCCTCCATGGTGATATCAAGGCAAACCTCCTTGATAGTGCATCGGTCTACCACATTGTCTTGCCCTTCTTGTACTTGATGAAAGAAAATTTGGAAGGTCTCTATGAACTCCATCCAGGCATGTCTCTACTTGAGATTGGTTTGCCCTCCTGAGGTGTTTGAGAGTCTCGTGATCAGTGTGGATCACAACTCCTTGGACAGCAAGAAATGCTGAAGTCTCAAGTCGGACAAGGGCATAGAGCCCTTGTCAAAAGTGGGTTCAGTGAGGCACCACCTAGCTTCTCACTGAAGTATGCCACTGGTCTCCTCCTGGGTTAGCACTGCTCCTATGCCTATTCCAGAGGCATCACACTCCACTTCAAACGCCTTGTTGAAGTAAGGACTAGCACGGTGCATGTAAGGCTGTCCTTCAAGGCCTTGAATGCCTTCTCCTGAGCTTCTCCCCAGCTGAATCCCACGTTCTTCTTCACTACTGCCGCCACTGGTGAGGCAAGTCTGCTGAAGTTCCTAATCTCCTATAGAAGCTGGCCAGTCCGTGGAACTCTTACTTGGCTGATGTTTCCTGGTGTTGGCCATTCTTGTATGGCTTAATCTTCTTCATCAACCTGTAGGCCCTGTGAACTCACAACAAAACCTAAAAGACAAGCTTTATCAGGTACCAGGTGTAGATACTTCTTGAGATTGGCATAAAGCTCTTCTTGTCAAGGGTAAGTACCATCTCAAGATGTGTGAGGTGTTCTTGTGAGGCACTTACTATAAACCAAAATGTCATCAAAGTAAACTACTACAACTTACTGATGTACGCCCTAAGAACTTGGTTCATAAGGCATGAAGGTGCTGGCATTAGTCAACAATGGCATGACTGTCCACTGTGAGAGCCCTTGCTTTGTCTTGAAAGCAGTCTTCCACTCATCACCTTCCTTCATTCTTACCTGGTGGTATCCACTTTGAGGTCTATCTTGGAGAAGACCGTGGCTCCACTCAGCTCATCTAGCATGTCATCCAGTCGTGGTATTGGATGCCTATACTTGACTGTGATGTTGTTGATTGCTCGGCAGTCCACGACATGCCCAAGTCCCATCCTTCTGGGCACTAGTAGCACTGGTACAGCACATGGACTGAGGCTCTCAACATATCCTTTCTCCAGGAGCTCCTTGACTTGCTTCTCAAGCTCCTTGACTCTGACTCATCCGTAGGCTGGCCGGTTGGGCAGGGCTGCCCGGCACTAGATCAATCTGGTGTTCTATGCCACGAAAGGAGGCAAGCCTGCTGGTATCTCCTCTGGAAATACATCCTGAATTTGTTGAGGAGAGTTGCTACCAGGAGGTAGCTCTACCTGTCCCTGTTCTATACTCAACACTTCTTGAAAACCATTAGTAATATTAAATCCTTCGAGGCTAAAGCTCTCCGGACATGGCTTGGTTGAATAAGAAAATTAGACTTGATAAGTTTCTTTTCCTTACTCATTTGGAGTTGTAGCTCCTGTACCTGGGCAGGTGTAAGAGGAGCTAGGCTGACCTTTCTTTTCATGCAGCACGAAGGTGTAGAGATTGGTTCGGCCATCATGCCTGGTCTCTTTGTCAAACTGCCATGGTCTTCCTAGTAGAAGATGGCCAGCTTGCATGGGCACCACGTCGCACACGACTTGGTCTTGGTACTTGCCCACACTGAATGGCACAGTGACTTGTTCATGGATCTTGAGCTCCACTTTGTCATCGAGCCATCTCAGTCTATATGGTCGAGGATGCTTTGTCTTCTCTAGACCTAGCTTATCAACCATATATGCACTAGCAACGTTAGTGCAAGAACCACCATCTATGATGAGGTTACATACCTTGCCCTGATGGTGCAACGGCTGTGGAAGATGTTCTCCTTTGATGGTCTCTAAGGATCCACCATTGCACTGAGGATACGACTAGTGACCAGCACTTCCCCACATCAGGGTACTCAATGTCACCATACTCTCCTTCTGGTTCATAGTCCTCTTCATCTTGGGACTCATATTCTCCTGCCTCTGTAATCAGCATGACTCGGTTGTTTGGGCACTCCTTGAGATGTGTCCACGTCCCCTGCACTTGAAACAAGTTATGTCACGTGATCTTTGAGGGTTAGAAGACTTACCAGGCTCTCTCTGGTCACGGGTGGGTTCAGGAGGCTTGCTCTTGAACCTTGACTCGATCTCTATGCTTTTTGCCTTTGTCTACGGTCTTGGGCATGTTGCTTGGTGCCCAAGGTGTCTTAGGCTTGCTGGATGTCTTGGTTTCACGTTTGATGTGCTGCTCAGCTTGCACAGATAGGTGGAACAAGTCTTTGAAGTCATTGTAGATTTGCCTTTCCACCTTGCGCTGATCCTTTCTTGAGTCCATCCAAGAATTGTGCCATCAATGCTTCTTCATCATCATTGAGCTCCAATCTGTTCCTTAGCTTCTAACTCTTCATAGTACTCTCTACTGATCTGGTACCCTGCTTAAGAGTACGAAAAACGACGTTGTAAATCTCTATGAAAGTAAGGTGGAACAAACCTTTGTCGCATGAGGTCTTTCATGTCGACCCATGAGTCTATGGTCTCATTCTCTTCCTCCTTCTGTCAGATACCTCACGATCCCACCAGATGAGGGCATTGTCCGTGAGTTGTGCTACTGCCATTGAGACTCTCCTAGGTCCTGGTTGGTTGTAGTGATCAAAGATATGATCCATTCGCTTCTCCCAATCTAGGTAAGCCTCGGGGTCTACTTTTCCTGCAAAAGTTGGAGGAGTTAGTTTAACATCAGGATGAATTACCCGGTTATAGGTGTGTTCATCTCCATCCTCATGACGTCTAGGAGGCATTCTTGGTCTCTGGTGAAGACCATATGGCTCAAAGCCATCATCTTCTGCCTCTGGTTGCCGTGGAGGTCCTCTCGGCCTATGGTGATAGTTATGAGGTTGCGTGTCCTCATCTCCATCTGGCTGGGGTTCCTCCTGTTCGTGCCGTGTCCTAAGGTACTCAGGACCCTCAGGACGATCTGGCTCAGCTCTCACGTGCCTTATGGCCTGGAATCTTACTGGTCTCTCCACGCGCTCCAACCTCTCGCCTATGGATGCGAGTTGTGTTTGGAGTGTGGTGAACATGGCCATCATGGCTTCAGCTGCGTCTCTATTCTCTTCTCCCATGTGTGCTACAAAGAAAGAAGACAATTAGGGTGCTCCTAAATTATTAGGAGAGTTTTCTTTTTATATGTGGTTTGAAAAAATGCAAAAAGGAAAAATTCTAAAGAAAGGAAATTCGAAAAAAAGGAAACTTCCTAGACAACTTGTGCTAGCTGTCCAATTCGAATTCTTTTAGTATTTTTTCTATTTTCTTTTTCTTTTCTTTTTAATTAAACTTAAAAATAAAGGAAATATGACTTAAACAAAAAGGAAAACGTGAATGATAATGCAAAAGTGAACCTAAACCCTAGTGATACACGTAGGAGGCTAGATGCACTCGGTTTGAGTTTGATGTTGTTTTTTTTATTTTTCTTGAATACGACTTAAACTAATGCAAGAACTAGAAATAAGAAAAGCAAAAGGATAGAAACAACCTGGTTTAGGAGCTTTAAGCTCTGATACCAAAATGATACAAGCCTTGATTCAAGGATGTATGCGCGTGGGCTGTTTGTAGAAGATTCGGTGAGAAACTCGACCTTAGGCTTCTGGATAGAGGTTTTCTGGTTGGTAAACGATGGAAGGGTGAAGTGAACCACACGAGGGGTGATGAACCTCGTGATAAATCACAAACTTAGAGCTAGGAGGGCTGGTCTCAACTAGGTTCTAAGCGCACAAGTCTCTCTTGAGAGAAAGCTCGTAGGGAAAAAGTTCTACCTTATTAATAATCAAAAGGTTGTCGAACTACAATGCTGGAAGGAGCCTTATTAATATGCTCGACAGCTTGATTTACTAGGGTCGACTCAAATACGAAAAAAGGAAAGTTTACAAAAGTGCACAAAAGGAAAAATACAAAAGTGTATAACCGAAAAAGGACCTATTCCTAAAATGTTCTTGACTCAAAAATGTAAAGCAACTAGATCCTACCCTGCAAAAAAGAAAGAGGCATATATTCGAATGTAAACTTACCTTAACTCACCTCACGGCCAAGAAATGGAAGGTGGCCGTCCTTGTGGCATGCACACGCCTTGCTCCTAGTCTTCGACTTGGAGTAGGGTTAAATATCTTTGGGCCTTGACCTCTCTTGCCACTAAATCCCACGTCTCTGATGTTCCTTGTGTTGTTGAGAAGCCTTTTGACTCTAATTTGCTCTTCTGGCCCATTGTCCTTAGCTGCTCTTCCTCTAGAAGCTTGTCGACCCATAAGCTGAATTTGTGGAAGAGTG
Source organism: Pugionium cornutum (assembly GCA_018901935.1). NCBI lineage: Eukaryota > Viridiplantae > Streptophyta > Magnoliopsida > Brassicales > Brassicaceae > Pugionium > Pugionium cornutum. The sequence goes on from CM032159.1 coordinate 21,409,540, forward strand.
CTCTTGATCTGCTTCTTGTCATTGCTCCTGGAGGTACCCTGGTGTAGATACTTCTTCTAGGTGCATGTCCAGGAGCTGGTAGCTCATTTGGTCCGAGTCCTCTTGTGTAGAAGTGGAAGTGTGCGTGTACTGGCTGGATGGCCTGTACCGGCTGGATTGTCACTGGCGGAATGACCCCGGCCAAGTTGATCCCAAGTGTGTCCGGAAGCTTGGGCCTCTCCGCGGCGATGTTGACCGGTCTGGTCCTATAGGTCGAGGTCCGGTACTGTCTGGTCCGGCAGGCGCAGATGGTCCTGCTGTCTCGGCAAGCTTCCTGGTCGGCCAGTCTGGTCTCCTGGCTGGATGTACGACCTGATGTCCTCATCATTCCCTCCCTCTTCAGTAGGTTTTGTCCTCAAAACTGGATCATCTGCATGGAAAGGGGCCAAGTCAGTAACATTGAACGTATTGGACACATTAAACTCACCTGGCAGCTCGATCCGTAGGCGTTGTTGTTGATCCTCTCGAGCACTCTGAATGGTCCATCTCCTCTTGGTGCTAGCTTGGAACTCCTTAGGTTTGGGAACCTCTCCTGCCGTAGGTGTAGCCACACCCAATCGCCTGGTTGAAAGATCACCTCCTTTCTTCCTTTGTTGGCATGAGTCACGTACTGTCCGGTCCTCTTCTCCAAGTTTTCTGCTACCTTCTGGTGTAACCTCCTTATGAACTCTGCTTTGGATGCTCCGTTGAGGTTGGTCATCTCAGCTGGTGGCAGTGGTGTTTGCTCCAATGGGGTGAGAGGGTTGAAGCCGTATACCACTTCAAATGGTGTCTTCTTGGTTGCTGAGTGCACGGCTCGGTTGCGAACTCAATGAATGGCAGGCACTCCACCCAAGTCTTTAGGTTCTTCCCTAGTGTTGTTCTGAGAAGAGTTGATAGTCCTGTTGACAACTTCAGTTTGGCCATCGGTTTGAGGATGGCAAGTGGTTGAGAAGAGTAGCTTCGTGCCTAGCTTTCTCCAAAGGGTCCTCCAGAAATGGCTGAGGAACTTGGTGTCCCTATCTGATACGATGGTCCTTGGCACTCCATGAAGCCGTACTATCTCCCTGAAGAACAGCTCAGCTGTTTGTGTGGCATCATTGACATTGGCACATGGGATGAAATGTGCCATCTTGGAGAATCTGTTCACCACTACAAAGATTGCATCTTTGTGGTTGATCTTGGGCAGACCTAGAACAAAATCCATCGAGATGTCCACCCATGGATGTGTTGGTATGGGCAGTGGGAGATACAACCCGTGAGGTTGCACTCGGACTTTGCCTTCTTGCAAGTAATGCATCTTGCACAATGTGCTTCTACTGTCCTCTTGATGTGTGGCCAGTAGAAGTGCTCCTTGACCACTGCTAGAGTCTTGTCGACACCAAAGTGGCCCATGAGTCCTCCTCCATGAGCTTCTCGGATGATAAGCTCCTTAGTGATCCTTGTGGTATGCACAGCCTTCTTTCTCGAACAAGAATCCTCATGGATGTAGAATTTGCCATGACTCCCTGTGCTACACTCCTTGTAGCTCTCAGCAAGGTCAGGATCATCCTTGTATAGATCCTTGATGTGCTCGAATCCTAGGACCTTTGCCTCCATGGTTGATATCAAGGCAAACCTCCTTGATAGTGCATCGGCTACCACATTGTCTTTGCCCTTCTTGTACTTGATGATGTACGGAAGGTCTCTATGAACTCCATCCACCTGGCATGTCTCCTCTTGAGATTGGTTTGCCCTCTGAGGTGTTTGAGAGTCTCGTGATCAGTGTGGATCACAAACTCCTTGGACAGCAAGTAATGCTGCCAAGTCTCCAATGCTCGGACAAGGGCATAGAGCTCCTTGTCATAAGTGGGGTAGTTCAGTGAGGCACCACCTAGCTTCTCACTGAAGTATGCCACTGGTCTCCCTCCTTGGGTTAGCACTGCTCCTATGCCTATTCCAGAGGCATCACACTCCACTTCAAACGTCTTGTTGAAGTCGGGAAGGACTAGCACTGGTGCGTGTGTAAGGCTGTCCTTCAAGGCCTGGAATGCCTTCTCCTGAGCTTCTCCCCAGCTGAATCCCACGTTCTTCTTCACTACTGCCGTCAGTGGTGAGGCAATACTGCTGAAGTTGGGCACGAATCTCCTATAGAAGCTGGCCAGTCCGTGGAAGCTCCTTACTTGGCTGATGTTTCCTGGTGTTGGCCATTCTTGTATGGCTCGAATCTTCTCTTCATCAACCTGTAGGCCCTGTGAACTCACAACAAAACCTAAAAGACAAGCTTATCAGTACAAAGGTGCACTTCTTGAGATTGGCATAAAGCTCTTCTTGTCAAGGGTTTTAAGGACCATCTCAAGATGTGTGAGGTGTTCCGTAGGCACTTACTATAAACAAGTATGTCATCAAAATAAACTACCACAAACTTACTGATGTACGCCCTAAGAACTTGGTTCATAAGGCATGAAGGTGCTTGGGGCATTAGTCAAGCCAAATGGCATGACTGTCCACTCAGAGAGCCCTTGCTTTGTCTTGAAAGCAGTCTTCCACTCATCACCTTCCTTCATTCTTACCTGGTGGTATCCACTTTTGAGGTCTATCTTGGAAGACCGTGGCTCCACTCAGCTCATCTAGCATGTCATCCAGTCGTGGTATTGGATGCCTATACTTGACTGTGATGTTGTTGATTGCTCGGCAGTCCACGCACATGCGCCAAGTCCCATCCTTCTTGGGCACTAGTAGCACTGGTACAGCACATGGACTGAGGCTCTCTGAACATATCCTTTCTCCAGGAGCTCCTTGACTTGCTTCTCAAGCTCCTTGGACTCCTCTGGACTCATCCGGTAGGGCTGCTCCGGCACTAGATCAATCTGGTGTTCTATGCCACGTAAAGGAGGCAAGCCTGCTGGTATCTCCTCTGGAAATACATCCTGGAATTTGTTGAGGAGTGTTGCTACTTCATGAGGTAGCTCTACCTGTCCCTGTTCTATACTCAACACTTCCTTGAAAACCATTAGTAACATTAAGTCCTTCGAGGCTAAAGCTCTCCGGACATGACTAGGTTGAATAAGAAAGTTAGACTTGACAAGTTTCTTTTCCTTACTCATTTGGAGTTGTAGCTCATGTACTTGGGCAGGTGTAAGAGGAGCTAGGCTGACCTTTCTCTTGTCATGCACGAAGGTGTAGAGATTGGTTCTGCCATCATGCCTGGTCTCTTTGTCAAACTGCCATGGTCTTCCTAGTAGAAGATGGCCAGCTTGCATGGGCACCACGTCGCATCTTGGTACTTGCCACACTGAATGGCACAGTGACTTGCTCATGAATCTTGAGCTCCACTTTGTCATCAAGCCATCTCAGTCTATATGGTCGAGGATGCCGTGTCCTCTCTAGACCTAGCTTATCAACCATATACGCACTAGCAACGTTAGTGCAAGAACCACCATCTATGATGAGGTTACATACCTTTCCCTTGATGGTGCAACGGCTGTGGAAGATGTTCTCCCTTTGGATGGTCTCTGAAGGATCCACCATTGCACTGAGGATACGTCTAGTGACCAGCACTTCCCCACATCAGGGTACTCAATGTCACCATATTCTCCTTCTGGTTCATAGTCCTCTTCATCTTGGGACTCATATTCTCCTGCCTCCGTAATCAGCATGACTCGGTTGTTTGGGCACTCCTTGAGATGTGTCCACGTCCCCTGCACTTGAAACAAGTTATGTCACGTGATCTTTGAGGGTTAGAAGACTTACCAGGCTCTCTCTGGTCACGGGTGGGTTCAGGAGGCTTGCTCTTGAACCTTGACTCGATCTCTACGCTTTTGCCTTTGTCCACTGTCTTAGGCATGTTGCTTGGTGCCCAAGGTGTCTTAGGCTTGCTGCGGATGTCTTGGCTCTTACGTTTGATGTGCTGTTCAGCTTGCACAGATAGGTGGAACAAGTCCTTGAAGTCGTTGTAGATTTGCCTTTCCACCTTGCAGCTGATCCTTTCTTGAGTCCATCCAAGAATTGTGCCATCAATGCTTCTTCATCATCATTGAGCTCCAATCTGTTCCTTAACCTCTCGAACTCTTCATAGTACTCCTCTACTGATCTGGTACCCTGCTTAAGAGTACGTCGCAAATCCCTATGAAAGTAAGGTGGAACATACCTTTGTCGCATGAGGTCTTTCATGTCGACCCATGAGTCTACGGGTCTCATTCTCTTCCTCCTTCTGTCAGATACCTCACGATCCCACCAGATGAGGGCATTGTCCGTGAGTTGTGCTACTGCCATTGAGACTCTCCTAGGTCCTGGTTGGTTGTAGTGATCAAAGATATGATCCATTCGCTTCTCCCAATCTAGGTAAGCCTCGGGGTCTACTTTTCCTGCAAAAGTTGGAGGAGTTAGTTTAACATCAGGATGAATTACCCGGTTATAGGTGTGTTCATCTCCATCCTCATGACGTCTAGGAGGCATTCTTGGTCTCTGGTGAAGACCATATGGCTCAAAGCCATCATCTTCTGCCTCTGGTTGCCGTGGAGGTCCTCTCGGCCTATGGTGATAGTTATGAGGTTGCGTGTCCTCATCTCCATCTGGCTGGGGTTCCTCCTGTTCGTGCCGTGTCCTAAGGTACTCAGGACCCTCAGGACGATCTGGCTCAGCTCTCACGTGCCTTATGGCCTGGAATCTTACTGGTCTCTCCACGCTCCAACCTCTCGCCTATGGATGCGAGTTGTGTTTGGAGTGTGGTGAACATGGCCATCATGGCTTCAGCTGCTCTATTCTCTTCTCCCATGTGTGCTACAAAGAAAGAAGACAATTAGGGTGCTCCTAAATTATTAGGAGAGTTTTCTTTTATATGGGTTTGAAAAATGCAAAAGGAAAATCTAAGGAAAGGAAATTGAAAAAGGAAACTTCCTAGACAACTTGTGCTAGCTGTCCAATTCAATTCTTTTGTATTTTCCTATTTTCTTTTTTCTTTTTTTTTTTTAATTAAAATGGAAATATGAATTAAACAAAAAAAAACGTGAATGCAATGCAAAAACCCTAGTGATACACGTAGGAGGCTAGATGCACTCGGTTTGGAGTTTGAGGTTATTTTTTGATTTTTCTTGAATGCGACTTAAACTAATGCAAGAACACAAAACAAAACAAGCAAAAGGATAGAAACAACCTGGTTTAGGAGCTTTAAGCTCTGATACCAAAATGATACAAGCCTTGATTCAAGGATGTATGCGTTGGGCTGTGTGGAGAAGGTTAGGTGAGAAACTCGACCTTAGACTTCTTGGATAGGGGGTTTTGGGTTGGTATTCGATGGAGGGGTGAAGTGAACCACACGAGGGGTGATGAACCTCGTGATAAATCACAAACTTAGAGCTAGGAGGGCTGGTCTCAACTAGGTTCTAAGCGCACAAGATTCTTAGAGAGAAAACTTGTTGGAAGAAAATTCTACTTTATTAATATCAAAAAGGTTGTCGAACTACAATGCTGGAAGGAGCCTTATTAATATGCTCGACAGCTTGACCTTCTAGGGTCGACTCAAGAAAGAAAAGGAAAGTTTACAAAAGTGCACAATTGGAAAATGTACAAAAGTGCATAACCAAAAAAGGACCTATTCCTAAAATATCTTTGACTCAAAAATGTAAAGAATCTAAATCCTACCCTACAAAACAGAAAGAGGCAAATATCCAAATTGAAAACTTACCTTTCTTACCTCACGGCCAAGAAATGGAAGGTGGCTGTCCTTGTGGCATGCACGCGCCTTGCTCCTAGTCTTCGACTTGGAGTAGGGTTAGGAACCTTTAGGCCCTGACCTCTCTTGCCACTAAAGCCCAAGTCTCTGATGTTCCTTGTGTTGTTGAGAAGCCTTTGGACTCTTCCTTGCACTTCTGGCCCATTGTCCTTAGTCGATCTTCCTCTAGGAGCTTGTCAACCCATAAGCTGAATTTGTGGAAGAGTGCCCTTGATCTTCTTCTTGTCATTGCTCCTTGAGGTACCACTGGTGTAGAGACTTCCTCTAGGTGCATGTCCTGGAGCTGGTAGCTCATCTGGTCCGAGTCTTCTTGTGTAGAAGTGGAAATGCACGTATACTTGGCTGGATCGGCTGTACCGGCTGGATTGTGCGAGGTACTGGCCGGAATGCCTTCAGGACCGGCCAAGTTGATCCAGGAGTCGGTGGCATCACCAAGGGGACCGGCGGTGCCATCCACGTCGCCACCAAGTGTGCCGGAAGCTTGGGCCACTCCGCCGGCAATGCTAACAGGTATGGTCCTATTGGTCGAGGGTCCGGCGGTACTACTTGGTCTGGCAGATGTGCCAAATGGCCTGGCTGTCTCGGGCAAGCTTCCTGGTCGGCCAGTCTGGTCTCCTGGCTGGATGTACGACCTGATGTGCTCATTGGTTTGAGGGTGGCATGTGGTAGAGAGGAGCAGCTTCGTGCCTAGCTTTCTCCAGAGTGTCCTCCAAAAGTGTCTGAGAAATTTGGTGTCTCTGTCTGACACCATTGTCCTTGGCACTCCATGAAATCGTACTACCTCCTTGAAGAATAGTTCGGCCGTTTGCATGGCATCATTAACATTGGCACACGGTATGAAATATGCCATCTTAGAGAATTGGTCCACCACTACAAAGATAAATCTAGAACGAAGTCCATGGAGATGTCTACCCATGGATGTGTAGGTATGGGCAGAGGGAGATACAACCCGTGAGGGTGCACTCGGGATTTCGCCTTCTTGCAAGTGGTGCATCTTGCACAATAGGCTTCAACTGACCTCTTGATGTGTGGCCAATAGAAGTGCTCCTTGACCACGGCTAGTGTTTTGTCAACACCAAAGTGGCCCATAAGACCTCGTCCATAAGCTCCTCGGGTGATAAGCTCTCGTAGAGATCCTTCTGGTATGCACATCCTTCTTTCCCCGAAAAAAACCCGTCATGGATGCAGAACTTGCTATGACTCCCGGTGCCACACTCCTTGTAACTCTCAGTAAAGTCAGGATCATCCTTATACAAGTCTTTGAGGTGCTCAAATCCTAGGACCTTTGCTTCCATTGTAGAGATCAAAGCAAACCTCCTTGATAGTGCATCGGCTACCACATTATCCTTGCCCTTCTTGTATTTGTTGACGTAAGAGAAGGTTTCTCTGAACTCCATCCACCTAGCATGTCTTCTCTTGAGTTTGGTTTG
>CM032159.1:21417200-21479127 GCA_018901935.1 Pugionium cornutum
TGAAAGAATATTGAGATTAGAGAGGAGAAATGTGAAGAATTGAATCTGGAAACTCAAAGAGAAGTATGAGAAAATGAGAAATGTCTTAGACTTATGGAGAAGAATCTCCTAAGAGTTTTTTTTTCATACATTGAGTCTTTACAGCCCTTTTATAGAGGATTTACAATGTGAACACAAAAGAAAACGAATTCAAACTTGTGGATGAGTTTGAATAGAGGAGGAGCCTGTCAACAACCAATGAGAAGAGAGGGGAAGAGCTGCAGACTGTCTCATGACTGTTTGGTGTGGTTACCAAGACTGTGTGCAGCATGGACATGTCCTTTTCACCTTGATTCTTCTCCCAAGGCAGCTATTTAACCATTTTAACCATGTGGTTAATAATAACTCCCTCCTTTTTCTTTTCCCTTGTTATTCAAACTGAATTTTCGTGCTCACACTTGCCTTGTAGGTCAAGATAGGTCTTATTTGATTTTCCTATGTCAATACTCCCCCTCAAGATAAAGACTTTGGAATCACCCTAAAGTCTTAAGCTTTGGAACCCAAGGCAACACCTCATTAAAAACCTTATTAAGGAAAACCACTTGGGACAAAACCTTAATAAGGTAAAAAATCTTGGATTAATAGACCTTTGATCATGGATGTGATAAATCAACAAGCCCAAGTTTGCTAAAGATTTTCTTGCAAACTTTGAGACTTGCTGCCTTTGTGAAGATGTCAGCTAGTTGGTCTTCACTCTTTGTATAACATGGCAGAATGGTTCCATCTTGAACTTTCTCTCTAACCTTATGGCAATCAATCTCTATGTGCTTGGTCCTCTCGTGAAACACTGAGTTTGAAGCAATGTGAATGGCTGCCTGATTATCACAATGGAAGGTAATTGGCCCTGGTTGTTCAATACCGTAATCTTTCAAGAGCGCTTTGAGCCAAGTTACTTCATTTGTCAGCTTCCTCATTGCCCTATATTCTGCTTCAGCACTAGAACATGATACCACCTTCTGCTTCTTAGTCTTCCAAGTGACTAAGTTCCCACCAATGAAGGTGCAATACCCGGTGGTTGATTTCCTATCGACCCTATCACCAGCCCAATCCGCATCACAATATCCGACAATATCAGTGTTCCCATTCTTGCCCATCCATATGCCTTGACCAGGAGATCCTTTGATGTATCTAAGGATCCTTTCTACCATGCTCCAATGATATACAGTAGGTTTTTGCATATGTTGACTCACTTGATTCACAGCAAAACACAAGTCTGGTCGTGTTAAGGTGAGGTAGATCAACTTCCCAACTAGTCTCCTATACTGAGAAACATCCTTAAATAACTCATCAGCTTTCTCCCCCTTTCCGTTGACCTTGTAGCCATCTTCAAGAGGAGTTTTGGCCGGTTTAGCCCCAAGCTTTCCTGTGTCTGTCAACAGATCAAGAGCATACTTTCTTTGGGATAGAAAGAGCCCTTCCTGAGACCGACACACTTCAATACCCAAGAAGTACTTCAACTCTCCAAGATCCTTGATGTCAAATGATCTGTTTAAGAAGGCCTTTGTGGACTGAATTCCTTCCTTGTCATCTCCTGTGATGATAAGGTCATCCACATAAACCAAGACCACCACAATTCCTTTTGCGTTTTGACGAGTGAACAAAGTATGATCTGAATGGGATTTCCTAAACCCATTATCAGTAAGTGTGGAGCTTAATTTGTGATACCACGCCCTTGGTGACTGCTTCAACCCATATATTGCCTTCCTAAGTCTTAAAACTTGTCCCTCTTTGCAAAGATCTTCAAGGCCTGGTGGTGGAGTCATATACACTTCCTCTTCAAGTTCTCCTTGTAGGAATGCGTTCTTGACATCCATTTGCCATAAGTCCCAAGTCAGATTCGTAGCTAGTGAAAGAACAACCCTTACAGTGTGTAGCTTAGCCACCGGTGCAAAGGTATCAGTATAGTCCTCTCCATATGTCTGAGTGAAACCTCTTGCAACTAGACGTGCCTTGTACCTTTCTATGTCCCCATTGCTCTTATACTTGATGGTGAACACCCACTTGGAACTCACAGCCTTCTTGCCTTTGGGAAGTTCTTGTATATCCCATGTATGATTCCTTTCCATAGCTCCCTTCTCATCTCTTACTGCATCTAACCATTCTTTCTTCCTCTTAGCTTCTTCATAAGTCCTTGGAATCTGACTTTGTTCAATCTTTCCAAGGAATGCTTGATGACTAGATGGCAAGAGGTCAAGGGAACAAACAGCTTGTATGGGATGAGCCACGGCCTGGTTGTTGTAGAAGACCCTAGTGTTTACCCAATTGGATGGATCTTTCCTAAGTCTAGTACTCCTCCTTAGTTGCTGAACAGGTGTTGCAGCCTCCTCTACAACCGTTTCCTCTTCCATTTGGTGAATAGGTTCCTCTATATCCACTTCCAAGTTGACTTGTTCTTGGCTTTGGGCCATAGCTTCTTCTTGGATTGGAGTTGGTTCTTGAGTTACCACCCCTTGTTCATTCTCTTGGGTATCTTGTGAACTACTTGGGGTTCTTTCTTCTTCGTGTCTTGAATCCTTTGGCACATCATTTCCCAAATGATTCAAGAGAAACCTCAAACTCGTAGCCAAATCAGAAGGTGACCTTGAGAGATCCTTCAATCCTTCCCAATCTTTCTGATCATAATAGCTTCGTTCTTCTATGAACTTGACATCTCTAGACACATATGTCCTGTTGTTGCTCGGATCATAGCACTTATAACCCTTTTGTGTTGTCGAATATCCAAGGAACATACACTTGATGCTCTTTGCCTCCAACTTGTTTCTTAGATCACCTGGAACATACACAAAGCACACACACCCAAATACACGTAAATGATCAATGGAGGGTTTAGTTTTATTGAGTACCTCAAATGGGGATATGTCTTGCAAGACTTTGGTTGGAATCCGATTGATGAGGTAGCAAGCAACCAAGACTGCATCTCCCCAAAAACTTTTAGGAACATTGGTATGAAACATCATGGATCTTGCTACTTCCATTAAGTGTCGGTTCTTCCTTTCAGCAACTCCATTTTGTTGTGGTGTGTGTGCAGCTAGTTTGATGTAGTATTCCATGTTTGTTTAAGTGAGCTTTGAATCTTTGACTTGTGTATTCCCCTCCATTATCTGATCTTAACACTTTGATCTTGGCATTGAATTGATTAGTAACATAATTATGAAAGTTTATAAATGCCTCATAAACCCTATCTTTAGATGGAAGTAATGTAACCCATGTATATTTCGATTTCTCATCTATAAAGGTCACAAAGTATTTATTCCTATCTCTAGACATGCAAGGTGAGGTCCAAACATCGGAATGTACTAAATCAAAGCAATGCTCATAAATGTAGACGATTTAGGGAAAACAACACGACAATGTTTGCCAAGGATACAAGCCTCACAAACTGAGTGATCATAAGCAGCATTAGGCATTATTAAGCTTAAAGCACGAGCATGAGGATGTCCTAATCTAGCATGCCATAAAACATCTTTATTAGCAAAAACACAGGATTTGAAAGCTAAGGAATCCGAATTGCTTGGAGGAGTGTCCTCAAGAACATAGAGCTCATTTTGAGTCCCACCACTTCCAAGTATCTTACCACTCTTAATATCGTGAAAGTAAACATTGTTAGGTCCAAAAGTAACATTGCAATTCAGGTCTTTAGTAGCCCTTTTGACCGAAACTAGGTTAGACTTAAACTTAGGTACAAAGAAAGCAGTACTTTCTTTGTGAAATAGTCTTAATTTTCCGGTTCCTTCAATTGGAATACTCTTACCATCAGCTATAGTTACTTGTCCTAGACATGGTTCAATGTTCTTTAACAACCTAGCATTGCTAATCATATGGTGAGAAGCACCCGAATCCACTACCAACTTATGATCCGGTTTATCAAGCAATTTATGGGAGTAGAGTGTGATACCGGACAGTTTTGAGGCATAGGCCTTGATGAGATCCTCCAAGTCACTCTTCTTAGCATACTCCATGGACACATTCATAGCTACCTCCCCTCCTTGGTTGGTTGAACTTGCCGGTTCAGTCACAACCGGTTCGGATTGAGATGAGGATGAAGTATCCAGCACTTGTCCTTGATGTGGCCATTCCTCTTACAATGTTCACACATCACACTCTTCCTATCCTCTTGCTTAAACACGCTCTTGTTGGCCATGACTAGTTCTCCTTTTCCACCAAACAAACGAATGTTGCCTTGCTCCTTCTGAATCCGTGAGCACACCTCTTCGAAATCAGGGAGTTTTGGCTCTCTTAGGATGGACTTAATCACATCCTTAAAGGCCGGATTTAGGTTGAGAAGGAGCCCAAATATCTTGTCTTGTTCCTTCCTTTCATTAAGCACCTTTGGATCCATAGAACTTGGTCTCAACATGTCAAGCTCGGACCATGTTGATTGGAACTTGCCTAGGAACTTTGTGAACTCCATATCCTCTTGGTGTAGATCATTGAGAGCCTTCTTAACCTCATACACACGGCTGAGGTTTGAAACATCCCCATACACCCTCTTGAGAGTGTCCCAAAGAGACTTGGCAGTTTCACAATGTGAATAAGCTTCAAGAATGGATGGGTCCAATGAACTTTGGAGGAATCCAAGGACTGATTGATCTTCTTGGAACCACCTAGCTTCTTCTTTTCTTGTTGCCTCATCCTTCTTCTCCTTTGGATCATCAATAGACGGAGTATTATCCTCCAAGATGTAATTCCAAAGTCCTTTGCCACAAATGGCTGTCTTGATGGTTCTTGACCATAATGTGTAGTTCAAGCCTTTGAGAACTACTGGTATCACCGTAGGTTTCAGGCTGGAACTGATTTGAACTGTATCCTCCATTGTTAGGCTTTGAAGAGCTCAAAGGAGGCAGCTTTTATGGTTGAATAAAACTGTGAGTTTTTAGTTTAAAAGCTGAGAGATTTTTGACAGAATTTTAGATTAGAAACTGAGAGATTTGAGTAGAAAATATAAGAAAATGATCTTATGCTCTGATACCATGAAAGAATATTGAGATTAGAGAGGAGAAATGTGAAAGAATATTGAGATTAGAGAGGAGAAATGTGAAAGAATATTGAGATTAGAGAGGAGAAATGTGAAGAATCAAATCTGGAAACTCAAAGAGAAGTATGAGAAAATGAGAAATGTCTTAGACTTATGGAGAAGAATCTCCTAAGAGTTTTTCATACATTGAGTCTTTACAGCCCTTTTATAGAGGATTTACAATGTGAACACAAAAGAAAACGAATTCAAACTTGTGGATGAGTTTGAATAGAGGAGGAGCCTGTCAACAACCAATGAGAAGAGAGGGGAAGAGCTGCAGACTGTCTCATGACTGTTTGGTGTGGTTACCAAGACTGTGTGCAGCATGGACATGTCCTTTTCACCTTGATTCTTCTCCCAAGGCAGCTATTTAACCATTTTAACCATGTGGTTATTAATAACTCCCTCCTTTTTATTTTCCCTTGTTATTCAAACTGAATTTCGTGCTCACACTTGCCTTGTAGGTCAAGATAGGTCTTATTTGATTTTCCTATGTCAATAGCTAAAATGATCATTCTAAACTTATCATTATAAACTAATCTTTAGTGCTCCTTGAATAAAGGCTTATTAATTAAGCATAATGCAAGACATCACACAGTTTGAGATACATTGATTATTTGGACGCTTTATCGTACCTCTTTCAGTCTCAAATGTTGTCACAATATTGAAAATTGAGCTAGATTAATGTTGGCATGGATTCATGTCATTTTGAGTTTTAAATCAAAAGTTAAAAGAAATTTTAGTGCGGAAATCCCAAGTTGATGAGTTAGTTAAAATGATCATTTTTAACTGATCAGTGGTGCTCATTAAGCAAAGGTTTACAAATGAAGCATAATGCATGACATCACATAGTTTGGGATAGATTCAATTACTTAGAGGCTTTTTTCGTAGCTCTTTCAGTCTCTAATATTATCACAATATTGAAAATTGAGATAGATTAGCGTGGGCGTTGGATTCTTGTCATTCTGAACTCCAAATCAAAAGTTACGGACGAATTAATGCGGACATGTCAAGTTGATCTGCTAGTTAAAATGATCATTCTAAACTTATCATTGGTGCTCTTGAGTAAAGGCTTATAAATGTGATGGGATCCTGATGAGGATCAAGCCCCTTATCAACTCCAAATGGTTGTGGAAAAGTCAATGAATGAATTGATGTTGTGGAATGGGTGAAACGTTGGTGTAACTTGCGGATGTGTGAGCTCTTAAGTGGATGGATCCGAGGACAAGGGGAAATGGATGATACTTCTCTAGGATGGTGGAAAATCCTTGGACTATCTTCTTGCTATGTGTGAATAATAAAGGCCAAGCACGTTTGGCAAGGGGTGAATCGAATTTAAACTTCCAAGGGTGATGAAGATCTCTCAGACTTTCGGCTCTGGAGAGGAATGAGAAAGTGTTCTAAAATTTCTTAGTTAAGAGGATGATCACACGAGTTTAAGAAGGAAATTGCTATTAAAATGTTTGATGATTCAAAAAGAAAGATTCAAGAGAGTACTTATAGTAATCTAGGAAATTGAAATTGACTCCTAAAATTCTACCAAAACGTTAAAGGAAATACTTAGGGAATTACAAATACAACTAAGACAACAACTAAGAAGTAAATAATGTTTTGACTTGATTCTTCCTCTCTTATTTCATGGATGATGAGATAGAACGGGCCTTGATTAACCAAGAGGTCAAGGTAATGTACCTTGTGCTTGCTTCATTAAAAACCTATCTTAGAAAACCCATTGGGACAAAACTAAAAATAGGGAAAAAGAGTACAATCCAAGTCACCTATGTTGGTGAGGTTTAGGTGGCTTGAATCACAACCAATGTGGTTGGATTAGCACACACTAAACCGGCCTGAATGGTGTTGAGAAGGTGATGTAGTGTTGTTTTAAGTTTGGCTTGCTTGGATCAGGTAGTGGGGCCATTGAAGATTTTTAGGCTTTCATCTCCAGTATCCACGGGTTCTAACTGCTCCTTATCATATTTAGTGGCTTCTTCCTCCTCTGGTTCAGGCTGCTGCTTAGGTTGTGGTTCTTTGGTGGCCATGCTCACATCATCCTCCTCCAGTTGAGAAGGTTTGACCTCAATTCTGTTTCATCTGCAAAATATGGAACTAAATCAGTAATATTGAAGTTTGAACTTACTTGGTACTTACCTTAGAGATCCAGCTGGTAGGCATTGTCATTGATCTTCTCGATGACTTTGAATGGGCCATCAATCCTAGGCATTAGCTTGGATTTCCTTTTACTCGGAAATCTATCTTTGCCCAAATCGATCCCCACCAAGTCTCCTTCCTCAAATGCTAACTCCTTTCGGCCTTTATTGGCTTGTTGAGCATAAATCTTAGTCTTATTTTCACAATATTAAGCCGAGCCTTTTCATGAATTTTTTTAACCAACTCAGCCTTTTTCTTTCCATCAAGGCTTGTCCTTTCACTCAAAGGTAAATGCATTAGATCCAAAGGTGAGATGGGATTGAACCCATAAACAATTTCAAATGGTGAGTACTTAGAAGAGTATGCCTAGCTGATTATATGCGAATTCAACATGAGGCAAACATTCTTCCGAAGTCCAAAGATTATTTTTAATCAAAGCTCTTAACAAAGTAGACAAGGTTCTATTAACTACTTCAGTTTGACCATCCAATTGCGGGTGACAAATTGTGGAGAAACAAAGCTTAGTTCCTAGCTTAGACCAAAGTGTTTTCCAAAAGTAACTAAGGAACTTAATGTCTCTATCTGATACTATGGTCCTAGGCATGCGATGAAGTCTAACTATCTCCTTAAAGTATAATCCAGCAATGTTAACGGCATCATCCGTCTTATGACATGGAATAAAGTGAGCCATTTTGGAAAAACTATCAACTACAACAAACACAGAATCCTTTACAGTCTTCGTACTAGGCAATCCAACAACAAAATCCATAGAAATATCATGCTAAGGGTGCAAAGGTATAAGAAGAGAGGTATACAAACCGTGCTTTTGGATTGTGGATTTGACTTGCTTGCAAGTTACACATCTTTGGCAAGCTTTCTAAACATCACTCCTTATGTGTCGCCAAAAGAAGTGTTCTTGCAATACATTTAATGTCGTTGCCACGCCAAAGTGACCCATAAGACCGACCACCTGAATGTGCTTCCTTAACAAACAAGTCTCGCAAAGAGGAGTTAGGTACACATAACCGATTATCATAAAACAAGAAGCCTTCACTCTTAAAGTATTTTCCAGTACCAAAATTCTCACAAGAAGCATAAATATCAGCATCAGTAGCATATAACTCTTTGATTTCTCAGACCCTAGCAGTTTAACTTCTAAAGAGTTCAAGAGTACATACCTCCGAGAAAGAGCATCGGCTACTACATTCTCTTTAACTTTCTTGTATTTGATCACATAAGGGAAGGTTTCAATGAATTTGACCCACCTAGCATGTCTTTTGTTCAGCTTTTGTTGCCTTTTGAGATGTTTGAGTGACTCATGGTTGGTATGGATGACAAACTCTTCGGGCCAAAGATAATGTTGCCATGTTTGCAAGGCCCTCACAAGCGCATGTAGTTCTTTTTCATAGGTTGGGTAATTGAGTGTGGCCCCTCCAAATTACTCACTAAAGTAATCTATGGGCTTCCTTTCCTACATAAGAACATCACCAATACCAACTACTAAGTCATCACATTCAATTTCAAAAGTTTTATCAAAGTTAGGAAGAGATAGCACCGAGGAGTGTGTGAGCTTGTCTTTCAAGGTTTGGAATGCCTCTTCTTGCGCCTGCTCCCACTTAAATCCCACATTTCTTTTGATAACCTAAGTGAGTAGAGCTGCTATAGTTCTAAAGTCCATGACAAATCTCCAGTAAAACCCAGCTAGGCCATGGAAGCTCCTTACTTCCCAAACATTCTTTGGACTCGGCCACTCCTTAATCGCTTTTATCTTTTCCTCATCAACCTTAATACTATCTGTACTCACAACAAAACCTAAGAATACAAGGTTATCTGTTCCAAAAGTATATATCTTAAGATTGGCATACAAGGTTTCCTTTCTAAGCACTTCAAAAACCTTTCTGAGATGTTCTACATGATCATCTAAGGTTCAGCTAAAAACTAGAATGTCATCAAAGTATACTACCACAAAATGACCTATGAATTTCCTAAGGACATGGTTCAACAATCTCATGAAGGTACTAGATGCATTTGTCAAGCCAAAAGGCATTACTAACCACTCATATAAACCTTGTTTAGTTTTAAATGCAGCTTTCCACTCATCCCTTCTTTCATCCGAATTTGGTGATAACCACTCTTAAGATATATCTTAGAGAAGATGCTAGAACCATGAAATTCATCTAACATATCATCTAATCTAGGTATAGGATGGCGATACTTTACACTGATATTGTTGATGGCTCTGCAATCAACACACATTCTCCAGCTTCCATTCTTTTTTGGGACAAGCAAACTAGGTACAGCACACGGGCTCATACTTTCGCGGATATGTCCTTGCTCCATGAGTTCAGTGACTTGCTATTGAATCTCATTGGTCTCCAGGTGGTTGGTTCTGTAGGATGGCTTATTGGGAAGAGATTCTCCTAGTAGAAAGTCAATTTGGGGCTCCATTCCTCGGATTGGTGGTAAGCGTTGCGATTGCTCCTCCGGAAACACATATTTAAATTCCTAGGAAGTTGAATTTTGCTAGGAATGTCCTGCATAGATTGGTTAGTATGAAAAAATTCTTTAAGCACAGAGAGTAGATGTAGTAAGTTACTCCCTCGGTTGGACTTAATCATAAGATTAGTCGGTTGTTTGGTTGGTTGCTTGGTTTGCAGTTTGGCGGTGCTGTCAGCAATGGGGTTTGCTTTTGGGTTCGGATTGGGTTTTGTTTTTATTTAAAGTTATCTGATCTAAATGAACCTCTTGTGGGGATAAAGGTACAAAAATATGTTTCTTTCCCTTAAACTCAAATGAGTACCTATTTGTAAACCCATCATGAATAACCCTTCTATCCGATTCCCAAGGTGTACCTAACAAGATGTGACCAGCATCCATGGGTAAAACATCACACAAAACCTCATCTTCATATTTGCCTATGGACAAAGGAACTAGGACCTGGTTCTCTACTTCTAGCTCACCCTCATCATTAAGCCATTGCAACTTATAGGGATTAGACCTCTTAATAATCTCAAGTCCTAACTTCTCTACCATAATCTCACTAGCTACATTGGTACAGCTACCTCCATCAATCACTAAGCTACATACCTTACTCTTAACTAGACAGCGAGTGTGGAATAGGTTCTCTCTTTGCTCATTTTTTTCTTTCCTAGTTTGTAAGTTTAGAGTTCTCCTAGTGACTAAGCGTTGTCCAGCATTGGGCATGTCTACATTTTCTTCCAAGGACTCAGCATCCGAATGGTCATCCTCTAATTCTACCTCACCATTAGCCCTAATAACTATGGTTCTCTTATTGGTACATTCCCTACAGTAGTGACCAAAGCCCTTATACTTAAAACATTGAATTTCCCTAGTTCTGGTGCTAGAACCCATATCCATTCCCTTAGGTTTCGAATCTTCTGCCTTAGCTTTACTGAAATGCTTGTAATCTTTGCTAGATTTATCCTCCTTAGATTGGCTAAACCTAGTAGAACTAAATCCGGGTTTAGGGTTTTTCCTCTTAAGTTGTTTTTCGAACATGATATCCTTATGGAGAAGTTCTTCTATTTCGACATAATGTTGAAACTCTAGCCTATCAATGATTTCCCTATTAAGGCCACCCATAAACCTAGCCATAGTGGCTTCACTATCCTCTTGAACATCAGCCATAAGAAATAAGGTTTCCATCTCCTTAAAGTACTCCTCTATGGTTCTAGATACTTCAGATAAGTTTCTAAGCTTGAAGTGAAGTTCCCTATGGTAGTGGCTAGGTACAAACCTTTTCCTCATGATTACTTTCATCTGGTTCCACAAATCTATAGGCAAATCCCCAGCCCTTCTCCTAGAGTTAAGTAATTGATCCCACCAACTTAAGGCATAATCTTTAAAAGCGGTTGGTACTACTCTAACCTTACTATCCTGAGTGTATTCCATACCATCAAAGACTATTTCTATATTCTGTTCAACTCTAAATACTCCTCAGGGCTGGTCATTGGTTCCATACCAAAGGGTCGCGTGTTATTCCTATGCGGTTGGTCGTCTCTTGGCCGCCTTCTCCTGGGTTTTGTGACCTAGATGAGTGACTGTAGTATTGATCAGTATCAGAAGGTGGCTGGTTTATCCTAAGTCGGTCATTGATGGATCTTTCTATTTCAGTTCTCATGGTTGCCATACTTTCATCCATCATGGCTATAATCAAGGAGTTGTTTGTGGGAGTTTGAGGATTCTTCTCCAATATTGCTGGTTCCTATCATGGTACCTGAAAAATTCAGACAACTAAACAAGTAAAAGGTTCAAAGTAAAAAACAGAAACTAACACAACAATTCGCTGAAAAAAAGACACAAGAACAAAGACAAACCCTAGAAAAGCATGTTCTACAACCTTTGAACTCCGGTTTTTAAATGGGTGAGTCTAACAACTTTAGATTCGTTTTGAAACGTTTTTAATTGGTATTCCTGGTTCTATTAAGTCTTAAGCACAAATTTCATTCAGGTTTAAATCTCTAAAATATTTTGATGAGGATCAAGCCCCTGATCAACTCCAAATGGTTGTGTAAGAGTAGATGAATGGATTGAAGTTTCGGAATGGGTGAAACGATGGTGTAAATTGTGGATGTGTGAGCTCTTAAGTGGATGGATCCAAGAACAATGGGAAATGGATGATACTTCTCAAGGATGGTGGAAAATGCTTCGACTAACTTCTTGCTCTGTGTGAATGACAAAGGCCAAGCACGTTGGGCAATGGGTGAATCGAGTTGAAACTTCCAAGGGTGATGAAGATCCCTTAGACTTTTGGCTTTTGAGAGGAATGAGAAAGTGTTCTAAAATTCCTTATTTAAGAGGAAGATCAAACGAGTTTAATAAGGAGATTTGCTATTAAACTGTTTGATGATTCAGAAAGAAGGATACAAGAGAGTACTTATAGTAGTCTAGGAATTGGAAAATGACTCCTAAAATTCTACCAACACGTTAAAGGAAATACTTAGGGAATTACAAAGACAACTAAGACAAAGACTAAGAAGCAAATAATTTTTTGACTTGATTCTTCATCTCTTATTTCATGGATGATGAGATAGAATGGGCCTTGATTCACCAAGAGGTTGTGGTAAAGTACCTTGGGCTTCCCTCATTAAAATCCTATCTTAGAAAACCCATTGGGACAAAACTAACAATAGGGATAAAGAGTACAATCCAAGACACCTCTCTTGCTGAGGTTTAGGTGGCTTGAATCACAACCAATGTGGCTGGATTAGCACACACTAAACTGGCCTGAATGCTGTTGAGAACTTGCTGTACTGTTGTCTTAAGTTTGGCTTGCTTAGATCGGTTTGGGATAGATTGAATTACTTGGAGGCTTTGTTGTAGCTCTTTCAGTCTCAAATGTTGTCACAATATTGAAAATTGAGCTAGATTAATGTGGGCGTTGGATTCATATAATTTTAAGCTCTAAATCAAACGTTAAAGACAATTTAGTGCGGACATGTCAAGTTGATCAGCTAGTTAAAATGATCATTCTAAACTGATCATTGGTTCTGATTAAGTAATGATTTACAAATGAAGTATAATGCATGGCTTCACGTAGCTTGGGATAGATTGGATCACTTGGAGGCTTTACCATATCTATTTTTGTCCTAAATTTAGCTAGCTTAACGTGGGCATTGGATTCGTATAATTCTGATCTCTAAATCAAAGTTTTGGATGATTTAGTGCGGACATGTTAAGTTGATCATTATCATTTTAAACTGATGATTCTAAACTGATCCTTAGTGCTCCTTGAGTAAAGGCTTATAAATCATGCATGGCATCACAAATTTTAGGATAGATTGGATAACTTGAAGGCTTTCTAGTACTTCTTTCAGTCTCAAATGTTATCACAATATAGAAAATTTAGCTAATATTATGTGGGTGTTGGATTCCTGTCATTCCGAACTCTAAATCAAAAGTTACGGATGATTTAGTGCGTATATATCAAGTTGATCGCCCAGCTGAAGTGATCATTCTAAACTTATCATTTTAAACTGATTATTCTTAACTGATCTTTAGTGCTACTTGAGTAAAGGCTTAAAAATTAAGCATAATGCATGGCATCACAACGTTTAGGATAGATTGGATTATTTGAAGGCTTTGTGGTACTCCTTTTAGTCTCAAATGTTGTCCCAATATAAAACATTGAGCTAGCTTAATGTGGGCGATGGATTTGTGTCATTCGGAACTCTAATCAAACGTTACACTCGATTTAGTGCATAAATGTCAACTTGATCGGCAAATCAAAATGATCATTCGAAACTGATTATTGGTGCTCATTGAGCAATGGCTTACAAATGAAGCAGAATGCATGGCATCACGCAGTTTGGGATATATTGGATTAATTGGAGGCTTTGTCGTAGCTATTTTGGAGATAAAATTTTTCACAATATTGAAAATTTAGCTAGCTTAACGTGGGCGTTTGATTTAAGTCATTCTGAACTCTAAATCAAAACTTACGTAAGATTTACAGTGGACATGTGAAATTAATCGGCCAGTTAAAGTGATCATTCTAAACGCTCATTGAGCAAAGGTTTACAAATGAAGCATAATGCATTGCATCACGCAGCTAATGATAGATTGGATTACTTGGAGGCTTTGTCGTGGCTATTGCGGTCATAAATTTTCTCACAACCTAGAAAATTAAGCTAGCTTAGCTTGGGCATTTGAATCGTGTCATTCTGAACTCTAAATCAAAAGTTATGGACGATTTAGTGCGGACATGTCAAGTTCATTGGCCAGTTAAAATGATCACTCTAAAATGATTATTGGTGCTCCTTGAGTAAACGCTTATAAATGAAGCATAATGCAAGGCATCACGCAGTTTGGGATACAATAGATTACTTTTAGGTTTTGTCGTAGCTCTTTTAGTCTTAAATCTTATCACAATATTGAAAATTGAGCTAGATTAATGTGGGTGTTGGATTCATGTCATTTTGAGCTATAAATCGAAAGTTAAAGACGATTTGGTGCGGACATGTCAAGTTGATCAGCCAGTTAGGATGATCAATCTAACTGACCATTGGTGCTCATTGAGCAAATTTTTACAAATGAAGCATAATCGATGGGATCAGGCAGTGTGTGATAGATCTGATTACTTGGAAGCATTGTCATAGCTATTTAGGTCTAAACTTTGTCACAATATAGAAAATTGAGCTAGCTTAACGTGGGCGTTGGATTGGTGTCCTTCAGAACTCTAAATCCAAAGTTACGTACGATTTAGTGCATGCATGTCAAGTTGTTCGGCCAGTTAAAATGATCATTCTAAAATGATCATTGATGCTCCTTGAGTAAAGGCTTATAAATGAAGCATAATGCATTACATCACAACGTTTGGGATACATTGGATTACTTGGAGGCTTTGCCGTAGCTCTTTCAGTATCAAATATTTTCACAATATTGAAAATGGAGCTAGATTAAAATGGGCGTTGGATTCATGTCATTTTGAGCTCTAAATCAAATGTTAAAGACGATTTAGTTTGGAAATTTCACGTTTATCAGCTAGTTAAAATGATTATTCTAAACTGATCATGTGTGCTCATTCAGCAGCTGTTGACATATGAAGCATAATGGATGGCATCATGCAATTTGGGATAGATTGGCTTACTTGGAGGCTTTGTCATAGCTATTTTGGTATTAAATTTTGTCACAATATAGAATATTGAGCTAACTTAATGTCGGTATTGGATTTGTGTCATTCCGAACTCTAAATCAAAAGTTACGGATGATTTAATGCGGACATGTCAAGTTGACCAGCCAGTTAAAATGATCATTCCAAACTGATTAGTGGTGCTCCTTGAGTACAGACTTGTAAATGAAGCATAATGCCTGATATCTCGCAGTTCGGGATACATTGGATTACTTGGAGGCTTTGCCGTAGCTCTTTCACTCTCAAATGTTGTCAAAATATTGAAAAAATTGAGCTAGATTAATGTGGGTGTTCGATTCATTTCATTTTGAGCTCTAAATCAAAAGTTAAAGACGATTTAGTGCAGACATGTCAAGTTGATCAGCTAGTTAAAATGATCATTCTAAACTGATCATGGGTGCTCATTCAGTACATGTTTACAAATGAAGCATAATGGAAGGCATCATGCAATTTGGGATAGATTGGATTGCTTTGAGGCTTTTTCTTAGCTATTTAGGTCTTAAACTTTGTCACAACATAGAAAATTGAGCTAGCCTAACGTGGGCATTGGATTGGTGTCATTCAGAACTATAAATCAAAGTTACAGACGATTTAGTGTCGACATGTTAAGTTGATCAAACAGTTAGAATGATCATTCTATACTGATCATTGGTGCTCCTTGAGTAAAGGCTTATAAATGAAGCATAATGTATGGCATCATACAGTTTGGGATACATTGGATTACTTTGAGGCTTTATCGTAGCTCTTTCAGGCTCAAATGTTATTATAATATTGACAATTAAGCTAGATTAATGTTGGTATTGGATTGATGTCATTTTGAGCTTTAAATCAAAAGTTAAAGACGATTTAGTACGGACATGTCAAGTTGTCAGCTTGTTAAAATGATCATTCTAAATTGATCATTGGTGCTCATCGAGCATAGGTTTACAAATGAAGCATAATGGATGGCATCACGCAGTAGGGATAGATTGGATTACTTCGAGGCTTTTTCGTAGCTATTTAGGTCTTAAACTTTGTCACAACATAGAAAATTGAGCTAATTTAACGTGGCCGTTGGATTGGTGTCATTCGAAACTCTAACTCAAAACTTACGAACGATTTAGTGTGAACATGTCAAGATAATCGGCCAATTTACAATAATTCTAAAATGATCATTGGTGCTCCTTCAGTAATGACTTATAAATGAAGCATAATGCATGGCATCACACAGTTTGGGATACATTGGATTACTTGGAGGCTTTGTCGTAGCTCTTTCAGTCTCAAATGTTTTCACAATATTGAAAATTGAGCTAGATTAACATGGGCGTTGGATTCATGTTATTTTGAGTTCTAAATCAAATGTTAAAGACAATTTAGTGCGGACATGACAAGATGATCAGCTAGTTAAAATGATCCTTCTAAACTGATCATTTGTGCTCATTGACCAAAGGTTTAGAAATGAAGCATAATGCATGGCATCATGCAGTTTGGGATAGATATGATTACTTGGAGGATTTTTCGTATCTCTTTCAGTCTCAAATGTTGTCACAATATTGAAAATTGAGCTAGATTAATGTGTCCGTTGCATTCATGTCATTTTGAGCTCAAAATCAAAAGTTAAAGACAATTTAGTAAGGACATGTCAAGTTGATCAGTTAGTTAAAATGATCATTTGAAGCAGATCATCCGAGCTCATTGAACAAAGGTTTACAAATGAAGCATAATGCTTGGCATCACGAATTTTGGGATAGATTGGAATACGAGAAGGCTTTGTTGTAGCTCTTTTACTCTCAAATGTTGTCACAATGTTGAAAATTGAGCTAAATTAACGAGGGCGTTGGATTCATGTCATTCTGAGTTCTAAATCAAATGTTTAAGATGATTTAGTACGGACATGTCAATTTGATCAGCTTGTTAAAATGATCATTCTAAATTGATCATTGGTGCTCATCGAGCACAGGTTTACAAATGAAGCATAATGCATGGTATCAAGCTGTTTGGGATAGATTGGATTACTTGGAGGCCTTGTCGTAGCTATTTAGGTCTTAAACTTTGTCACAATATAGAAAATTGAGCTAGCTTAACGTGGGCGTTGGATTGGTGTCATCCCGACAATTTAGTGCAGACATGTCAAGTTTATTGGCGAGTTAAAATAATGATTTTAAAATTATCATTGGTGCTCCATGAGTAAAGACTTATAAATGAAGCATAATGCATGGCATCAAACATTTTGGAATACATTGGATTACTTGGAGGCTTTGCTGTATCCCTTTCAGTCACAAATATTTTAACAATATTGAAAATTGAGCTAGATTAACGTGGGTGTTGGATTCATGTCATTTTGAGGTCTAAATCAAATGTTAAAGACGATTTAGTGCGGACAAGTCAAGTATCAGCTAGTTGAAATGATCATTCTAAACTGATCATTGGTGCCCATTGAGCAAAGGGTTACAATAGAAGCATAACACATGGTATCACGCAGTTTGGGATAGTTTGGATTACTTGGAGGCTTACTTGTAGCTATTTCGGTCATACAATTTGTCACAATATAGAAAATTGAGTGAGCTTAAGCTGGGGATTGGATTCATGTCATTATGAACTCTAAATCAAAAGTTACGGACGATTTAGTATGGAAATATCAAGTTTATCTGCTAGTTAAATTGATCATTTTGAGCTCTAAATCAAATGTTAAAGACGATTTAGTGCGCACATGTCAAGTTTATTAGCTAGTTAAAATGATCATTCTAAACTGATCATTGGTGCTCATTGAGCACATGTTTACAAATGAAGCACAGTGGATGTCATTACGTAGTTTGGGATAGAATGGATTCCTTGGAGGCTTTTTCGTAGCTATTTAGGTTTAATACTTTGTCACAATATAGAAAATTGCGCTCGCTTAACATGGGCGTTGGATTGGTGTCATTTGGAAATCTAAATCAAAAGTTATGGACGATTTAGTGGGGACATGTGAAGTTGATCAGCCAGTTAAAATGATCATTCTAAACTGACCATTAGTGCTCCTTCAGTAAAGCTATATAAATGAAGCATAATGCATGGCATCACGCAGTTTGGGATACATTGGATTACTTGTAGGCTATGCCGTAGCTCGTTCAGTCTCAAATATTTTCACAATATTGAAAATTGAGCTAGATTAACGTGGGTGTTGGATTCATTTCAATTCGAGCTTTAAACCGAATGTTAAAGACAATTTAGTGTGGACATGTCAAGTTGATCAGCTCGCTAAAATGATCATTCTAAACGTATCATTTGTGCTCATTGAGGAAAGGTTTACAAATGAAGAATAATGCATGGCATCACGCAGTTTGGGATATATATGATTACTTGGAGGCTTTGTCGTATCTATTTTGGTCTTAAATGTTGTCACAATATAGAATATTGAACTAGCTTAACGTGCGTGTTGGATTTGTTTCATTCCAACTCTAAATAAAAAGTTACAGAAGATTTATTGCGAACATGTCAGCTTGATCGGCCAGTTAAAATGAACATTGTAAATTGATCATTGGTGCTCCTTCAGTAAAGGCTTATAAATGAGGCATAATGCATGTCATCACACAGTTTGAAAGACATTGGATTACTCTTCACATCTCAAAAAAATTGTTGCAATATTGAAATTTGAGCTCGATTATTGTGGCCGTTGAATTCATGTCATTTTGAGCTCTAAATCAAAAGTTAAATACGATTTAGTGCTGACATGTCAAGTTGATCAGCTAGTTAAAATGATCATTCTAAACTGATCATGGGTGCTCATTCAGCAGTGGCTTACAAATGAAGCATAATGGAAGGCACCACGCAGTTTGGGATAGAATGGTTTACGCTGAGGCTTTTTCGTAGGTATTTAGGTCTTAAACTTTGTCACAATATAGAAAATTGAGCTAGCTTAACGTGGGCATTGGATTGGTGTCATTCGGAACTCTAAATCAAAATTGGTGTCATTCAGAACTCTAAATAAAAAGTTACGGACGATTTAGTGTGGACATGTCAAGTTGATCGGTAACTTAGAATGATCATTGTAAACTGATCACTGGTGCTCCTTGAATAAAGGCTTATAAATGAAGTATAATGCATGGCATCACACAGTTTGGGATACATTGGATTACTTATAGGTTTTATTATAACTCTTTCAGTCTCAAATGTTGTCACAATATTGAAAATTGAGCTAGATTAACGTGGGCATTGGATTCATGTCATTTTGAGCTCTAAATCAAATGTTAAAGATGATTTAGTATGGACATGTCAAGTTGATCAGCTAGTTAAAATGATCATTCAAGATTGATTAGTCGTGCTCATCGAGCACATGTTTACAAATGAAGCATATTCGATGGCATCACGCAGTTTGGGATAGATTGGAATACTTGGAGGCTTTGTCGTAGCTATTTAGGTCTTAAAATTTGTCACAATATAGAAAATTGAGCTAATTTAACGTGGGCGTTGGATTGGTGTCATGCGGAAGTCTAAATCAAAAGTTACAGATGATTTAGTGCAAACATATCAAGCTAATCGGCCAATTTATGGTCACTCTAAAATGATATTTGGTACCTATTGGGTATAGATTTATAAATGAAGCATAATGCATCGCATCACACACATTTTGGGATACATTGGATTACTTGGAGGCTTTTTCGTAGCTCTTTTAGCCTCAAATGTTTTCACAATACTGAAAATTGAGCTAGATTAACATGGGCGTTGGATTCATGTTATTTTGAGTTCTAAATCAAATGTTAAAGACAATTTAGTGCGGACATGTCAAGTTGATCAGGTAGTTAAAATGATCCTTTGAAACTGATCATTGGTGCTCATTGACCAAAGGTTTACAAAAGAATCATAATGCATGTCATCACGCAGTTTGGGATAGATATGATTACTTGGAGGATTTTTCGTATCTCTTTCGGTTTCAAATGTTTCCATAATATTGAAAATTGAGCTAGATTAATGTGTCCGTTGCATTCATGTCATTTTGAGCTCCAAATCAAAAGTTAAAGACAATTTAGTAATAATATGTCAAGTTGATTAGTTAGTTAAAATGATCATTTTAAACTGATCAGCAGACCTCATTGAACAAAGGTTTACAAATGAAGCATAATGCTTGGCATCACGAATTTTGGGATAGATTGGATTACCAGAAGGCTTTGTTGTAGCTCTTTTAGTCTCAAATGCTGTCACAATATTGAAAATTGAGCTAGATTAATGTGAGCATTGGATTCATGTCATTTTGAGCTCTAAATCAAATGTTAAAAATGATTTTGTATGGACCTGTCAAGTTGATCAGCTTGTTAAAATGATCGTTCTAAATTGATCATTGGTGCTCATCGACCACATGTTTACAAATGAAGCATAATGCATGACATCAAGCTGTTTGGGATAGATTGGATTACTTGGAGGCCTTGTCGTAAATATTTAGGTCTTAAATTTTGTCATAATATATAAAATTGAGCTAGGTTAACGTGGGCGTTAGATTGGTGTCATTCCGACAATTTAGTGCAGACATGTCAAGTTTATTGGCGAGTTAAAATAATGATTTTAAAATGATCATTGATGCTCCATGAGTAAAGACTTACAAATGAAGCATAATGCATGGCATCAAACAGTTTGGGATACATTGGATTACTTGGAGGCTTTGCCTTATCCCTTTCAGTCTCAAATATTTTCACAATATCGAAAATTGAGCTAGATTAACGTGGGTGTTTGATTCATGTCATTTTGAGCTCTAAATCAAATGTTAAAGATGATTTAGTACATAGATGTTAAAGTGTATTGGCCAGTTAAACTGACCATTCTAAACTGATCATTGGTGCTCCTTCAGTAAAGGCTTATTAATGAAGCATAGTGCATGGCATCAGGGAGTTTTGGATAGATTGGATTACTTGAAAGCTTTGTGGTAGTTCTTTAAGTGTCAAATGTTGTTAAAATATAGAAAATTTAGCTAGCTTAACGTAGGCGTAGGATTCGTTTCATTCTGAATTCTAAACCAAAAGTTACAAACGATTTAGTGCGTACATGTAAACTTGATCGACCAGTTAAAATGATCATTCTCAACCAATAATTGTTGCTCCTTTAGTCAAAGCTTATAAATGAAGCATAATGCATGGCATCACACAGATTAGGATAGATAGGATTACTTGGAGGCTTTGTCGTAGCTATTTAGGTCTTAAATTGTGTCATCTAATAGAAAATTGAGCTCGCTTAACTTGGGCGTTGGATTCATATCATTGTAGACTCTAAATCAAAAGCTACGGACAATGTGGACATTTCAAGCTCATAGACTAGCTAAATTGAACATTATAAACTGATCACTAGTGCTCATTGAGCAAAAGTTTACAAATAAAGAATAATGCATGGCATCACATAATTTGGAATAGATTGAATTACTTGGAGGATTTATCGTAGCTATTTCGAGCTTAAATTTTATCACAATATGGAAAATTGAGGTAGCTTAACGTGGGCATTGGATTCGTTTCATTCTGAACTTTAAATCAAAAGTTACATACGATTTAGTGCGGACATGTCAAGTTGATCAGCCAGTTAAAATGATCGTTCTAAGCTAATCATTGGAGCTCCTTGAGTAAAAGCTTATAAATGAAGCATAATGCCTGGCACCACGCAGTTTGGGATACATTGGATTACTTGGAGGCTTTGTTGTAGGTATTTCTCAAATGTTGTCACAATATTGAAAATTGAACTAGATTAACCTGGGCATTGGATTCACATCATTTTTGATCTCTATATCAAATGATAAAGATGATTTAGTACGTACATGTTAAAGTTGATCGGCCAGTTAAACTGACCATTCTATACTGATCTTTGGTGCTCCTTGAGTAAAGGCTTATAATTATAAATGAAGCATAATGCATGGCATCATGCAGTTTGGATTACATTGGATTACTTGAAGGCTTTTTCATAGCTATTTTGGTCTTAAATTTTGTCACAATATAGAAAATTGAGATAGCTTAACGTTGACGTTGAATTCGTGTCATTTTGAAATCTAAATCAAAAGTTATGGACGATTAAGTGCAGATATGTAAAGTTGATCGACCAGTTAAAGTGATCATTCTAAACTGATCATTGGTTCTCCTATATTATTAATCAAGCATAATGCATGGCATCACAGAATTCGGGATAGATTGGAATGTTTGGATACTTTGTCGTAGCTATTTTGGTCTTAAGTTTTGTCACAATAGAAAATTGAAATAGCTTACCGTGGGTGTTGGATTCGCGTCATTTTGAACTCTAAACAAAGACTTACGGATGATTTAGTACGGACATGTTAAGTTGATTGGCCAGTTAAAATGATCATTCTAACCTGATCATTCGTGCTCCTAGAGGAAAGGCTTGTAAATGAAGCATAATGCATGGCATCACGCAGTTTGGGATACATTGGATTATTTAAAGGCTTTGTCGTAGCTATTTCAGTCTAAGATATTGTCACAATATTGAAATCTGAGCTAGATTAACGTGGATGTTGGATTCATATTTTGAGTTCTAAATCAAATGTTAAAGATGATTTAGTGCAAACATGTCAAGTAAATCAGCTAGTTAAAATGATCATTTTAAATTGATCATTGGTGCTCATTGAGCAATGGTTTAGAAATGAAGCATAATGCATGACATCACACAGTTTGGGATAGATTGGATTACTTGGAGGCTTTGTCTTAGCTATTTCTATCCTAAACTTTTTCACACTATAGAAAATTGGGGTAAATCAAAAGTTATGGACGATTTAGTGCGGACATGTCAAGTTAATCGGCCAGTTAAAGTGACCATTTTAAATTAATCAGTAGTGCTCCTTTAGTAAAGGATTATAAATGAAGCATAATGCATGGCATCACACAATTTAGGATAGATTGGATTAGTTGAAGGCTTTATGGTAGTTCTTTAAGTGTCAAATGTTGGCACAATATAGAAAATTGAGCTAGCTTAATGTGGGCGTTGGATTCGTTTCATTCTGAATTCTAAACCAAAAGTTACAAACGATTTAGTGCATAATTGTAAAGTTGATCAGCCACTTAAAATGATCAATCTAAACCGATCATTGTTGCTCCTTTAGTACAGGCTTATAAATGAACATTAATGCGTGGCATATTTTAGATTGGGATACATAGGATTAACATGGGTGTTGGATTCGTGTCATTCAGAACTCTAAAACAAAAGTTACAAATGATTAAGTGCAGACATATCAAGCTTATCGGCGAGTTAAAATGATCATTCTAAATTGATCATTGGTGGTCATTGAGTAAAGGCTTAATAATGAAGCATAATGCATGACATCAAGTAGTTTTGGATACATTGGATTAGTTGGAGGCTTTTTCGTAGATTTTTCAGTCTCAAATGTTGTCACAATACGGAAAATTTAGCTAGCTTAATGTGGGCGTTGGACTCATGTCATTTTGAGCACTAAATCAAAAGTTCCGATGATTTAGTACGGACATGTCAACTTGATCGGCCAATTAAAATGTTCATTCTAAACTGATAATTGGTGCTGCTTGAGTAAAGGCTTATAAATGAAACATAATGCATGACATCACGCAGTTTTGGGATACATTGGATTACAAGGGAGCTTTGTAGCAGCTCTTTCAGTCACAAATGTCGTCACAATATGAAAAATTGAGCTAGCTTAACGTGGACGTTGGACTCATGTCAATTTGAGCTCAAAATCAAAAGTTAAAGACGATTTAGTGCGGACATGTCAAGTTGATCAGCTAGTTAAAATGATAATTCTTAACTTATCATTGGTGCTCCTTGAGTAAAGGCTTATAAATGAAGCATAATGCATGTCATCACGTAGTTTGGGATAGATTGGATTACTAGGAGGCTTTTCAGAGCCATTTTGTTGTTGAAATTTGTCAAATTATATAGAAAATTGAGCTAGGTTAATGTGGGCGGTTTATTCGTGTCATTCTCAACTCTGAATCAAAAGTTACGGACGATTTAGTGCAGACATATCAAGTTGATCAGATAGTTAAAATGAGCATTCTAAACTGATAATTGGTGCTCATTGAGTAAAGGCTTATAAATGAAACACCATGCATGACATCACGTAGTTTGGGATGCATTGGATTACTTAAAGTATTTTTCGTAGCTCTTTGAGTCACAAATGTTGTCACAATATAGAAAATTCAGCTAGCTTAATGTGGGCGTTGGACTCATGTCATTCTGAGCTCTAAATCAAATTTTAATGACAATTCAGTGTGGACATGTACATTGATCAGCTAGTTAAAATTATCACTGGTGCTCTTTGACTAAATCAAAAGTTACAGACGATTTAGCACAGACATGTCAAGTTCATCAGATAGTTAAGATGAGCATTCTAAACTGATAACTGGTGCTCATTGAGTAAAGGCTTATAAATGAAGCACAATGCATGACATCACGTAGTTTGGGATACATTGGATTACTTAAATGATTTTTCGTAACTCTTTGAGTCTCAAATGTTGTCACATTACAGAAAATTCAGCTAGCTTAATGTGGGCGTTGGACTCATGTCATTCTGAGCTCTAAATCAAATGTTAAAGATGATTCAGTGTGGACATGTACATTGATCAGCTAGTTAAAATGAACACTGGAGCTCTTTGACTAAAGCTTATAAATGAAGCATAATGCATGACATCATGCATTTTGGGATATATTGGTTTACTTGTAGGCTTCTACGTAGTTCTTTCAGTTTCAAATAATGCCATAATATGGAAATTTGAGCTAGCTTGATGTGCGCGTTGGAATCATGTCATTTGAACTCTAAATCAAAAGTTAAAGACGATTTAGTGCGGACATATCAAGCTGATCAGCTAGTTAAAAATGATCAATCTAAACTGATCATTGGTGCTTCTTGAGTAAAGGCTTATAAATGAAGCATAATGTATGGCATCACACTGTTTGGGATATATAGGACTACTTGGAGGCTATGTCGTAGCTATTTTGGTCTTAAATTTTGTCACAATATAAAAACTTGAGCTAACTTAACGTTGGCGTTGGATTGATTGGATTAGTTAAAGGCTTTATGGTAGTTCTTTAAGTGTCAAATGTTGGCACAATATAGAAAATTGAGCTAGGTTAACGTGGGTGTTGGATTCGTTTCATTCTGAATTATAAACCAAAAGTTACAAACGATTTAGTGCGTAATTGTAAAGTTGATCGGCCAGTTAAAATGATCAATCTAAACCGATCATTGTTGCTCATTTAGTAAAGGCTTATAAATGAACATTAATGCATGGCATATGGTAGATTGGGATACATAGGATTAATGTGGGTGTTGGATTCGTGTCATTCAGACTCTAAAACAAAAGTTTCAAATGCTAAAGTGCAGACAAGTCAAGTTTATCTGCGAGTTAAAATGATCGTTCTAAATTGATCATTGGTGGTCATTGAGTAAAGGCTTAATAATGAAGCATAATGCATGACATCAAGTAGTTTGGGATACATTTGATTACTTGGAGGCTTTTTCGTAGCTCTTTCAGTCTCAAATGTGGTCACAATACGGAAAATTTAGCTAGCTTAATGTGGGCATTGGACTCATGTCATTTTGAGCACTAAATCAAAAGTTAAATGCGATTTTGATGGGATATGTAAGTTGATCAGCTAGTTAAAATGATCATTGGTGCTCCTTAAGTAATGGCTAATAAATGAAGCATAATGCATGGCATCACGTAGTTTGGGATAGATTAGATT
This sequence comes from Pugionium cornutum, assembly GCA_018901935.1. Lineage (NCBI taxonomy): Eukaryota > Viridiplantae > Streptophyta > Magnoliopsida > Brassicales > Brassicaceae > Pugionium > Pugionium cornutum. The sequence continues at coordinate 21,442,709 of CM032159.1, forward strand.
AGTTGGAGGCTTTGTCGCAGCTATTTCGGTCTTAAATATTGTCACAATATGGAAAATGGAGCTAGCTTAACATGGGCATTGGATTCATATCATTCGGAACTCTAAATAAAGTTAAGGATGATTTAGTGCAGACATGTTAAGTTAATCGGCTAGTTAAAATGATCATTCTAAACTGATCATTGGTGCTCCTTGAGTAAAGGCTTATAAATGAAGCATAATGCATAACATCACGCAGTTTGGGATATATTGGGTTATTTGGATGCTTTTTCGTAGCTTTCCCAGTCTCAAATGTTGTCACAATATGAAAAATTGAGTTAACTTGATGTGGGCATTGGAATCATGTCATTTTGAGTTCTAAATCAAAAGTTAAAGATGATTTAGTGTGGACATCTCAAGTTGATCAGCTAGTTAAAATGATCATTGTAAAGTGATCATTGGTACTCCTTGAGTAAAGGCTTATAAATGAAGTAGAGTGCATGGAATCACGTAGTTCGGGATGGATTGGACTACTTGGAGGCTTTGTTGTAGCTATTTTGGTCTTAAATTTTGTCACAATATAGAAAATTTAGCTAGCTTAACGTTGTCGTTGGATTCGTGTCATTCTGAACTCTAAATCAAAAGTTCCGACAATTTCGTGCGGACATGTCAACTTGATCGGCCAGTTAAAATGTTATTGTAAACTGATAATTGGTGCTGATTGAGTAAAGGCTTATAAATGAAACATAATGCATGGCATCACGCAGTTTTGGGATACATTGGATTACATGGGGGCTTTGTACTAGCTCTTTCAGTCTCAAATGTTGTCACAATATGAAAAATTGAGCTAGCTTAATGTGGACGTTGGACTCATGTCATTTTGAGCTCGAAATCAAAAGTTAAAGACGATTTAGTGCGGACATGCCAAGTTGATCAGTTAGTTAAAATGATAATTCTAAACTTATCATTGGTGCTCCTTGAGTAAAGGCTTATAAATGAAGCATAATGGTGTCATCACGTAGTTTGGGATAGATTGGATTACTAGGAGGCTTTTTCATAGCCATTTTGGTGTTGCATTTTGTCAAATTATATAGAAAATTGAGCTAGCTTAACGTTGGTGGTTGATTCGTGTCATTCGGTATTGACATAGGAAAATCAAATAAGACCTATCTTGACCTACAAGGCAAGTGTGAGCACGAAAATTCAGTTTGAATAACAAGAGAAAAGAAAAAGGAGGGAGTTATTATTAACCACATGGTTAAAATGGTTAAACAGCTGCCTTGGGAGAAGAATCAAGGTGAAAAGGACATGTCCATGCTGCACACAGTCTTGGTAAGCACACCAAACAGTCATGCCTGCTGCACACAGTCTTGGTAACCACACCAAACGTTCATGAGTCAGTCTGCAGCTCTTCCCCTCTCTTCTCATTGGTTGTTGACAAGCTCCTCCTCTATTCAAGCTCATCCACAAGTTTGAATTCGTTTTCTTTTGTGTTCACATTGTAAATCCTCTATAAAAGGGCTGTAAAGACTCAATGTATGATAGAACTCTTAGGAGATTCTTCTCCAGAAGTCTAAGACATTTTCTCATGTTCTCATTCTTTTCTTTGAGTTTCTGGATTCAATTCTTCACATTTCTCCTCTCTAATCTCAATATTCTTTCATGGTATCAGAGCATAAGATCATTTTCTTATATTTTCTACTCAAATCTCTCAGTTTCTATTCTAAAATTCTGTCAAAAATCTCTCAGCCTTTAAACTAAAAACTGCCTCCTTTGAGCTCTTCAAAGCCTAACAATGGAGGATACAGTTCAAATCAGTTCCAGCCTGAAACCTACGGTGATACCAGTAGTTCTCAAAGGCTTGAACTACACATTATGGTCAAGAACCATCAAGACAGCCATTTGTGGCAAAGGACTTTGGAATTACATCTTGGAGGATAATACTCCATCTATAGATGATCCAAAGGAGAAGAAGGATGAGGCAACAAGAAAAGAAGAAGCTAGGTGGTTCCAAGAAGATCAATCAGTCCTTGGATTCCTCCAAAATTCATTGGACCCATCCATTCTTGAAGCTTATTCACATTGTGAAACCGCCAAGTCTCTTTGGGACACTCTCAAGAGGGTGTATGGGGATGTTTCAAACCTCAGCCGTGTGTATGAGGTTAAGAAGGCTCTCAATGATCTACACCAAGAGGATATGGAGTTCACAAAGTTCTTAGGCAAGTTCCAATCAACATGGTCCGAGCTTGACATGTTGAGACCAAGTTCTATGGATCCAAAGGTGCTTAATGAAAGGAAGGAACAAGACAAGATATTTGGGCTCCTTCTCAACCTAAATCCAGCCTTTAAGGATGTGATTAAGTCCATCCTAAGAGAGCCAAAACTCCCTGATTTCGAAGAGGTGTGCTCACGGATTCAAAAGGAGCAAGGCAACATTGGTTTGTTTGGTGGTAAAGGAGAACTAGTCATGGCCAACAAAAGCGTGTTTAAGCAAGAGGATAGGAAGAGTGTGATGTGTGAACATTGTAAGAGGAATGGCCACATCAAGGACAAGTGCTGGATACTTCATCCTCATCTCAAGCCAAACCGGTTCAAGGATTCAAAGGCTAACATCTCTCAAAAGGTTGTGACTGAACCGGCAAGTTCATCCAACCAAGGAGGGGAGCTAGCTATGAATGTATCCATGGAGTATGTTAAGAAGAGTGACTTGGAGGATCTCATCAAGGCCTATGCCTCAAAACTCTCCGGTATCACACTCTACTCCCATAAATCGCTTGATAAACCAGATCATAAGTTGGTAGTGGATTCAGGTGCTTCTCACCATATGATTAGCAATGCTAGGTTGTTAAAGAACATTGAACCATGTCTAGGACAAGTAACTATAGCTGATGGTAAGAGTATTCCAATTGAAGGAACCGGAAAATTAAGACTATTTGACAAAGAAACTAATGCATTCTTTGTACCTAAATTTAAGTCTAATCTAGTTTCTGTCAAAAGGGCTACTAAAGACCTGAATTGCAATGTTACATTTGGGCCTAACAATGTTTACTTTCAGGATATTAAGAGTGGTAAGATACTTGGAGGTGGTGTAACTCAAGATGAGCTCTATGTTCTTGAAGACACTCCTCCAAGCAATTTGGATTCCTTAGCTTTCAAATCCTGTGTTTTTGCTAATAAAGATGTCTTATGGCATGCTAGATTAGGACATCCTCATGCTCGTGCTTTAAGCTTAATAATTCCTAATGTTGCTTATGATCACTCAGTTTGTGAGGCTTGTATCCTTGGCAAACATTGTCGTGTTGTTTTCCCTAAATCATCTACAATTTATGAGCATTGCTTTGATTTAGTACATTCCGATGTTTGGACCTCACCTTGCATGTCTAGAGATAGGAATAAATACTTTGTGACCTTTATAGATGAGAAATCGAAATATACATGGGTTACATTACTTCCATCTAAAGATAGGGTTTATGAGGCATTTATAAACTTTCATAATTATGTTACTAATCAATTCAATGCCAAGATTAAAGTGTTAAGATCAGATAATGGAGGGGAATACACAAGTCAAAGATTCAAAGCTCACTTAAACAAACATGGAATACTACATCAAACTAGCTGTCCACACACACCACGACAAAATGGAGTTGCTGAAAGGAAGAACCAACACTTAATGGAAGTAGCAAGATCCATGATGTTTCATACCAATGTTCCTAAAAGTTTTTGGGGAGATGCAGTCTTGGTTGCTTGCTACCTCATCAATCGGATTCCAACCAAAGTCTTGCAAGACATATCCCCATTTGAGGTACTCAATAAAACTAAACCTTCCATTGATCATTTACGTGTATTTGGGTGTGTGTGCTTTGTGTATGTTCCAGGTGATCTAAGAAACAAGTTGGAGGCAAAGAGCATCAAGTGTATGTTCCTTGGATATTCGACAACACAAAAGGGTTATAAGTGCTATGATCCGAGCAACAACAGGACATATGTGTCTAGAGATGTCAAGTTCATAGAAGAACGAAGCTATTATGATCAGAAAGATTGGGAAGGATTGAAGGATCTCTCAAGGTCACCTTCTGATTTGGCTACGAGTTTGAGGTTTCTCTTGAATGATTTGGGAAATGATGTGCCAAAGGATTCAAGACACGAAGAAACAAGAACCTTAAGTAGTTCACAAGATACCCAAGAGAATGAACAAGGGGTGGTAACTCAAGAACCAACTCCAATCCAAGAAGAAGCTATGGCCCAAAATCAAGAACAAGACGACTTGGAAGTGGGTATAGAGGAACCTATTCACCAAATGGAAGAGGAAACGGTTGTAGAGGAGGCTGCACCACCTGTTCAGCATTTAAGGAGGAGTACTAGACTTAGGAAAGACCCATCCAATTGGGTAAACACTAGGGTCTTCTACAACAACCAGGCCGTGGCTCATCCCATACAAGCTGTTTGTTCCCTTGACCTCTTGCCATCTAGTCATCAAGCATTCCTTGGAAAGATTGAACAAAGTCAGATTCCAAGGACTTATGAAGAAGCTAAGAGGAAGAAAGAATGGTTAGATGCAGTAAGAGATGAGAAGGGAGCTATGGAAAGGAATCATACATGGGATATACAAGAACTTCCCAAAGGCAAGAAGGCTGTGAGTTCCAAGTGGGTGTTCACCATCAAGTATAAGAGCAATGGGGACATAGAAAGGTACAAGGCACGTCTAGTTGCAAGAGGTTTCACTCAGACATATGGAGAGGACTATACTGATACATTTGCACCGGTGGCTAAGCTACACACTGTAAGGGTTGTTCTTTCACTAGCTACGAATCTGACTTGGGACTTATGGCAAATGGATGTCAAGAACGCATTCCTACAAGGAGAACTTGAAGAGGAAGTGTATATGACTCCACCACCAGGCCTTGAAGATCTTTGCAAAGAGGGACAAGTTCTAAGACTTAGGAAGGCAATATATGGGTTGAAGCAGTCACCAAGGGCCTGGTATCACAAATTAAGCTCCACACTTACTGATAATGGGTTTAGGAAATCCCATTCAGATCATACTTTGTTCACTCGTCAAAACGCAAAAGGAATTGTGGTGGTCTTGGTTTATGTGGATGACCTTATCATCACAGGAGATGATAAGGAAGGAATTCAGTCCACAAAGGCCTTCTTAAACAGATCATTTGACATCAAGGATCTTGGAGAGTTGAAGTACTTCTTGGGTATTGAAGTGTGTCGGTCTCAGGAAGGGCTCTTTCTATCCCAAAGAAAGTATGCTCTTGATCTGTTGACAGACACAGGAAAGCTTGGGGCTAAACCGGCCAAAACTCCTCTTGAAGATGGCTACAAGGTCAACGGAAAGGGGGAGAAAGCTGATGAGTTATTTAAGGATGTTTCTCAGTATAGGAGACTAGTTGGGAAGTTGATCTACCTCACCCTAACACGACCAGACTTGTGTTTTGCTGTGAATCAAGTGAGTCAACATATGCAAAAACCTACTGTATATCATTGGAGCATGGTAGAAAGGATCCTTAGATACATCAAAGGATCTCCTGGTCAAGGCATATGGATGGGCAAGAATGGGAACACTGAGATTGTCGGATATTGTGATGCGGATTGGGCTGGTGATAGGGTGGATAGGAAATCAACCACTGGGTATTGCACCTTCATTGGTGGGAACTTAGTCACTTGGAAGACTAAGAAGCAGAAGGTGGTATCATGTTCTAGTGCTGAAGCAGAATATAGGGAAATGAGGAAGCTGACAAATGAAGTAACTTGGCTCAAAGCACTCTTGAAAGATTTCGGTATTGAACAACCAGGGCCAATTACCTTCCATTGTGATAATCAGGCAGCCATTCACATTGCTTCAAACTCAATGTTTCACGAGAGGACCAAGCACATAGAGATCGATTGCCATAAAGTTAGGGAGAAAGTTCAAGATGGAACCATTCTGCCATGTTATACAAGGAGTGAAGACCAATTAGCTGACATCTTCACAAAGGCAGCAAGTCTCAAAGTTTGCAAGAACATCTTTAGCAAACTTGGGCTTGTTGATTTATCACACCCATGATCAAAGGTCTCCTAATCCAAGAGCAACACACTCTTTTTCCCTTATTAAGGTTTTGTCCCAAGTGGTTTTCCTTAATAAGGTTTTTAATGAGGTGTTGCCTTGGGTTCCCAAGCTTAAGACTTTAGGGTGATTCCAAAGTCTTTAGCTTGAGGGGGAGTATTGACATAGGAAAATCAAATAAGACCTATCTTGACCTACAAGGCAAGTGTGAGCACGAAATTCAGTTTGAATAACAAGGGAAAAGAAAAAGGAGGGAGTTATTATTAACCACATGGTTAAAATGGTTAAATAGCAGCCTTGGGAGAAGAATCAAGGTCAAAAGGACATGTCCATGCTGCACACAGTCTCTGTAACCACACCAAACAGTCATGAGACAGTCTGCAGCTCTTCCCCTCTCTTCTCATTGGTTGTTGACAGGCTCCTCCTCTATTCAAACTCATCCACAAGTTTGAATTCGTTTTCTTTTGTGTTCACATTGTAAATCCTCTATAAAAGGGCTGTAAAGACTCAATGTATGAATATACTCTTAGGAGATTCTTCTCCAGAAGTCTAAGACATTTTCTCATCTTCTCATTCTTTTCTTTGAGTTTCTGGATTCAATTCTTCACATTTCTCCTCTCTAATCTCAATATTCTTTCATTCGGTCCTCTAAATCAAAAGTTACGGACGATTTAGTGCAGACATGTCAAGTTGATCAGATAATTTAAATGATCATTCTAAACTGATAATTGGTGCTCATTGGGTAAAGGCTTATAAATGAATCACAATGCATGACATCACGTAGTTTGGGATACATTGGATTACTTGAAGGATTTTGGGTAACTCTTTGAGTTTCAAATGTTGTCACAATACAGAAAATTCAGCTACCTTAATGTGGGTGTTGGACTCATGTCATTTTGAGCTCTAAATCAAATGTTAATGACGATTTAGTGTGGACATGTATGTTGATCAGCTAGTTAAAATGATCACTGGTGCTCTTTGAGTAAAGCTTATAAATGAAGTATAATGCATAACATCACGTAGTTTGGGATATATTGGATTACTTGGAGGCTTCTTCGTAGTTCTTTCAGTTTCAAATAATGTCATAATATGGTAAATTGAGCTAGCTAAACGGTAATGTTTGATTCGTGTCACTCTGAACTCTAAATCAAAAGTTACAGACGATTTAGTGCGGACATGTCAAGTTGATCGGCTAGTTAAAATGATCATTTTAAACTGATCATTGGTGCTCCTTGAGTAAAGACTTATAAATGGAGCATAATCCATGCCATCACGCAGTTTGGGATATATTGGATTTCTTGGAGGCTTTGTTGTAGCTCTTTCCGTCTCCAATATTGTAAAAATATTATTAGCTATATTAATGTGGGCGTTGGATTTATGTCATTTTGAGATCTAAATAAAATGTTAAAGACGATTTAGTGCGGACATGTCAAGTTGATCAGCAAATTAAAATGATCATTCTAAAATGATCATTAGTGCTCATTGAGAAAAGGTTTTAAAATGAAGCATAATGCATGGCATCACGACATTTGGACTAGATTGGAATACTCGGAGGATTTGTGGTACCTATTTCGGTCTCAAATTTTGTGGCAATATAGAATATTGACCTAGCTTAACGAGTGTGTTAATTGTATGTCATTCTGAACTGTAAATCAAAAGTTATGGTCGATTTAGTGTGGACATGTCAAGTCGATCGGCCTGTTAAAATGATCATTCTAAACTAATCGTTGGTGCTCCTTGAGCAAAGGCTTATAAATGAAGCATAATGCATGGAATCACACAGTTTGGGATAGATTGGATAACTTGGAGGCTTTGTCGTAGCTATTTTGCTCTTAAATTTTGTCACAATATAAAAATTGAGCAAGCAAAACGTGGGCATTAGATTCATGTCATTCTGAACTCTGAATCAAAAGTTACAGACAATTTAGTGCTGACATGTTAAGTTTATTGGCTGTTAAATTGAACATTCTAAACTAATCACTGGTGCTCATTGAGCAAAGGTTTACAAATGAAGCATAATGCATGGTATCATGCAGTTTGGGATAGATTGGATTACTTGGAGGCTTTTTCGTAGCTATTTCTGTCCTAAATTTTATCACAATATAGAAAATTGAGCTAGCTTAACGTGAGCATTGGATTCGTGTCATTCTGAACTGTAAATCAAGAGTTACAAACAATTTAGTGCGGACATGTCAAGTTGATCGGCCAATTAAAATGATCATTCGAAACTATTCATTGGTGCTCCTTGAGTAAAGGCTTATAAACGAAGCATAATCCATGGCACACGCAGTTTGGGATACATTGGATTACTTGGAGGCTTTGTCGTAGCTCTTTCAGTCTCAAATATTGCCACCATATTAAAAATTGAGCTAGATTAACGTGGGCATTAGATTCATGTCATTTTGAGCATGAAAGGTTAAAGATGATTTAGTGCGGACATGTCAAGGTTATCAGCTAGTTAAAATGACCATTATAAACTAATCATTGGTGCTCATTGAGAAAATGATACGAGCATGGAAAGCACAAAAATGGAGAAGCTCATGGCTAGGAATGAAGCAGTGGAACATGAAGAAACTCTAGCACTACAAGCTGGACCATTAACCCGAGCCAAGGCCAAGAAACTCAAAGAGGCGATCAGCAGCCTGCTCAACAAGGAGAATGCACAACAAATTCACTTGGGCTTGAATGGAGAAGTGCCTAAAAGGACTCTGATTTCGATTATTCAGTAAAATATGGATATCGGCTAGCAGTTCAGTTGAGTACTGATTCGACTCAGACACCCAGTACCAGTCAACCGAATTTGGAAAATGATCTTGATTTGGCCAAAGCTATATGTCTATAAATATTGCCTCAAAGATTAAACACTTCCTTTGGAAATTATTATCAAAAGCACTACCACTAAAATCACATCTTTATCTACGGAAGGTCATAACGGAAAATTCATGTATTCAGTGTGGGGATTTCGAAGAATCAAAGATGCACACTTTTTTTATCTGCCCTCTTGCTCAAATGTTGTGGAGAAGATTGGGGATCCTGACGACAACTATTTGTGATGTAGATTCTAATATTTATGATAATATTAGATATCTTATATCTAGTTATCACAAATGCGATCCTCAGTCGTCACAAAAATATCAACCTTTTTATCTACTATGGCGGATTTGGAAATTACGGAATGATCTCACGTTTAATAAGAAGGATTTTTCAGATGAAATTATCCTACAAAAAAGTAATGATGATGTACTGGAGTCGTTAAATGTTATTCAGAAGTCGTTAGTTAGTACCTTCAACCCTTCAAGCTCTCACTTTTCTAAGTGGAAACCTCCTCTACAAGATTGGGTGTAATGTAATTATGATGCTGCTTATCATAATGGCACTGAACAGTTTGGGTTAGGATAGATTATACGTAACAGTGTGGTGATTTTATTCAAGATGGTATGGGAAAATTTGAGGGTCGACATACAATTGTTGAAGCATAATTGACAGCTCTTATCTTGCCAATTCAAGCAACCTCGTCTTTGGGCTATCGGAAAATAATTTTTGAGGGTGATAATCTCATTCTCAATAATCTAATCAATTTTAGGGGTATACATTTGCGTCTTAAATACTATCTACAGATGATATATGCTTGGATACCTCGATTTACTGAAGTCAAATTTCAATATCAATCAAGACTATGCAACACCTCAACATATATGTTGGCATCACATTCGCTCGAAGGAAATTTCTCATTGGCAGTTATTTGTAATTTGTCCTCCTTTTTTATGAACTATTGTAAACGTTGAATCCTTTAATTAATATCATTTGTTGGCAAAAAAAGGACTCTGATTTTAGTACAAGCTGAAGACAACATACAAATGGGTATGTGATCCATTTGTACTCTTTTTCCCTTATCCAAGTTTTCTCCCATTAGGTTTTCTTGGTATGGTTTTTAATGAGGCAAATAAATCACATTACAACCAACCCAATTTGTTGCATAAAATCAAAAGGAGCCCACTTAAAACTGATCCAAATTGGCGTTATCAAGATGTCACATTCATAGCAAAAATAAGAGTTAATGATCAAGGTCTTTCAGTATTCAAATTTTAACCAATTTAATGATGTAGGCTCCTCCTATTACGCCTCCTAACAGTATAAATAGGGGATTCTAGTTATAAACTTAATCATTCAACTTTTCAAATAAAAACAAATTCTTTTCTTAAGTTTGAGAGTGATTCTCTTCTTAATCTAATTGTTGGTGTGTAATATCCTTCAGTCAACATTTAGTAGCCTTAGTGTGTAATATCTAAGCTACTATCTTATGTAAATCAGTAGTCTTTCCGCAGCTGTTGTATGACCCTTCAATCCACAACCTCGCAACAGATTGAGTTTAACAGATTGAATTTTGATTCAATCTGTTGCAAAGCCTATCTCAACCGCATTCAGAAATGCATTCCTTAGGAGGTTCGCATCATTTGGTATCAGAGCACACTTCTAATCGATTATCCCTATCCCTCATCTCTATATCTCTGCATGTCCATCTGCTTAGATTGCATTAGGTTGTGTATCAGTTTGCATCAGTTGATTAATCGAAAAAACCAATTCATAAAATTTCATTGTTGTTTTATCCAATATTACATCAGTTTATCACATCAAAATCGACCCCAACCCATTGCCTTTTCACATTAGAAAATAACACACTCGCAACTCTTCATCTTCCATGAATTTTTTTTTTCAAAATAGGTACTTTTAACACATTTCTTAAGTGTATTTGTAGCTATGTCAGGAGGAAATCATACTTCAGAAACACCAAACTTGTTAATGGAGGCTTTAGTAGCAGAAATGAAGAAAGCATTACAAATAGAGCTGGAAGCCATTCATTTGCGGCTTGATGATGTTCAGAACAATAGTAACACTGAAGGAGGTCCAAGGAGAACTAGGAATCCCTTTAGACATGGTCATATTGAAGAAACAAAAGCCTACTATAGCCGTGGCAGTGAAGGGAGTAGGAGAACCCAAAGGAGGCATAGGCGTGTAAGAGAAGACGGTCAGCCTCCTTAGGAGGTCTTAAACTTAAGATACCATCAGTTTATGGCAAAAATGATCCAGACACTTACCTGGGATGGGAGAAGAAGATCGAGCTGGTGTTTGATTGTCAACACTATTCCGAGCTCAACAAGGTCCGTGTAGCTGCTACTGAGTTTTATGAGTATGCACTCAGCTGGTGGGATCAAGTGCTGACTTCCAGAAGACGTAATGATGAGTATCCAGTAGAAACATGGGCTGAGATGAAATCTATAATGAGGATAAGGTTTGTGCCCAGCCATTACCACCGTGAACTTCACCAAAAGCTAAGGATACTCAATCAAGGTTGCCGGAGTGTTGAGGACTATTACAAGGAGTTGGAAACCCTCATGATCAGGGTAGACATTTCAGAAGACAGAGAAGCTACTATGGCAAGATTTGTAGGAGGACTTAACCGTGACATTCAAGATAGAATGGAGCGGGAACATTATATGGAGCTAGAGGAAATGTTGCACAAAGCTATACTGGTGGAACAACAGCTAAAGTACTATTACGCCAAGCTATGGAGAAGCTATGGAACAACAGACTAACGAGTTGCAATGACAAGTTAATGAGCTAATGGAGAAAGGCTACATAAGAGAGAGCATGAATCTTTGTGCTGTGGCTGTTCTACTTGTGCCAAAGAAAGATGGTAGCTGGCGCATGTGTTTTGATTGTAGAGCAATCAACAACATTACGGTAAAGTATCGCCATCCAATCCCTAGGTTAGATGACATGCTTCATGAATTGCATGGTTCCAGAATCTTTTCTAAGATAGATCTTAAGAGTGGGTACCATCAAATATGCATGACGGAAGGAGATGAATGGAAAACTGCATTTAAAACTAAGCATGGATTATATGAATGGTTAGTCATGCCATTTGGCTTAACAAATGCACCTAGTACTTTCATGAGGTTGATGAATCATGTTCTTAGAGCATTCATAGGAGTCTTTGTTGTAGTATTGACATCTTAATCTACAACAAGAATCTAGATGAGCATGCTAGTCATTTGACATCGGTTCTGAGTGTTCTTACAAAAGAAAAGCTATATGCCAATCTTAAGTAATGCACTTTTTGTAGAGATAACATTGTGTTCCTAGGCTTTGTTATAAGTGCAGATGGTATTAAGGTTGATGAGGAGAAGGTCAAAGCTATTAAGGAATGGCCAAGTCCAAAAACAGTAGGGGAAGTGAGAAGTTTCGATGGGCTAGCTGGCTTCTATAGAACTTTTCAAGGATTTTAGCACTATTGCTGCCCCACTTACGGAAGTAATCAAGAAAGACATAGGATTCAAATGGGGACAAGCTCAAGAAAGCTCATTCCAAGCTTTGAAAGAAAAGCTTACACATGCACCTCTTCTATCTTTACCTGATTTTCTTAAAACCTTTGAGATAGAATGTGATGCTTCTGGTATAGGTATTGGAGCTGTTTTGATGCAGGATAAGAAACCTATAGCCTATTTCAGTGAGAAGCTTGGAGGAGCAACCCTCAACTATCCAACCTACGAAAAGGAATTGTATGCCTTAGTCTTTTACAAACTTGGCAACACTACTTGTGGCCTAAGGAGTTCGTGATTCACAGTGATCATGAGTCACTCAAGCACTTAAAGGGCCAACATAAGCTGAACAAAAGGCATGCACGGTGGGTTGAGTTCATAGAAACATTTCTGTATGTCATTAAATACAAACAAGGTAAAGAGAATGTTGTGGCAGATGCATTGTCACGGAGGTATGCCTTAATCTCTACTCTTGATGCTAAGTTGTTAGGTTTTGAACAACTTAAAGAGCTATATGAAACTGATCCTGAATTTAAAGATGTATACATTGCTAGCAAAAAGTTTGCTTCAGGAAAATACTATCGACATGAAGGATTCCTATTTTATGATAATAGATTATGTGTGCCTAACTGTTCTATTCGAGACTTGTTAGTTAGGGAAGCTCATGGAGGAGGACTGATGGGGCATTTTGGAGTTGCCAAAACTCTTAAAGTAATGCAAGATCATTTCCATTGGCCACACATGAAGAGAGACGTAGAAAGAATCTGTGCAAGGTGTGTTACATGCAAACAGGCTAAGTCTAAGGTTCAACCCCACGGTTTGTACAGTCCTTTACCCTTTCCTACTCAAACATGGATTGACATATCAATGGACTTTGTAGTTGGTTTGCCTAGAACTAAGATAGGAAAATATTCTATCTTTGTTGTGGTTGATAGATTCTCTAGGATGGCTCATTTTATAGCATGTCACAAGACTGGTGATGCATTGCATATAGCCAATCCGTTCTTTAAAGAGGTAGTTTGCTTGCATGAAATCCCTAGGACCATAGTTTCTGATAGAGACACTAAGTTCTTGAGTTATTTTTGGAAAACTCTTTGGTCTAAGTTAGGAACTAAGTTGCTGTTTTCTACAACATGTCACCCACAAACGGATGGTCAAACTAAAGTAGTTAATAGAACCTTGTCTACTTATTGCATGCATTAATCAAACAAAATCTTAGAATATGGGAAGAATGTTTACAACATGCTGAAATTGCATATAACCATTTTGTACACTCTGCTTCTTAGTATTCTCCTTTTCAAATTGTTTACGGTTTCAATCCTTTATTTCCTTTGGATCTAACCCCTTTCCCTTTAAGTGAAAGAGCTAGTATTGTTGGAAAAAGAAAAGCTGAGATTGTTAAACAGATCCATAAGAATGCAAGGAAGAATATTGAGGCCAGAACCCAACAATATGCAAGAAAGGACAACAAAGGAAGATGTGAAATGGTATTTGAGGTGCGAGACCTTGCGTGGGTTCACTTGAGGAAATAAAGATTTCCAGCTGAAAGGAAATCCAAACTTATGCCCAGAATTGATGAACCTTTCAAGATAGTTCATAAGATCAGCAACAACGCCTACAAAATTCATCTTCAAGGTAAGTATAATGTGAGTTCAAGCTTCAATGTTTCTGTTCTTATGCCTTTCATTGGAGATGAACCACATTTGAGGTCAAATCCTTTTCAAGAGGAGAGGGATGATACGAGGATGGAAAACAAACAAAAGGAGAAGCTCAAGGCTAGGAATGAACCAGTGGAACATGAAGAAACTCTTGCACTACCAACTGGACCATTAACCCGAGCCAAGGCCAAGAAACTCAAAGAGGTGATCAGCAGCCTGCTCAACAAGGTGAATGCACAAAAAATTCACTTGGGCTTGAATGGAGAAGTGCCTAAAAGCACTCTGATTTTAGTGCAAGCTGAAGACAACATACAAATGGGTATGCGATCCATTTGTACTCTTTTTCCCTTATACAAGTTTTCTCCCATTGGGTTTTCTTGGTAAGGATTTTAATGAGGCAAATGAATCACATGAAAGAATATTGAGATTAGAGAGGAGAAATGTGAAGAATTGAATCCAGAAACTCAAAGAAAAGAATGAGAACATGAGAAAATGTCTTAGACTTCTGGAGAAGAATCTCCTAAGAGTTCTATCATACATTGAGTCTTTACAGCCCTTTTATAGAGGATTTACAATGTGAACACAAAAGAAAACGAATTCAAACTTGTGGATGAGCTTGAATAGAGGAGGAGCTTGTCAACAACCAATGAGAAGAGAGGGGAAGAGCTGCAGACTGACTCATGAACGTTTGGTGTGGTTACCAAGGCTGTGTGCAGCAGGCATGACTGTTTGGTGTGGTTACCAAGACTGTGTGCAGCATGGACATGTCCTTTTCACCTTGATTCTTCTCCCAAGGCAGCTATTTAACCATTTTAACCATGTGGTTAATAATAACTCCTCCTTTTTCTTTTCCCTTGTTATTCAAACTGAATTTCGTGCTCACACTTGCCTTGTAGGTCAAGATAGGTCTTATTTGATTTTCCTATGTCAATACTCCCCCTCAAGCTAAAGACTTTGGAATCACCCTAAAGTCTTAAGCTTGGGAACCCAAGGCAACACCTCATTAAAAACCTTATTAAGGAAAACCACTTGGGACAAAACCTTAATAAGGGAAAAGAGTGTGTTGCTCTTGGATTAGGAGACCTTTGATCATGGATGTGATAAATCAACAAGCCCAAGTTTGCTAAAGATGTTCTTGCAAACTTTGATACTTGCTGCCTTTGTGAAGATGTCAGCTAGTTGGTCTTCACTCTTTGTATAACATGGCAGAATGGTTCCATCTTGAACTTTCTCTCTAACCTTATGGCAATCGATCTCTATGTGCTTGGTCCTCTCGTGAAACACTGAGTTTGAAGCTATGTGAATGGCTGCCTGATTATCACAATGGAAGGTAATTGGCCCTGGTTGTTCAATACCAAAGTCTTTCAAGAGTGCTTTGAGCCAAGTTACTTCATTTGTCAGCTTCCTCATAGCCCTATATTCTGCTTCAGCACTAGAACATGATACCACCTTCTGCTTCTTTGTCTTCCAAGTGACTAAGTTCCCACCAACGAAGGTGCAATACCCAGTGGTTGATTTCCTATCCACCCTATCACCAGCCCAATCCGCATCACAATATCCGACAATCTCAGTGTTCCCATTCTTGCCCATCCATATGCCTTGACCAGGAGATCCTTTGATGTATCTAAGGATCCTTTCTACCATGCTCCAATGATATACAGTAGGTTTTTGCATATGTTGACTCACTTGATTCACAGCAAAACACAAGTCTGGTCGTGTGAGGGTGAGGTAGATCAGCTTCCCAACTAGTCTCCTATACTGAGAAACATCCTTAAATAACTCATCAGCTTTCTCCCCCTTTCCATTGACCTTGTAGCCATCTTCAAGAGGAGTTTTGGCTGGTTTAGCCCCAAGTTTTCCCCTGTCTGTCAACAGATCAAGAGCATACTTTCTTTGGGATAGAAAGAGCCCTTCCTTAGACCGACACACTTCAATACCCAAGAAGTACTTCAACTCTCCAAGATCCTTGATGTCAAATGATCTGTTTAAGAAGGCCTTTGTGGACTGAATTCCTTCCTTATCATCTCCTGTGATGATAAGGTCATCCACATAAACCAAGACCGCCACGATTCCTTTGGAGTTTTGACGAGTGAACAAAGTATGATCTGAATGGGATTTCCTAAACCCATTATCAGTAAGTGTGGAGCTTAATTTGTGATACTTCAGATTCAATTCTTCACATTTCTCCTCTATAATCTCAATATTCTTTCACAGCCTCCTCTACAACCGTTTCCTCTTCCATTTGGTGGATAGGTTCCTCTATACCCACTTCCAAGTCGTCTTGTTCTTGGTTTTGGGCCATAGCTTCTTCTTGGATTGGAGTTGCTTCTTGAGTTACCGCTCCTTGTTCATTCTCTTGGGTATCTTGTGAACTACTTGGGGTTCTTGCTTCTTCTTGTCTTGAATCCTTTGGCACATCATTTCCCAAATGATTCAAGAGAAACCTCAAACTCGTAGCCAAATCAGAAGGTGACCTTGAGAGATCCTTCAATCCTTCCCAATCTTTCTGATCATAATAGCTTTGTTCTTCTATGAACTTGACATCTCTAGACACATATGTCCTGTTGTTGCTCGGATCATAGCACTTATAACCCTTTTGTGTTGTCGAATATCCAAGGAACATACACTTGATGCTCTTTACCTCCAACTTGTGTCTTAGATCACCTGGAACATACACAAAGCACACACACCCAAATACACGTAAATGATCAATGGAGGTTTAGTTTTATTGAGTACCTCAAATGGGGATATGTCTTGCAAGACTTTGGTTGGAATCCGATTGATGAGGTAGCAAGCAACCAAGACTGCATCTCCCCAAAAACTTTTAGGAACATTGGTATGAAACATCATGGATCTTGCTACTTCCATTAAGTGTCGGTTCTTCCTTTCAGCAACTCCATTTTGTTGTGGTGTGTGTGGACAGCTAGTTTGATGTAGTATTCCATGTTTGTTTAGATGAGCTTTGAATCTTTGACTTGTGTATTCCCTCCATTATCTGATCTTAAAACTTTGATCTTGGCATTGAATTGATTAGTAACATAATTATGAAAGTTTATAAATGCCTCATAAACCCTATCTTTAGATGGAAGTAATGTAACCCATGTATATTTCGATTTCTCATCTATAAAGGTCACAAAGTATTTATTCCTATCTCTAGACATGCAAGGTGAGGTCCAAACATCGGAATGTACTAAATCAAAGCAATGCTCATAAATTGTAGACGATTTAGGGAAAACAACACGACAATGTTTGCCAAGAATACAAGCCTCACAAACTGAGTGATCATAAGCAACATTAGGCATTATTAAGCTTAAGGCACGAGCATGAGGATGTCCTAATCTAGCATGCCATAAGACATCTTTATTAGCAAAAACACAGGATTTGAAAGCTAAGGAATCCGAATTGCTTGGAGGAGTGTCCTCAAGAACATAGAGCTCATTTTGAGTCCCACCACTTCCAAGTATCTTACCACTCTTAATATCCTGAAAGTAAACATTGTTAGGTCCAAAAGTAACATTGCAATTCAGGTCTTTAGTAGCCCTTTTGACCGAAACTAGGTTAGACTTAAACTTAGGTACAAAGAAAGCAGTACTTTCTTTGTGAAATAGTCTTAATTTTCGGGTTCCTTCAATTGGAATACTCTTACCATCAGCTATAGTTACTTGTCCTAGACATGGTTCAATGTTCTTTAACAACCTAGCATTGCTAATCATATGGTGAGAAGCACCTGAATCCACTACCAACTTATGATCTGGTTTATCAAGCGATTTATGGGAGTAGAGTGTGATACCGGAGAGTTTTGAGGCATAGGCCTTGATGAGATCCTCCAAGTCACTCTTCTTAACATACTCCATGGATACATTCATAGCTAGCTCCCCTCCTTGGTTGGATGAACTTGCCGGTTCAGTCACAACCTTTTGAGAGATGTTAGCCTTTGAATCCTTGAACCGGTTTGGCTTGAGATGAGGATGAAGTATCCAGCACTTGTCCTTGATGTGGCCATTCCTCTTACAATGTTCACACATCACACTCTTCCTATCCTCTTGCTTAAACACGCTTTTGTTGGCCATGACTAGTTCTCCTTTACCACCAAACAAACCAATGTTGCCTTGCTCCTTTTGAATCCGTGAGCACACCTCTTCGAAATCAGGGAGTTTTGGCTCTCTTAGGATGGACTTAATCACATCCTTAAAGGCTGGATTTAGGTTGAGAAGGAGCCCAAATATCTTGTCTTGTTCCTTCCTTTCATTAAGCACCTTTGGATCCATAGAACTTGGTCTCAACATGTCAAGTTCGGACCATGTTGATTGGAACTTGCCTAAGAACTTTGTGAACTCCATATCCTCTTGGTGTAGATCATTGAGAGCCTTCTTAACCTCATACACACGGCTGAGGTTTGAAACATCCCCATACACCCTCTTGAGAGTGTCCCAAAGAGACTTGGCGGTTTCACAATGTGAATAAGCTTCAAGAATGGATGGGTCCAATGAATTTTGGAGGAATCCAAGGACTGATTGATCTTCTTGGAACCACCTAGCTTCTTCTTTTCTTGTTGCCTCATCCTTCTTCTCTTTTGGATCATCTATAGATGGAGTATTATCCTCCAAGATGTAATTCCAAAGTCCTTTGCCACAAATGGCTGTCTTGATGGTTCTTGACCATAATGTGTAGTTCAAGCCTTTGCGAACTACTGGTATCACCGTAGGTTTCAGGCTGGAACTGATTTGAACTGTATCCTCCATTGTTAGGCTTTGAAGAGCTCAAAGGAGGCAGCTTTTATGGTTGAATAAAACTGTGAGTTTTTTAGTTTAAAAGCTGAGAGATTTTTGACAGAATTTTAGATTAGAAACTGAGAGATTTGAGTAGAAAATATAAGAAAATGATCTTATGCTCTGATACCATGAAAGAATATTGAGATTAGAGAGGAGAAATGTGAAGAATTGAATCCAGAAACTCAAAGAAAAGCATGAGAAGATGAGAAAATGTCGTAGACTTTTGGAGAAGAATCTCCTAAGAGTATATTCATACATTGAGTCTTTACAGCCCTTTTATAGAGGATTTACAATGTGAACACAAAAGAAAACGAATTCAAACTTGTGGATGAGTTTGAATAGAGGAGGAGCCTGTCAACAACCAATGAGAAGAGAGGGGAAGAGCTGCAGACTGTCTCATGACTGTTTGGTGTGGTTACAGAGACTGTGTGCAGCATGGACATGTCCTTTTGACCTTGATTCTTCTCCCAAGGCTGCTATTTAACCATTTTAACCATGTGGTTAATAATAACTCCCTCCTTTTTCTTTTCCCTTGTTATTCAAACTGAATTTCGTGCTCACACTTGCCTTGTAGGTCAAGATAGGTCTTATTTGATTTTCCTATGTCAATATCACATTACAACAAACCCAATTTGTTCTTTAAAATCAAAAGGAGCCCACTTAAAACTGGTCCAAATTGGTGTCATCAACGGGGAGGGAAAGTGTCTACATTCATAGTCAAAAATAAGAGTTAATGTAGTCAAGGTCTTGGTCAAGTCTTCCCTTGTAATTTTAACAAATTTAATGTTGTAGGCTCCTCCTATTACGCCTCCTAACAGTATAAATAGGTGCTTTCAGTTGTAAACTTAATCATTCAACTTTTCAAATAAAAACAAATTCTTTTCTTAAGTTTGAAAGTGATTCTCTTCTTAATATGATTGTTGGTGTGTAATATCCTTCAGTCAACATTTAGTAGCCTTAGTGTGTAATATCTAAGCTACTATCTTAGGTAAATCAGTAGTCTTCCCGTAGCTACAGTGTGACCCTTCAATCCACAACCTTTGAACATATTGAATTTCGATTCAATCTGTTGCAAAGCCTATCTCAACCACATTTAGAAGTGCATTCCTTGGGAGGTTCACATCAGCAAAGGTTTAAAAGTGAAGCATAACGCATGGCATCATGCAGTTTGGGATAGATTGGATTACTTGGAGGCTTTGTTGTAGGTATTTTGGTCTTATATTTTGTCAAAATATAGAAATTGAGCTAGCTTAACGTGGGCTTGGGATTCGTGTCATTCTGAACTCTAAATCAAAAGTTACAAATGATTTAGTGCGGACATTTCAAG
This sequence comes from Pugionium cornutum, assembly GCA_018901935.1. Taxonomy (NCBI): domain Eukaryota; kingdom Viridiplantae; phylum Streptophyta; class Magnoliopsida; order Brassicales; family Brassicaceae; genus Pugionium; species Pugionium cornutum. Next base: position 21,462,814 of record CM032159.1, read on the forward strand.
TTGATCGCCTAATTAAAATGATCATTCTAAGCTGATCATTGGTGCTCCTTGAGTAAAGGCATATAAATTGAGCATAATGGCATCACGTAATTTGGGATACATTGGATTACTTTGAGGGTTTGTCCTAGCTCTTTCAGTCTCACATATTGTCACAATACTAAAAATTGAGCTAGATTAAAGTGGGCATTGGATTCATGTCATTTTGAGCTATAAATCAAATATTAAAGTCGATTTAGTGCGGACATGTTAAGTTGATCAGCCAGTTAAAATGATCATTCTAAACTGATCATTGGTGCTCATTGAGAAAGAGTTTACAAATGAGGCATAATGCATGACATCACACAATTTGGGATAGATTGGATTACTTGGAGGCTTTGTCATAGTTATTTCGGTCTTAAATTTTGTCACAATATAGAATATTGAGCTAGCTTAACATGGATATTGGATTCGTGTCACTCTGAACTCTAAATCAAATGTTACAGATGTTTTAGTGTGGACATGTCAACTTGATTGTCTAGTTAAAATGGTCATTCTATACTGATCATTGGTCCTCCTTGAGTAAAGGCTTATAAATGAAGCATAATGCATGGCAGCAAACAGTTTGGGATAGCTTGGATTACTTGGAGGTTTGTCATAGCTATTTAAGTCTTCTATTTCATCACTATATGGAAATTAGAGCTCGCTTAATATGGGCGTTGGATTCATGTCATTCTGAATTCTAAATCAAAAGTTATGGGCGATTTAGTGCGGACATGTCAAGTGAATCGCCTAGTTAAAATAATCGTTCTAAACTGATCATTGGTGCTCCTTCAGTAAAGGCTTATAAGTGGAGCATAATGGCATCACGTAATTTGGGATACATTGGATTACTTGGAGGCTTTGTCGTAACTCGTTCTGTCTCAAATATTGACATAATATTGAAATTGAACTAGATTAACGTGTGCGTTGGATTAATATCATTTTGAATTATAAATCAAATAGTAAAGACAATTTAGTGCGGACATGTCAAGTTGATCAGCTAGATAAAATGATCATTGGTGCTCATTGAGCAAAGGTCTGCAAATAATGTATAATGCATGGCATCACATAGTTTGGGATAGACTTGATTATTTGGAGGTTTTGTCATAGCTATTTCGGACATCAATTTTATCACAATATAGAATATTGACCTAGCTTAACGTGGGCATTGGATTCATGTCATCCTGAACTCTAAATCAAAAGTTATGGACGATTTAGTGTAGACATGTCAAGGTTATCGGCCAGTTAAAATGATCATTATAAACTGATCATTGGTGTTCCTTGAGTAGAGGCTTATAAATGGAGCATAATCCATGGCATCACGTAGTTTGAGATAGATTGGATTACTTGGAGACTTTGTCGCAGCTATTTCGATCTAAAATTTTGTTGCAATATAGAAAATCGAGCAAGCTTAACGTGGGCATTGGATTCATGCCATTCTGCCTGTAAATCAAGAGTTAGGAACAATTTAGTGCTGACATGTCAAGTTTATCGGCTAGTGAAATTGAACATTCTAAAGTAATAATTGGTTCCCATTAAGCAAAAGTTTACAAATGAAGAATAATGTATGGCATCACGCTGTTTGGATAGATTGGATAACTTGGAGGCTTTTTCCTAGCTATTTAAGTCATAAATTTCATCACAATATAGAAAATTGAGCGAGCTCAACGTGGGCGTTGGATTCGTGTCATTTTGAACTCTAAATCAAAAGTTACGGATGATTTAGTGCGTACATGTCAAGTTGATCGGCCAGTTAAAATAATCATTATAAACGGACGATTGGTGCTCCTTGAGTAAAGGTTTACAAATGGAGCATAAACCATGGCATCACACAGTTTGGGATACATTGGATTTTTTGGAGGCTTTGTCGTAGCTCTTTCTGTCTCAAATATTGTGAAAATATTGAAAATTGAGCTAGATTAACGTGGGCGTTGGATTCATGTCATTCTGAACTCTAAATCAAAAGTTACGGACGATTTAGTGCAGAAATGTCAAGTTGATCGGCCAGTTAAAATGATCATTCTAAACTGATTATTGGTGCTCCTTGAGTAAAGGCTTATAAATGGAGCATAATCCATGACATTACGCTGTTTGGGAAAGATTGGATTTCTTGATGGTTTTGTCATAGCTATTTCGGTCTAAAATTTTGCCACAATATAGAAAATTAAGCAAGGTTAACATGGGCATTGGATTCATGTCATTCTGAACACTAAATCAAAAGTTACAGGCAATTCAGTGCTGACATGTCAAGTTTATTGGCTGTTAAATTGAACATTCTAAACTAATCATTGGTGTTCATTGAGCAAATGTTTAAAAATGAAGCATAATGCATGACATCATGCATTTTTGGGATATATTGGATTATTTGGAGGCTTTGCCGTAGCTATTCCGGTCTTATATTTTTTCACAATATAGAAACTTGAGCTACCTTAACTTGGGTATTGGATTCGTGTCATTCTGAACTCTAAATCAAAAGTTACGTACGATTTAGTGTGAACATTTCAAGGGTTTCGGCCAGTTGAAATGATAATTTTAAACTGATCATTGGTGCTTCTTGAGTAAAGGCTTATAAATGGAGCGTAATGGCATCACGTAACTTGGGATACATTGGATTACTTGGAGGCTTTGTTGTAGCTCTTTCAGTCTCAAATATTGTCACAATATTGAAAATTGAGCTAGATTAACTTGGGCATTGGATTAATGTCATTTTGAGCTATAAATCAAATAGTAAAGACGATTTAGTGCCGACATGTCAAGTTGATCAGCTAGTTAAAATGATCATTCTAAACTGATCATTGGTGTTCATTCAGCAAAGGGTTAGAAATAAAACATAATGCATGGTATCACATAGTTTTGGATAGATTGGAATACTTGGAGACTTTGTCATAGCTATTTCGGTCTTAAATTTTGTCACAATATAGAATATTGACATAGCTTAACATGGATGTTGGATTCATGTCATTCTGAACTCTAAATCAAAAGTTATGGACGATTTAGTATGGAAATCTCAAGTTGATCGGCCAGTTAACAATATAGAAATCAAATATTAAAGATGATTTAATGCAGACATGTCAAGTTCATCAGCCCGTTAAAATGATCATTCTAAACTAATCATTGGAGCTCCTTGAGTAAAGGCTTATAAATGGAGCATAATCCATGGCATCACGTAGTTTGAGACAGATTGGATTACTTGGAGGCTTTGTCGTACCTATTTCGTCCTAAAATTTTGTAACAATATAGAAAACTGATCGGCCAGTTAACAATATACAAAACTGATTTAGTGCGAACATTTCAAATTGATCGGCCAGTTAAAACAATCATTCTAAACTGATCATTGGTTTTCCTTGAGTAAAGGCTTATAGATGAAGCATAATACATGACATCATGCAGTTTGGAATGCATTGGATTATTTGGAGGTTTTGTTGTAGCTATTTCTGTCTCAAATGTGGTCACAATAGTGAAAATTGAGATAGATTAACGTGGGCGGTAAATTCGTGTCATTCTGAACTCTAAATCAAAAGTTATAAACGATTTAGTGCATACATCTCAAATCGATCTGCCAATTAAAATGATCATTCTTAACTAATCATAGGTGCTCCTTGAGTAAAGGCTTAGAAATGAATCATAATTCATGGCATCACGTAGTTTGAGATATATTGGGTTACTTGAAGGCTTTGTTGTAGCTATTTCAATCTTAAATTTTATAAAAATACTGATAATCGAGCAAGCTTAACGTGGGCATTGGATTCATATCATTCTGCCTCTAAATCAAAATTTAGGGAAAATTTAGTGCTGACATGTCAAGTTTATCGGCTTGTTAAATAAAACATTCTAAAGTAATCATTGGTGCCCATTGAAGAAAGTTTTACAAATGAAGCATAATTCATGGCATCACGCAGATTGGATAGATTAGATTACCTGGAGGTTTTGTCATAATTATTTAAGTCGTAAATTTCATCACATTGAGCTAGCTAAACGTGGGCGTTGGATTCGTGTCATTCTAAACTATAAATCATAAGTTGCGGACGATTTAGTGAATACATGTCAATTTGATCGGACAGTTAAAATAATCATTCTAAATTGACGATTGGTGCTCCTTGTGAAAAGGCTAATAAATGGAGCATAATCCATGGCATCACACGGTTTGGGATACATTGAATTTCTTGGAGGCTTGGTCATAGCTCTTTTCGTCTCAAAAATATTGTTTGAATATTGATGATTGAGCTAGATTAACGTGGGCGTTGGATTCCTGTCATTTTGAGCTCTAAATAATATGTTAAAGAGGATTTAGAGCAGAAATTTCAAGCTGATCAGCTAGTGAAAATGATCATTCTAAGCTGATCATTGGTGCTCATTGAGGAAAGGTTTAAAACTGAAGCATAATGCATGCATCACGCAGTTTGAGATAGATTGGAATACTTGGAGGGAGTCTTTGTTGTACCTGATTCGGTCTTAAATTATGTCACAATATAGAATATTGACCTAGCTTAACGTGGACGTTGGATTCATGTCATTCTAAACTCTAAATCAAAAGTTACGTACCATTTAGTGTAGAAATGTGAAGTTGAACGGCCTGTTAAAATGGTCATTCAAAACTGATCATTGGTGCTCCTTGAGTAAAGGCTTATAAATGGAGCATTATCCATGACATTACGCTTTGGGAAAGATTGGATTTCTTGATGGTTTTGTCATAGCTATTTCGGTCTAAAATTTTGCCACAATATAGAAAATTAAGCAAGGTTAACATGGGCATTGGATTCATGTTATTCTGAACACTAAATCAAAAGATATAGACGATTTAGTGCTGACATGTCAAGTTTATTGGCTGTTAAATTGAACATTCTAAACTAATCATTGGTGCTCGTTGAGCAAAGGTTTAAAAATGAAGCATAATGCATGGCATCATGCATTTTGGGATATATTGGATTATTTGGAGGCTTTGTCGTACCTATTCCGGTCTTATATGTTGTCACAATATAAAAACTTGAGCTAGCTTAACTTGGGTATTGGATTCGTGTTATTCTGAACTCTAAATCAAAAGTTACGTATGATTTAGTGTGAACATTTCAAGGGTTTCGGCCAGTTAAAATGATAATTCTAAACTGATCATTGGTGCTCCTTGAGTAAAGGCTTATAAATGGAGCGTAATGGAGACACGTAACTTGGGATACATTGGATTACTTGGAGGCTTTGTCGTGCTCTTTCAGTCTCAAATATTGTCATAATATTGAACATTGAGCTTGATTAACTTGGGCATTGGATTAAGGTCATTTTGAGCTATAAATCAAATAGTAAAGACGATTTAGTGCCGACATGTCAAGTTGATCAGCTAGTTAAAATGATCATTCTAAACTGATCATTGGTATTCATTCAGCAAAGGGTTAGAAATAAAACATAATGCATGGCATCACATAGTTTTGGATAGATTGGAATACTTGGAGGCTTTGTCATAGCTATTTCGGTCTTAATTTTGTCACAATATAGAATATTGACATAGCTTAACATGGGTGTTGGATTCTTGTCATTCTGAACTCTAAATCAAAAGCTACAGACGATTTAGTATGGAAATCTCAAGTTGATCGGCCAGTTAACAATATAGAAATCAAATATTAAAGATGATTTAATGTAGACATGTCAAATTCATCAGCCCGTTAAAATGATCATTCTAAACTGATCATTGGAGCTCCTTGAGTAAAGGCTTATAAATGGAGCATAATCCATGGCATCACGTAGTTTGAGACAGATTGGATTACTTGGAGGCTTTGTCGTACCTATTTCGGCCTAAAATTTTGTACCAATATAGAAAACTGATCGGCCAGTTAACAATATAGAAAACTGATTTAGTGCGAATATTTCAAATTGATCATTCTAAACTGATCATTGGTTCTCCTTGAGTAAAGGCTTATAGATGAAGCATAATACATGACATCACGCAGTTTGGAATGCATTGGATTATTTCGAGGTTTTGTTATAGCTATTTCTGTCTCAAATGTGGTCAGAATATTGAAAATTGAGCTAGATTAACGTGGGCGGTAAATTCATGTCATTCTGAACTCTAAATCAAAAGTTATAGACGATTTAGTACATACATGTCAAATGGATCTACCAATTAAAATGATCATTCTTAACTGATCATAGGTGCTCCTTGAGTAAATGCTTAGAAATGAATCATAATTCATGGCATCACGCAGTTTGAGATATATTGGGTTACTTGAAGGCTTTGTCGTAGCTATTTCAATCTTAAATTTTATACAAATATTGATAATCGAGCAAGCATAACGTGACCATTGGATTCATATCATTCTGCCTCTAAATCAAAATTTAGGGACAATTTATTGCTGACATGTCAAGTTTATCAGCTTGTTAAAATTGAACATTCTAAAGTAATCATTGGTGCCCATTGAAAAAAGTTTTACAAATGAAGCATAATGCATGGCATCACGCAGTTTGGATAGATTAGATTACCTGGAGGCTTTGTCATAATTATTTAAGTCATAAATTTCATCACATTGAGCTAGCTAAACGTGGGCGTTGGATTTGTGTCATTCTAATCTATAAATCATTAGTTATGGATGATTTAGTGCATACATGTCAATTTGATCGGATAGTTAAAATAATCATTCTAAAGTGACGATTGGTGCTCCTTGTGTAAAAGCTAATAAATGGAGCATAATCCATGGCATCACACTGTTTGGGGTATATTGAATTTCTTGGAGGTTTGGTCGTAGCTCTTTCCGTCTCAAATATTGTTTGAATATTGAGGATTGAGCTAGATTAACGTGGGCATTTGATTCATGTCATTTTGAGCTCTAAATAATATGTTAAAGAGGATTTAGAGCAGAAATTTTAAGTTGATCAGGTAGTTAAAATGATCATTCTAAGCTGATCATCGGTGCTCATTGAGCAAAGGTTTAAAACTGAAGCATAATGCATGCATCACGTAGTTTGAGATAGATTGGAATACTTGGAGGGAGTCTTTGTTGTACCTGATTCGGTCTTAAATTATGTCACAATATAAAATATTGACCAAGCTTAACGTGGATGTTGGATTCATGTCATTCTAAACTCTAAATCAAAACTTACGTATGATTTAGTATAGAAATGTGAAGTTGAACGGCCTGTTAAATTGGTCATTCAAAACTGATGATTGGAGCTCCTTGAGTAAAGGCTAATAAATGGAGCATAATCCATGACATTAAGCTGTTTGGGAAAGATTGGATTTCTTGAAGGTTTTGTCATAGCGATTTCGGTCTAAAATTTTTCCACAATATAGAAAATTAAGCAAGGTTAACATGGGCATTGGATTCATGTCATTCCGAACACTAAATCAAAATTAAAAGGCGATTTAGTGCTGACATGTCAAGTTTATTGGCTGTTAAATTGAACATTCTAAACTAATCATTGGTGCTCATTGAGCAAAGGTTTAAAAATGAAGCATAATGCATGGCATCATGCATTTTGGGATATATTGGATTATTTTGAGGCTTTGTCGTAGCTATTCCGGTCTTATATTTTGTCACAATATAGAAATTTGAGCTAGCTTAACTTGGGTATTGGATTCGTGTCATTCTGAACTCTAAATCAAAAGTTACGTACGATTTAGTGTGAACATTTCAAGGGTTTCAGCCAGTTAAAATGATAATTCTAAACTGATCATTGGTGCTCCTTGAGTAAAGGCTTATAAATGGAGCGTAATGGCATCACGTAACTTGGGATACATTGGATTACTTGGAAGCTTTGTCGTAGCTCTTTCAGTCTCAAATATTGTCACAATATTGAAAATTGAGCTAGATTAACTTGGGAATTGGATTAATGTCATTTTGAGCTATAAATCAAATAGTAAAGACGATTTAGTGCCGACATGTCAAGTTGATCAGCTAGTTAAAATGATCATTCTAAACTGATCATTGGTGCTCATTCAGCAAAGGGTTAGAAATAAAACTTAATGCATGGCATCACATAGTTTTGGATAGATTGGAATACTTGGAAGCTTTGTCATAGCTATTTCGGTCTTAAATTTTGTCACAATATAGAATATTGACATAGCTTAACATGGGTGTTGGATTCATGTCATTCTGAACTCTAAATCAAAAGCTACAGACGATTTAGTATGGAAATCTCAAGTTGATAGGCCAGTTAACAATATAGAAATCAAATATTAAAGATGATTTAATGCAGACATGTCAAGTTCATCAGCCCGTTAAAATGATCATTCTAAACTGATCATTGGAGCTCCTTGAGTAAAGGCTTATAAATGGAGCATAATCCATGGCATCACGCAGTTTGAGACAGATTAGATTACTTGGAGGCTTTGTCGTACCTATTTTGGCCTAAAAGTTTGTAACAATATAGAAAACTGATCGGCCAGTTAACAATATAGAAAACTGATTTAGTGCGAATATTTCAAATTGATCGGCCAGTTAAAATGATTATTCTAAACAGATCATTGGTTCTCCTTGAGTAAAGGCTTTTAGATGAAGCATAATACATGACATCACGCAGATTGGAATGCACTGGATTATTTGGAGGTTTTGTTGTAGCTATTTCTGTCTCAAATGTGGTCACAATATTGAAAATTGAGCTAGATTAACGTGGGCGGTAAATTCGTGTTATTCTGAACTCTAAATCAAAGGTTATAGATGATTTAATGCATACATGTCAAATGGATCTGCCAATTAAAATGATCATTCTTAACTGATCATAGGTGCTCCTTGAGTAAAGGCTTAGAAATGAATCATAATTCATGGCATCACGCAGTTTGAGATATATTGGGTTACTTGATGGCTTTGTCGTAGCTATTTCAATCTTAAATTTTATAAAAATATTGATAATCAAGCAAACTTAACGTGGGCATTGGATTCATGTCATTTCTGCCTCTAAATCAAAATTTAGGGACAATTTAGTGCTGACATGTCAAGTTAATCGGCTTATTAAAATTGAACATTCTAAAGTAATCATTGGTGCCCATTGAAGAAAGTTTTACAAATGAAGCATAATGCATGGTATCACGCAGTTTGGGTAGATTAGATTACCTGGAGACTTTGTCATAATTATTTAAGTCATAAATTTCATCACATTGAGCTAGCTAAACGTGGGCGTTGGATTCGTGTCATTCTAAACTATAAATCATAAGTTACGGACGATTTAGTGCATACATGTCAATTTGATGGGACAGTTAAAATAATCATTCTAAAGTGACGATTGGTGCTCCTTGTGTAAAGGCTAATAAATGGAGCATAATCCATGGCATCACACGGTTTGGGATACATTGAATTTCTTGGAGGCTTGGTAGAGCTCTTTCCGTCTCAAATATTGTTTGAATATTGACGATTGAGCTAGATTAATGTGGCTGTTGGATTCATGTCATTTTGAGCTCTAAATAATATGTTAAAGAGGATTTAGAGCAGAAATTTCAAATTGATCAGCTAGTTAAAATGATCATTCTAAGCTGATCATTGGTGCTCATTGAGCAAAGGTTTAAAACTGAAGCACAATACATGCATCACGCAGTTTGAGATAGATTGGAATACTTGGAGGGAGTCTTTGTTGTACCTGATTCGGTCTTAAATTATGTCACAATATAGAATATTGACCTAGCTTAACATGGATGTTGGATTCATGTCATTCTAAACTCTAAATCAAAAGTTACGTACGATTTAGTGTAGAAATGTGAAGTTGAACGGTCTGTTAAAATGGTCATTCAAAACTGATCATTGGAGCTCCTTGAGTAAAGGCTTATAAATGGAGCATAATCCATGACATTACGCTGTTTGGGAAAGATTGGCTTTCTTGAAGGTTTTGTCATAGCTATTTCGGTCTAAAATTTTGCCACAATATAGAAAATTAAGCAAGGTTAACATGGGCATTGGATTCATGTCATTCTGAACACTAAATCAAAAGTTTCAAATGATTTAGTGTTGACATGTCAAGTTTATTGGCTGTTAAATTGAAAATTCTAAACTAATCATGGTGCTCACTGTGCAAAGGTTTAAAAATGAAGCATAATGCATGGCATCATGCATTTTGGGATATATTTGACTATTTGGAGGCTTTGCCGTAGCTATTCTGGTCTTATATTTCGTCACAATATAAAAACTTGAGGTAGCTTAACTTGGGTATTGGATTCGTGTCAATCTGAACTCTAAAGCAAAAGTTACGTACGATTTAGTGCGAACATTTCAAGGGTTTCGGCCAGTTAAAATGATCATTCTAAACTGATCATTGGTGCTCCTTGAGTAAAGGCTTATAAATGGAGCGTAATGGCATCACGTAACTTGGGATACATTGGATTACTTGGAGGCTTTGTCATAGCTCTTTCAGTCTCAAATATTGTCACAATATTGAAAATTGAGCTAGATTAACTTGGGCATTGGATTAATGTCATTTTGAGCTATAAATCAAATAGTAAAGACGATTTAGTGCCGATATGTCAAGTTGATCAGCTAGTTAAAATGATCATTCTAAACTGATCATTGGTGCTCATTCAGCAAAGGGTTAGAAATAAAACATAATGCATGGCATCACATAGTTTTGGATAGATTGGAATACTTGGAGGCTTTTTCATAGCTATTTTGGTCTTAAATTTTGTCACAATATAGAATATTTACATAGCTTAACATGGGTGTTGGATTCATGTCATTCTGAACTCTAAATCAAAAGCTACAGATGATTTAGTATGGAAATCTCAAGTTGATCGGCCAGTTAACAATACAGAAATCAAATATTAAAGTTGATTTAATGCAGACATGTCAAGTTCATCAGCCAATTAAAATGATCATTCTAAACTGATCATTGGAGCTCCTTGAGTAAAGGCTTATAAATGGAGCATAATGACATCACGTAATTTGGGATACATTGGATTAATTGGAGGCTTTGTCGGAGCTCTTTTAATCTCAAATATTGTTGCAATATTTAAAATTGAGCTATAATAACGTGGGTATTGGATTAATGTGATTATGAGCTATAAATCAAATATTAAAGATGATTTAGTGCAGACATGTCAAGTTGAACAGCTAGTTAAAATGATCATTCTAAACTGATCATTCGTGCGCATTGAGCAAAGATTTACAGATGAGGCATAATGCATGGCATCACATAGTTTGGGATAGATTGTATTATTTGGAGGCTTTGTTATAGCTATTTCAGTCTTAAATTTTGTCAGAATATAGATTATTGACCTAGCTTAATGTGGGCGGTTGATTTATGTCATTCTGAACTCTAAATCAAAAGTTACGGATGATTTAGTGCGGAAATGTCAAGTTAATCGGCCAGTTAAAAAGATCATTCTAAACTGATCATTGGTGCTGCTTGAGTAAATGCTAATAAATGGAGCATAAAACCATGGCATCAAGCTGTTTGGGATACACTGGATTACTTGGAGGCTTTGTTATAGCTCTTTCCGTCACCAATATTGTCACAATACTGAAAATTGAGCTAGATTAACATGGGCGTTGGATTCATGTCATTTTGAGTTCTAAATCAAATGTTAAAGACGATTTAGTGCGGATATATCATGTTGAACAGCTAGTTAAAATGATTATTCTAAACTGATCATTGGTGCTCATTGAGCAAAGGTTTACAAATGAAACATAATGTGTGGCATCATGTAGTCTGGGATAAATTAGAATACTTGGAGGCTTTGTGATACCTATTTCTATCTTAAATTTTGTCACCATACAGAATATTGACCTAGTTTAACACGTGCGTTGGATTTATGTCATTCTGAACTCTAAATCAAAAGTTACTAACGATTTAGTACAAACATGTCAAGTTGATCGTCTAGTTAAAATCATCATTCTAAACTAATCGTTGGTGCTCTTGACCAAAGGCTTATAAATGAAGCATAATGAATAGAATCACGCAGTTTGGGATAGATTGGATTACTTGGAGGCTTTGTCATAACTATTTCTGTATTAAATTTTATCACAATATAGAAAATTGAGCAAGCTTAAAGTGGGCATTGGATTCATGTCATTTTGAACTCTAAATCAAAAGTTACAGACGATTTGTGCGTACATGTCAAGTTTATTGGCTGTTAAATTGAACATTTTAAACTAATCATTGGTGCTCATTTAGCAAAGGTTTACAAATGAAGCATAATGTATTAACATAGGAATATCAAATAAGACCTATCTTGACCTACAAGGCAAGTGTGAGCATTAAAATTTAGTTTGAATAACAAGGGAAAAGAAAAAGGAGGGAGTTATTATTAACCACATGGTTAAAATGGTTAAATAGAGCCTTGGGAGAAGAATCAAGGTGAAAAGGACTAATCAATTCCATATACATGGGTTACATTACTTCCATCTAAAGATAGGGTTTATGAGGCATTTATAAACTTTCATAATTATGTTACTAATCAATTCAATGCCAAGATCAAAGTGTTAAGATCAGATAATGGAGGGGAATACACAAGTCAAAGATTCAAAGCTCACATAAACAAACATGGAATACTACATCAAACTAGCTGCCCACACACACCACAACAAAATGGAGTTGCTGAAAGGAAGAACCGACACTTAATGGAAGTAGCAAGATCCATGATGTTTCATACCAATGTTCCTAAAAGTTTTTGGGGAGATGCAGTCTTGGTTGCTTGCTACCTCATCAATCGGATTGCAACCAAAGTCTTGCAAGACATATCCCCATTTGAGGTACTCAATAAAACTAAACCCTCCATTGATCATTTACGTGTATTTGGGTGTGAGTGCTTTGTGTATGTTCCAGGTGATCTAAGAAACAAGTTGGAGGCAAAGAGCAATAAGTGTATGTTCCTTGGATATTCGATAACACAAAAGGGTTATAAGTGTTATGATCTGAGCAACAACAGGACATATGTGTCTAGAGATGTCAAGTTCATAGAAGAACGAAGCTATTATGATCAGAAAGATTGGGAAGGATTGAAGGATCTCTCAAGGTCACCTTCTGATTTGGCTACAAGTTTGAGGTTTCTCTTGAATCATTTGGGAAATGATGTGCCAAAGGATTCAAGACAAGAAGAAGCAAGAACCCCAAGTAGTTCACAAGATACCCAAGAGAATGAACAAGGAGCGGTAACTCAAGAAGCAACTCCAATCCAAGAAGAAGCTATGGCCCAAAACCAAGAACAAGACGACTTGGAAGTGGGTATAGAGGAACCTATCCACCAAATGGAAGAGGAAACGGTTGTAGAGGAGGCTGTGAAAGAATATTGAGATTATAGAGGAGAAATGTGAAGAATTGAATCTGAAAACTCAAAGAGAAGTTTGAGAAAATGAGAAATGACTTAGACTTATGGAGAAGAATCTCCTAAGAGTATTTTCATACATTGAGTCTTTACAGCACTTTTATAGAGGATTTACAATGTGAACACAAAAGAAAACGAATTCAAACTTGTGGATGAGTTTGAATAGAGGAGGAGCCTGTCAACAACCAATGAGAAGAGAGGAGACAGCAGGCATGACTGTTTGGTGTGGTTACCAAGACTGTGTGCAGCAGGCATGACTGTTTGGTGTGGTTACCAAGACTGTGTGTAGCAGGCATGACTGTTTGGTGTGGTTACCAAGACTGTGTGCAGCAGGCATGACTTTTTCACCTTGATTCTTCTCCCAAGGTAGCTATTTAACCATTTTAACCATGTGGTTAATAATAACTCCCTCCTTTTCATTTCCCTTGTTATTCAAACTGAATTTTCGTGCTCACACTTGCCTTGTAGGTCAAGATAGGTCTTATTTGATTTTCCTATGTCAATACTCCCCCTCAAGCTAAAGACTTTGGAATCACCCTAAAGTCTTAAGCTTGGGAACCCAAGGCAACACCTCATTAAAAACCTTATTAAGGAAAACCACTTGGGACAAAACCTTAATAAGGGAAAAAGAATGTGTTGCTCTTGGATTAGGAGACCTTTGATCATGGGTGTGATAAATCAACAAGCCCAAGTTTGCTAAAGATGTTCTTGCAAACTTTGAGACTTGCTACCTTTGTGAAGATGTCAGCTAGTTGGTCTTCACTCCTTGTATAACATGGCAGAATGGTTCCATCTTGATCTTTCTCCCTAACCTTATGGCAGTCGATCTCTATGTGCTTGGTCCTCTCGTGAAACACTGAGTTTGAAGCTATGTGAATGGCTGCTTGATTATCACAATGGAAGGTAATTGGCCCTGGTTGTGCAATACCGAAATCTTTCAAGAGTGCTTTGAGCCAAGTTACTTCATTTGTCAGCTTCCTCATAGCCCTATATTCTGCTTCAGCACTAGAACATGATACCACCTTCTGCTTCTTAGTCTTCCAAGTGACTAAGTTCCCACCAGCGAAGGTGCAATACCCAGTGGTTGATTTCCTATCCACCCTATCACCAGCCCAATCCGCATCACAATATCCGACAATCTCAGTGTTCCCATTCTTGCCCATCCATATGCCTTGACCAGGAGATCCTTTGATGTATCTAAGGATCCTTTCTACCATGCTCCAATGATATACAGTAGGTTTTTGCATATGTTGACTCACTTGATTCACAGCAAAACACAAGTCTGGTCGTGTGAGGGTGAGGTAGATCAGCTTCCCAACTAGTCTCCTATACTGAGAAACATCCTTAAATAACTCATCAGCTTTCTCCCCCTTTCCATTGACCTTGTAGCCATCTTCAAGAGGAGTTTTGGCTGGTTTAGCCCCAAGTTTTCCCCTGTCTGTCAACAGATCAAGAGCATACTTTCTTTGGGATAGAAAGAGCCCTTCCTTAGACCGACACACTTCAATACCCAAGAAGTACTTCAACTCTCCAAGATCCTTGATGTCAAATGATCTGTTTAAGAAGGCCTTTGTGGACTGAATTCCTTCCTTATCATCTCCTGTGATGATAAGGTCATCCACATAAACCAAGACCGCCACGATTCCTTTGGAGTTTTGACGAGTGAACAAAGTATGATCTGAATGGGATTTCCTAAACCCATTATCAGTAAGTGTGGAGCTTAATTTGTGATACTTCAGATTCAATTCTTCACATTTCTCCTCTATAATCTCAATATTCTTTCAAGGTATCAGAGCATAAGATCATTCTCTTATCTTTTCTACTCAAATCTCTCAGTTTCTAATATAAAATTCTGTCAAAAATCTCTCAGTCTTTAGACTAAAAACTCACGGTTTCATTCAACCATAAAAGCTGCTTCCTTTGAGCTCTTCAAAGCCTAACAATGGAGGATACAGTTCAAATTAGTTCCAGCCTGAAACCCACGGTGATACCAGTAGTTCTCAAAGGCTTGAACTACACATTATGGTCAAGAACCATCAAGACAGCCATTTGTGGCAAAGGACTTTGGAATCACATCTTGGAGGATAATACTCCATCTATAGATGATCCAAAGGAGAAGAAGGATGATGCAATAAGAAAAGAAGAAGCTAGGTGGTTCCAAGAAGATCAATCAGTCCTTGGATTCCTCCAAAATTCATTGGACCCATCCATTCTTGAAGCTTATTCACATTGTGAAACTGCCAAGTCTCTTTGGGACACTCTCAAGAGGGTGTATGGGGATGTTTCAAACCTCAGCCGTGTGTATGAGGTTAAGAAGGCTCTCAATGATCTACACCAAGAGGATATGGAGTTCACAAAATTTGCAAGTTCAGTGACATGGTCCGAGCTTGACATGTTGAGACCAAGTTCTATGGATCCAAGGTGCTTAATGAAAGGAAGGAACAAGACAAGATATTTGGGCTTCTCAACCTAAATCCAGCCTTTAAGGATGTGATTAAGTCCATCCTGAGGAAACTCCCTGATTTGAAGAGGTGTGCTCCGATTCAAAGGAGCAAGGCAACATTGGTTTGTTTGGTGGTAAGGAGAACTAGTCATGGCCAACAAAAGCGTGTTTAAGCAGAGGATAGGAAGAGTGTGATGTGAGCATTGTAAGAGGAATGGCCACATCAAGGACAAATTCTGGATACTTCATCCTCATCCCAAGCCAAACCGGTTCAAGGATTCAAAGGCTAACATCTCTCAAAAGGTTGTGACTGAACCGGCAAGTTCATCCAACCAAGGAGGAGAGCTAGCTATGAATGTATCCATGGAGTATGTTAAGAAGAGTGACTTGGAGGATCTCATCAAGGCCTATGCCTCAAAACTCTCCGGTATCACACTCTACTCCCATAAATTGCTTGATAAACCGGATCATAAGTTGGTAGTGGATTCGGGTGCTTCTCACCATATGATTAGCAATGCTAGGTTGTTAAAGAACATTGAACCATGTCTAGGACAAGTAACTATAGCTGATGGTAAGAGTATTCCAATTGAAGGAACCGGAAAATTAAGACTATTTCACAAAGAAAGTA
>CM032159.1:21479651-21513954 GCA_018901935.1 Pugionium cornutum
GTTTGTTTGGTGGTAAAGGAGAACTAGTCATGGCCAACAAAAGCGTGTTTAAGCAAGAGGATAGGAAGAGTGTGATGTGAGCATTGTAAGAGGAATGGCCACATCAAGGACAAGTGCTGGATACTTCATCCTCATCTCAAGCCAAACCGGTTCAAGGATTCAAAGGCTAACATCTCTCAAAAGGTTGCGACTGAACCGGCAAGTTCATCCAACCAAGGAAGCTATATGAATGTATCCATGGATTAAGAAGAGTGACTTGAGGATCTCATCAGCCTATGCCTCAAAACTCTTGGTATCACATACCCCATAAATGCTTGATAAACCAGATCATAAGTCAAGATGAGCTCTATGTTCTTGAAGACACTCCAAGCAATTTGGATTCCTTAGCTTTCAAATCCTGTTTTTGCTAATAAAGATGTCATGGCATGCTAGATTAGGACATCCTCATGCTCGTGCTTTAAGCTTAATAATTCCTAATGTATGATCACTCAGTTTGTGAGGCTTGTATCCTTGGCAAACATTGTCGTGTTGTTTTCCTAAATCATCTACAATTTATGAGCATTGCTTTGATTTAGTACATTCCGATGTTTGGACCTCACCTTGCATGTCTAGAGATAGGAATAAATACTTTTTGACCTTTATAGATGAAAAATCGAAATATACATGGGTTACATTACTTCCATCTAAAGATAGGGTTTATGAGGCATTTATAAACTTTCATAATTATGTTACTAATCAATTCAATGCCAAGATCAGATAATGGAGGGGAATACACAAGTCAAAGATTCAAAGCTCACCTAAACAAACATGGAATACTACATCAAACTAGCTGTCCACACACACCACAACAAAATGGAGTTGCTGAAAGGAAGAACCGACACTTAATGGAAGTAGCAAGATCCATGATGTTTCATACCAATGTTCCTAAAAGTTTTTGGGGAGATGCAGTCTTGGTTGCTTGCTACCTCATCAATCGGATTCCAACCAAAGTCTTGCAAGATATATCCCCATTTGAGGTACTCAATAAAACTAAACCTTCCATTGATCATTTACGTGTATTTGGGTGTGTGTGCTTTGTGTATGTTCCAGGTGATCTAAGAAACAAGTTGGAGGCAAAGAGCATCAAGTGTATGTTCCTTGGATATTCAACAACACAAAAGGGTTATAAGTGCTATGATCCGAGCAACAACAGGACATATGTGTCTAGAGATGTCAAGTTCATAGAAGAACAAGGCTATTATGATCAGAAAGATTGGGAAGGATTGAAGGATCTCTCAAGGTCACCTTCTGATTTGGCTACGAGTTTGAGGTTTCTCTTGAATCATTTGGGAAATGATCTGCCAAAGGATTCAAGACACGAAGAAACAAGAACCCCAAGTAGTTCACAAGATACACAAGAGAATGAACAAGGAGCGGTAACTCAAGAACCAACTCCAATCCAAGAAGAAGCTATGGCCCAAAATCAAGAACAAGACGACTTGAAAGTGGGTATAGAGGAACCTATTCACCAAATGGAAGAGGAAACGGTTGTAGAGGAGGCTGCACCACCTGTTCAGCATTTAAGGAGGAGTACTAGACTTAGGAAAGACCCCTCCAATTGGGTAAACACTAGGGTATTCTACAACAACCAGGCCGTGGCTCATCCCATACAAGCTGTTTGTTCCCTTGACCTCTTGCCATCTAGTCATCAAGCATTCCTTGGAAAGATTGAACAAAGTCAGATTCCAAGGACTTATGAAGAAGCTAAGAGCAAGAAAGAATGGTTAGATGGAGTAAGAGATGAGAAGGGAGCTATGGAAAGGAATCATACATGGGATATACAAGAACTTCCCAAAGGCAAGAAGGCTGTGAGTTCCAAGTGGGTGTTCACCATCAAGTATAAGAGCCATGGGGACATAGAAAGGTACAAGGCACGTCTAGTTGCAAGAGGTTTCACTCAGACATATGGAGAGGACTATACTGATACATTTGCACCGGTGGCTAAGCTCCACACTGTAAGGGTTGTTCTTTCACTAGCTACGAATCTGACTTGGGACTTATGGCAAATGGATGTCAAGAACGAATTCCTACAAGGAGAACTTGAAGAGGAAGTGTATATGACTCCACCACCAGGCCTTGAAGATCTTTGCAAAGAGGGACAGGTTCTAAGACTTAGGAAGGCAATATATGGGTTGAAGCAGTCACCAAGGGCCTGGTATCACAAATTAAGCTCCACACTTACTGATAATGGGTTTAGGAAATCCCATTCAGATCATACTTTGTTCACTCGTCAAAACTCCAAAGGAATCGTGGCGGCCTTGGTTTATGTGGATGACCTTATCATCACAGGAGATGATAAGGAAGGAATTCAGTCCACACAGGCCTTCTTAAACAGATCATTTGACATCAAGGATCTTGGAGAGTTGAAGTACTTCTTGGGTATTGAAGTGTGTCGGTCTCAAGAAGGGCTCTTTCTATCCCAAAGAAAGTATGCTCTTGATCTGTTGACAGACATGGGAAAGCTTGGGGCTAAACCGGTCAAAACTCCTCTTTCAGTCCACAAAGGCCTTCTTAAATAGATCATTTGACATCAAGGATCTTGGAGAGTTGAAGTACTTCTTGGGTATTGAAGTGTGTCGGTCTAAGGAAGGGCTCTTTCTATCCCAAAGAAAGTATGCTCTAGATCTGTTGACAGACAGGGGAAAACTTGGGGCTAAACCAGCCAAAACTCCTCTTGAAGATGGCTACAAGGTCAATGGAAAGGGGGAGAAAGCTGATGAGTTATTTAAGGATGTTTCTCAGTATAGGAGACTAGTTGGGAAGCTGATCTACCTCACCCTCACACGACCAGACTTGTGTTTTGCTGTGAATCAAGTGAGTCAACATATGCAAAAACCTACTGTATATCATTGGAGCATGGTAGAAAGAATCCTTAGATACATCAAAGGATCTCCTGGTCAAGGCATATGGATGGGCAAGAATGGGAACACTGAGATTGTCGGGTATTGTGATGCGGATTGGGCTGGTAATAGGGTGGATAGAATCAACCACTGGGTATTGCACCTTCATTGGTGGGAAATTAGTCACTTGGAAGACTAAGAAGCAGAAGGTGGTATCATGTTCTAGTGCTGAAGCAGAATATAGGGCTATGAGGAAGCTGACAAGTGAAGTAACTTGGATCAAAGCGCTCTTGAACGACTTCGGTATTGAATAACCAGGGCCAATTACCTTCCATTGTGATAATCAGGCAGCCATTCACATAGCTTCAAACTCAGTGTTTCACGAGAGGACCAATCACATAGAGATCGACTGCCATAAGGTTAGGGAGAAAGTTCAAGATGGAACCATTCTGCCATGTTATACAAGGAGTGAAGACCAACTAGCTGACATCTTCACAAAGGCAGCAAGTCTCAAAGTTTGCAAGAACATCTTTAGCAAACTTGGGCTTGTTGATTTATCACATACATGATCAAAGGTCCCCTAATCCAAGAGCAACACACTTTTTTCCCTTATTAAGGTTTTGTCCCAAGTGGTTTTCCTTAATAAGGTTTTTAATGAGGTGTTGCCTTGGGTTCCCAAGCTTAAGACTTTAGGGTGATTCCAAAGTCTTTAGCTTGAGGGGGAGTATTGACATAGGAAAATCAAATAAGACCTATCTTGACCTACAAGGCAAGTGTGAGCACGAAAATTCAGTTTGAATAACAAGGAAATGAAAAGGAGGGAGTTATTATTAACCACATGGTTAAAATGGTTAAATAGCTACCTTGGGAGAAGAATCAGGTGAAAAGGAGTCCATGCTGCACAGTCTTGGTACCACACCAAACAGTCATGCCTGTAGTCTTGGTCACACCACAGTCATATGCTGACACACTTGGTACCACACCAAACAGTCATGCCTGTCTCCTCTCTCTTCTCATTGGTTGTTGACAGGCTCCTCCTCTATTCAAACTCATCCACAAGTTTGAATTCGTTTTCTTTTGTGTTCACATTGTAAATCCTCTATAAAAGGGCTGTAAAGACTCAATGTATGAAAATACTCTTAGGAGATTCTTCTCCATAAGTCTAAGTCATTTCTCATTTTCTCAAACTTCTCTTTGAGTTTTCAGATTCAATTCTTCACATTTCTCCTCTATAATCTCAATATTCTTTCACAGCCTCCTCTACAACCGTTTCCTCTTCCATTTGGTGGATAGGTTCCTCTATACCCACTTCCAAGTCGTCTTGTTCTTGGTTTTGGGCCATAGCTTCTTCTTGGATTGGAGTTGCTTCTTGAGTTACCGCTCCTTGTTCATTCTCTTGGGTATCTTGTGAACTACTTGGGGTTCTTGCTTCTTCTTGTCTTGAATCCTTTGGCACATCATTTCCCAAATGATTCAAGAGAAACCTCAAACTTGTAGCCAAATCAGAAGGTGACCTTGAGAGATCCTTCAATCCTTCCCAATCTTTCTGATCATAATAGCTTCGTTCTTCTATGAACTTGACATCTCTAGACACATATGTCCTGTTGTTGCTCAGATCATAACACTTATAACCCTTTTGTGTTATCGAATATCCTAGGAACATACACTTATTGCTCTTTGCCTCCAACTTGTTTCTTAGATCACCTGGAACATACACAAAGCACACACACCCAAATACACGTAAATGATCAATGGAGGGTTTAGTTTTATTGAGTACCTCAAATGGGGATATGTCTTGCAAGACTTTGGTTGCAATCCGATTGATGAGGTAGCAAGCAACCAAGACTGCATCTCCCCAAAAACTTTTAGGAACATTGGTATGAAACATCATGGATCTTGCTACTTCCATTAAGTGTCGGTTCTTCCTTTCAGCAACTCCATTTTGTTGTGGTGTGTGTGGGCAGCTAGTTTGATGTAGTATTCCATGTTTGTTTAAGTGAGCTTTGAATCTTTGACTTGTGTATTCCCCTCCATTATCTGATCTTAACACTTTGATCTTGGCATTGAATTGATTAGTAACATAATTATGAAAGTTTATAAATGCCTCATAAACCCTATCTTTAGATGGAAGTAATGTAACCCATGTATATTTCGATTTCTCATCTATAAAGGTCACAAAGTATTTATTCCTATCTCTAGACATGCAAGGTGAGGTCCAAACATCGGAATGTACTAAATCAAAGCAATGCTCATAAATGGTAGACGATTTAGGGAAAACAACACGACAATGTTTGCCAAGGATACAAGCCTCACAAACTGAGTGATCATAAGCAACATTAGGCATTATTAAGCTTAAAGCACGAGCATGAGGATGTCCTAATCTAGCATGCCATAAGACATCTTTATTAGCAAAAACACAGGATTTGAAAGCTAAGGAATCCAATTGCTTGGAGGAGTGTCCTCAAGAACATAGAGCTCATCTTGAGTCCCACCACTTCCAAGTATCTTACCACTCTTAATATCTTGAAAGTAAACATTGTTAGGCCCAAAAGTAACATTGCAATTCAGGTCTTTAGTAGCCCTTTTAACCGAAACTAGATTAGACTTAAACTTAGGTACAAAGAAAGCATTACTTTCTTTGTGAAATAGTCTTAATTTTCCGGTTCCTTCAATTGGAATACCCTTACCATCAGCTATAGTTACTTGTCCTAGACATGGTTCAATGTTCTTTAACAACCTAGCATTGCTAATCATATGGTGAGAAGCACCCGAATCCACTACCAACTTATGATCTGGTTTATCAAGCAATTTATGGGAGTAGAGTGTGATACCAGAGAGTTTTGAGGCATAGGCCTTGATGAGATCCTCCAAGTCACTCTTCTTAACATACTCCATGGATAAATTCTTAGCTAGCTCCCCTCCTTGGTTGGATGAACTTGCCGGTTCAGTCACAACCTTTTGAGAGATGTTAGCCTTTGAATCCTTGAAGCAGTTTGGCTTGAGGTGAGGATGAAGTATCCAGCACTTGTCCTTGATGTGGCCATTCCTCTTACAATGCTCACATATCACACTCTTCCTATCCTCTTGCTTAAACACGCTTTTTTTTTGCCATGACTAGTTCTCCTTTACCACCAAACAAACTAATGTTGCTTGCTCCTTTTGAATCCGTGAGCACACCTCTTCGAAATCAGGGAGTTTTGGCTCTCTCAGGATGGACTTAATCACATCCTTAAAGGCTGGATTTAGGTTGAGAAGGAGCCCAAATATCTTGTCTTGTTCCTTCCTTTCATTAAGCACCTTTGGATCCATAGAACTTGGTCTCAACATGTCAAGCTCGGACCATGTTGACTGGAACTTGCCTAGGAATTTTGTGAACTCCATATCCTCTTGGTGTAGATCATTGAGAGTCTTCTTAACCTCATACACACGGCTGAGGTTTGAAACATCCCCATACACCCTCTTGAGAGTCTCCCAAAGAGACTTGGAGGTTTCACAATGTGAATAAGCTTCAAGAATGGATGGGTCCAATGAATTTTGGAGGAATCCAAGGACTGATTGATCTTCTTGGAACCACCTAGCTTCTTCTTTTCTTGTTGCCTTATCCTTCTTCTCCTTTGGATCATCTATAGATGGAGTATTATCCTCCAAGATGTGATTCCAAAGTCCTTTGCCACAAATGGCTGTCTTGATGGTTCTTGACCATAATGTGTAGTTCAAGCCTTTGAGAACTACTGGTATCACCGTAGGTTTCAGGCTGGAACTGATTTGAACTGTATCCTCCATTGTTAGGCTTTGAAGAGCTCAAAGGAAGCAGCTTTTATGGTTGAATAAAACTGTGAGTTTTTAGTTTAAAGGCTGAGAGATTTTTGACAGAATTTTAGATTAGAAACTGAGAGATTTGAGTAGAAAAGATGAGAGAATGATCTTATGCTCTGATACCATGAAAGAATATTGAGATTAGAGAGGAGAAATGTGAAGAATTGAATCTGGAAACTCAAAGAGAAGTATGAGAAATGTCTTAGACTTATGGAGAAGAATCTCCTAAGAGTTCTATCATACATTGAGTCTTTACAGCCCTTTTATAGAGGATTTACAATGTGAACACAAAGGAAAACGAATTCAAACTTGTGGATGAGCTTGAATAGAGGAGGAGCTTGTCAACAACCAATGAGAAGAGAGGGAAGACCTGCAAACTGTCTTATGAACGTTTGGTGTGCTTACCAAGGTTGTGTGCAGCAGGCATGACTGTTTGGTGTGGTTACCAAGACTGTGTGCAGCATGGACATGTCCTTTTCACCTTGATTCTTCTCCCAAGGCTCTATTTAACCATTTTAACCATGTGGTTAATAATAACTCCCTCCTTTTTCTTTTCCCTTGTTATTCAAACTAAATTTTAATGCTCACACTTGCCTTGTAGGTCAAGATAGGTCTTATTTGATTTTCCTATGTCAATACATTATGCTTCATTTGTAAACCTTTGCTAAATGAGCACCAATGATTAGTTTAAAATGTTCAATTTAACAGCCAATAAACTTGACATGTACGCACAAATCGTCAGTAACTTTTGATTTAGAGTTCAAAATGACATGAATCCAATGCCCACTTTAAGCTTGCTCAATTTTCTATATTGTGATAAAATTTAATACAGAAATAGTTATGACAAAGCCTCCAAGTAATCCAATCTATCCCAAACTGCGTGATTCTATTCATTATGCTTCATTTAATAAGCCTTTGGTCAAGAGCACCAATGATTAGTTTAGAATGATGATTTTAACTAGACGATCAACTTGACATGTTTGTACTAAATCGTTAGTAACTTTTGATTTAGAGTTCAGAATGACATAAATCCAACGCACGTATTCTAATTTATCCCAGACTACATGATGCCACACATTATGTTTCATTTGTAAACCTTTGCTCAATGAGCACCAATGATCAGTTTAGAATAATCATTTTAACTAGCTGTTCAACATGATATATCCGCACTAAATCGTCTTTAACATTTGATTTAGAACTCAAAATGACATGAATCCAACGCCCATGTTAATCTAGCTCAATTTTCAGTATTGTGACAATATTGGTGACGGAAAGAGCTATAACAAAGCCTCCAAGTAATCCAGTGTATCCCAAACAGCTTGATGCCATGGTTTTATGCTCCATTTATTAGCATTTACTCAAGCAGCACCAATGATCAGTTTAGAATGATCTTTTTAACTGGCCGATTAACTTGACATTTCCGCACTAAATCATCCGTAACTTTTGATTTAGAGTTCAGAATGACATAAATCAACCGCCCACATTAAGCTAGGTCAATAATCTATATTTTGACAAAATTTAAGACTGAAATAGCTATAACAAAGCCTCCAAATAATACAATCTATCCCAAACTATGTGATGCCATGCATTATGCCTCATCTGTAAATCTTTGCTCAATGCGCACGAATGATCAGTTTAGAATGATCATTTTAACTAGCTGTTCAACTTGACATGTCTGCACTAAATCATCTTTAATATTTGATTTATAGCTCATAATCACATTAATCCAATACCCACGTTATTATAGCTCAATTTTAAATATTGCAACAATATTTGAGACTAAAAGAGCTCCGACAAAGCCTCCAATTAATCCAATGTATCCCAAATTACGTGATGTCATTATGCTCCATTTATAAGCCTTTACTCAAGGAGCTCCAATGATCAGTTTAGAATGATCATTTTAATTGGCTGATGAACTTGACATGTCTGCATTAAATCAACTTTAATATTTGATTTCTGTATTGTTAACTGGCCGATCAACTTGAGATTTCCATACTAAATCATCTGTAGCTTTTGATTTAGAGTTCAGAATGACATGAATCCAACACCCATGTTAAGCTATGTAAATATTCTATATTGTGACAAAATCTAAGACCAAAATAGCTATGACAAAGCCTCCAAGTATTCCAATCTATCCAAAACTATGTGATGCCATGCATTATGTTTTATTTCTAACCCTTTGCTAAATGAGCACCAATGATCAGTTTAGAATGATCATTTTAACTAGCTGATCAACTTGAAATATCGGCACTAAATCGTCTTTACTATTTGATTTATAGCTCAAAATGACATTAATCCAATGCCCAAGTTAATCTAGCTCAATTTTCAATATTGTGACAATATTTGAGACTGAAAGAGCTACGACAAAGCCTCCAAGTAATCCAATGTATCCCAAGTTACGTGATGCCATTACGCTCCATTTATAAGCCTTTACTCAAGGAGCACCAATGATCAGTTTAGAATGATCATTTTAACTGGCCGAAACCCTTGAAATGTTCGCACTAAATCATACGTAACTTTTGATTTAGAGTTCAGATTGACACGAATCCAATACCCAAGTTAAGCTACCTCAAGTTTTTATATTGTGACGAAATATAAGACCAGAATAGCTACGGCAAAGCCTCCAAATAGTCCAATATATCCCAAAATGCATGATGCCATGCATTATGCTTCATTTTTAAACCTTTGCACAGTGAGCACCATGATTAGTTTAGAATTTTCAATTTAACAGCCAATAAACTTGACATGTCAACACTAAATCATTTGAAACTTTTGATTTAGTGTTCAGAATGACATGAATCCAATGCCCATGTTAACCTTGCTTAATTTTCTATATTGTGGCAAAATTTTAGACCGAAATAGCTATGAAAAAACCTTCAAGAAAGCCAATCTTTCCCAAACAGCGTAATGTCATGGATTATGCTCCATTTATAAGCCTTTACTCAAGGAGCTCCAATGATCAGTTTTGAATGACCATTTTAACAGACCGTTCAACTTCACATTTCTACACTAAATCGTACGTAACTTTTGATTTAGAGTTTAGAATGACATGAATCCAACATCCATGTTAAGCTAGGTCAATATTCTATATTGTGACATAATTTAAGACCGAATCAGGTACAACAAAGACTCCCTCCAAGTATTCCAATCTATCTCAAACTGCGTGATGCATGTATTGTGCTTCAGTTTTAAACCTTTGCTCAATGAGCACCAATGATCAGCTTAGAATGATCATTTTAACTAGCTGATCAATTTGAAATTTCTGCTCTAAATCCTCTTTAACATATTATTTAGAGCTCAAAATGACATGAATCCAACAGCCACATTAATCTAGCTCAATCGTCAATATTCAAACAATATTTGAGACGGAAAGAGCTCTACCAAGCCTCCAAGAAATTCAATGTATCCCAAACCGTGTGATGCCATGGATTATGCTCCATTTATTAGCCTTTACACAAGGAGCACCAATCGTCACTTTAGAATGATTATTTTAACTGTCCCATCAAATTGACATGTATGCACTAAATCGTCCGTAACTTATGATTTATAGTTTAGAATGACACGAATCCAACGCCCACGTTTAGCTAGCTCAATGTGATGAAATTTATGACTTAAATAATTATGACAAAGTCTCCAGGTAATCTAATCTACCCAAACTGCGTGATACCATGCATTATGCTTCATTTGTAAAACTTTCTTCAATGGGCACCAATGATTACTTTAGAATGTTCAATTTTAATAAGCCGATTAACTTGACATGTCAGCACTAAATTGTCCCTAAATTTTGATTTAGAGGCAGAAATGACATGAATCCAATGCCCACGTTAAGTTTGCTTGATTATCAATATTTTTATAAAATTTAAGATTGAAATAGCTACGACAAAGCCATCAAGTAACCCAATATATCTCAAACTGCGTGATGCCATGAATTATGATTCATTTCTAAGCCTTTACTCAAGGAGCACCTATGATCAGTTAAGGATGATCATTTTAATTGGCAGATCCATTTGACATGTATGCATTAAATCGTCTATAACCTTTGATTTAGAGTTCAGAATGACACGAATTTACCGCCCACGTTAATCTAGCTCAATTTTCAATATTGTGACCACATTTGAGACAGAAATAGCTACAACAAAACCTCCAAATAATCCAGTGCATTCCAATCTGCGTGATGTCATGTATTATGCTTCATCTATAAGCCTTTACTCAAGGAGAACCAATGATCTGTTTAGAATAATCATTTTAACTGGCCGATCAATTTGAAATATTCGCACTAAATCAGTTTTCTATATTGTTAACTGGCCGATCAGTTTTCTATATTGTTACAAACTTTTAGGCCAAAATAGGTACGACAAAGCCTCCAAGTAATCTAATCTGTCTCAAACTGCGTGATGCCATGGATTATGCTCCATTTATAAGCCTTTACTCAAGGAGCTCCAATGATCAGTTTAGAATGATCATTTTAACGGGCTGATGAACTTGACATGTCTGCATTAAATCATCTTTAATATTTGATTTCTATATTGTTAACTGGCCTATCAACTTGAGATTTCCATACTAAATCGTCTGTAGCTTTTGATTTAGAGTTCAGAATGACATGAATCCAACACCCATGTTAAGCTATGTCAATATTCTATATTGTGACAAAATTTAAGACCGAAATAGCTATGACAAAGCTTCAAAGTATTCCAATCTATCCAAAACTATGTGATGCCATGCATTAAGTTTTATTTCTAACCCTTTGCTGAATGAGCACCAATGATCAGTTTAGAATGATCATTTTAACTAGCTGATCAACTTGACATGTCGGCACTAAATCGTCTTTACTATTTGATTTATAGCTTAAAATGACATTAATCCAATTCCCAAGTTAATCTAGCTCAATTTTCAATATTGTGACAATATTTGAGACTGAAAGAGCTACGACAAAGCTTCCAAGTAATCCAATGTATCCCAAGTTACGTGATGCCATTACGCTCCATTTATAAGCCTTTACTCAAGGAGCACCAATGATCAGTTTAGAATTATCATTTTAACTGGCCGAAACCCTTGAAATGTTCACACTAAATCGTACGTAACTTTTGATTTAGAGTTCAGAATGACACGAATCCAATACCCAAGTTAAGCTAGCTCAAGTTTCTATATTGTGACAAAATATAAGACCGGAATAGCTACGACAAAGCCTCCAAATAATCCAATATATCCCAAAATGCATGATGCCATGCATTATGCTTCATTTTTAAACCTTTGCTCAATGAGCACCAATGATTAGTTTAGAATGTTCAATTTAACAGCCAATAAACTTGACATGTCAGCACTAAATCGCCTTTTAATTTTGATTTAGTGTTCAGAATGACATGAATCCAATGCCCATGTTAACCTTGCTTAATTTTCTATATTGTGGAAAAATTTTAGACCGAAATCGCTATGACAAAACCTTCAAGAAATCCAATCTTTCCCAAACAGCTTAATGTCATGGATTATGCTCCATTTATTAGCCTTTACTCAAGGAGCTCTAATCATAAGTTTTGAATGACCAATTTAACAGGCCGTTCAACTTCACATTTCTATACTAAATCATACGTAAGTTTTGATTTAGAGTTTAGAATGACATGAATCCAACATCCACGTTAAGCTTGGTCAATATTCTATATTGTGACATAATTTAAGACCGAATCAGGTACAACAAAGACTCCCTCCAAGTATTCCAATCTATCTCAAACTACGTGATGCATGCATTATGCTTCAGTTTTAAACCTTTGCTCAATGAGCACCGATGATCAGCTTAGAATGATCATTTTAACTACCTGATCAACTTAAAATTTCTGCTCTAAATCCTCTTTAACATATTATTTAGAGCTCAAAATGACATGAATCAAATGCCCACGTTAATCTAGCTCAATCCTCAATATTCAAACAATATTTGAGACGGAAAGAGCTACGACCAAACCTCCAAGAAATTCAATATACCCCAAACAGTGTGATGCCATGGATTATGCTCCATTTATTAGCTTTTACACAAGGAGCACCAATCGTCACTTTAGAATGATTATTTTAACTATCCGATCAAATTGACATGTATGCACTAAATCATCCATAACTAATGATTTATAGATTAGAATGACACAAATCCAACGCCCACGTTTAGCTAGCTCAATGTGATGAAATTTATGACTTAAATAATTATGACAAAGCCTCCAGGTAATCTAATCTATCCAAACTGCGTGATGCCATGCATTATGCTTCATTTGTAAAACTTTTTTCAATGGGCACCAATGATTACTTTAGAATGTTCAATTTTAACAAGCTGATAAACTTGACATGTCAGCAATAAATTGTCCCTAAATTTTGATTTAGAGGCAGAATGATATGAATCCAATGGTCACGTTATGCTTGCTCGATTATCAATATTTGTATAAAATTTAAGATTGAAATAGCTACGACAAAGCCTTCAAGTAACCCAATATATCTCAAACTGCGTGATGCCATGAATTATGATTCATTTCTAAGCATTTACTCAAGGAGCACCTATGATCAGTTAAGAATGATCATTTTAATTGGTAGATCCATTTTACATGTATGTACTAAATCGTCTATAACTTTTGATTTAGAGTTCAGAATGACATGAATTTACCGCCCACATTAATCTAGCTCAATTTTCAATATTCTGACCACATTTGAGACAGAAATAGCTATAACAAAACCTCGAAATAATCCAATGCATTCCAAACTGCGTGATGTCATGTATTATGCTTCATCTATAAGCCTTTACTCAAGGAGAACCAATGATCAGTTTAGAATGATCATTTTAACTGGCCGATCAATTTGAAATATTCGCACTAAATCAGTTTTCTATATTGTTAACTGGCCGATCAGTTTTCTATATTGGTACAAAATTTTAGGCCGAAATAGGTACGACAAAGCCTCCAAGTAATCCAATCTGTCTCAAACTACGTGATGCCATGGATTATGCTCCATTTATAAGCCTTTACTCAAGGAGCTCCAATGATCAGTTTAGAATGATCATTTTAACGGGCTGATGAATTTGACATGTCTACATTAAATCATCTTTAATATTTGATTTCTATATTGTTAACTGGCCGATCAACTTGAGATTTCCATACTAAATCGTCTGTAGCTTTTGATTTAGAGTTCAGAATGACAAGAATC
Source organism: Pugionium cornutum (assembly GCA_018901935.1). Classification (NCBI taxonomy): domain Eukaryota; kingdom Viridiplantae; phylum Streptophyta; class Magnoliopsida; order Brassicales; family Brassicaceae; genus Pugionium; species Pugionium cornutum. The sequence continues at coordinate 21,493,520 of CM032159.1, forward strand.
CAACACCCATGTTAAGCTATGTCAATATTCTATATTGTGACAAAATTAAGACCGAAATAGCTATGACAAAGCCTCCAAGTATTCCAATCTATCCAAAACTATGTGATGCCATGCATTATGTTTTATTTCTAACCCTTTGCTGAATGAATACCAATGATCAGTTTAGAATGATCATTTTAACTAGCTGATCAACTTGACATGTCGGCACTAAATCGTCTTTACTATTTGATTTATAGCTCAAAATGACCTTAATCCAATGCCCAAGTTAATCAAGCTCAATGTTCAATATTATGACAATATTTGAGACTGAAAGAGCACGACAAAGCCTCCAAGTAATCCAATGTATCCCAAGTTACGTGTCTCCATTACGCTCCATTTATAAGCCTTTACTCAAGGAGCACCAATGATCAGTTTAGAATTATCATTTTAACTGGCCGAAACCCTTGAAATGTTCACACTAAATCATACGTAACTTTTGATTTAGAGTTCAGAATAACACGAATCCAATACCCAAGTTAAGCTAGCTCAAGTTTTTATATTGTGACAACATATAAGACCGGAATAGGTACGACAAAGCCTCCAAATAATCCAATATATCCCAAAATGCATGATGCCATGCATTATGCTTCATTTTTAAACCTTTGCTCAACGAGCACCAATGATTAGTTTAGAATGTTCAATTTAACAGCCAATAAACTTGACATGTCAGCACTAAATCGTCTATATCTTTTGATTTAGTGTTCAGAATAACATGAATCCAATGCCCATGTTAACCTTGCTTAATTTTCTATATTGTGGCAAAATTTTAGACCGAAATAGCTATGACAAAACCATCAAGAAATCCAATCTTTCCCAAAGCGTAATGTCATGGATAATGCTCCATTTATAAGCCTTTACTCAAGGAGCACCAATGATCAGTTTTGAATGACCATTTTAACAGGCCGTTCAACTTCACATTTCTACACTAAATGGTACGTAACTTTTGATTTAGAGTTTAGAATGACATGAATCCAACGTCCACGTTAAGCTAGGTCAATATTCTATATTGTGACATAATTTAAGACCGAATCAGGTACAACAAAGACTCCCTCCAAGTATTCCAATCTATCTCAAACTGCGTGATGCATGCATTATGCTTCAGTTTTAAACCTTTCCTCAATGAGCACCAATGATCAGCTTAGAATGATCATTTTCACTAGCTGATCAGCTTGAAATTTCTGCTCTAAATCCTCTTTAACATATTATTTAGAGCTCAAAATGACAGGAATCCAACGCCCACGTTAATCTAGCTCAATCATCAATATTCAAACAATATTTTTGAGACGAAAAGAGCTATGACCAAGCCTCCAAGAAATTCAATGTATCCCAAACCGTGTGATGCCATGGATTATGCTCCATTTATTAGCCTTTTCACAAGGAGCACCAATCGTCAATTTAGAATGATTATTTTAACTGTCCGATCAAATTGACATGTATTCACTAAATCGTCCGCAACTTATGATTTATAGTTTAGAATGACACGAATCCAACGCCCACGTTTAGCTAGCTCAATGTGATGAAATTTACGACTTAAATAATTATGACAAAACCTCCAGGTAATCTAATCTATCCAATCTGCGTGATGCCATGAATTATGCTTCATTTTTAAAACTTTCTTCAATGGGCACCAATGATTACTTTAGAATGTTTTATTTAACAAGCCGATAAACTTGACATGTCAGCACTAAAATTTCCCTAAATTTTGATTTAGAGGCAGAATGATATGAATCCAATGCCCACGTTAAGCTTGCTCGATTATCAGTATTTTTATAAAATTTAAGATTGAAATAGCTACAACAAAGCCTTCAAGTAACCCAATATATCTCAAACTACGTGATGCCATGAATTATGATTCATTTCTAAGCCTTTACTCAAGGAGCACCTATGATTAGTTAAGAATGATCATTTTAATTGGCAGATCCATTTGAGATGTATGCACTAAATCGTTTATAACTTTTGATTTAGAGTTCAGAATGACACGAATTTACCGCCCACGTTAATCTATCTCAATTTTCACTATTGTGACCACATTTGAGACAGAAATAGCTACAACAAAACCTCCAAATAATCCAATGCATTCCAAACTGCATGATGTCATGTATTATGCTTCATCTATAAGCCTTTACTCAAGGAAAACCAATGATCAGTTTAGAATGATTGTTTTAACTGGCCGATCAATTTGAAATGTTTGCACTGAATCAGTTTTCTATATTGTTAACTGGCCGATCAGTTTTCTATATTGTTACAAAATTTTAGGACGAAATAGGTACGACAAAGCCTCCAAGTAATCCAATCTGTCTCAAACTACGTGATGCCATGGATTATGCTCCATTTATAAGCCTTTACTCAAGGAGCTCCAATGATTAGTTTAGAATGATCATTTTAACGGGCTAATGAACTTGACATGTCTGCATTAAATCATCTTTAATATTTGATTTCTATATTGTTAACTGGCCGATCAACTTGAGATTTCCATACTAAATCGTCCATAACTTTTGATTTAGAGTTCAGAATGACATGAATCCAACATCCATGTTAAGCTATGTCAATATTCTATATTGTGACAAAATTTAAGACCGAAATAGCTATGACAAAGTCTCCAAGTATTCCAATCTATCCAAAACTATGTGATACCATGCATTATGTTTTATTTCTAACCCTTTGCTGAATGAACACCAATGATCAGTTTAGAATGATCATTTTAACTAGCTGATCAACTTGACATGTCGGCACTAAATCGTCTTTACTATTTGATTTATAGCTCAAAATGACATTAATCCAATGCCCAAGTTAATCTAGCTCAATTTTCAATATTGTGACAATATTTGAGACTGAAAGAGCTACAACAAAGCCTCCAAGTAATCCAATGTATCCCAAGTTACGTGATGCCATTACGCTCCATTTATAAGCCTTTACTCAAGAAGCACCAATGATCAGTTTAAAATTATCATTTCAACTGGCCGAAACCCTTGAAATGTTCACACTAAATCGTACGTAACTTTTGATTTAGAGTTCAGAATGACACGAATCCAATACCCAAGTTAAGGTAGCTCAAGTTTCTATATTGTGAAAAAATATAAGACCGGAATAGCTACGGCAAAGCCTCCAAATAATCCAATATATCCCAAAAATGCATGATGTCATGCATTATGCTTCATTTTTAAACATTTGCTCAATGAACACCAATGATTAGTTTAGAATGTTCAATTTAACAGCCAATAAACTTGACATGTCAGCACTGAATTGCCTGTAACTTTTGATTTAGTGTTCAGAATGACATGAATCCAATGCCCATGTTAACCTTGCTTAATTTTCTATATTGTGGCAAAATTTTAGACCGAAATAGCTATGACAAAACCATCAAGAAATCCAATCTTTCCCAAACAGCGTAATGTCATGGATTATGCTCCATTTATAAGCCTTTACTCAAGGAGCACCAATAATCAGTTTAGAATGATCATTTTAACTGGCCGATCAACTTGACATTTCTGCACTAAATCGTCCGTAACTTTTGATTTAGAGTTCAGAATGACATGAATCCAACGCCCACGTTAATCTAGCTCAATTTTCAATATTTTCACAATATTTGAGACAGAAAGAGCTACGACAAAGCCTCCAAAAAATCCAATGTATCCCAAACTGTGTGATGCCATGGTTTATGCTCCATTTGTAAACCTTTACTCAAGGAGCACCAATCGTCCGTTTATAATGATTATTTTAACTGGCCGATCAACTTGACATGTACGCACTAAATCATCCGTAACTTTTGATTTAGAGTTCAAAATGACACGAATCCAACGCCCACGTTGAGCTCGCTCAATTTTCTATATTGTGATGAAATTTATGACTTAAATAGCTAGGAAAAAGCCTCCAAGTTATCCAATCTATCCAAACAGCGTGATGCCATACATTATTCTTCATTTGTAAACTTTTGCTTAATGGGAACCAATTATTACTTTAGAATGTTCAATTTCACTAGCCGATAAACTTGACATGTCAGCACTAAATTGTTCCTAACTCTTGATTTACAGGCAGAATGGCATGAATCCAATGCCCACGTTAAGCTTGCTCGATTTTCTATATTGCAACAAAATTTTAGATCGAAATAGCTGCGACAAAGTCTCCAAGTAATCCAATCTATCTCAAACTACGTGATGCCATGGATTATGCTCCATTTATAAGCCTCTACTCAAGGAACACCAATGATCAGTTTATAATGATCATTTTAACTGGCCGATAACCTTGACATGTCTACACTAAATCGTCCATAACTTTTGATTTAGAGTTCAGGATGACATGAATCCAATGCCCACGTTAAGCTAGGTCAATATTCTATATTGTGATAAAATTGATGTCCGAAATAGCTATGACAAAACCTCCAAATAATCAAGTCTATCCCAAACTATGTGATGCCATGCATTATACATTATTTGCAGACCTTTGCTCAATGAGCACCAATGATCATTTTATCTAGCTGATCAACTTGACATGTCCGCACTAAATTGTCTTTACTATTTGATTTATAATTCAAAATGATATTAATCCAACGCACACGTTAATCTAGTTCAATTTCAATATTATGTCAATATTTGAGACAGAACGAGTTACGACAAAGCCTCCAAGTAATCCAATGTATCCCAAATTACGTGATGCCATTATGCTCCACTTATAAGCCTTTACTGAAGGAGCACCAATGATCAGTTTAGAACGATTATTTTAACTAGGCGATTCACTTGACATGTCCGCACTAAATCGCCCATAACTTTTGATTTAGAATTCAGAATGACATGAATCCAACGCCCATATTAAGCGAGCTCTAATTTCCATATAGTGATGAAATAGAAGACTTAAATAGCTATGACAAACCTCCAAGTAATCCAAGCTATCCCAAACTGTTTGCTGCCATGCATTATGCTTCATTTATAAGCCTTTACTCAAGGAGGACCAATGATCAGTATAGAATGACCATTTTAACTAGACAATCAAGTTGACATGTCAACACTAAAACATCTGTAACATTTGATTTAGAGTTCAGAGTGACACGAATCCAATATCCATGTTAAGCTAGCTCAATATTCTATATTGTGACAAAATTTAAGACCGAAATAACTATGACAAAGCCTCCAAGTAATCCAATCTATCCCAAATTGTGTGATGTCATGCATTATGCCTCATTTGTAAACCTTTTCTCAATGAGCACCAATGATCAGTTTAGAATGATCATTTTAACTGGCTGATCAACTTAACATGTCCGCACTAAATCGACTTTAATATTTGATTTATAGCTCAAAATGACATGAATCCAATGCCCACTTTAATCTAGCTCAATTTTTAGTATTGTGACAATATGTGAGACTGAAAGAGCTAGGACAAACCCTCAAAGTAATCCAATGTATCCCAAATTACGTGATGCCATTATGCTCAATTTATATGCCTTTACTCAAGGAGCACCAATGATCAGCTTAGAATGATCATTTTAATTAGGCGATCAACTTGAAATGTCCGCACTAAATCATTTGTAACTTTTGATTTAGAGTTCAGAATGACACGAATCCCAAGCCCACGTTAAGCTAGCTCAATTTCTATATTTTGACAAAATATAAGACCAAAATACCTACAACAAAGCCTCCAAGTAATCCAATCTATCCCAAACTGCATGATGCCATGCGTTATGCTTCACTTTTAAACCTTTGCTGATGTGAACCTCCCAAGGAATGCACTTCTAAATGTGGTTGAGATAGGCTTTGCAACAGATTGAATCGAAATTCAATATGTTCAAAGGTTGTGGATTGAAGGGTCACACTGTAGCTACGGGAAGACTACTGATTTACCTAAGATAGTAGCTTAGATATTACACACTAAGGCTACTAAATGTTGACTGAAGGATATTACACACCAACAATCATATTAAGAAGAGAATCACTTTCAAACTTAAGAAAAGAATTTGTTTTTATTTGAAAAGTTGAATGATTAAGTTTACAACTGAAAGCACCTATTTATACTGTTAGGAGGCGTAATAGGAGGAGCCTACAACATTAAATTTGTTAAAATTACAAGGGAAGACTTGACCAAGACCTTGACTACATTAACTCTTATTTTTGACTATGAATGTAGACACTTTCCCTCCCCGTTGATGACACCAATTTGGACCAGTTTTAAGTGGGCTCCTTTTGATTTTAAAGAACAAATTGGGTTTGTTGTAATGTGATATTGACATAGGAAAATCAAATAAGACCTATCTTGACCTACAAGGCAAGTGTGAGCACGAAATTCAGTTTGAATAACAAGGGAAAAGAAAAAGGAGGGAGTTATTATTAACCACATGGTTAAAATGGTTAAATAGCTGCCTTGGGAGAAGAATCAAGGTGAAAAGGACATGTCCATGCTGCACACAGTCTTGGTAACCACACCAAACAGTCATGAGACAGTCTGCAGCTCTTCCCCTCTCTTCTCATTGGTTGTTGACAGGCTCCTCCTCTATTCAAACTCATCCACAAGTTTGAATTCGTTTTCTTTTGTGTTCACATTGTAAATCCTCTATAAAAGGGCTGTAAAGACTCAATGTATGAATATACTCTTAGGAGATTCTTCTCCAGAAGTCTAAGACATTTTCTCATCTTCTCATGCTTTTCTTTGAGTTTCTGGATTCAATTCTTCACATTTCTCCTCTCTAATCTCAATATTCTTTCATGGTATCAGAGCATAAGATCATTTTCTTATATTTTCTACTCAAATCTCTCAGTTTCTAATCTAAAATTCTGTCAAAATCTCTCAGCTTTTAAACTAAAAACTCACAGTTTTATTCAACCATAAAAGCTGCCTCCTTTGAGCTCTTCAAAGCCTAACAATGGAGGATACAGTTCAAATCAGTTCCAGCCTGAAACCTACGGTGATACCAGTAGTTCTCAAAGGCTTGAACTACACATTATGGTCAAGAACCATCAAGACAGCCATTTGTGGCAAAGGACTTTGGAATTACATCTTGGAGGATAATACTCCATCTATAGATGATCCAAAGGAGAAGAAGGATGAGGCAACAAGAAAAGAAGAAGCTAGGTGGTTCCAAGAAGATCAATCAGTCCTTGGATTCCTCCAAAATTCATTGGACCCATCCATTCTTGAAGCTTATTCACATTGTGAAACCGCCAAGTCTCTTTGGGACACTCTCAAGAGGGTGTATGGGGATGTTTCAAACCTCAGCCGTGTGTATGAGGTTAAGAAGGCTCTCAATGATCTACACCAAGAGGATATGGAGTTCACAAAGTTCCTAGGCAAGTTCCAATCAACATGGTCCGAGCTTGACATGTTGAGACCAAGTTCTATGGATCCAAAGGTGCTTAATGAAAGGAAGGAACAAGACAAGATATTTGGGCTCCTTCTCAACCTAAATCCAGCCTTTAAGGATGTGATTAAGTCCATCCTAAGAGAGCCAAAACTCCCTGATTTCGAAGAGGTGTGCTCACGGATTCAGCAGGAGCAAGGCAACATTCGTTTGTTTGGTGGAAAAGGAGAACTAGTCATGGCCAACAAGAGCGTGTTTAATCAAGAGGATAGGAAGAGTGTGATGTGTGAACATTGTAAGAGGAATGGCCACATCAAGGACAAGTGCTGGATACTTCATCCTCATCTCAATCCAAACCGGTTCAAGGATTCAAAGGCTAACATCTCTCAAAAGGTTGTGACTGAACCGGCAAGTTCAACCAACCAAGGAGGGGAGGTAGCTATGAATGTATCCATGGAGTATGCTAAGAAGAGTGACTTGGAGGATCTCATCAAGGCCTATGCCTCAAAACTCTCCGGTATCACACTCTACTCCCATAAATTGCTTGATAAACCGGATCATAAGTTGGTAGTGGATTCGGGTGCTTCTCACCATATGATTAGCAATGCTAGGTTGTTAAAGAACATTGAACCATGTCTAGGACAAGTAACTATAGCTGATGGTAAGAGTATTCCAATTGAAGGAACCGGAAAATTAAGACTATTTCACAAAGAAAGTACTGCTTTCTTTGTACCTAAGTTTAAGTCTAACCTAGTTTCGGTCAAAAGGGCTACTAAAGACCTGAATTGCAATGTTACTTTTGGACCTAACAATGTTTACTTTCACGATATTAAGAGTGGTAAGATACTTGGAAGTGGTGGGACTCAAAATGAGCTCTATGTTCTTGAGGACACTCCTCCAAGCAATTCGGATTCCTTAGCTTTCAAATCCTGTGTTTTTGCTAATAAAGATGTTTTATGGCATGCTAGATTAGGACATCCTCATGCTCGTGCTTTAAGCTTAATAATGCCTAATGTTGCTTATGATCACTCAGTTTGTGAGGCTTGTATCCTTGGCAAACATTGTCGTGTTGTTTTCCCTAAATCGTCTACCATTTATGAGCATTGCTTTGATTTAGTACATTCCGATGTTTGGACCTCACCTTGCATGTCTAGAGATAGGAATAAATACTTTGTGACCTTTATAGATGAGAAATCGAAATATACATGGGTTACATTACTTCCATCTAAAGATAGGGTTTATGAGGCATTTATAAACTTTCATAATTATGTTACTAATCAATTCAATGCCAAGATCAAAGTGTTAAGATCAGATAATGGAGGGGAATACACAAGTCAAAGATTCAAAGCTCACTTAAACAAACATGGAATACTACATCAAACTAGCTGCCCACACACACCACAACAAAATGGAGTTGCTGAAAGGAAGAACCGACACTTAATGGAAGTAGCAAGATCCATGATGTTTCATACCAATGTTCCTAAAAGTTTTTGGGGAGATGCAGTCTTGGTTGCTTGCTACCTCATCAATCGGATTCCAACCAAAGTCTTGCAAGACATATCCCCATTTGAGGTACTGAATAAAACTAAACCCTCCATTGATCATTTACGTGTATTTGGGTGTGTGTGCTTTGTGTATGTTTCCAGGTGATCTAAGAAACAAGTTGGAGGCAAAGAGCATCAAGTGTATGTTCCTTGGATATTCGACAACACAAAAGGGTTATAAGTGCTATGATCCGAGCAACAACAGGACATATGTGTCTAGAGATGTCAAGTTCATAGAAGAACGAAGCTATTATGATCAGAAAGATTGGGAAGGACTGAAGGATCTCTCAAGGTCACCTTCTGATTTGGCTACGAGTTTGAGGTTTCTCTTGAATCATTTGGGAAATGATGTGCCAAAGGATTCAAGACACGAAGAAGAAAGAACCCCAAGTAGTTCACAAGATACCCAAGAGAATGAACAAGGGGTGGTAACTCAAGAACCAACTCCAATCCAAGAAGAAGCTATGGCCCAAAGCCAAGAACAAGTCAACTTGGAAGTGGATATAGAGGAACCTATTCACCAAAATGGAAGAGGAAACGGTTGTAGAGGAGGCTGCAACACCTGTTCAGCAACTAAGGAGGAGTACTAGACTTAGGAAAGATCCATCCAATTGGGTAAACACTAGGGTCTTCTACAACAACCAGGCCGTGGCTCATCCCATACAAGCTGTTTGTTCCCTTGACCTCTTGCCATCTAGTCATCAAGCATTCCTTGGAAAGATTGAACAAAGTCAGATTCCAAGGACTTACGAAGAAGCTAAGAGGAAGAAAGAATGGTTAGATGCAGTAAGAGATGAGAAGGGAGCTATGGAAAGGAATCATACATGGGATATACAAGAACTTCCCAAAGGCAAGAAGGCTGTGAGTTCCAAGTGGGTGTTCACCATCAAGTATAAGAGCAATGGGGACATAGAAAGGTACAAGGCACGTCTAGTTGCAAGAGGTTTCACTCAGACATATGGAGAGGACTATACTGATACCTTTGCACCGGTGGCTAAGCTACACACTGTAAGGGTTGTTCTTTCACTAGCTACGAATCTGACTTGGGACTTATGGCAAATGGATGTCAAGAACGCATTCCTACAAGGAGAACTTGAAGAGGAAGTGTATATGACTCCACCACCAGGCCTTGAAGATCTTTGCAAAGAGGGACAAGTTTTAAGACTTAGGAAGGCAATATATGGGTTGAAGCAGTCACCAAGGGCGTGGTATCACAAATTAAGCTCCACACTTACTGATAATGGGTTTAGGAAATCCCATTCAGATCATACTTTGTTCACTCGTCAAAACGCAAAAGGAATTGTGGTGGTCTTGGTTTATGTGGATGACCTTATCATCACAGGAGATGACAAGGAAGGAATTCAGTCCACAAAGGCCTTCTTAAACAGATCATTTGACATCAAGGATCTTGGAGAGTTGAAGTACTTCTTGGGTATTGAAGTGTGTCGGTCTCAGGAAGGGCTCTTTCTATCCCAAAGAAAGTATGCTCTTGATCTGTTGACAGACACAGGAAAGCTTGGGGCTAAACCGGCCAAAACTCCTCTTGAAGATGGCTACAAGGTCAACGGAAAGGGGGAGAAAGCTGATGAGTTATTTAAGGATGTTTCTCAGTATAGGAGACTAGTTGGGAAGTTGATCTACCTCACCCTAACACGACCAGACTTGTGTTTTGCTGTGAATCAAGTGAGTCAACATATGCAAAAACCTACTGTATATCATTGGAGCATGGTAGAAAGGATCCTTAGATCATCAAAGGATCTCCTGGTCAAGGCATATGGATGGGCAAGAATGGGAACACTGATATTGTCGGATATTGTGATGCGGATTGGGCTGGTGATAGGGTCGATAGGAAATCAACCACGGGTATTGTACCTTCATTGGTGGGAACTTAGTCACTTGGAAGACTAAGAAGCAGAAGGTGGTATCATGTTCTAGTGCTGAAGCAGAATATAGGGCAATGAGGAAGCTGACAAATGAAGTAACTTGGCTCAAAGCGCTCTTGAAAGATTTCGGTATTGAACAACCAGGGCCAATTACCTTCCATTGTGATAATCAGGCAGCCATTCACATTGCTTCAAACTCAGTGTTTCACGAGAGGACCAAGCACATAGAGATCGATTGCCATAAGGTTAGAGAGAAAGTTCAAGATGGAACCATTCTACCATGTTATACAAAGAGTGAAGACCAACTAGCTGACATCTTCACAAAGGCAGCAAGTCTCAAAGTTTGCAAGAAAATCTTTAGCAAACTTGGGCTTGTTGATTTATCACATCCATGATCAAAGGTCTCCTAATCCAAGAGCAACACACTCTTTTTCCCTTATTAAGATTTTGTCCCAAGTGGTTTTCCTTAATAAGGTTTTTAATGAGGTGTTGCCTTGGGTTCCCAAGCTTAAGACTTTAGGGTGATTCCAAAGTCTTTAGCTTGAGGGGGAGTATTGACATAGGAAAATCAAATAAGACCTATCTTGACCTACAAGGCAAGTGTGAGCACGAAATTCAGTTTGAATAACAAGGGAAAAGAAAAAGGAGGGAGTTATTATTAACCACATGGTTAAAATGGTTAAATAGCTGCCTTGGGAGAAGAATCAAGGTGAAAAGGACATGTCCATGCTGCACACAGTCTTGGTAACCACACCAAACAGTCATGAGACAGTCTGCAGCTCTTCCCCTCTCTTCTCATTGGTTGTTGACAGGCTCCTCCTCTATTCAAACTCATCCACAAGTTTGAATTCGTTTTCTTTTGTGTTCACATTGTAAATCCTCTATAAAAGGGCTGTAAAGACTCAATGTATGAATATACTCTTAGGAGATTCTTCTCCAGAAGTCTAAGACATTTTCTCATCTTCTCATGCTTTTCTTTGAGTTTCTGGATTCAATTCTTCACATCTCTCCTCTCTAATCTCAATATTCTTTCATGTGATTCATTTGCCTCATTAAAAACCTTACCAAGAAAACCCAATGGGAGAAAACTTGTATAAGGGAAAAAGAGTACAAATGGATCGCATACCCATTTGTATGTTGTCTTCAGCTTGCACTAAAATCAGAGTGCTTTTAGGCACTTCTCCATTCAAGCCCAAGTGAATTTTTTGTGCATTCACCTTGTTGAGCAGGCTGCTGATCACCTCTTTGAGTTTCTTGGCCTTGGCTCGGGTTAATGGTCCAGTTGGTAGTGCAAGAGTTTCTTCATGTTCCACTGGTTCATTCCTAGCCTTGAGCTTCTCCTTTTGTTTGTTTTCCATCCTCGTATCATCCCTCTCCTCTTGAAAAGGATTTGACCTCAAATGTGGTTCATCTCCAATGAAAGGCATAAGAACAGAAACATTGAAGCTTGAACTCACATTATACTTACCTTGAAGATGAATTTTGTAGGCGTTGTTGCTGATCTTATGAACTATCTTGAAAGGTTCATCAATTCTGGGCATAAGTTTGGATTTCCTTTCAGCTGGAAATCTTTATTTCCTCAAGTGAACCCACGCAAGGTCTCGCACCTCAAATACCATTTCACATCTTCCTTTGTTGTCCTTTCTTGCATATTGTTGGGTTCTGGCCTCAATATTCTTCCTTGCATTCTTATGGATCTGTTTAACAATCTCAGCTTTTCTTTTTCCAACAATACTAGCTCTTTCACTTAAAGGGAAAGGGGTTAGATCCAAAGGAAATAAAGGATTGAAACCGTAAACAATTTGAAAAGGAGAATACTAAGAAGCAGAGTGTACAAAATGGTTATATGCAATTTCAGCATGTTGTAAACATTCTTCCCATATTCTAAGATTTTGTTTGATTAATGCATGCAATAAGTAGACAAGGTTCTATTAACTACTTTAGTTTGACCATCCGTTTGTGGGTGACATGTTGTAGAAAACAGCAACTTAGTTCCTAACTTAGACCAAAGAGTTTTCCAAAAATAACTCAAGAACTTAGTGTCTCTATCAGAAACTATGGTCCTAGGGATTTCATGCAAGCAAACTACCTCTTTAAAGAACGGATTGGCTATATGCAATGCATCACCAGTCTTGTGACATGCTATAAAATGAGCCATCCTAGAGAATCTATCAACCACAACAAAGATAGAATATTTTCCTATCTTAGTTCTAGGCAAACCAACTACAAAGTCCATTGATATGTCAATCCATGTTTGAGTAGGAAAGGGTAAAGGACTGTACAAACCGTGGGGTTGAACCCTAGACTTAGCCTGTTTGCATGTGCCACACCTTGCACAGATTCTTTCTACGTCTCTCTTCGTGTGTGGCCAATGGAAATAATCTTGCATTACCTTAAGAGTTTTGGCAAATCCAAAATGCCCCATCAGTCCACCTCCATGAGCTTCCCTAACTAACAAGTCTCGGATAGAACAGTTAGGCACACATAATCTATTATCATAAAATTGGAATCCTTCATGCCGATAGTATTTTCCTGAAGCAAACTTTCTGCTACCAATGTACAAGTCTTTAAATTCAGTATCAGTTTCATATAGCTCTTTAAGTTGTTCAAAACCTAACAATTTAGCATCAAGAGTAGAGATTAAGGCATACCTCCGTGACAATGCATCTGCCACAACATTCTCTTTACCTTGTTTATATTTAATGACATACAGAAATGTTTCTATGAACTCAACCCACCGTGCATGCCTTTTGTTCAGCTTATGTTGGCCCTTTAAGTGCTTGAGTGACTCATGATCACTGTGAATCACGAACTCCTTAGGCCACAAGTAGTGTTGCCAAGTTTGTAAAGCACGGACTAAGGCATACAATTCCTTTTCGTAGGTTGGATAGTTGAGGGTTGCTCCTCCAAGCTTCTCACTGAAATAGGCTATAGGTTTCTTATCCTGCATCAAAACAGCTCCAATATCTATACCAGAAGCATCACATTCTATCTCAAAGGTTTTATGAATCAGGTAAATATAGAAGAGGTGCATGTGTAAGCTTTTCCTACAAAGCTTGGAATGAGCTTTCTTGAGCTTCTCCTCATTTGAATCCTATGTCTTTCTTGATTACTTCCGTAAGTGGGGCAGCAATAGTGCTAAAATCCTTGAAAACGTATCTATAGAAGCCAGCTAGCCCATCGAAACTTCTCACTTCCCCTACTGTTTTTGGACTTGGCCATTCCTTAATAGCTTTGACCTTCTCCTCATCAACCTTAATACCATCTGCACTTATAACAAAGCCTAGGAACACAATGTTATCTCTACAAAAAGTGCATTACTTAAGATTGGCATATAGCTTTTCTTTTCTAAGAACATTCAGAACCGATGTCAAATGACTAGCATGCTCATCTAGATTCTTGTTGTAGATTAAGATGTCAATACTACAACAAAGACTCCTATGAATTCTCTAAGAACATGATTCATCAACCTCATGAAAGTACTAGGTGCATTTGTTAAGCCAAATGGCATGACTAACCATTCATATAATCCATGCTTAGTTTTAAATGCAGTTTTCCATTCATCTCCTTCCGTCATGCATATTTGATGGTACCCACTCTTAAGATCTATCTTAGAAAAGATTCTGGAACCATGCAATTCATGAAGCATGTCATCTAACCTAGGGATTGGATGGCGATACTTTACCGTAATGTTGTTGATTGCTCTACAATCAAAACACATGCGCCAGCTACCATCTTTCTTTGGCACAAGTAGAACAGCCACAGCACAAAGATTCATGCTCTCTCTTATGTAGCCTTTCTCCATTAGCTCATTAACTTGTCATTGCAACTCGTTAGTCTCAAGGAGATTGGTTCTAAAAGCTGGTCTATTTGGTAGTGAGGCTCCAGGTACAAAATCAATCAGATGTTCAATGCCTCTAATAGGTAGCCCCTTTTAATTGTATTCTGGAAAGAGTCATAATCCGGCAAAATACAAGTCACTTCACTCGGAATACCGGTGCAATGTTAGTTAAGCTCATAAGAGCTTCCTTATAGATAAACAACAGAACAGGTTGTTGTGAGAAGAGAGCCTTCTTAACTCCACCAGTTGTCACAAAGAAACTTGAGTGCTTCTTGTTCTTGCTCTCACAGCCTATGTCACTTTTGGTGCTTATGGTATCCTTTGAAGTTCCAGCTGTTTTCCTTTGCTCCAACACAAGCTGATCTTGGTACACCTCCTGTGGTGTCATAGGAACAAGTGTGATCTTCTTACCTTTGTGTTCAAACGAGTGCTGGTTGGTGGAACCATCATGACAGACTTTCCGATCAAACTGCCATGGTCTTCCAAGCAGAATGTGGCCAGCCTCCATTGGTAAAACATCACAAAGGATCTCATCTTGGTACTTGCCAATGATTATTGGTACTTTGACTTTGCTGCTTACCTTCATTTTGCCACAGTCATTAAGCCATTGCAGCTTATAAGGCTTTGGGTGAAAGAATATTGAGATTAGAGAGGAGAAATGTGAAGAATTGAATCCAGAAACTCAAAGAAAAGCATGAGAAGATGAGAAAATGTCTTAGACTTCTGGAGAAGAATCTCCTAAGAGTATATTCATACATTGAGTCTTTACAGCCCTTTTATAGAGGATTTACAATGTGAACACAAAAGAAAACGAATTCAAACTTGTGGATGAGTTTGAATAGAGGAGGAGCCTGTCAACAACCAATGAGAAGAGAGGGGAAGAGCTGCAGACTGTCTCATGACTGTTTGGTGTGGTTACCAAGACTGTGTGCAGCATGGACATGTCCTTATCACCTTGATTCTTCTCCCAAGGCAGCTATTTAACCCTTTTAACCATGTGGTTAATAATAACTCCCTCCTTTTTCTTTTTCCTTGTTATTCAAACTGAATTTCGTGCTCACACTTGCCTTGTAGGTGAAGATAGGTCTTATTTGATTTTCCTATGTCAATACTGATACCATGAAAGAATATTGAGATTAGAGAGGAGAAATGTGAAGAATTGAATCCAGAAACTCAAAGAAAAGCATGAGAAGATGAGAAAATGTCGTAGACTTCTAGAGAACAATCTCCTAAGAGTATATACATACATTGAGTCTTTACAGCCCTTTTATAGAAGATTTACAATGTGAACACAAAAGAAAACGAATTCAAACTTGTGGATGAGTTTGAATAGAGGAGGAGCCTGTCAACAACCAATGAGAAGAGAGGGGAAGAGCTGCAGACTGTCTCATGACTGTTTGGTGTGGTTACCAAGACTGTGTGCAGCATGGACATGTCATTTTCACCTTGATTCTTCTCCCAAGGCAGCTATTTAACCATTTTAACCATGTGGTTAATAATAACTCCCTCCTTTTTCTTTTCCCTTGTTATTCAAACTGAATTTCGTGCTCACACTTGCCTTGTAGGTCAAGATAGGTCTTATTTGATTTTCCTATGTCAATACTCCCCCTCAAGCTAAAGACTTTGGAATCACCCTAATGTCTTAAGCTTGGGAACCCAAGGCAACACCTCATTAAAAACCTTATTAAGGAAAACCACTTGGGACAAAACCTTAATAAGGGAAAAGAGTGTGTTGCTCTTGGATTAGGAGACCTTTGATCATGGATGTGATAAATCAACAAGCCCAAGTTTGCTAAAGATTTTCTTGCAAACTTTGAGACTTGCTGCCTTTGTGAAGATGTCAGCTAGTTGGTCTTCACTCTTTGTATAACATGGCAGAATGGTTCCATCTTGAACTTTCTCTCTAACCTTATGGCAATCGATCTCTATGTGCTTGGTCCTCTCGTGAAACACAGAGTTTAAAGCAATGTGAATGGCTGCCTGATTATCACAATGGAAGGTAATTGGCCCTGGTTGTTCAATACCGAAATCTTTCAAGAGCGCTTTGAGCCAAGTTACTTCATTTGTCAGCTTCCTCATTGCCCTATATTCTGCTTCAGCACTAGAACATGATACCACCTTCTGCTTCTTAGTCTTCCAAGTGACTAAGTTCCCACCAATGAAGGTGCAATACCCGGTGGTTGATTTCCTATCAATCCTATCACCAGCCCAATCCGCATCACAATATCCGACAATATCAGTGTTCCCATTCTTGCCCATCCATATGCCTTGACCAGGAGATCCTTTGATGTATCTAAGGATCCTTTCTACCATGCTCCAATGATATACAGTAGGTTTTTGCATATGTTGACTCACTTGATTCACAGCAAAACACAAGTCTGGTCGTGTTAGGGTGAGGTAGATCAACTTCCCAACTAGTCTCCTATACTGAGAAACATCCTTAAATAACTCATCAGCTTTCTCCCCCTTTCCGTTGACCTTGTAGCCATCTTCAAGAGGAGTTTTGGCCGGTTTAGCCCCAAGCTTTCTGTTAAGAACAAACCTTTATTTCATCCAATCAAGCTGTACAATGGTCGATTAGCTCAAGTACATACCCTCAAGCTCAATCGCAAGCAACAGAGACAGTCCTCTGTATTTACAGTTTCTTTCTCCTTTGTTCTAGAATGTAATCGAAGAAGTAAAAACTCCACGGAAAGAAGAGCTTCTCTCTTATATATGAGAGACTCTTTCACAATGACTCATTAAGACTTATTTACAGACTCTTCCTAACCAATTAAAATGCCAACTCACCTTCCACGTCATCTTTCTTTTCTTGTTTTTTAGCTCTTTCTTCTTCTTCTCATTACGTAGCTCCTGTTTTTCTGCGAAAATACACTCTCCATGCCTTATCAATACCCCCGTTGATGAGATTCAGCTTGTCCTCAAGCGAAAAGGTAGGAAATTGATGTTTGATATCCTTGACTCTTAACCATGATCGCTCACAAACAGGTAATCCTTTCCAATGTATCAATGCCAATAAATGCCCCTCGTCATCATATTTTGTCTCCACCAAATCCTCTGGTTCGATGATCACCTCCTCATGCACTGTAAACGCAGTAGGCAATGGAATCGTGTCAATGATTTGTCCTTTAGCCGCCTTAAGTTGCGAGACATGAAACACGGGGTGAATTTTTGACTCCGAAGGTAAACGCAACCGGTAAGCAACCTGCCCTACGCGTTCCAACACCTCAAATGGACCAAAATACCTCGCTGCTAACTTTTGATTCAAACGCTGCTGCACAGACTGTTGACGGTACGGTCTCAGTTTCAAATAAACCAAATCACCCACAGAAAAAATCAGTTCACGTCGCTTCTTATCGGCATTAGCTTTCATTTGTTGTTGAGCTCGATACAAATGATCTTTAATATGTGATAACATCAAGTCTCTTTCCAATAACATCTGCTCCAACTCAAAATTCTTTGTTGAACCATGTTCAAAACATAACAACTGAGGCGGATCCCTACCATACACAACATTGAATGGAGTAGATTGAATGGCTGTATGGAAACTTGTATTATACCATAATTCTGCCCAACATAAAAATTGTGACCATTTTTTTGGATGAGCCGATGTAAAGCATCTCAGATAGGTTTCAAGACAACGATTTAAAACTTCCGTTTGCCCATCTGTTTGAGGGTGAAATGCCGTACTAAATTTCAATTGAGTACCAGCCAATCTGAAGCATTCCTTCCAGAATCCACTCAAAAACACCTTATCACGGTCAGAAATTATGGCCTTTGGAAATCCATGTAATGCATTTCCAATTTCATCATCAAGGTCAAGGATGTTCAAGAAATAAAATGACTTTAGGATACCACCATAGACATTTTACTGAAAGTAATCCTTGATAAATGTGTTTTCTAGATTCTTGTGGGAATGGGCAATGGCTGCAATAAACCTGCTGGACTCAAGGTCGAATACTTATTCATTTGACAAACTGAACAAGCAGCTACAAACTCTTGAATCATTCGCCTCATGTGTCTCCAATAGAAAACTCCTTGGATTCTCTTCATAGTCTTGAGTACACCAGCATGTCCACCCATTTTACTTGTGTGATATTCATGGAAAATCAAAGGAATAAACTTGGAGTTCTCTGGAATAACCAATTGTTGTTTGTACAACAATCGACCTTGCACCAAATTATAGCCTTTCTTTACTTCCTTCCCCTCACGTATCTTTTGGATTATATCTCCAATAGACTGATCTGTATCAATCTCTGCATATATATCCTGAATCTGCAATGTAGTAGGGACCACCACAGCCAGTAAAGAGGCTAACATTTCCTGCTGTCCAACCTGACTTATCCGGGATAACCCATCAGCTGCTGAATTTTGATTTCCCGGTTTGTACTCGATCACAAAATCATAACCCAACAGTTTTACCAGCCATTTTTGATATTCCATTGAAACTTCTCGTTGTTCTAAAAGGAATTTCAAACTTTTCTGGTCGGTACGCACTACAAATCTTCTCCCCAACAAATAATGTTTCCATTTGATGATTGCTAACACAATGGCCATCAACTCACGCTCATAAATCGGCTTAAGTTTCTCTTTTTCTGTCAATCCATGACTGAAATACGCTATCGGGTTCTTGGATTGCATCAAAACTGCTCCTAGTCCAAACCCCGAAGCATCAGCTTCCACAACAAAAGCCTGAGAAAAATCTGGTAAAGCCAATACTGGTGTCGATATCATTGCTGCCTTGAGCTGTTGAAAAGCATCGTAAGCTTGATCTGACCATATAAATTGATCTTTTTTTAATAGTTCAGTCAATGGTTTGGCTAAAGTCCCATAATTCCGAACAAATCTCCGATAGTATCCCGTTAAGCCAAGAAATCCACGTAATTCTTTCACATTCTTAGGAGTTGGCCATTGACGAACTGCTTCCGTTTTCTTCGGATCAGTTGCAACACCCTCATGTGAAATCACATGTCCCAAATACTCTACTTGTTGCTGTCCAAAGGCACATTTCTTGAGATTTGCAAACAAGCATTGTTGTTGAAACACATTCAAGACCAATTTGAGATGCTGAACATGTTCTGTCACAGTAGTGCTGTAAATTAAGATATCATCAAAAAAAACCAGCACAAACTTTCGCAAATAAGGCCTGAATATCTCGTTCATCAAAGCCTGAAAAGTCGCAGGAGCATTTGTTAAACCAAATGGCATTACTAAAAATTCATAATGCCCTTCGTGTGTGCGAAATGCAGTCTTTTCAATATCACTGTCCTTCATTCTTATTTGGTGATATCCCGATCTCAAATCCAATTTAGAAAACAGTTTCGCATCATATAACTCATCAATAAGCTGATCTATCATTGGAATTGGGAATTTATCGGGAATTGTGGCTCTATTTAAAGAGCGATAATCCACACAAAAGCGCCATGAATTGTCTTTCTTCTTCACCAACAAAACAGGGCTAGAGTATGGACTATGGCTCTGTCTAATAGTTCCTGCCGACAACATATCACCAACCAATTTTTCCATTGCTTCCATGTGAGCATGTGGATATCTATAAGGTCGAACACTTATCGGACCTACTCCCTCTTTTAGAATAATCGCATGTTCTCGTCCACGGATGGGAGGAAGTCCTGTGGGTTCCTGAAATACATCATCAAACTGCCGTAATAATAGTGATATCGGCTCAGGAATATCCACTTGACCTTGCGATACCATTGCGTTCACAGCCAATTGAATTCCCTTCTTACACCATGTCTTTGATGAACGCAATGATTTCAAAGACATTTTATGATTATGCAAACTCTTGTCACCTCTCAATGTAACTAGGCGATCCTTGTAGCTGAAAG
>CM032159.1:21514454-21552775 GCA_018901935.1 Pugionium cornutum
AATTTTAGATTAGAAACTGAGAGATTTGAGTAGAAAAGATGAGAGAATGATCTTATGCTCTGATACCATGAAAGAATATTGAGATTAGAGGAGAAATGTGAAGAATTGAATCTGGAAACTCAAAGAGAAGTATGAGAAAATGAGAAATGTCTTAGACTTATGGAGAAGAATCTCCTAAGAGTATATACATACATAGAGTCTTTACAGCCCTTTTATAGAGGATTTACAATGTGAACACAAAAAAAACGAATTCAAACTTGTGGATGAGTTTGAATAGAGGAGGAGCCTGTCAACAACACATGAGAAGAGAGGGGAAGAGCTGCAGACTGTCTCATGACTGTTTGGTGTGGTTACCAAGACTGTGTGCAGCATGGACATGTCCTTTTCACCTTGATTCTTCTCCCAAGGCAGCTATTTAACCATTTAACCATGTGGTTAATAATAACTCCCTCCTTTTTCTTTTCCCTTGTTATTCAAACTGAATTTCGTGCTCACACTTGCCTTGTAGGTCAAGATAGGTCTTATTTGATTTTCCTATGTCAATACTATATTCTGCTTCAGCACTAGAACATGATACCACCTTCTGCTTCTTAGTCTTCCAAGTGACTAAGTTCCCACCAATGAAGGTGCAATACCCAGTGGTTGAAGTGGAAGTTCCCACCAGAAGGTGCAATACCCAGTGGTTGATTTCTATCACTATCACCAGCCAATGATCACAATAGACAATCTCATTATTCTTGCATCCATATGACAGGAGATCCTTTGATGTATCTAAGGATCCTTTCTACCATGCTCAATGATACAGTAGTTTGCATATGTTGACTCACTTGATTCACAGCAAAACACAAGTCTGGTCGTGTGAGGGTGAGGTAGATCAGCTTCCCAACTAGTCTCGTATACTGAGAAACATCCTTAAATAACTCATCAGCTTTCTCCCCCTTTCCATTGACCTTGTAGCCATCTTCAAGAGGAGTTTTGGCCGGTTTAGCCCCAAGCTTTCCCGTGTCTGTCAACAGATCAAGAACATACTTTCTTTGGGATAGAAAGAGCCCTTCTTGAGACCGACACACTTCAATACCCAAGAAGTACTTCAACTCTCCAAGATCCTTGATGTCAAATGATCTGTTTAAGAAGGCCTTTGTGGACTGAATTCCTTCCTTATCATCTCCTGTGATGATAAGGTCATCCACATAAACCAAGACCGCCACGATTCCTTTGGAGTTTTGACGAGTGAACAAAGTATGATCTGAATGGGATTTCCTAAACCCATTATCAGTAAGTGTGGAGCTTAATTTGTGATACCAGGCCCTTGGTGACTGCTTCAACCCATATATTGCCTTCCTAAGTCTTAGAACCTGTCCCTCTTTGCAAAGATCTTCAAGGCCTGGTGGTGGAGTCATATACACTTCCTCTTCAAGTTCTCCTTGTAGGAATCGTTCTTGACATCCATTTGCCATAAGTCCCAAGTCAGATTCGTAGCTAGTGAAAGAACAACCCTTACAGTGTGTAGCTTAGCCACCGGTGCAAATGTATCAGTATAGTCCTCTCCATATGTCTGAGTGAAACCTCTTGCAACTAGACGTGCCTTGTACCTTTCTATGTCCCCATTGCTCTTATACTTGATGGTGAACACCCACTTGGAACTCACAGCCTTCTTGCCTTTGGGAAGTTCTTGTATATCCATGTATGATTCCTTTCCATAGCTCCCTTCTCATCTCTTACTGCATCTAACCATTCTTTCTTGCTCTTAGCTTCTTCATAAGTCCTTGGAATCTGACTTTGTTCAATCTTTCCAAGGAATGCTTGATGACTAGATGGCAAGAGGTCAAGGGAACAAACAGCTTGTATGGGATGAGCCACGGCCTGGTTGTTGTAGAATACCCTAGTGTTTACCCAATTGGGCGGGTCTTTCCTAAGTCTAGTACTCCTCCTTAAATGCTGAACAGGTGGTGCAGCCTCCTCTACAACCGTTTCCTCTTCCATTTGGTGAATAGGTTCCTCTATACCCACTTCCAAGTCATCTTGTTCTTGATTTTGGGCCATAGCTTCTTCTTGGATTGGAGTTGGTTCTTGAGTTACCACCCCTTGTTCATTCTCTTGGGTATCTTGTGAACTACTTGGGGTTCTTTCTTCTTCGTGTCTTGAATCCTTTGGCACATCATTTCCCAAATGATTCAAGAGAAACCTCAAACTCGTAGCCAAATCAGAAGGTGACCTTGAGAGATCCTTCAGTCCTTCCCAATCTTTCTGATCATAATAGCTTCGTTCTTCTATGAACTTGACATCTCTAGACACATATGTCCTGTTGTTGCTCGGATCATAGCACTTATAACCCTTTTGTGTTTTCGAATATCCAAGGAACATACACTTGATGCTCTTTGCCTCCAACTTGTTTCTTAGATCACCTGGAAACATACACAAAGCACACACACCCAAATACACGTAAATGATCAATGGAGGGTTTAGTTTTATTCAGTACCTCAAATGGGGATATGTCTTGCAAGACTTTGGTTGGAATCCGATTGATGAGGTAGCAAGCAACCAAGACTGCATCTCCCCAAAAACTTTTAGGAACATTGGTATGAAACATCATGGATCTTGCTACTTCCATTAAGTGTCGGTTCTTCCTTTCAGCAACTCCATTTTGTTGTGGTGTGTGTGGGCAGCTAGTTTGATGTAGTATTCCATGTTTGTTTAAGTGAGCTTTGAATCTTTGACTTGTGTATTCCCCTCCATTATCTGATCTTAACACTTTGATCTTGGCATTGAATTGATTAGTAACATAATTATGAAAGTTTATAAATGCCTCATAAACCCTATCTTTAGATGGAAGTAATGTAACCCATGTATATTTCGATTTCTCATCTATAAAGGTCACAAAGTATTTATTCCTATCTCTAGACATGCAAGGTGAGGTCCAAACATCGGAATGTACTAAATCAAAGCAATGCTCATAAATGGTAGACGATTTAGGGAAAACAACACGACAATGTTTGCCAAGGATACAAGCCTCACAAACTGAGTGATCATAAGCAACATTAGGCATTATTAAGCTTAAAGCACGAGCATGAGGATGTCCTAATCTAGCATGCCATAAAACATCTTTATTAGCAAAAACACAGGATTTGAAAGCTAAGGAATCCGAATTGCTTGGAGGAGTGTCCTCAAGAACATAGAGCTCATTTTGAGTCCCACCACTTCCAAGTATCTTACCACTCTTAATATCGTGAAAGTAAACATTGTTAGGTCCAAAAGTAACATTGCAATTCAGGTCTTTAGTAGCCCTTTTGACCGAAACTAGGTTAGACTTAAACTTAGGTACAAAGAAAGCAGTACTTTCTTTGTGAAATAGTCTTAATTTTCCGGTTCCTTCAATTGGAATACTCTTACCATCAGCTATAGTTACTTGTCCTAGACATGGTTCAATGTTCTTTAACAACCTAGCATTGCTAATCATATGGTGAGAAGCACCCGAATCCACTACCAACTTATGATCCGGTTTATCAAGCAATTTATGGGAGTAGAGTGTGATACCGGAGAGTTTTGAGGCATAGGCCTTGATGAGATCCTCCAAGTCACTCTTCTTAGCATACTCCATGGATACATTCATAGCTACCTCCCCTCCTTGGTTGGTTGAACTTGCCGGTTCAGTCACAACCTTTTGAGAGATGTTAGCCTTTGAATCCTTGAACCGGTTTGGATTGAGATGAGGATGAAGTATCCAGCACTTGTCCTTGATGTGGCCATTCCTCTTACAATGTTCACACATCACACTCTTCCTATCCTCTTGATTAAACACGCTCTTGTTGGCCATGACTAGTTCTCCTTTTCCACCAAACAAACGAATGTTGCCTTGCTCCTGCTGAATCCGTGAGCACACCTCTTCGAAATCAGGGAGTTTTGGCTCTCTTAGGATGGACTTAATCACATCCTTAAAGGCTGGATTTAGGTTGAGAAGGAGCCCAAATATCTTGTCTTGTTCCTTCCTTTCATTAAGCACCTTTGGATCCATAGAACTTGGTCTCAACATGTCAAGCTCGGACCATGTTGATTGGAACTTGCCTAGGAACTTTGTGAACTCCATATCCTCTTGGTGTAGATCATTGAGAGCCTTCTTAACCTCATACACATGGCTGAGGTTTGAAACATCCCCATACACCCTCTTGAGAGTGTCCCAAAGAGACTTGGCGGTTTCACAATGTGAATAAGCTTCAAGAATGGATGGGTCCAATGAATTTTGGAGGAATCCAAGGACTGATTGATCTTCTTGGAACCACCTAGCTTCTTCTTTTCTTGTTGCCTCATCCTTCTTCTCCTTTGGATCATCTATAGATGGAGTATTATCCTCCAAGATGTGATTCCAAAGTCCTTTGCCACAAATGGCTGTCTTGATGGTTCTTGACCATAATGTGTAGTTCAAGCCTTTGAGAACTACTGGTATCACCGTGGGTTTCAGGCTGGAACTAATTTGAACTGTATCCTCCATTGTTAGGCTTTGAAGAGCTCAAAGGAAGCAGCTTTTATGGTTGAATGAAACCGTGAGTTTTTAGTCTAAAGACTGAGAGATTTTTGACAGAATTTTAGATTAGAAACTGAGAGATTTGAGTAGAAAAGATAAGAGAATGATCTTATGCTCTGATACCATGAAAGAATATTGAGATTATAGAGGAGAAATGTGAAGAATTGAATCTGAAAACTCAAAGAGAAGTATGAGAAAATGAGAAATGACTTAGACTTATGGAGAAGAATCTCCTAAGAGTATATTCATACATTGAGTCTTTACAGCCCTTTTATAGAGGATTTACAATGTGAACACAAAAGAAAACGAATTCAAACTTGTGGATGAGTTTGAATAGAGGAGGAGCCTGTCAACAACCAATGAGAAGAGAGGAGACAGCAGGCATGACTGTTTGGTGTGGTTACCAAGACTGTGTGCAGTAGGCATGACTGTTTGGTGTGTTTACCAAGACTTTGTGCAGCAGGCATGACTGTTTGGTGTGGTTACCAAGACTGTGTGCAGCATGGACATGTCCTTTTCACCTTGATTCTTCTCCCAAGGTAGCTATTTAACCATTTTAACCATGTGGTGAATAATAACTCCCTCCTTTTTCATTTCCCTTGTTATTCAAACTGAATTTTCGTGCTCACACTTGCCTTGTAGGTCAAGATAGGTCTTATTTGATTTTCCTATGTCAATAGGTTGTTCTATTGTTGTCATGCGATCTCCTAGGTTCTGAAGTTGAATCTGAATAGCAGCAAGCATCTGAGCAACATTCACATCTACTGGTTCTCCCATAGTCACACAATCTGTCTCACACTCAACAAACAGATCAAGTGCAAAAGAAGTCGAATACACACAATCAAAAACAACTTAATATGGACAGAACTAGTTGCAGCAGCAAAGGAAGTCAATAGACACAATCAAAACAACTGAAAATCGACAAATCTAGTTGCAGCAGCAAAGGAAGTCAAATAGACACAATCAAAAACAACTAAAAATTGACAGATCTAGTTGCAACATCAAGGAAGTCGAATAGACACAATCAACACAACTGAAAATCGACAGATCTAGTTGCAGAAACACAAGCTATCAACAACTCAGGATGTTACTGGTTTCTAACACACAAAAACAATAGATTGGGGTTCGAGTTTTATGAAGAGATGCAGTTTGACAGCAAGTTAACAAAGAAATGAAAGAGTAAAAAAACGAAAATGGGGGTAGATAAACCTGAATAGGAGCGATTAAGCTCTAATACCAGATGATGCAGGAACAAGAGAACTTGTTCGAGCCAGGGGAACTGCTGAAGAGACTCTAGCTGGCTGTAGAACACTTTCTAGAGACTCAGGAGTGATGGGTTGATGGTGACCCTTCAGCTGGCTGTAGAGCACTTTCTGGAGGATCTAAGTGAGGATTGAGTAGAGAGGTGGATCGAGACACGCCACACAGATTATGGAAGGTCTGTGATAAGTCTAGAGCACTCAAGCTTCAAGGATTCTCACACAAGAAGGCTGGAGGCGTCAGCTCCTTTCAAAGGAAGAAAAACTAGGTTTTTATTTCATAAAACTTAAGTGATTACATGCTGAGAAGGGACTTTATATACTAGTCCAGTAGCACGTGCCTTCTAGGGCTGAAAATACATTATAATGAAAGGACTAAAGCAGAAATAACAATAAGACATTAGGACCTAATGACAAATAAAAGACTCTTAAACTTAACAGTCATATTCCTGCAAAAACAAGCAAATAAACTTGTTAATTCAAACATAAGAATTTTAAATACGCACCTTGGTCTCTTGTAGCTCCTTATAATGCCTTCTTAAGTTTGTTTAGCAATGATGAACAAGGTTGTATCTCTGAAGCCTTGTAAAACTGGAAGGAGTGAATTTGTGGTAGTCTTTAGTTGTTCATAGTCTCCTTCTTGTAATTCTTTAGTAAGTTCAGCTTCATGGAATCCTCCATCTTCTATGATTGTTATGAGACTCTCGACAGACTTGTTGAACATCTTACTAAGGTTTCTTGTGCCTGATCTTGTTCTTGGAGCTTGTCTCATAATAGGTATATTAATGGGCTCTTCCTCAGCTTCTAGTGAGGTAGTATTGATGTCCTCATCAACCTCAGTGAGTGGAGCTACTATAGTGCTAAAGTCCATGAAAAATCTCCGGTAAAACCCAGCTATGCCATAGAAGCTCCTTACTTCCCCAATATTCTTTGGACTCGGCCACTCCTTAGTCGCTTTTATCTTTTCCTCATCAACCTTAATACCATCTGCACTCACAAAAAAACCTAAGAAGAAAAGGTTATTTGTTCCAAAGTACATTTCTTAAGATTGGCATACAAGGTTTCATTTCTAAGCACTTCAAAAACCTTTATCAGGTGTTCTACGTGATCATCTAAGGTTTGGCTAAAAACTAGAATGTCATCAAAGTATACTACCACAAAATGACCTATGAATTCCATTAGGACATGGTTCATCAATCTCATGAAGGTACTAGGTGCATTTTTCAAGCCAAAAGGCATTACCAACCACTCATATAAACCTTGTTTAGTTTTAAATGCAGTTCTCCTACTGACTAAGAGTTGTCCAGCATGGGGCATGTCTACATTTTCTTCCAAGGACTCAGCATCCGAGTGGTCATCCTCTGATTATACCTCACCATTAGCACTTATAACTATTGTTCTCTTATTGGTACATTCCCTAGAGCAGTGACCAAAGCCCTAGCACTTAAAACACAGAATTTTCCTAGTTTAGGTTCTAGAACCCATATCCATTCCATTAATTTTCAAGTCTTCTACCTTAGGTTTAGTGAAAGGCTTGTAATCTTTGCTAGACTTATCCTCCTTACATTGGCTAAAACTAGTAGAACTAAATCCAGGTTTAGGGTTTTTTTCTCTTAAGTTGTTTTTCAAACATGATAGCCTTATGGAGAAGTTCTACTATTTTGACATAATGGTGAACCTCTAGCCTATCTATGATTTCCCTATTAAGGCCACCCATATACTTAGCCATTGTGGCTTCACTATCTTGAACATCAGCCCTAAGCAATAAGATTTCCATCTCCTTTAAGTACTCCTCTACGGTTCTAAATCCTTGAGATAGGTTTCTAAGCTTAAAGTAAAGTTCCCTATGGTAGTGGCTAGGTATAAACCTTTTCCTCATGATTACTTTCATCTGGTTCCACGAATCTATAGGTAAATCCCCAGCCCTTCTCCTAGAAGTAACTAATTGATGCCACCAACTTAAGGCATAATCTTTAAAAGCGGTAGGTGCTACTCTAACCTTACTATCCTGAGTGTATTCCCTACAATCAAAGACTATTTCTATCTTCTTTTCCCACTCTAGATACTCCTCATGTTCATTGGTTCCATGGAAAGAGGGAATCTTGATTTTAAGGCCAGTCAAAGGGTCGCGAGGATTGGGTTGGTTATTCCTATGCGGTTGGTCGTCTCTTGACCACCTTCTCCTAGGGTGTTGTGACCTAGATGAGTGACTGTAGTATTGCTCAGAATCAGAAGGTGGCTGGTTTATCCTAAGTCGGTCATTGATGGATCTTTCTATTTCAGCTCTCATGGTTACCATACTTTCATCCATCATGGCTTTAAAGGAATCAAGGAGTTGTTTGTGGGTGTTTGAGGATTCTTCTCCATTATTGCTGGTTCCTACCATGGTACCTGGAAAATTCAGACAGCTAAACAAGTAAAAGGTTCAAAGTAAAACGCAGAAACTGACATAACAATTCGCTGAAACAAAGACACAAGAACAAAGACAAATCTTAGCAAAGCATGTTCTAGACCCTTTGAACTCCGGTTTTGAAATGGGTGAGTCTAACAACTTTAGCTTGGTTTTGAAACGTTTTTAATTGGTATTCCTGGTTCTATTAATTCTAAAGAACAAGTTTCATTCAGGTTTTAATCTCTAAAATATTCAAACAAAAGGTGATAAACTCGGATTAACAAAAACAGTTTCTTTAGAACCTCAACGGTGCCCATTGGGTGCTTCGAATGATCATTTTAACTAGATGATAAACTTGTCATGTCCGCACTAAATAACATGAGTCGAACGCCCATGTTAAGCTAGCTCAATTTTCTATATTGTGACAACATTTGAGACTGAAAGAGCTACGAAAAAGCCACCAAGTAATCCAACGTATCCCAAACTGTGTGATGCCATGCATTACGCTTCATTTATAAGCCCTTAATTAAGAGCGCCAATGATCAGTTTAGAATGATTGTTTTAACTGGCCGATCAAATGGACATGTCGGCACTTAATCATCCGTAACTTTTAATTTAGAGTTCATAATGACGCGAATTCATTCCCTACGTTAAGCTAGCTCAATTTTCTATATGGTGACAAGATTTGAGACTCAAAGACCTATGACAAAGCCTCAAAGTCATCCAATGTATCCCAACTGTATGAAGTCAAGCATTATGTTTCATTTGTCAGCCTTTACTGAAGGAGCACCAATGATCAGTTTATAATGATCATTTTAACTCGCCGATCAACTTGACATGTATGCACTAAATTGTCTGTAACTTTTGGTTTATTGTTCAGAATGACACGAATCCAACGCCCACACTACGCTCGCTCAATTTTGTATATTGTGACAACATTTGAGACTGAAAGAGCTACGACAAGGCCTCCAACTAACCCAATGTATCCAAAACAGCGTGATGCCATGCATTATGCTTCATTTATAGGCCTTTACTCAAGGAGCACCAATTATCAGTGTATAATGAACATTTTCACTGGCTGCTCAACTTGACATGTAGGCAGTAAAACGTCCATAACTTTCTATTTAGAGTTCAAAATAATATGAATCCAAAGCCCACGTGAAGCTAGATCAATTTTCATTATTGTGAAAATATTTAAGACTGAAATAGCAATGACAAAGCCTCTATTGACATTGGAAAATCAAATAAGACCTATCTTGACCTACAAGGCAAGTGTGAGCACGAAATTCAGTTTGAATAACAAGGGAAAAGAAAAAGGAGGGAGTTATTATTAACCACATGGTTAAAATGGTTAAATAGCTGCCTTGGGAGAAGAATCAAGGTGAAAAGGACATGTCCATGCTGCACACAGTCTTGGTAACCACACCAAACAGTCATGAGGTACACACCAAACGTTCTGCAGCTCTTCCCCTCTCTTCTCATTGGTTGTTGATAAGCTCCTCCTCTATTCAAACTCATCCACAAGTTTGAATTCGTTTTCTTTTGTGTTCACATTGTAAATCCTCTATAAAAGGGCTGTAAAGACTCAATGTATGAATAAACTCTTAGGAGATTCTTCTCCAGAAGTCTAAGACATTTTCTCATCTTCTCATGCTTTTCTTTGAGTTTCTGGATTCAATTCTTCACATTTCTCCTCTCTAATCTCAATATTCTTTCATGGTATCAGAGCATAAGATCATTTTCTTATATTTTCTACTCAAATCTCTCAGTTTCTAATCTAAAATTCTGTCAAAAATCTCTCAGCTTTTAAACTAAAAACTCTCAGTTTTATTCAACCATAAAAGCTGCCTCCTTTGAGCTCTTCAAAGCCTAACAATGGAGGATACAGTTCAAATCAGTTCCAGCCTGAAACCTACGGTGATACCAGTAGTTCTCAAAGGCTTGAACTACACATTATGGTCAAGAACCATCAAGACAGCCATTTGTGGCAAAGGACTTTGGAATTACATCTTGGAGGATAATACTCCATCTATAGATGATCCAAAGGAGAAGAAGGATGAGGCAACAAGAAAAGAAGAAGCTAGGTGGTTCCAAGAAGATCAATCAGTCCTTGGATTCCTCCAAAATTCATTGGACCCATCCATTCTTGAAGCTTATTCACATTGTGAAACCGCCAAGTCTCTTTGGGACACTCTCAAGAGGGTGTATGGGGATGTTTCAAACCTCAGCCATGTGTATGAGGTTAAGAAGGCTCTCAATGATCTACACCAAGAGGATATGGAGTTCACAAAGTTCCTAGGCAAGTTCCAATCAACATGGTCCGAGCTTGACATGTTGAGACCAAGTTCTATGGATCCAAAGGTGCTTAATGAAAGGAAGGAACAAGACAAGATATTTGGGCTCCTTCTCAACCTAAATCCAGCCTTTAAGGATGTGATTAAGTCCATCCTAAGAGAGCCAAAACTCCCTGATTTCGAAGAGGTGTGCTCACGGATTCAGAAGGAGCAAGGCAACATTCGTTTGTTTGGTGGAAAAGGAGAACTAGTGCCAACAAGAGCGTGTTTAATCAAATGGATATGAAGAGTGTGATGTGTGAACATTGTAAGAGGAATGGCCACATCAAGGACAAGTGCTGGATACTTCATCCTCATCTCAATCCAAACCGGTTCAAGGATTCAAAGGCTAACATCTCTCAAAAGGTTGTGACTGAACCGGCAAGTTCAACCAACCAAGGAGGGGAGGTAGCTATGAATGTATCCATGGAGTATGCTAAGAAGAGTGACTTGGAGGATCTCATCAAGGCCTATGCCTCAAAACTCTCCGGTATCACACTCTACTCCCATAAATTGCTTGATAAACCGGATCATAAGTTGGTAGTGGATTCGGGTGCTTCTCACCATATGATTAGCAATGCTAGGTTGTTAAAGAACATTGAACCATGTCTAGGACAAGTAACTATAGCTGATGGTAAGAGTATTCCAATTGAAGGAACCGGAAAATTAAGACTATTTCACAAAGAAAGTACTGCTTTCTTTGTACCTAAGTTTAAGTCTAACCTAGTTTCGGTCAAAAGGGCTACTAAAGACCTGAATTGCAATGTTACTTTTGGACCTAACAATGTTTACTTTCACGATATTAAGAGTGGTAAGATACTTGGAAGTGGTGGGACTCAAAATGAGCTCTATGTTCTTGAGGACACTCCTCCAAGCAATTTGGATTCCTTAGCTTTCAAATCCTGTGTTTTTGCTAATAAAGATGTTTTATGGCATGCTAGATTAGGACATCCTCATGCTCGTGCTTTAAGCTTAATAATGCCTAATGTTGCTTATGATCACTCAGTTTGTGAGGCTTGTATCCTTGGCAAACATTGTCGTGTTGTTTTCCCTAAATCGTCTACCATTTATGAGCATTGCTTTGATTTAGTACATTCCGATGTTTGGACCTCACCTTGCATGTCTAGAGATAGGAATAAATACTTTGTGACCTTTATAGATGAGAAATCGAAATATACATGGGTTACATTACTTCCATCTAAAGATAGGGTTTATGAGGCATTTATAAACTTTCATAATTATGTTACTAATCAATTCAATGCCAAGATCAAAGTGTTAAGATCAGATAATGGAGGGGAATACACAAGTCAAAGATTCAAAGCTCACTTAAACAAACATGGAATACTACATCAAACTAGCTGCCCACACACACCACAACAAAATGGAGTTTCTGAAAGGAAGAACCGACACTTAATGGAAGTAGCAAGATCCATGATGTTTCATACCAATGTTCCTAAAAGTTTTTGGGGAGATGCAGTCTTGGTTGCTTGCTACCTCATCAATCGGATTCCAACCAAAGTCTTGCAAGACATATCCCCATTTGAGGTACTGAATAAAACTAAACCCTCCATTGATCATTTACGTGTATTTGGGTGTGTGTGCTTTGTGTATGTTTCCAGGTGATCTAAGAAACAAGTTGGAGGCAAAGAGCATCAAGTGTATGTTCCTTGGATATTCGACAACACAAAAGGGTTATAAGTGCTATGATCCGAGCAACAACAGGACATATGTGTCTAGAGATGTCAAGTTCATAGAAGAACGAAGCTATTATGATCAGAAAGATTGGGAAGGACTGAAGGATCTCTCAAGGTCACCTTCTGATTTGGCTACGAGTTTGAGGTTTCTCTTGAATCATTTGGGAAATGATGTGCCAAAGGATTCAAGACACGAAGAAGAAAGAACCCCAAGTAGTTCACAAGATACCCAAGAGAATGAACAAGGGGTGGTAACTCAAGAACCAACTCCAATCCAAGAAGAAGCTATGGCCCAAAGCCAAGAACAAGTCAACTTGGAAGTGGATATAGAGGAACCTATTCACCAAATGGAAGAGGAAACGGTTGTAGAGGAGGCTGCAACACCTGTTCAGCAACTAAGGAGGAGTACTAGACTGAGGAAAGATCCATCCAATTGGGTAAACACTAGGGTCTTCTACAACAACCAGGCCGTGGCTCATCCCATACAAGCTGTTTGTTCCCTTGACCTCTTGCCATCTAGTCATCAAGCATTCCTTGGAAAGATTGAACAAAGTCAGATTCCAAGGACTTATGAAGAAGCTAAGAGGAAGAAAGAATGGTTAGATGCAGTAAGAGATGAGAAGGGAGCTATGGAAAGGAATCATACATGGGATATACAAGAACTTCCCAAAGGCAAGAAGGCTGTGAGTTCCAAGTGGGTGTTCACCATCAAGTATAAGAGCAATGGGGACATAGAAAGGTACAAGGCACGTCTAGTTGCAAGAGGTTTCACTCAGACATATGGAGAGGACTATACTGATACCTTTGCACCGGTGGCTAAGCTACACACTGTAAGGGTTGTTCTTTCACTAGCTACGAATCTGACTTGGGACTTATGGCAAATGGATGTCAAGAACGCATTCCTACAAGGAGAACTTGAAGAGGAAGTGTATATGACTCCACCACCAGGCCTTGAAGATCTTTGCAAAGAGGGACAGGTTCTAAGACTTAGGAAGGCAAAGACTTAGGAAGGCAATATATGGGTTGAAGCAGTCACCAAGGGCCTGGTATCACAAATTAAGCTCCACACTTACTGATAATGGGTTTAGGAAATCCCATTCAGATCATACTTTGTTCACTCGTCAAAACGCAAAAGGAATTGTGGTGGTCTTGGTTTATGTGGATGACCTTATCATCACAGGAGATGACAAGGAAGGAATTCAGTCCACAAAGGCCTTCTTAAACAGATCATTTGACATCAAGGATCTTGGAGAGTTGAAGTACTTCTTGGGTATTGAAGTGTGTCGGTCTCAAGAAGGGCTCTTTCTATCCCAAAGAAAGTATGCTCTTGATCTGTTGACAGACACAGGAAAGCTTGGGGCTAAACCGGCCAAAACTCCTCTTGAAGATGGCTACAAGGTCAACGGAAAGGGGGAGAAAGCTGATGAGTTATTTAAGGATGTTTCTCAGTATAGGAGACTAGTTGGGAAGTTGATCTACCTCACCCTAACACGACCAGACTTGTGTTTTGCTGTGAATCAAGTGAGTCAACATATGCAAAAACCTACTGTATATCATTGGAGCATGGTAGAAAGGATCCTTAGATACATCAAAGGATCTCCTGGTCAAGGCATATGGATGGGCAAGAATGGGAACACTGATATTGTCGGATATTGTGATGCGGATTGGGCTGGTGATAGGATTGATAGGAAATCAACCACCGGGTATTGCACCTTCATTGGTGGGAACTTAGTCACTTGGAAGACTAAGAAGCAGAAGGTGGTATCATGTTCTAGTGCTGAAGCAGAATATAGGGCAATGAGGAAGCTGACAAATGAAGTAACTTGGCTCAAAGCGCTCTTGAAAGATTTCGGTATTGAACAACCAGGGCCAATTACCTTCCATTGTGATAATCAGGCAGCCATTCACATTGCTTCAAACTCAGTGTTTCATGAGAGGACCAAGCACATAGAGATCGATTGCCATAAGGTCAGAGAGAAAGTTCAAGATGGAACCATTCTGCCATGTTATACAAAGAGTGAAGACCAACTAGCTGACATCTTCACAAAGGCAGCAAGTCTCAAAGTTTGCAAGAAAATCTTTAGCAAACTTGGGCTTGTTGATTTATCACATCCATGATCAAAGGTCTCCTAATCCAAGAGCAACACACTCTTTTTCCCTTATTAAGGTTTTTTCCCAAGTGGTTTTCCTTAATAAGGTTTTTAATGAGGTGTTGCCTTGGGTTCCCAAGCTTAAGACTTTAGGGTGATTCCAAAGTCTTTAGCTTGAGGGGGAGTATTGACATAGGAAAATCAAATAAGAGCTATCTTGACCTACAAGGTAAGTGTGAGCACGAAATTCAGTTTGAATAACAAGGGAAAAGAAAAAGGAGGGAGTTATTATTAACCACATGGTTAAAATGGTTAAATAGCTGCCTTGGGAGAAGAATCAAGGTGAAAAGGACATGTCCATGCTGCACACAGTCTTGGTAACCACACCAAACAGTCATGAGACAGTCTGCAGCTCTTCCCCTCTCTTCTCATTGGTTGTTGACAGGCTCCTCCTCTATTCAAACTCATCCACATGTTTGAATTCGTTTTCTTTTGTGTTCACATTGTAAATCCTCTATAAAAGGGCTGTAAAGACTCAATGTATGAATAAACTCTTAGGAGATTCTTCTCCAGAAGTCTAAGACATTTTCTCATCTTCTCATGCTTTTCTTTGAGTTTCTGGATTCAATTCTTCACATTTCTCCTCTCTAATCTCAATATTCTTTCAGCCTCCAAGTAATGCAATCAATCCAAAACTGCGTGATGCCATTCACTACGCTTCATTTGTAAACCTTTGCTCAATGAGCACCAATGATCAGTTTAGAATGATAAATTTAACTAGTTGATCAACTTGATATGTCGCACTAAATCGTCATTAACCTTTGATTTAGAGCTCAAAATGAGATGAATCCAGTGCGCACGTTAATCTATCTCAATCTTCAATATTGTGACCACATTTGAGACTGAACAAGCTACGACAAAGCCTCCAAGTAATCCAATCTATCCCAAACTGCGTGATGTCATGCATTATGCTTCATTTGTAAACATTTGCTCAATGAGCACTAATGATCAGTTTACAACGATCATTTTGACTAGCCGAACAACTTGATATGTCGCACTAAATCATCCTTAACTTTTGATTTAGAGTTTAAAATTACATGAATCCAACTTCCACGTTAAGCTAGCTCAATTTTCTATAATGTAACAAAATTTAGGACCGAAATAGCTACGACATGTCCACACTAAATCGTCCATAAGTTTTGATTTAGGGTTCAAAATGACATGAATCCAACACCCACGTTAAGCTAGTTCTATTTTCTCTATTGTGAAAAAATTTAAGATCCAAAAATAGCTACAACAAAGCCTCCAAATAATCCAAATTATCATAAGCTTTGTGATGTTATGCATTATGCTTCATTTATACGCTCTTACTCAATGAGCACCAGTGATCAGTTTAGAATGATCAATTGAATTAGCTGATCCACTCTACATGCCCACAATAAATCGTTTTCAACTTTTGATTTAGAGTTTCAAATGACATGAATCCAATGCTCATGTTAAGCTTGCTCAATTTTCCATATTGTGACAACATTTGAGACTGACAGAGCTACGACAAAGCTTCCGAGTAATCCAATGTATCCAAAACTACGTGATACCGTGCATTATGTTTCATTTATAAGCCTTTACTCAAGGAGAAGCAATGTTCAGTTTAGAATGATCATTTTAACTGGTCGATCAATTTGAGAAGTTGGCACTAAATCATCTGTAACTTTTGATTTAGAGTTCAAAATGACACGAATCAAACTCCCCGATAAGCTAGCTCAATTTTCCATTTTGTGACAACATTTGAGACTGAAAGAGCTACCACAAAATCTCCAAGTAATCCAATGTATGCCAAAATGCGTGATGCCATGCATTATACTACATTTATAAGCCTCTACTCAAGGAGCACCAATGATCCGTTTAGAATGATAATTTTAACTGGCTGATCAAATTGACATGTCCGCACTAAAATCATCCATAACTTTTGATTTAGAGTTCAAAATGACACGAATTCAACGCTCACATTAAGCTAGCTCAATTTTATATATTGTGGCAAAATTTAAGACCGAAATAGTGTAAGAATATTGAGATTATAGAGGAGAAATGTGAAGAATTGAATCTGAAAACTCAAAGAGAAGTATGAGAAAATGAGAAATGACTTAGACTTATGGAGAAGAATCTCCTAAGAGTATATTAATACATTGAGTCTTTACAGCCCTTTTATAGAGGATTTACAATGTGAACACAAAAGAAAACGAATTCAAACTTGTGGATGAGTTTGAATAGAGGAGGAGCCTTTCAACAACCAATGAGAAGAGAGGAGACAGCAGGCATGACTGTTTGGTGTGGTTACCAAGACTGTGTGCAGCAGGCATGACTGTTTGGTGTGTTTACCAAGAAAGTGTGCAGCAGGCATGACTGTAAATGTGGTTACCAAGACTGTGTGCAGCAGGAGACAGCAGGCATGACTGTAAATGTGGTTACCAAGACTGTGTGCAGCATGGACATGTCCTTTTCACCTTGATTCTTCTCCCAAGGTAGCTATTTAACCATTTTAACCATGTGGTTAATAATAACTCCCTCCTTTTTCATTTCCCTTGTTATTCAAACTGAATTTTCGTGCTCACACTTGCCTTGTAGGTCAAGATAGGTCTTATTTGATTTTCCTATGTCAATAAATAGCTACGAAAAAGCGTCCAAGTAATCCAATCTATCCCAAACTGCATGCTGCCATTAACTATGCGTAATTATGGTCAGTTTAGAATGATCATTTTAACTATTTTATCAACTTACATGTCTGTACTAATTCGTATTTAACTTTCGATTTAGAGCTCAAAATGATATGAGTCTAACGCCCACGTAAAGCAAGCTCAATTTTCCATATTCTACAACATCTTAGACTGAAAGGGCTACGAAAAACCCTCCAAGTAATCCAATATATGCCAAACTGCATGATGCCAAACATTATACTACATTTATAAGCCTCTACTCAAGGAGCACCAATGACCAGTTTAGAATGATCATTTTAACTGATTGATCAAATTAACATGTCTGCACTAAATCGTCCATAATTTTGATTTAGAGTTCAGAATGACACAAATTCAACGCCCACGTTAAACAAGCTCAATTTTCTATATTGTGCCAAATTTAAGACCGAAATAACTATGAAAAATCCTCCAAGTAATCCAATCTATCCCAAACTGCATGATGCCATTAATTCTGCTTAGTGATGGTCATTTTAGAATGATCATTTTAACTATTTGATCAACTTAAATGTGTGCACTCATTCATCTTTAACTTTCGATTTAGAGCTCAAAATGATATGAGTCTAACACCCACGTAAATCAAGCTCAATTTTCCATATTCTACAACATCTGAGACTAAAAGGGCTACGAAAAACCCTCCAAGTAATCCAATGTATCCCAAACTACGGATGTCATGCATCACCCTCCATTTATAAGTGTTTACTCAAGAGCACCAATGATCAGTTTATAATGATCATTTTAACTGGCCGATCAACTTGACATGTCCATACTAAATTGTCTGTAACTTTTTATTTAGCGTTCAAAATGACACGAATCCAATGTGCACGTTAAGCTAGCTCAATTTTCTATATTGTGACAATATTTGAGTCTGAAAGAGCTACGACAAAGCCTCCAGGTATTCCAATGTATCCCAAATTGCGTGATGCCATGCATTATACAGCCTTTACTGAAGGAGCAACAATGATCTGTTTCGAATGATCATTTTAACTGGCCGATCAACTTCACAACTCCATACTGAATCGTTTGTAACGTTTTATTTAGCGTTCAAAATGACACGAATCCAACGTCCACGTTAAGCTAGCTCAATTTTCTATATTTTGACAGTATTTGAGACAGAAAGAGCTACTACAAAGCTTCAAATAATTCAATGTATCCCAAACTGCGTGATGCCATGTGTTATGATTCACTTATAAGCCTTTACTAAAGGAGCACCAATGATCATATTGGAATGATCATTTTAACAAACCGATCAACTTGACATGTACGCACTAAAATGTCCATAACTTTTGATTTAGAGTTTAAAATGACTTGAATCCAGTGCCCACGTTAAGCTAGCTCAATTTCCCATATTGTGATAACATTTGGGACTGAAAGAGATACGACAAAGCCATGAAGTAATCCGATGTATCCCAAAGTGAGTGATGCCATGCATTATGCTTCATTTATAAGCCTTTACTCACGGAGCACCAGTTATTAGTTTAGAATGATCATTTTAACTGGCCAATCAATTTGACATGTCGAACTAAATCGTTTGTAGCTCTTTATTTAGAGTTCAAAATGACACGAATCCAATTCTCACGTTAAGCTAGATCAATTTCCCGTATTGTGAAAATATTTGAAAATGAAAGAGTTACGACAAAGCCTCCAACTAATCTGATGTATCCCAAACTGCGTGATGCCATGCATTATGCTTCATTTATAAGCCTTACTCTACAAGCACCAATGATCAGTTTAAACTTGTCATTTTAACTAACCGATCACTTGGAATAGCCGCACTAAATTGTTTGTAACTTTTGATTTAGAATTCAAAATGACACGAATCCAACGCTCACGTTAAGGTAGTTCAATTTTGTATGATGTGACAAAATTTAAGACCAAAATAGCTACGTCAAAGCCTCCAAGTAATCTAATCTATTCCTAAGTGTGTGATGCCATGTATTATGCTTCCTTTATAAGCCTTCACTCAAGGAGCACCAATGATCAATTTAGAAAGATCATTTTAACTAGTTGATCAACTTGACATGTCCGCACTAAATCGTCTTTTACTTTTGATTTAGAGCTCAAAATGACATGAGTCTAATGCTCACGTTAAGCTAGCTCAATTTTCCATATTGTGACAACATTTGAGACTGAAAGAGCTACTACAAAGCCTCCAAGTAATCCAATGTAACCCAAACTGCGTTATGGCATGCGTTATGCTTCATTTTTAAGCCTGTAATCAAGGAGCAGCAATGATTTATTTAGAGTGATCATTTCAACTGGCCGATCAACTTGGCATGTCCATACTAAATTGTCCGTAACTTATTATTTAGCGTTCAAAATGACATGAAGCCAACGTCCACGTTAAGCTAGCTTAATTTTCTATATTGTGACAACGTTTGAGAGTGAAAGAGCTACTACAAAGCCTGCAAGTATTCCAATGTATCCCAAACTGCGTGATGCCATGCATTATACTTCCTTTATAAGCCTTTACTCATGGAGCAATAATGGTCTCTTTAAAATGATAATTTTGACTTGCCGAAAACTTAAGAAGTCCATAGTAAATCGTCCGTAACTTTTTATTTAGCGATCAAAATGACACGAATCCAACGTTCACGTTAATCTAGCTCAATTTTCTATATTGTGACAGTATTTGAGACTGAAAGAGCTACTACAAAGCTTCAAGTAATCCAATGTATCCCAAACTGCGTGATGCCATGAGTTTTGCTTCAATTATAAGCCTTTACTCAAGGAGCACCAATGATTAGATTGGAATGATCATTTTAACTGCCCGATCAACTTGACATGTATGCACTAAATTGTCCGTAACTTTTGATTTAGAGTTTAGAATGACTCAAATCCAATGCCCACGTTAAGCTAGCTCAATTTTCCATATTATAATAACATTTTAGACTGAAAGAGATACGAGAAAGCCTCCAAGTAATCCGATGTATCCCAAAGTGAGTGATGTCATGCATTATGCTTTATTTATAAGCCTTTAATCAAGGGAAACCAGTGATTAGTTTAGAATGATCATTTTAACTGGCCGATCATTTTGATATGTCCAACTAAATCGTTTGTAACTCTTTATTTAGAGTTCAAAATGACACGAATCCAATGTCCACGTTAAGCTAGATCAATTTCCAGTATTGTGAACACATTTGAAAATGAAAAAGTTACGACATAGCCTCCAACTAATCTGATGTATCCCAAACTGCGTGATGCCATGCATTATGCTTCATTTATAAACCTTTACTCTATAAGCACCAATAATCAGTTTAAAATTATCATTTTAACTAGCCAATCAACTTGACATAGCCGCACTAAATCGTCTATAACTTTTAATTTAGAATTCAAAAACACATGAATCCAACGCTCACGTTACGATAGCTCAATTTTCTATGATGTGACAAAATTTAAGACCGAAATAGCTACGTCAAAGCCTCCAAGTAATCTAATCTATTCCTAAGTGTGTGATGCCATGCATTATGCTTCCTTTATAAGCCTTCACTCAAGGAGTACCAATGATCAATTTAGAAAGATCATTTTAACTAGCTGATCAACTTGACATGTCCGCACTAAATCATTTTTAACTTTTGATTTAGATCTAAAAATGACATGAGTCTAGTGCTCATGTTAAGCTAGCTCAATTTTTCATATTGTGACAACATTTGAGACTGAAAGAGCTACTACAAAGCCTCCAAGTAATCCAATGTATCCCAAACTGCGTTATGCTTCATTTATAAGCCTGTAATCAAGGAGCAGCGATGATCTATTTAGAATGATCATTTTAACTGGCCGATCAACTTGACATGTCCATACTAAATTGTCTGTAACTTTTTATTTAGCGTTCAAAATGACATGAAGCCAACGTCCACGTTAAGCTAGTTCAATTTTCTATATTGTGACAACATTTGAGACTAAAAGAGCTACAACAAAGCCTCCAAGTATTCCAATGTATCCCAAACTGTGTGATGTCATGCAGTATACTTCCTTTATAAGCCAAGCCTTTACTCATGGAGCAACAATGTTCTGTTTAAAATGATCATTTTAACTTGCCGATACACTTGAGAAGTCCATATTAAATCATCCGTAACTTTTTATTTATCGTTCAAAATGACACGAATCCAACGTCCACGTTAAGCTATCTCAATATTCTATATTGTGACAGTATTTGAGACTGAAAGAGCTACTACAAAGCTTCAAGTAATCCAATGTATCCCAAACTGCGTGATGCCATGAGTTATGCTTCAGTTATAAGTCTTTTCTAAAGGAGCACCAATGATCAGATTGGAATGATCATTTTAACTGCCCGATCAACTTGACATGTACGCACTAAATTGTCCGTAACTTTTGATTTAGACTTTAGAAAGACTCGAATCTAATGCCCACATTAAGCTAGCTCAATTTTCCATATTGTGATAACATATGAGACGGAAAGAGCTAAGATAAAGCCTCAAAGTAATCCGATGTATCCCAAAGTGAGTGATGCCATGCATTATGCTTCATTTATAAGCCTTTACTCAATGAGCAACATTGATCAGTTTAGAACGGTCATTTTAACTGGCCGATCAACTTAACATATCCGAACTAAATCATCTGTAGCTTTTAATTTAGAATTCATAATGACATGAATCCAGTGTTCACGTTAAGCTAGCTTAACTTTTTGTATTACGACCCAATTTAAGAGTCAAAGAGCTATGACAAAGCCTTCATGCAATCATATGTCTGCCAAGCTGTGTGATGCCGTGTATTACACTTCATTTATAACCATTTACTCAAAGAGCGCCAAAGATAAGTTTAGAATGATCATTTTAACTAGCCGATTAACTTGACATGTGTGAGCTAAATCACCCATATCTTTTGATTTAGAGTTCAAAATGTTAGGAATCCAAAGCCCACGTTTAGATAACTCTATTTTTTATATGGTGAAAACATTTAAGACCGAAAGAGCTATGACTTAGCCTCCACGTATTCCAATCAATCCCAAACTGCGTGATTCCATGCATTATGCATAATTTATTGTGTTTACTAAAGGAGAACCGGTGATCATTTTATAATGATCATTTGAACTAGCTGATCAACTTGACATCTGCGCACTAAATCGTCTTTAACTTTTGATTTCGAGCACAAAATAACATGAGTCCAACGCCCACATTAAACTAGCTCAATTTTCCATATTGTGACAACCTTTGAGTTGGAAAGAGCTACGAAAAAGCCTCCAAGTAATCCAATGTATCTCAAAATGCGTGATGCCATGCATTATGCTTCATTTATAAGCCTTTACTGAAGGTGCACCAATGAACAGTTTAGAATTATCATTTTAACTAGCTGACTTGACATGTTCGCACTAAATTGTCCATAACTTTCGATATAGAGTTCAAAATGACACGAATCCAACGCCCACGTCAAGCTAGCTCAATTTTCTATATTGTGAAAATATTTGACACTAAAAGATCTACGACAAAGCCTCCGAGTAATCCAATGTATCCCAAAAAGCGTAATGCCATGCATTATGCTTCATTTATAACCCTTTAGTCAAGGAGCACGAATGATCAGTTTAGAATGGTCATTTTAACTGGCCGATCAACTTTACATGTTCGTATTAAATCGAATGTAACTTTTGATTTAGAGTTCAAAATGACACGAATCCAACCCAACGTTAAGCTAGATCAATTTTTCTAGATTGTGACAAAATTTAAGACCGAAATAGCTACGACAAAGTCTCCAAGTAATCCAATCTATCCCAAACTGCGTGATGCCGTGAATTATGCTTTGTTTGTAAAGCTTTGCTCAATGAGTACCAATGATTAGTTTAGAATGATCAATTTCTAAGCCTTTACTCAAGTAGTCATGCGTTCTGCTTGATTTCTAAGCCTTTACTCAAGGAGCAGCAATGATAAGCTTAGAATGATCATTTTAACTAGTTGATAAACTTGACATGTCTGCACTAAATCATCTTTAACTTTTGATATAATGGTCAAAATAACATGAATCCAATGCCCACATTAAGCTAGCTAAATTTTCCATATTGTGACAACATTTGAGACTGAAAAAGCTACGAAAAAGCCTCCAACTAATCCAATGTATCCCAAATTGCGTGATGTCTGACATGTACACACTAAATCGTCAGTATTTTGTGATTTAGAGTTCAAAATGACACAAATCCAATACCCACGTCAAGCTAGTTCAATTTTCTATATTTTGCCAACATTTGAGACCAAAAGAGCTATGACAAAGCCTCTGAGTAATCCAATGTATCCTAAACTGCGTAATGTCATGCATTAGGCTTCATTTATAACCCTTTACTCAAGGAGCACCAATGATCAGTTTAGATTCATCATTTTAACTGGTCGATCAACTTTACATGTTCGCACGAATCGTCCGTATTTTTTTTATAGTACAAAATGACACGAATCCAACTCCCACGTGAAGCTACCTTAATGTTCTATATTGTGACAAAATTTATGACCTAAATAGCAACGACAAAACCTCCAAGTAATCCAATCTATCCCAAACTTTGTGATGGCATGCGTTATGCTTTATTTGTAAACCTTTGGTCAATGAGTCACAATGATCAGTTTAGAATGATCATCTTAACAGGCCGATTAACTTAACATGTCCGCACTAAATCGTAACTTTTGATTTAGAGTTCATAATGACACGAATCCAACGCCCACATTAAGCTAGCTCAATTGTATATATTTTGATAACATCTGAGACTTAAATAGCTTTGATAAAACCTCTAAGTAATCCAATGTATCCCAAATTGCATGATACCATGCATTATGCATTATT
Organism: Pugionium cornutum; assembly: GCA_018901935.1. Taxonomy (NCBI): domain Eukaryota; kingdom Viridiplantae; phylum Streptophyta; class Magnoliopsida; order Brassicales; family Brassicaceae; genus Pugionium; species Pugionium cornutum. The sequence continues at coordinate 21,538,266 of CM032159.1, forward strand.
TATAAGCCTTTACTCAAGGAGCTCCAATGATTAGTTTAGAAAGTTCATTTTAACTGGTCGATCAACTTGACATGTCCGCACTAAATCATCTGTAGCTTTTGATTTAGAGTTCAAAATGACAACAATCAAACGCCCTTATTAAGCTAGCACAATTTTATATATTGTGGCAAAATTTAAGACCCAAATAGCAACGATAAAGCCTCTAAGTAATCCAATCTATCACAAACTGCGTGATGTCAAACATTGTGCTTCATTTATAAGCCTTTACTCAAGCAACACCATGTATCAGTTTCAAATGATCATTCTAACTTGCTGATCAACTTGACATGTCCGCACTAAATCGTCTTTAACTCTTGATTTAAAGCTCAAAATAACATGAGTCCAACGCCCACATTAGGCTAGTTCACTTTCCCATATTGTGACAACATTTGCGACTAAAACAGCTAAGAAAAAAGCCTCCAACCAATCTAATGTATCCCAAACTGCGTGATGCCATGCATTATGCTTCATTTATAATCCTTTACTCGAGGAGCACCAATGATAAGCTTAAAATGATTATTTTAACTGGTAGAAAAACTTGACATGTCCGCACTAAATCGTTTATATTTCTTGATTTAGAGTTCATAATGACACGAATCCAATGCCCACGTTAAGCTAGCTCAATTTTCTATAGTGTGACAACATTTGAGAATTAAAGAGCTACGACAAAGCCTCCAAGTAATCCAATGTATCCCAACTGCGTAATGTCATGCATTATGCTTCACTTATAACCCTTTACTTAAGGAGCACCAATGCTCAGTTTAGAATGATCATTTTAATTGGTCGATCAACTTTACATGTTCGCACTAAATCGTCCGTATTTTTTATTTAGAGTTCAAAATAACACGAATCCAATGCCCACGTTAAGCTATCTCAGTTTTCTATATTGTGACAAAATTTAATACCTAAATAGCAACGACAAAACTTCCAAGTACTCCAATATATCCCAAGCTTTGTGATGGCATGTATTATGCTTTATTTGTAAACCTTTGCTCAATGAGCCACAATGATCACTTTAGAAGGATCATTTTAACTGCCGATCAAGTTGACATGGCCGCACTAAATCGTAACTTTTGAATTAGAGTTCATAATGACATGAATCCAATGCCCATATTAAACTAGCTCAATTGTCTAACTTTTCACAATATCTAAGACTGAAAGAGCTATAGAAAAGCCTCGAAGTAATCTAATGTATCCCAAACTGCATGATGCCACGTATTATGCTTCATCTATAAGCCTTTACTCAGGGATCTCCAGTGATTAGTTTAGAATGATCATTTTAACTAGCCGATCAACTTGACATGTCCGCACTAAATTGTTCGTAACTTTTGATTTTGAGTTCATAATGACAACAATGAAACGCCCTTATTAAGTTAGAGCAATTTTATATATTGTGGCAAAGTTTAAGACCAAAATAGCAACGATAAAGCCTCCAAGTAATCCAATCTATCCCAAACTGTGTGATTTCATGCATTATGCTTCATTTATAAGCCTTTACTCAAGAAGCACTAATGATTAGTTTAGAATGATCATTTTAGCTGGACAATCAACTTGACATATCCACACTAAATCATCTGTAACTTTTTATTTAGAGTTCAAAATGATAGTAATCCAATACCCTTGTTAAGCTAGCTCAATTTTATGTATTGTGACAAAATTTAAGACCAAAATAGCAACAATAAAGCCTCCAAGTAATACAATATATCCAATCTGCATGATGCCACACATTATGCTTTATTTATAAGCCTTTACTCAAGGAGCACCAATTATCAGTTTAGAATGATCATTCTAACTAGCTGATCAACTTGACATGTCCGCACTAAATCATCTTTAACTCTTGATTTAAAGTTCAAAATAACACGAGTCCAACGCCCACATAAGGCTAGCTCAATTTCCCATATTATGACATTATTTGAGACTAAAACAGCTTAGAAAAAAGCCTACAACCAATCTAATGTATCCCAAACTGCGTGATGCCATGCATTATGCTTCATTTATAATCCTTTACTCGAGGAACACCAATGATAATTTTAAAATGATTATTTTAACTGGTCGATAAACTTGACATGTTCGCAGTAAATCGTCTATATTTCTTCATTTAGAGTTCATAATGATACGAATCCAATGCCCACATTAACCTAGCAAATTTTCTATATTGTGACAACATTTGAGACTGAAAGAGCTACGACAAAGCCTCCAAGTAATCTAATGTATCCCAAACTGCGTAATGTCATTCATTCTGCTTCACTTATAACCCTTTACTTAAGGAGCGCCAATGCTCGGTTTAGAATGATCATTTTAACTGGTCAATCAACTTTACATGTTCGCACTAAATCGTCCGTATTTTTTTATTTAGAGTTCAAAATGACACGAATCCAATGCACATGTTAAGCTACCTCAATTTTCCATATTGTGACAAAATTTAAGACCTAAATAGCAACGACAAAACCTCCAAGTAGTCCAATCTATCCCATATAGTGTGATGGCATGTATTATGCTTTATTTGTAAACCTTTGCTCAATGAGTCACAATGATTAGTTTAAAATGATAATTTTAACAATCGATCAAGTTGACATGTCCACACTAAATCATAAAGTTTGATTTAGAGTTCATAATCACATGAATCCTATGCCCACATTAAACTAGCTCAATTGTCTATATTTTGACAACATCTAAGGATGAAAGAGCTACAATAAAGCCTCCAAGTAATCCAATGTATCCCAAACTGCATGATGCCACGCATTATGCTTCATTTATAAGTCTTTACTCAATGATCTCCAATGAATAGTTTAGAATGATCATTTTAACTGGCCGATCAACTTGACATGTCAAACTAAACCGTTTGTAACTCTTTATTTAGAGTTCAAAATGACACGAATCCAATGCCCACGTTAAGCTAGATCAATTTCCCAAACTGCGTAATGTCATGCACTATGCTTCATTTATAACCCTTTACCTAAGGAGCACCAATGATCGGTTTAGAATGATCATTTTAACTGGTCGATCAACTTTACATGTTCACACTAAATCATCCGTATTTTTCTATTTAGAGTTCAAAATGACACAAATCCAATGCCCACGTTAAGCTAACTCAATTTTCTATATTGTGACATAATTTAAGACATAAATAGCAACGACAAAACCTCCAAGTAATCCAACCTATGCCAAACTGTGTGATGGCATGTATTATGCTTTATTTGTAAACCTTTGGTCAATGAGCCACAATGATCACTTTAGAATGATCACTTTAACCGGCCGATCATCTTGACATATCTGCACTAAATCGTAACTTTTGATTTAGATTTCATAATGACATGAATCAAATGCCCACATTAAACTAGCTCCATTGTCTATATTTTGACATCATCTAAGACTGAAAGGGCTACAATAAAGCCTCCAAGTAATCCAATGTATCCCAAACTGCATGATGCCACGCATTATGCTTCATTTATAAGCCTTTACTCAAGTATCTCCAATGATTAGTTTAGAATGATCATTTTAACTGGCCGATCAACTTCACATGTCCACACTAAATCATCCGTTACTTTTGATTTAGGGTTCAAAATGACAACAATGAAACGCCCTTATTAAGCCAACACTATTTTATATATTGTGGCAAGATGTAAGACCAAAATAGCAATGATTAAGCCTCAAAGTTATCTATACCAAACTGCGTGATGCCATGCATTATGCTTCATTTATAACCCTTTACTCAAGGAGCACCAATGATAAGTTTAGAATGATCATTCTAACTAACTGATCTACTTGACATGTCCGCACTAAATCATCTTTAACTCTTGATTTAAAGCTCAAAATAAAACGAATCCAACGCCCACATTAGACTAGCTCAATTTCCCATATTGTGACAATATTTGAGACTAAAACAGCTAAGAAAAAACCCTCCAACCAATCCAATGTATCCCAAACTACATGATGCCATGCATTATGTTTCATTCATAATACTTTACTCAAGGGGTACCAATGATAAGTTTAAAATGATTATTTTAACTGGTCGATAAACCTGACATGTCCGCACTAAATTGTCTATATTTCTTGATTTAGAGTTCAGAATGACACGAATCCAATACCCACGTTAAGCTAGCTCAATTTTCTATATTGTCACAACATTTGAGACTAATAGTATTGACATAGGAAAATCAAATAAGACCTATCTTGACCTACAAGGCAAGTGTGAGCACGAAATTCAGTTTGAATAACAAGGGAAAAGAAAAAGGAGGGAGTTATTATTAACCACATGGTTAAAATGGTTAAATAGCTGCCTTGGGAGAAGAATCAAGGTGAAAAGGACATGTCCATGCTGCCCACAGTCTTGGTAACCACACCAAACAGTCATGAGACAGTCTGCAGCTCTTCCCCTCTCTTCTCATTGGTTGTTGACAGGCACGAAACTCATCCACAAGTTTGAATTCGTTTTCTTTTGTGTTCACATTGTAAATCCTCTATAAAAGGGCTGTAAAGACTCAATGTATGAATATACTCTTAGGAGATTCTTCTCCAGAAGTCTAAGACATTTTCTCATCTTCTCATGCTTTTCTTTGAGTTTCTGGATTCAATTCTTCACATTTCTCCTTTCTAATCTCAATATTCTTTCATGGTATCAGAGCATAAGATCATTTTCTTATATTTTCTACTCAAATCTCTCAGTTTCTAATCTAAAATTCTGTCAAAAATCTCTCAGCTTTTAAACTAAAAACTCACAGTTTTATTCAACCATAAAAGCTGCCTCCTTTGAGCTCTTCAAAGCCTAACAATGGAGGATACAGTTCAAATCAGTTCCAGCCTGAAACCTACGATGATACCAGTTGTTCTCAAAGGCTTGAACTACACATTATGGTCAAGAACCATCAAGACAGCCATTTGTGGCAAAGGACTTTGGAATTACATCTTGGAGGATAATACTCCATCTATAGATGATCCAAAGGAGAAGAAGGATGAGGCAACAAGAAAAGAAGAAGCTAGGTGGTTCCAAGAAGATCAATCAGTCCTTGGATTCCTCCAAAATTCATTGGACCCATCCATTCTTGAAGCTTATTCACATTGTGAAACCGCCAAGTCTCTTTGGGACACTCTCAAGAGGGTGTATGGGGATGTTTCAAACCTCAGCCGTGTGTATGAGGTTAAGAAGGCTCTCAATGATCTACACCAAGAGGATATGGAGTTCACAAAGTTCCTAGGCAAGTTCCAATCAACATGGTCCGAGCTTGACATGTTGAGACCAAGTTCTATGGATCCAAAGGTGCTTAATGAAAGGAAGGAACAAGACAAGATATTTGGGCTCCTTCTCAACCTAAATCCAGCCTTTAAGGATGTGATTAAGTCCATCCTAAGAGAGCCAAAACTCCCTGATTTCGAAGAGGTGTGCTCACGGATTCAGAAGGAGCAAGGCAACATTCGTTTGTTTGGTGGAAAAGGAGAACTAGTCATGGCCAACAAGAGCGTGTTTAAGCAAGAGGATAGGAAGAGTGTGATGTGTGAACATTGTAAGAGGAATGGCCACATCAAGGACAAGTGCTGGATACTTCATCCTCATCTCAATCCAAACTGGTTCAAGGATTCAAAGGCTAACATCTCTCAAAAGGTTGTGACTGAACCGGCAAGTTCATCCAACCAAGGAGGGGAGCTAGCTATGAATGTATCCATGGAGTATGTTAAGAAGAGTGACTTGGAGGATCTCATCAAGGCCTATGCCTCAAAACTCTCCGGTATCACACTCTACTCCCATAAATTGCTTGATAAACCGGATCATAAGTTGGTAGTGGATTCGGTTGCTTCTCACCATATGATTAGCAATGCTAGGTTGTTAAAGAACATTGAACCATGTCTAGGACAAGTAACTATAGCTGATGGTAAGAGTATTCCAATTGAAGGAACCGGAAAATTAAGACTATTTCACAAAGAAAGTACTGCTTTCTTTGTACCTAAGTTTAAGTCTAACCTAGTTTCGGTCAAAAGGGCTACTAAAGACCTGAATTGCAATGTTACTTTTGGACCTAACAATGTTTACTTTCACGATATTAAGAGTGGTAAGATACTTGGAAGTGGTGGGACTCAAAATGAGCTCTATGTTCTTGAGGACACTCCTCCAAGCAATTTGGATTCCTTAGCTTTCAAATCCTGTGTTTTTGCTAATAAAGATGTTTTATGGCATGCTAGATTAGGACATCCTCATGCTCGTGCTTTAAGCTTAATAATGCCTAATGTTGCTTATGATCACTCAGTTTGTGAGGCTTGTATCCTTGGCAAACATTGTCGTGTTGTTTTCCCTAAATCGTCTACCATTTATGAGCATTGCTTTGATTTAGTACATTCCGATGTTTGGACCTCACCTTGCATGTCTAGAGATAGGAATAAATACTTTGTGACCTTTATAGATGAGAAATCGAAATATACATGGGTTACATTACTTCCATCTAAAGATAGGGTTTATGAGGCATTTATAAACTTTCATAATTATGTTACTAATCAATTCAATGCCAAGATCAAAGTGTTAAGATCAGATAATGGAGGGGAATACACAAGTCAAAGATTCAAAGCTCACTTAAACAAACATGGAATACTACATCAAACTAGCTGCCCACACACACCACAACAAAATGGAGTTTCTGAAAGGAAGAACCGACACTTAATGGAAGTAGCAAGATCCATGATGTTTCATACCAATGTTCCTAAAAGTTTTTGGGGAGATGCAGTCTTGGTTGCTTGCTACCTCATCAATCGGATTCCAACCAAAGTCTTGCAAGACATATCCCCATTTGAGGTACTCAATAAAACTAAACCCTCCATTGATCATTTACGTATATTTGGGTGTGTGTGCTTTGTGTATGTTCCAGGTGATCTAAGAAACAAGTTGGAGGCAAAGAGCATCAAGTGTATGTTCCTTGGATATTCGACAACACAAAAGGGTTATAAGTGCTATGATCCGAGCAACAACAGGACATATGTGTCTAGAGATGTCAAGTTCATAGAAGAACGAAGCTATTATGATCAGAAAGATTGGGAAGGATTGAAGGATCTCTCAAGGTCACCTTCTGATTTGGCTACGAGTTTGAGGTTTCTCTTGAATCATTTGGGAAATGATGTGCCAAAGGATTCAAGACACGAAGAAGAAAGAACCCCAAGTAGTTCACAAGATACCCAAGAGAATGAACAAGGGGTGGTAACTCAAGAACCAACTCCAATCCAAGAAGAAGCTATGGCCCAAAGCCAAGAACAAGTCAACTTGGAAGTGGATATAGAGGAACCTATTCACCAAATGGAAGAGGAAACGGTTGTAGAGGAGGCTGCAACACCTGTTCAGCAACTAAGGAGGAGTACTAGACTTAGGAAAGATCCATCCAATTGGGTAAACACTAGGGTCTTCTACAACAACAACCAGGCCGTGGCTCATCCCATACAAGCTGTTTGTTCCCTTGACCTCTTGCCATCTAGTCATCAAGCATTCCTTGGAAAGATTGAACAAAGTCAGATTCCAAGGACTTACGAAGAAGCTAAGAGGAAGAAAGAATGGTTAGATGCAGTAAGAGATGAGAAGGGAGCTATGGAAAGGAATCATACATGGGATATACAAGAACTTCCCAAAGGCAAGAAGGCTGTGAGTTCCAAGTGGGTGTTCACCATCAAGTATAAGAGCAATGGGGACATAGAAAGGTACAAGGCACGTCTAGTTGCAAGAGGTTTCACTCAGACATATGGAGAGGACTACACTGATACCTTTGCACCGGTGGCTAAGCTACACACTGTAAGGGTTGTTCTTTCACTAGCTATGAATCTGACTTGGGACTTATGGCAAATGGATGTCAAGAACGCATTCCTACAAGGAGAACTTGAAGAGGAAGTATATATGACTCCACCACCAGGCCTTGAAGATCTTTGCAAAGAGGGACAAGTTTTAAGACTTAGGAAGGCAATATATGGGTTGAAGCAGTCACCAAGGGCCTGGTATCACAAATTAAGCTCCACACTTACTGATAATGGGTTTAGGAAATCCCATTCAGATCATACTTTGTTCACTCGTCAAAACGCAAAAGGAATTGTGGTGGTCTTGGTTTATGTGGATGACCTTATCATCACAGGAGATGACAAGGAAGGAATTCAGTCCACAAAGGCGTTCTTAAACAGATCATTTGACATCAAGGATCTTGGAGAGTTAAAGTACTTCTTGGGTATTGAAGTGTGTCGGTCTCAGGAAGGGCTCTTTCTATCCCAAAGAAAGTATGCTCTTGATCTGTTGACAGACACAGGAAAGCTTGGGGCTAAACCGGCCAAAACTCCTCTTGAAGATGGCTACAAGGTCAACGGAAAGGGGGAGAAAGCTGATGAGTTATTTAAGGATGTTTCTCAGTATAGGAGACTAGTTGGGAAGTTGATCTACCTCACCCTAACACGACCAGACTTGTGTTTTGCTGTGAATCAAGTGAGTCAACATATGCAAAAACCTACTGTATATCATTGGAGCATGGTAGAAAGGATCCTTAGATACATCAAAGGATCTCCTGGTCAAGGCATATGGATGGGCAAGAATGGGAACACTGATATTGTCGGATATTGTGATGCGGATTGGGCTGGTGATAGGGTCGATAGGAAATCAACCACCGGGTATTGCACCTTCATTGGTGGGAACTTAGTCACTTGGAAGACTAAGAAGCAGAAGGTGGTATCATGTTCTAGTGCTGAAGCAGAATATAGGGCAATGAGGAAGTTGGCAAATGAAGTAACTTGGCTCAAAGCGCTCTTGAAAGATTTCGGTATTGAACAACCAGGGCCAATTACCTTCCATTGTGATAATCAGGCAGCCATTCACATTGCTTCAAACTCAGTGTTTCATGAGAGGACCAAGCACATAGAGATCGATTGCCATAAGGTCAGAGAGAAAGTTCAAGATGGAACCATTCTGCCATGTTATACAAAGAGTGAAGACCAACTAGCTGACATCTTCACAAAGGCAGCAAGTCTCAAAGTTTGCAAGAAAATCTTTAGCAAACTTGGGCTTGTTGATTTATCACATCCATGATCAAAGGTCTCCTAATCCAAGAGCAACACACTCTTTTTCCCTTATTAAGGTTTTGTCCCAAGTGGTTTTCCTTAATAAGGTTTTTAATGAGGTGTTGCCTTGGGTTCCCAAGCTTAAGACTTTAGGGTGATTCCAAAGTCTTTAGCTTGAGGGGGAGTATTGACATAGGAAAATCAAATAAGACCTATCTTGACCTACAAGGCAAGTGTGAGCACGAAAATTCAGTTTGAATAACAAGGGAAATGAAAAAGGAGGGAGTTATTATTAACCACATGGTTAAAATGGTTAAATAGCTGCCTTGGGAGAAGAATCAAGGTGAAAAGGACATGTCCATGCTGCACACAGACTTGGTAACCACACCAAACAGTCATGAGACAGTCTGCAGCTCTTCCCCTCTCTTCTCATTGGTTGTTGACAGGCTCCTCCTCTATTCAAACTCATCCACAAGTTTGAATTCGTTTTCTTTTGTGTTCACATTGTAAATCCTCTATAAAAGGGCTGTAAAGACTCAATGTATGAATATACTCTTAGGAGATTCTTCTCCAGAAGTCTAAGACATTTTCTCATCTTCTCATGCTTTTCTTTGAGTTTCTGGATTCAATTCTTCACATTTCTCCTTTCTAATCTCAATATTCTTTCAAATAGAGCTACGACAAAGCCTTCGAGTAATCCAATGTATCCCAAACTGCGTAATGTCATGCATTATGCTTCATTTATAACCCTTTACTTAAGGAGCACCAATGATCGGTTTAGAATGATCATTTTAACTGGTCGATCAATTTTACATGTTTGCACTAAATCGTTCGTATTTTTTATTTAGAGTTCAAAATGATACGAATCCAATGCCCACGTTAAGCTACCTCAATTTTCTATGTTGTGACAATATTTAAGACCTAAATAGCAACAACAAAACCTTCAAGTAATACAATCGATCCTAAACTGTGTGATTACCTGCATTATGCTTTATTTGTAAACCTTTGCTCAATGAGCCATAATGATCTCTTTAGAATGATCACTTTAACCGACCGATCATTTGACATATCTACACTAAATCGTAACTTTTGATTTAGATTTCATAATGACATGAATCCAATGCCCACATTAAACTAGCTAAATTTTCTATATTTTGACAACATCTAAGACTGAAAGAGCTACAATAAAGCCTCCAAGTAATCCAATGTATCCCAAACTGCATGATGCCACTCATTATGCTTCATTTATAAGCCTTTAATCAAGGATCTCCAATGATTAGTTTAGAATGATCATTTTAACTAGCCGATCAACTTGACATGTCCGCACTAAATCGTCCATAACTTTTGATTTAGAGTGCAAAATGACAACAATGAAACGCTCTTATTAAGCTAGCGCAATTTATATATTGTGGCAAAATATAAGACCAAAATAGCAACGATAAAGCCTCAAAGTTATCTATACTAAACTGCGTGATGCCATGCATTATGCTTCATTTATAAGCCTTTACTCAAGGAGCACCAATGATTAGTTTAGAATGATCATTCTAACTAACTGATCTACTTGACATATCCGCACTAAATCATCTTTAACTCTTGATTTAAAGCTCAAAATAACGCGAGTCCAACACTCACATTAGGCTAGCTCAATTTCCCATATTGTAACAACATTTGAGACTAAAAAAGCTAAAAAAAGCATCCAACCAATCCATTGTATCACAAACTGCATGATGCCATGCATTATGCTTCATTTGTAAAAGTTTATTCAAGGGGTACCAATGATAAATTTAAAATGATTATTTTAACTGGTCGATAAACCTGACATTTCTGCACTAAATCGTCTATTTTTCTTGATTTAGATTCAGAATTACACAAATCTAATGTCCACGTTAAGCTAGCTCAATTTTCTATATTGTGACAACATTTGAGACTAATAGAGCAACGACAAAGCCTTCGAGTAATCCAATATATCCCAAACTGCGTAATGTCATGCATTATGCTTCATTTATAACCCTTTACTTAAGGAGCACCAATGATCAGTTTAGAATGATCATTTTAACTGGTCGATCAACTTTACATGTTCGCACTAAATCGTCCGTATTTTTTTATTTAGAGTTCAAAATGACACGAATCCAATGCCCACGTTAAGCTACCTCAATTTTCTATATTGTGACAATATTTAAGACCTAAATAGCAACAACAAAACCTTCAAGTAATACAATCTATCCTAAACTGTGTGATTACCTGCATTATGCTTTATTTGTAAACCTTTGCTCAATGAGCCATAATGATCTCTTTAGAATGATCACTTTAACCGGCCGATCATTTTGAAATATCTGCACTAAATCGTAACTTTTGATTTAAATTTCATAATGACACAAATCCAATGCCCACGTTAAGTTAGCTCAATTGTCTATATTTTGACAACATCTAGGACTGAAAGAGCTACGATAAAGCCTCCAAGAAATCCAATGCATCCCAAACTGCATGATACCATGCATAATGCTTCATTTATAAGCCTTTACTCGAAGAGCTCCAATGATTAGTTTAGAGTGATCTTTTTAACTGGCCAATCAACTTGACATGTACGCACTAAATCGTCCGTAACTTTTGATTTAGAATTCAAAATGACAACAATAAAGCAAAGATAAAGCTTCAAGTAATCTATTCCAAACTGCATGATGTCATGCATTATGCTTCATTTATAACCCTTTACTCAAGGAACACAAACGATTAGTTTACAAAGATCATTTTCATTGGCTGATTAACTTGATATGTCTGCATTAAATTGTCTGTAACTTTTGATTTAGAGTTCAAAATGACACGAATCAAATGCCCTTGATAAGCTAGCTCGATTTTATATATTTTGAAAAAATTTAAGACGAAAATAGCAACGATAAAGCCTCCAAGTAATCCAATCTATCCCAAACTGCGTGATGCTATGGATTATGTTTCATTTATAAGCCTTTACTCAAGGAGCACCAATTATCAGTTTAGAATGATCATTCTAACTAACTGATCAACTTGACATGTCCGCACTAAATCGCCTTTGATTCAAAGCTCAAAATAACACGAGTCCAAAGCCCACATTAGGCCAGATCAATTTCCCATATTGTGACAATATTTTAGACTAAAACTGCTAGGAAAAAAACTTCCAACCAATCCAATGTATCCCAAACTGCGTGATTATATGCATTATGCTTCATTTATAATACTTTACTCAAGGACCACCAATGATAAGTTTAAAATGATTATTTTAATTGGTCGATAAACCTGACATGTCTGCACTAAATCGTCTATATTTCTTGATTTAGAGTTCAGAATGACACGAATCGAATGCCCACGTTAAGCTAGCTCAATTTACTATATTGTGACAATATTTGAGACTAAAAGAGCTACGAAAAGGCCTTCGATTAATCCAATCTATCCCAAAATGCGTAATTTCATGCATTATGCTTCATTTATAACCTTTTACTTAGGGAACATGGGTGATAGGTTTAGAATGATCAGTTTAGAATGATCAGTTAAGAATGATCATTTTAACTTGTCAATCAACTGTACATGTTCGCACTAAATCGTCTGTATTTTTTATTTAGAGTTCAAAATGACACGAATCTAATGCCTGCGTTAAACTACCTCAATTTTCTATATTGTGACAAAATTTGAGACCTAAATAGCAACGACAAAACCACCAAGTAATCCAACCTATCTAAAAATGTGTGATGGCATCCATTATTTTTTATTTGTAAACCTTTGCTCAATGAGCCACAATGATCACTTTAGAATAATCACTTTAACCGGACGATCAATTTGACATGTCTGCACTAAATCGTAACTCTTGATTTAGATTTCATAATGACACGAATCTAATGCCCATGTTAAGCTAGCTCAATTGTCTATATTTTGACATCATCTAGGACCGAAAGAACTACGATAAAGCCTTCAAGTAATCCAATGTATCCCAAACTGCATGATGCCATGCATTATGCTTCATGTATAAGCCTTTACTCAAGGAGCTCCATTGATTAGTTTAGAATGATCGTTTTAACTGACCGATCAACATGACATGTCCACACTAAATCATCCATAACTTTTGATTTAGAATTCAAATTTATAACAATCAAACGCCCTTATTCAGCTAGCGTAATTTTATATATTGTGGCAAAATTTAAGACCAAAATAGCAACCATAAAGTCTCCAAGTAATCCAAACTGTGTGATGCCATGCATTATGATTCATTTATAAGCCTTTAATCAAGGAGCACCAATGATTAGTTTAGAATGATCATGTTCACTGGCTGATTAACTTGACATGTCTGCATGAAATCGTCTGTAACTTTTGATTCAGAGTTCAAAATGACAAGAATCAAACGCCCTTGTTAACCTAGCTCAATTTTATATATTGTGACAAAATTTAAGACCAAAATAGCAACGATAAAACCTCCAAGCACTACAAGAAAACATTAATACTTCTGATGGCGTTTCAGACGGAAATATTATCGGCAGAATATTCCAACGGTTAATCGATGGTGTTCCGATGGATTACCAAGCGAACACACATCATCGATATTTTCCCGGTAGATCCCAACATTTGCACCACCATCGGGAAATCGATGGTAAAATCCGACAGACATCCGTCCAGTTACCGACAACAACAACGACGTCGGGTTATCCTCTCCAAACCGTCGGCAATTTCCAATGAAATCGATACCATCGGCTTCTACTAACTATTTTCCGATGGATTCTAGTTTTTACTATCCGTTTGGAATCTGTTGGGAATATATCGGTTGACTGATTCCACTTAATTATTTTTTTAGATGAATAAATCGTGACACCTCATAATTTGTCTCCTTCGTTGTGCATGAAATGAGAGTTTTTGTTTCTAACAATTCTCGTCCCCGTTCTAGAGCATCCTAAGCGATCGCTTGATATTTTCTTGCAGCCACTAATTCACGAGTTAAAAATGTTGTGGGAAAATAGTGTCGAGGCATTCGATGTTTCCAACCAACAAAACTTCTTGATGTGACCAGTACTTATGTGGACCATAATGTAATTTTCCAGCATATGGTATGTTATCAGGATGGTCGATGCATGGAAAGTTAGCATGTCCATATCGTCAAGATAATATTGATGCGTTCCAACTGAAACACTAATGAAAGACTAGTTGGTTCGATTGTCATCGACGCTTTCTTCCACAAGATCATCCATATCGTTGGAGCACGACATTTTTTAGGAAAAACAAAATTTGATGGTCCACTTCTGATGAGGACATCAGGTCGTACATCCAGCCAGGAGACCAGACTGGCCGACCAGGAAGCTTGCCCGAGATAGCAGGACCATCTGGCACGTCTGCCGGACCAGGCAGTACCGCCGGACCCTCGACCTACAGGACCAGACCGGTTAGCATCGCCGGCGGAGAGGCCCAAGCTTCTGGCACACTTGGTGGGGACGTGGATGACACCGCCGGTCCCT
>CM032159.1:21553351-21602675 GCA_018901935.1 Pugionium cornutum
TCCCAAGTGGTTTTCCTTAATAAGGTTTTTAATGAGGTGTTGCCTTGGGTTCCCAAACTTAAGACTTTAGGGTGATTCCAAAGTCTTTAGCTTGAGGGGAAATATTGACATAGGAAAATCAAATAAGACCTATCTTGACCTACAAGGCAAGTGTGAAACGAAAATTCAGTTTGAATAACAAGGAAATGAAAAGGAGGAGTTATTAACCACATGGTTAAAATGGTTAAATAGCTACCTTGGGAGAAGAATCAAGGTGAAAAGGACATGTCCATGCTGCACAGTCTTGGTAACCACCAAACAGTCATGCCTGCTGCACACAGTCTTGTAACACACCAAACAGTCATGCCTGCTGACAGTCTTGGTCAGTCATGCTCTGTCTCCTCTCTTCTCATTGGTTGTTGACAGGCTCCTCCTCTATTCAAACTCATCCACAAGTTTGAATTCGTTTTCTTTTGTGTTCACATTGTAAATCCTCTATAAAAGGGCTGTAAAGACTCAATGTATGAATATACTCTTAGGAGATTCTTCTCCATAAGTCTAAGTCATTTCTCATTTTCTCATACTTCTCTTTGAGTTTTCAGATTCAATTCTTCACATTTCTCCTCTCTAATCTCAATATTCTTTCACTTGATGTGGCCATTCCTCTTACAATGTTCACACATCACACTCTTCCTATCCCCTTGCTTAAACACGCTCTTGTTGGCCATGACTAGTTCTCCTTTTCCACCAAACAAACGAATGTTGCCTTGCTCCTTCTGAATCCGTGAGCACATCTCTTCGAAATCAGGGAGTTTTGGCTCTCTTAGGATGGACTTAATCACATCCTTAAAGGCTGGATTTAGGTTGAGAAGGAGCCCAAATATCTTGTCTTTTTCGTTCCTTTCATTAAGCACCTTTGGATCCATAGAACTTGGTCTCAACATGTCAAGCTCGGACCATGTTGATTGGAACTTGCCTAGGAACTTTGTTAACTCCATATCCTCTTGGTGTAAATCATTGAGAGCCTTCTTAACCTCATATACATGGCTGAGGTTTGAAACATCCCCATACACCCTCTTGAGAGTCTCCCAAAGAGACTTGGCAGTTTCACAATGTGAATAAGCTTCAAGAATGGATGGGTCCAATGAATTTTGGAGGAATCCAAGGACTGATTGATCTTCTTGGAACCACCTAGCTTCTTCTTTTCTTGTTGCCTCATCCTTCTTCTCCTTTGGATTGTCTATAGATGGAGTATTATCTTCCAAGATGTAATTCCAAAGTCCTTTGCCACAAATGGCTGTCTTGATGGTTCTTGACCATAATGTATAGTTCAAGCCTTTGAGAACTACTGGTATCACTGTAGGTTTCAGGCTGGAACTGATTGGAACTGTATCCTCCATTGTTAGGCTTTGAAGAGCTCAAAGGAGGCAGTTTTATGGTTGAATAAAACTGTGAGCTTTTAGTTTAAAGGCTGAGAGATTTTTTACAGAATTTTATATTAGAAACTGAGAGATTTGAGTAGAATATATAAGAGAATGATCTTATGCTCTAATACCATGAAAGAATATTGCGATTAGAGAGGAGAAATGTGAAGAATTCAATCCAGAAACTCAAAGAAAAGCATGAGAAGATGAGAAAATGTCTTAGACTTCTGAAGAAGAATCTCCTAAGAGTTTCTACATACATTGAGTATTTACAGCCCTTTTATAGAGGATTTACAATGTGAGCACAAAAGAAAACGAATTCAAACTTGTGGATGAGATTGAATAGAGGAGGAGCTTGTCAACAACCAATGAGAAGAGAGGGGAAGAGCTGCAGACTGTCTCATGAACGTTTGGTGTGGTTATCAAGGCTGTGTGAAGCAGGCTTGACTGTTTGGTGTTGTTACCAAGACTGTGTGCAGCATGGACATATCCTTTTCACCTTGATTCTTCTCCCAAGGCAGCTATTTAACCATTTTAACCATGTGGTTAATAATAACTCACTCATATTTCTTTTCCCTTGTTATTCAAGCAGAATTTTCGTGCTCACACTTGCCTTGTAGGTCAAGATAGGTCTTATTTGATTTTCCTATGTCAATAAAGCATGCAAGTAATCCAATGTATCCCAAATTATGTGGTGCCATGCATTATGCTTCATTTATAAGTCTTTACTCAAGGAGCATGAATGATTAGTTTAGAATGATCATTTTAATTGGCCGATCAACTTGACATGTACACACTAAATCGACTGTAACTATTCATTTAGAGTTCCAAATGACACGAATCCAACACCCACGATAAGCCACCTCAATTTTCTACATTGTGATAAATTTTAAGACCGAAATAGCTATGAAAAAGCCTCCAAGTTATCCAATATATCCACACTCCGTGATACCATGCATTATGTTTGATTTGTAAACCTTTGCTCCATGAGCACCACTGATCAGTTTAGAATGATCATTTTCACTAGATGATCAACCTGACATTTCGGCACGAAATCGTTATTATAATTTGATTTACAACTCAAAATGATATGAATCCGACGCCCACGTTAATCTAGCTAAATTTTCAATATACTGAAAGAGCTATGACAAAACCTCCACGTAATCCAATATATCCCAAACTGTGTGATGCCATGGCTTTAACTTCATTTATAAGCCTTTACTCAAGGAGCACCAATGATCAGTTTAGAATGATCATTCTAATTGGCCGATCAACTTGACATATTCACACTAAATCGTCCATAACTTTTGATTTAGAGTTCATAATGACACAAATTCAATGCCCATGTTACGCTAGCTCTATTGTCTATATTGTGACAAAATTTAAGACCAAAATATCTACGACAAAGACTCCAAGTAATCCAATCTATCCCAAACTACGTGATGCCATGCATTATGCTTCATTTGTAAACCATTGCTCAATGAGCACCAATGATATGTTTATAATGATCATTTTAACTGGCTGATAAACTTGACATGTACGCACTAAATCATCTTTAATTTTTGATTCAGAGTTCAGAATGACACGAATTCAACAACCACATTAAGCTAGCGCAATTTTCTATATTGTGGCAAAATTTAACAACAAAATAGCAACGCAAAGTCTTCACGTAATTGAATCTTTCCCAAACTGCATGATGCCATGCGTTATTCTTCTTTTGTAAACCTTTGCTCAATGAACTCTAGTGATCAGTTTAGAATGATCTAGTTAACGTGCTGATAAACTTGACATGTCCGAACTAAATCGTATGTAACTTTTGATTAGGAATTCAAAATGACATGAATCCAAGGTCCATGTTAAGCTAGCTCAATATTCAATATTGTGACAACATTTGAGACTAAAACGACTACCCCAAAGCCTTCAAGTAATCCAATCTATCCTAAACTGCGTGACACCTTTCATTGTGCTTCATTTCTAAGATTTTATTGAAGGAGCACTAATGATTAGTTTAGAATGAGCAGTTTAGAATGGTCCCTTAAACTGGCCGATTAATTTGACATATTCCCACTAAATCGTCAGTAACTTTTGATTTAGAGTTCAAAATGACATGAATCCAACGCCCACATTAAGCTAGCTCAATTTTCTATATTGTGACAAAACTTAAGACCGAAATAGCAACAACAAAGCCTTCAAGTAATCCAATGTATCCCAAATTACGTGATGCCATGCATTATACTTCATTTATAAGTCTTTACACAAGGAGCATGAATGATTAGTTTAGAATGATCATTTTAATTGGTCGATAACCTTGACATGTACACACTAAATCATCGGTAACTTTTCATTTAGAGTTTCGAATGACACGAATCAAACGCCCACGATAAGCCTCATCAATTTTCTACATTGTGATAAAATTTAAGACCAAAATAGCTACGACAAAGCCTCCAAGTAATCGAATGTATCCCAAACAGTGTGATACCATGCATTATGTTTCATTTGTAAACCTTTGCTCAATGAGCACCACTGATCAGTTTAGAATGATCATTTTAACTAGATTATCAACCTGATATGACGGCATTAAATGGTCATTATAATTTGATTTAGAGCTCAAAATGATATGAATCCGACGGCCACGTTAATCTAGCTCAATTTTCAATATATTGAAAGAGCTACGACAAAACCTCCATGTAATCCAATGTATCCCAAACTGTGTGATGGCATGGCCTTAACTTTATTTACAAGCCTTTACTCAAGGAGCACCAATGATCAGTTTAAAACGATCATTATAACTGGCCGATAAACTTGACATATTCACACTAAATCGTCTGTAACTTTTTATTTAGAGGTCAGAATGACACAAATCCAATTCCCACGTTAAGCCACCTCAATTTTCTACATTGTAACATGATTTAAGACCAAAATAGCTACGACAAAGATTCCAACTAATCCAATATATCCCAAACTGCGTGATGCCATGCATTATGCCTCATTTGTACACCATTGCTCAATGAGCACCAATTATCTGTTTAGAATGATCATATTAACTGGCTGATCAACTTGACATGTACGCACTAAATCGTCCTTAATTTTTGATTCAGAGATCAGAATGACACGAATCCAATAACCACGTTAAGCTAGCGCAATTTTCTATATTGTGGCAAAATTTAAGACCAAAATAGCTATTACAAAGTCTTCAAATAATTGAATCTTTCCCAAACTGCGTGATGCCATGCATTATGCTTTTTTGTAAACCTTTGCTCAATGAGCTCTATTGATCAGTTTAGAATGACCAATTTAACGAGCTGATAAACTTGACATGTCCGCACTAAATCGTAAGTAACTTTTGAAGTAGAGTTCAAAATGACATGAATCCAACGCCCACTTTAAAGTAGCTTAATTTTCTATATTGTGACAACATTTGAGACTAAAACAAGTGTCACAAAGCATTCAAGTAATCCAATTCATCATAAACTGCGTGACGCCATTCATTGTGCTTCATTTACAAGATTTTACTGAAGGAGCACTAATGACCAGTTTAGAATGAGCGGTTTAGAATGGTCACTTTAACTGGCTGATTAACTTGACATGTACGCACTAAATCGTTAGTAACTTTTGATTTCGAGTACAAAATGACATGAATCCAACGCCGACGTTAAGCTAGCATAATTTTCTATATTGTGACAACAGTTAAGACCAAAGTAGCAACGACAAAGCCTCCAAGTAATCCAATGTATCCCAAATTATGTGATGCCATGCATTATGCTTCATTTATAAGTCTTTACTCAAGGAGCACGAATGATTAGTTTAGAATGATAATTTTAACTAGCCGATCAACTTGACATGTACACACTAAATCGTCTATAACTTTTCATTTAGAGTTCCGAATGACACAAATCCAACACCCACGATAAGCCACCTCAATTTTCTACATTGTGATAAAATTTAAGACCGAAATAGCTATGCAAAGCCTCCAAATAATCAGGTATATCCCACACTCCATGATACCATACATTATGTTTCATTTGAAAAACCTTTGCTCAACGAGCACCACAGACCAGTTTAGAATGATCATTTTCACTTGATGATCAACCTGACATGTCGGCACTAAATCGTTACTATAATTTGATTTAGAGCTCAAAATGATATGAATCAGACGCCTACATTAATCTAGCTAAATTTTCAATATACTGAAAGAGTTTTGACAAAACCTCCACGTACTCCAATATATACCGAAATGTGTGATGCCGTGGCTTTAACTTTATTTATAAGCCTTTACTCAAAGAGCACCACTGATCAGTTTAGAATGATCATTTTAACTGGCCGATCAACTTGACATATTCACACTACTGAAAGAATATTGAGATTAGAGAGGAGAAATGTGAAGAATTGAATCCAGAAACTCAAAGAAAAGCATGAGAAGATGAGAAAATGTCTTAGACTTCTGGAGAAGAATCTCCTAAGAGTATGTTCATACATTGAGTCTTTACAGCCCTTTTATAGAGGATTTACAATGTGAACACAAAAGACAACGAATTCAAACTTGTGGATGAGTTTGAATAGAGGAGGAGCCTGTCAACAACCAATGAGAAGAGAGGAGAAGAGCTGCAGACTGTCTCATGACTGTTTGGTCTGGTTACCAAGACTGTGTGCAGCATGGACATGCCTTTTCACATTGATTCTTCTCCCAAGGCAGCTATTTAACCATTTTAACCATGTGGTTAATAATAACTCCCTCCTTTTTATTTTCCCTTGTTATTCAAACTGAATTTCGTGCACACACTTGCCTTGTAGGTCAAGATAGGTCTTATTTGATTTTCCTATGTCAATAACTACATCATCCATAACTTTTGATTTAGAGTTCATAATGACACAAATCCAATGCCCACTTTAAGTTAGCTCTATTGTCTATATTGTGACAAAATTTAAGACCGAAATATCTACGAAAAATACTCCAACTGATCCAATCTAACCCAAACTGTGTGATGCCATGCATTATGCTTCATTTGTAAACCATTGCTCAATGAGCACCAATGATCTGTTTAGAATGATCATTTTAATTGGCTGATCAACTTGACATGTACACACTAAATCATGCTTAATTTTTTATTCAGAGTTTAGAATGACACGAATTCAACAACCACATTAAGCTAGCACAATTTTCTATATTGTGGCAAAATTTAACAACAAAATAGCTACGACAAAGTCTTCAAGTAATTGAATCTTTCCCAAACTGCATGATGCCATGCATTATTCTTCTTTTGTAAACCATTGCTCATTGAACTCTAGTGATCAGTTTAGAATGATCTAGTTAACGTGCTGATCAACTTGATATGTCTGAACTAAATCGTATGTAACTTTTGATTAGGAGTTCAAAATGACATGAATCCAACGTCCACGTTAAGCTAGCTCAATTTTCTATATTGTGGCAACATTTTGAGACTAAAAAAGCTACCCCAAAGCCTTCAAGTAATTCAATCTATCCTAAACTACGTGCCACCTTTCATTGTGCTTCATTTCTAATATTTTATTGAAGGAGCACTAATGATTAGTTTAGAATGAGCAGTTTAGAATGAGTAGTTTAGAATGGTCACTTTAACTGGCCCATTAATTTGACATATTCGCACTAAATCGTCCGTTATTTTTTATTTAGATTTCAAAATGACATGAATCCAACACCCACATTAAGCTAGCTCAATTTTCTATATTGTGACAAAACTTAAGACCGAAATAGCAACAACAAAGCATTCAAGTAATCCAATGTATCCCAAATTACGTGATGCCTTGCATTATGCTTCATTTATAAATCTTTACACAAGGAGCACGAATGTTTAGTTTAGAATGATCATTTAAACTGGCCGATAACCTTGACATGTACACACTATATCGTCGATAACTTTTCATTTAGAGTTCTGATTGACA
Organism: Pugionium cornutum; assembly: GCA_018901935.1. NCBI lineage: Eukaryota > Viridiplantae > Streptophyta > Magnoliopsida > Brassicales > Brassicaceae > Pugionium > Pugionium cornutum. The sequence goes on from CM032159.1 coordinate 21,560,674, forward strand.
TGAATCAAACGCCCACGATAAGCCACCTCAATTTTCTACATTGTGATAAAATTTAAGACCGATATAGCTATGACAAAGCCTCCAAGTAATCGAATGTATCCCAAACAGTGTGATACTATGCATTATGTTTCATTTGTAAACTTTGCTCAATGAGAACCACTGATCAGTTTAGAATGATCATTTTAACTAGATTATCAACCTGACATGATGACATTAAATGGTCATTATAATTGGATTTAGAGCAAAAATATGATATGAATCTGACGCCCACGTTACTCTAGCTCAATTTATAATATACTAAAAGAGCTACAACAAAACCTCCATGTAATCCAATGTATCCCAAAGTGTGATACCATGGCGTTAACTTCATTTATAAGCCTATACTCAAGGAGCACCAATGATCAGTTTAGAACAATCATTTTAACTGGCCGATAAACTTGACATATTCACACTAAATTGTATGTAACTTTTGATTTAGAGGTTAGAATGACAAAAATACAATGCCCACGTTAAGCCACCTCAATTTTCTACATTGTAACATGATTTAAGACCGAAATAACTACGACAAAGACTCCAAGTAATCCAATCTATCCCACACTGCGTGATGCCATGCATTATGCTTTATTTGTACACCATTGCTCAATGAGCACCAATTATCTGTTTAGAATGATCATTTTAGCTAGCTGATCAAGTTGACATGTACGCACTAAATCGTCCTTAATTTTTGATTCAGAGATCAGAATGACACGAATCCAATAACCACGTTAAGCTAGCGCAATTTTCTATAGTGTTGCAAAATTTAAGAACAAAATAGCTACGACAAAGTCTTCAAGTAATTGAATCTTTCCCAAACTGCGTGATGTCATGCATTATGCTTCTTTTGTTAACCTTTGCTCAATGCTATTGATCAGTTTAGAATGATCAATTTAACGAGCCGATAAACTTGACATGTCTGCACTAAACCATACGTAACTTTTGATTAGAGTTCAAAATGACATGAATCCAACGCCCACGTTAAGCTAGCTTCATTTTCTATATTGTGACAACATTTGAGACTAAAAGAACTACCACAAAGCCTTCAAATAATTCAATCTATCCTAAACTGCGTGACACCGTTCATTGTGCTTCATTTATAAGATTTTACAGAAGGAGCACTAATGATCAGTTTAGAATGGTCACTTTAACTGGCCGATTAATTTGACATATTCGTCCTAAATCGTCTGTAACTTTTGATTTATATTTCAAAATGACATGAATCCAACGCCCACATTAAGCTAGCTCAATTTTCTGTATTTTTATAAAAGTTCAGACCAAAATAGCAACAGCAAGGCCTTCAAGTAATCCAATGTATCCCAAATTACGTGATGCCATGCATTATGCTTCATTTATAAGTCTTTACAGAAGGAGCACGACTGATTAGTTTAGAATGATCATTTTAACTGGCCGATAACCTTGACATGTACACACTAAATCGTTGGTAACTTTTAATTTAGAGTTCCAAATGACACGAATCAAATGCCCACGATAAGCAACCTCAATTTTCTACATTGTGATAAAATTTAAGACCGAAATAGCTACGACAATGCCTCCAAGTATTTGAATGTATCCCAAACAGTGTGATACCATGCATTATGTTTCATTTGTAAACCTTTGCTCAATGAGCACCACTGATCACTTTAGAATGATCATTTTAACTAGATTATCAACCTGACATGATGGCATTAAATGGTCATTATAATTTGATTTAGAGCTCAAAATCATATGAATCCGATGTCCACGTTAATGTAGCTCAATTTTCAATATACTGAAAGAGCTACACAAAACCTCCATGTAATCCAATGTATCCCAAACTGTGTGATGCCATGGCTTAAACTTCATTTATAAGCCTTTACTCAAGGAGCACCAATGATCAGTTTAGAACGATCATTTTAACTGGTCGATAAACTTGACATATTCACACTAAATCGTCTGTAACTTTTGATTTAGAGATCAGAATGACACAAATCCAATGCCCACGTTAAGCCACCTCAATTTTCTACATTGTAACAAGATTTAAGACAGAAATAGCTACGACAAAGACTCCAAGTAATCCAATCTATCCCACACTGCGTGATGCCATGCATTATGCTTTATTTGTACACCATTACTCAATGAGCACCAATTATCTGTTTAGAATGATCATTTTAACTGGCTGATCAACTTGACATGTAGGCACTAAATCGTCCTTATTTTTTTGATTCAGAGAGCAGAATGACACGATTCCAATAACCACGTTAAGCTAGCACAATTTTCTATATTGTGGCAAAATTTAAGAACAAAATGCTACGACAAAGTCTTCAAGTAATTGAATCTTTCCCAAACTGCGTGATGCCATGCATTATGCTTCTTTTGTAAACCTTTGCTCAATGAGCTCTATTGATCAGTTTAGAATGATCAATTTAACGAGCCGATAAATTTGACATGTCCGCACTAAACCGTACGTAGCTTTTGATTTAGAGTTCAAAATGACATGAATCCAATGCCCACGTTAAGCTAGCTTAATTTTCTATATTGTGACAATATTTGAGACTAAAAGAGCTACCACAAAGCCTTCAAGTAATCCAATCTATCCTGAACTGCGTGACACCATTCATTGTGCTTCATTTATAAGATTTTACTGAAAAAGGACTAATGATCAGTTTAGAATGAGCAGTTTAAAATGGTCACTTTAACTGGCTGATTAATTTGACATATCATAACTCTTGATTTAGATTTCAAAATGACAGGAATCCAACGCCCACATTAACCTAACTCAATTTTCTATATTGTGACAAAAGTTCAAACCGAAATAGCAACAACAAAGCCTTCAAGTAATCCAATGTATCCATAATTACGTGATGCCATGCATTATGCTTCATTTATAAGTCTTTACACAAGGAGCACAAATGATTAGTTTAGAATGATCATTTTAACTGGTCGATAACCATGACATGCACACACTAAATCATGAGTAACTATTCATTTAGAGTTCCGAATGACACGAATCAAACGCCCATGATAAGCCACCTCAATTTTCTACATTGTGATGAAATTTAAGATTGAAATAGCTACGACAAAGCCTCCAAGTAATCGAATGTATCCCAAACAGTTTGATACCATGCATTATGTTTCATTTGTAAACCTTTGCTCAATGAGCACCACTGATCAGTTTAGAATGATCATTTTAACTAGATGATCAACCTGACATGACAGCATTAAATGGTCATTATAATTTGATTTAGAGCTCAAAATGATATGAATCCGACGCACACGTTAATCTAGCTCAATTTTCATTATACTGAAAGAGATACGACAAAACCTCCATGTAATCCAATGTATCCCAAATTGTGTGATGCCATGGCTTTAACTTCATTTATATGCCTTTACTCAAGGAGCACCAATGATCAGTTTAGAACGATCATTTTAACTGGCCGTTAAACTTGACATATTCACACTAAATCGTCTGTAACTTTTGATTTAGAGGTCAGAATAACACAAATGCCCACGTTAAGCCACCTCAATGTTCTACATTGTAACAAGATTTAAGACCGAAATAGCTACGACAAATAATCCAAGTAATACAATCTATCCCAAACTGCGTGATGTCATGCATTATGCTTCACCATTGCTCAATGAGCACCAATTATCTGTTTAGAATGATCATTTTAACTGGCTGATCAACTTGACATGTATGCACTAAATCGTCTTTAATTTTTGGTTCAGAGATCAGAATGACACGAATCCAATAACCACGTTAAGCTAGCGCAATTTTCTATATTGTGGCCATATTTAAGAACAAAATAGCTACGGCAAAGTCTTCAAGTAATTGAATCTTTCCCAAACTGCGTGATGCCATGCATTATGCTTATTTTGTAAACCTTTGCTTCATGAGCTCTATTGATCAGTTTAGAATGATCAATTTAATGATCAGTCTGTAACTCTTTATTTAGAGTTCAAAATGACATGAATCCAATGCCAACGTTAAGATTGCTAAATTTTCTATATTGTGAAAAAATTTGGGACCGAAATAGCTATGACAAAGACAATAAGTAATCCAATGTATCCCAAACAGCGTTATCCCATTGGTTGTGCTCCATTTATAGGCCTTTACTCAAAGAGAACCAATGATCAGTTTAGAATGATAATTTTAACCAGGCGATCAACATGACATGTCCCACTAAATCGTCCGTTACTTTTGTTTTAGAGTTCAGAATGGCACGAATCCATTGCTCACATTACGCTAGCTCAATTTTCTATATTGTGGTAAAATTTAGGAGCGAAATAGCTACGAAAGAGCCTCCAAGTAATCCAATGTATCCCACACTGCGTGATGCCATGCATTATGCTTCATTTATAAGTCTTTACTCAAGGACCACCAATGATCAGTTAAGAATTATCATTTTAATTGGCCGATCAACTTGACATGTATGCACTAAATCGTTTGTAACTTTTGATTTAAAGTTTAGGATGACATGAATCCAATGCCCATGTTAATCTAGCTTCCATTTTCAATACTGTGACAACACTAGAGATTGAAAGAGCTACGACGAATCCTCCAAATAATCCAATGTATTCCAAACTGGGTGATAGCATGCATTATGCTTCTTTGTAAGTCTTTACTCAAGGAGCACCAATGATCAGTGTAGAATGATCATTTTAACTGGCCGATCAACTTGACATGTACGCACTAAATCGTCCTTAAATTTTGATTTAGAGTTCAGAATGAAACGAATCCAATGCCCACATTAATCTAGCTTAATATTCTATATTGTGATAACATTTAAGACCAAAATAGCTAAGTCAAAGCCTCGAAGTGATCCCATCTATCCCAAATTGCGTGATGCCTTGCATTATGCCTTATTGATAAACCTTTGCTCAATGAGCACCAATGATTAGTTTAGAATTATCATTTTTACTTCCTGATCAGCATGACATGTCTGCACTAAATCGCCTTTAACATTTGATTTAGAGTTCAAAATGACATGAATCCAGAGCCATCTCTAATCTAGCTCAATTTTCAATAATGTGACAATATTTGAGATTGAAAAGCTATAACAAAGCCTCCAAGTAAGGCAATGTATCCCACATTGCGTGATGCAATGGATTATGCTCCATTGATTAGCATGTACTCGAAGAACACCAAAGATCAGTTTAGGGTGATCATTTTAACTGGCCGATCAGCTTGATATGTCCGCACTAAATCGTCTGTATGGAACTTTTGATTTAGAGTTCAGAATGACACGAAACCAACGCCCATGTTAATCTACTCAATTTTCTATATTGTGATAAAATTTAAGACTTAAATAGCTACGACAAAACCTCCAAGTAACCCAAGCTATCCCAAACTGCGTGATGCCATGCATTATGCTTCATTTGTAAACCTTTGCTCAATGAGTACTAGTGATTAGTTTAGAATGTTCAATTTAACTAGACGATAAACTTCACATGCGAGCACTAAATCGTCTGTATTTCTTTATTTAGATTTTAGAATGACATGAATCCACTGCCAACGTTAAAGTTGCTCAATTTTCTATATTATGACAAAGTATAGGACCAAAATAACTATGACAAAGCCTCCAAGTAATCCAATGTATCCCAAGCTGCGTGATGTCATGCATTATGCTTCATTTATAAGCCTTTACTCAAGGAGCACCAATGATCAGTAAAGAATCATCATTTTAATTGGCCAATCAACTTGACATGTATGCACTAAATCGTCTGTAACTTTTGATTTAAAATTCTAAATGACACGAATCTAATGCCCACGTTAATCTAGCTCAATTTTCAATATTGCGACAACATTTGAGACTGAAAGAGCTACAACAAAGCCTCCAAATAATCCAATGTGTTCCAAACTTCGTGATGTCGTGCATTATGCTTCATTTATAAACCTTTACTCAAGGAGCACCAATGATCATTTTAATTGACCGACCAACTTGACATATCTGTAGTAAATCGTCCTTAACTTTTGATTTAGAGTTCACAATGAGACGAATCGAATGCCCACATTAAGATAGATCAATATTATATACTGTGACGAAATTTAAGACCGAAATAGCTACGAAAAAGCCTTGAAGTGATCTAATCTATCCCAAACTGCGTGATGCCATGCATTATGCCTTATTTGTAAACTTTTGCTCAATGAGCACCAATGATCAGTTTAGAATGAATATTTTAACTTGCTCATAAACTTGACATGTCTGCACTAAATCGTCTTTAACATTTAATTTAGAGTTCAAAATGACATGAACGGAACGCCAACGCTAATCTAGCTTTATTTTCAATACTGTGACAATATTTGAGACTGAAAGGGCTACAACAAAGCCTCCAAGTAAGGCAATGTAACCCAAACTGCGTGATGCCATGGATTATGCTCCATTTATAAGCATGTACTCAAGGAGCACCAATGATCAGTTTAAGATGATCATTTTAGCAGGCCAATCAACTTGACATGTCAGCACTAAATCGTTTGTAACTTTTGATGTAGAGTTTATAATGACACTAATCAAACATCCATGTTAAGTTAGCTCAATTTTCTATATTGTGATAAACTTTAAGACTGAAATAGCTACGACAAAGACTCCAAGTAATCCAATCTATCCCAAACTGCGTGATTCCAATCATTATGGTTTATTTTATACCCTTGCATAATGAGCATCAATGAGTAATTTAGAATGTTCAATTTAACTAGCCGATAAACTTGACATGCCAGCATTAATTCATCAATAATTTTTGATTTAGAGTTTAGAATGACATGAATCCAATGCCAACGTTAAGCTTCCTCAATTTTTTATTTTGTGACAAAATTTAGGACCGAAATAGCTATGATAAAGCCTCCAAGTAATCCAATCTATCCAAAACTGCGTGATGCCATGTATTATGCTTCATTTTCAACCTTTACTCAATGAGCACTGGTGATAAAGTTTAAAATGATCATTTTAGCTAGCTGATCAACTTGACATGTCCGTACTAAATCGTCTTTAACATTTGATTTAGAGCATAAAATGACATGAATCCAACACCCATGTTAATCTAGGTCAATTTTCAATATTCTGACAATATTTGATATTGAAAGAGCTAAACAAAAGCCTCCAAGTTATCCAATGTATCCCAAAGTGCGTGATGCCATTGATTATGCTCCATTTATAAGCCTTTACTAAAGGATCGCCAATGATCAGTTTAGAATTATCATTTTAACTCGCCGATCAACTTGACATGTCCGCACTAAATCGTTTGTAACTATTGTTTTAGAGTTCAGAATGACACGGATCCAACACTCACATTAAGCTAGCTCAATTTTCTATATTGTGTTAAAATTTAATACCGAAATAGCTACGATAAAGCCTCGAAGTTAATCTAATGTATCCCAAACTGCATGATGCATTATGCTCCATTTATAAGCATGTTCTCAAGGAGCACCAATGATCAGTTTAGGATGATCATTTTAATTGGCTGATCAACTTGATATGTCCGCACTAAATCGTCCGTAACTTTTTATATACACTTCAGAATGACACGAATCAATTGTCCACGTTAATCTAGCTCAATTTTCAGTATTGTCACAATATTTGAGACTAAAAAAGCTACAACAATGTGTTCAAGTAATCTAATGTATCCCAAACTTCGTGATGCCATGGATTATGCTCCATTTATAAGCCTTTACTCAAGGAGCACCAATGATGAGTTTAGAACAACTAGCCGATCAACTTGACATGTCCCTCTAAATCGTCCGTAAATTTTGTTTTAGAGTTCAGAATGACACGAATCCAACGCTCACGTAAAGCTAGCTCAATTTTCTATATTGTGAGAAAATTTTGGGCCAAACTAACTACGACAAAGCCTCCACGAAATCTAATGTATCCCCAATTACGTGATGTTATGCATTATGCTTCATTTATAAGACTTTACTCAACGAGCACCAATGATCAGTTAAGAATGACCATTTTTATTTTCCCATCAACCTAACATGTATGCACTAAATCGTCTGTAGCTTTTGATTTAAAGTTCAGAATGACACGATTCCAACGCCATCGTTAACCTAGCTTAATTTTCAATACTGTGATAAAATTTAAGACGGAAATAGCTACAACAAAGTCTCCAAGTAATCCAAATTATTCCAAATTGCGTGATGCCATGAATTGTTCCTCATTTGTAAACCTTTGCTTAGTGAGCACCAATGATCAGTTTAGAATGATCATTTTAACTGGCCGATCAACTTGACATGTCTGCACTAAATCATCCTTAACTTTTGATTTAGATTTCAGAATGACACGAATCCTATGCCCACGTTAAGCTATCTCAATATTCTATATTGTGACAACCTTTAAGACCGAAATGGCTATGCCAAATCGTTCAAGTGATCCAATCTATCCCAAACTGCGTGATGCCATGCATTATGCCTCATTTGTAAACCTTTGCTCAATGAGCACCAATGATAAGTTTGGAATGATCATTTTAACTTGTTGATCAACTTGACATTTCCGCACTTAATCGTCTTTAATATTTGATTTACAACTTAAAATGATATGAATCCAATGCCCACGTTAATCTAGCTAAATTTTTAATATTGTGACAATATTTGAGACTGAAAGAGTTACCAAAAAGCCTCCAAGTAATCCAATATATCCCAAACTACGTGATGCCATACACTATGCTCCATTTCTAACCATTTACTCAAGGAGCACCAATGATCAGTTTATGATGATCATTTTAACTGGCCAATCAACTTGACATGTCTGCATTATATCGACCGTAACTTTTGATTTAGAGTTCAGAATGACACGAATCCAACGCCCACTAAGCTAGCTCAATTTTCTATATTGTGAAAAAGTTTCACACTGAAATAGCTATGAAAACACCTCCAAGTAATCAAATCTATCCCAAATGGCGTGATGCAATGCATTAGGCTTCATTTGTAAGCATTTGCTTAATGAGCTCCAATGATTAGTTTAGAATGTTCAATTTTTAACTAGCCGATAAACTTGGCACGTGAGCACTAAATTATCTGTAACTTTTGATTTAGAGTTCAGAATAACATGAATCCCATGCTTACGTCAAGCTTGCTCAATTTTCTATATTGTGACAAAATTGAAGACCGAAATAGCTACGACAAAGCCTCGAAGTAATCCATTGTATCTCAAACTGCATGGTGCCATTATGCTTCATTTATAAGCCTTTAGTCAGTTAAGAATGATCATTTTGATTAGCTGATCAACTTGTCCTTTTAATTGGCCGATCAACTTGACATGTATGCACTAAATCGTCTGTAACTTTTGATTTAGAGTTCAGAATGACACGAATCCAATGTCCACATTAATCTAGCTAAATTTTCAATATTGTGACAACATTTAAGACTGAATGAGCTACAACAAAGCCTCAAAGAAATCCAATGTATCCCAAACTGAATGATGCCATGGATTATGCTCCATTTATAAGCTTTAACTCAAGTAGCACCAATGATCAGTTTAGAACTACATTTTAATTGGCCGATCAACTTGACATGTCCGCACTAAATCGTCTGTAACATTTGATTTAGAGTTCAGAATGATACAAATCCAATGCCTACGTTTAGCTAGCTCAATTTGCTATATTGTGTCAAAATTTAAGACAGAAATTTTGACTGCATGATACCATGCATTATGCTTCGTTTGAAATCCCTTGAGCGATGAGCACCAATGATCAGTAGATAATGATCACTTTAACTAGCAGATCAACGTGACATGTCCCCACTCAATCGTGTTGAACTTTTGATTTAGAACTCAAAATGACATGAATCCAACGTCCACGTTAACCTAATTCAATTTTCAATATTGTGACATTATTTGAGACTGAAAGAGCTAAGACAAAGCCTCTAAGTAATCTAATGTATCCCAAACTGCCTGATGCCATTCATTATTCTCGAAGCCCTTACTCAAGGAGCACCAATGATCAATTTAGAATGATCATTTTAACTGGCCGATGAACTTGACATGTCCGCACTAAATCATCCGTAACTTTTGTTTTAGAGATCAGAATAACACGAATCCAACGCACACGTTAAGCTAGCGCATTTTTGTATATTGTGATAAAATTTAAGACGGAAATAGCTACAACAAAGTCTCCAAGTAATCCAAATTATTCCAAATTGCGTGATGCCATGAATTATTCTTCATTTGTCAACCTTTGCTCAATGAGCACCAATGATCAGTTTAGAATGATCATTTTAGCTAACTGATCAACTTGACACGTCCGTACTAAATCATCTTTAACATTTGATTTAGAGCTCAAAATGACATGAATCCAATGGCCACATTAATCTAGCTCAATTTTCAATATCATGACAATATTTGAGACCAAAATAGATACGAAAAATACTCCAAGTAATCCAATATATCCCAAATTGTGTGATGTCATGCGTTATGCTCCATTTATAAGCATTTCCTCAAGGACCACCAATGATCAGTTTAGGATGATCATTTTAACTGGCCGATCAACTTCACATGTTCGCCCTAAATCGTTTGTAACTTTTGATTTAAAATTCAGAATGACATAAATCTAATGCCCATGTTAAGCTTGCTCAATTTTCAATATTTTGACAAACATTTAAGACTAAAATATCTACAGTAAAGCCTCTTAAGTATTCCAATGTATCAAAAACTGCCTGATGCCATTATGCTACATTTATAAGCCCTTAGTCAAGGAGCACCAATGATCAGTTAAGAATGATCATTTTAACTATCCAATAAACTTGACATGTATGCACTAAATCGTCCGTAACTTTTAATTTAGAGTTCTGAATAACACGAATCCAATGCCAACTTTAATCCAGCTCAATTGTCAATATTGTAACGAAATTTAAGACCAAAATTGCTACAACAAAACCTCCAAGTAATCCAATATATCCCAAACTGCGTGATGCCATGAATTATGCTTCATTTGTAAACATTTGATTGATGAGCACCAATGATCAGTTTAGAATGATCACTTTAACTAGCTGATCAACTTGACATGTACGCACTAAATCGTCTTAAACATTTGATTTTCAACTCAAAATGACTTGAATCCAACGCCCACGTTAATCAAGCTCAATTTTCAATATTGTGACAAACTTTGAGGCTGAAACAGGTACCACAAAGCCCCCAAATAATCCAATGTATCCCAAACTTTGTGATGTCATGCATTATGCTTTAGATATAAGCCTTTACTCAAGGAGCAACAATGGTCAGTTTAGAATGATCATTTTAACTAGCTAATCAACTCGACATGTCCGCACTAAATCGTCTTTAACATTTGATTTAGAGATCAAAATGGCATGAATCCAACAACCACGTTAATCTAGCTCAATTTTCAATATTGTGACATTATTTGAGACTTAAAGAGCTACAACAAAGCTTATAAGTAATCCAATGTATCTAAAACTGCGTGATGCCATTGATTAGGCTCCATTTATAAGCCTTTACTCTAGGAGCACTAATCATCAGTTTAGAATGATCATTTTAAGTGGCCGATCAACTTGACATGTCCGCACTAAATCGTCTGTAACATTTGATTTAGAGTTCAGAATGATACAAATCCAATGCCTACGTTTAGCTAGCTCAATTTGCTATATTGTGTCAAAATTTAAGACAGAAATTTTGACTGCATGATACCATGCATTATGCTTCGTTTGAAATCCCTTGAGCGATGAGCACCAATGATCAGTAGATAATGATCACTTTAACTAGCAGATCAACGTGACATGTCCCCACTCAATCGTGTTGAACTTTTGATTTAGAACTCAAAATGACATGAATCCAACGTCCACGTTAACCTAATTCAATTTTCAATATTGTGACATTATTTGAGACTGAAAGAGCTAAGACAAAGCCTCTAAGTAATCTAATGTATCCCAAACTGCCTGATGCCATTCATTATTCTCGAAGCCCTTACTCAAGGAGCACCAATGATCAATTTAGAATGATCATTTTAACTGGCCGATGAACTTGACATGTCCGCACTAAATCATCCGTAACTTTTGTTTTAGAGATCAGAATAACACGAATCCAACGCACACGTTAAGCTAGCGCATTTTTGTATATTGTGATAAAATTTAAGACGGAAATAGCTACAACAAAGTCTCCAAGTAATCCAAATTATTCCAAATTGCGTGATGCCATGAATTATTCTTCATTTGTCAACCTTTGCTCAATGAGCACCAATGATCAGTTTAGAATGATCATTTTAGCTAACTGATCAACTTGACACGTCCGTACTAAATCATCTTTAACATTTGATTTAGAGCTCAAAATGACATGAATCCAATGGCCACATTAATCTAGCTCAATTTTCAATATCATGACAATATTTGAGACCAAAATAGATACGAAAAATACTCCAAGTAATCCAATATATCCCAAATTGTGTGATGTCATGCGTTATGCTCCATTTATAAGCATTTCCTCAAGGACCACCAATGATCAGTTTAGGATGATCATTTTAACTGGCCGATCAACTTCACATGTTCGCCCTAAATCGTTTGTAACTTTTGATTTAAAATTCAGAATGACATAAATCTAATGCCCATGTTAAGCTTGCTCAATTTTCAATATTTTGACAAACATTTAAGACTAAAATATCTACAGTAAAGCCTCTTAAGTATTCCAATGTATCAAAAACTGCCTGATGCCATTATGCTACATTTATAAGCCCTTAGTCAAGGAGCACCAATGATCAGTTAAGAATGATCATTTTAACTATCCAATAAACTTGACATGTATGCACTAAATCGTCCGTAACTTTTAATTTAGAGTTCTGAATAACACGAATCCAATGCCAACTTTAATCCAGCTCAATTGTCAATATTGTAACGAAATTTAAGACCAAAATTGCTACAACAAAACCTCCAAGTAATCCAATATATCCCAAACTGCGTGATGCCATGAATTATGCTTCATTTGTAAACATTTGATTGATGAGCACCAATGATCAGTTTAGAATGATCACTTTAACTAGCTGATCAACTTGACATGTACGCACTAAATCGTCTTAAACATTTGATTTTCAACTCAAAATGACTTGAATCCAACGCCCACGTTAATCAAGCTCAATTTTCAATATTGTGACAAACTTTGAGGCTGAAACAGGTACCACAAAGCCCCCAAATAATCCAATGTATCCCAAACTTTGTGATGTCATGCATTATGCTTTAGATATAAGCCTTTACTCAAGGAGCAACAATGGTCAGTTTAGAATGATCATTTTAACTAGCTAATCAACTCGACATGTCCGCACTAAATCGTCTTTAACATTTGATTTAGAGATCAAAATGGCATGAATCCAACAACCACGTTAATCTAGCTCAATTTTCAATATTGTGACATTATTTGAGACTTAAAGAGCTACAACAAAGCTTATAAGTAATCCAATGTATCTAAAACTGCGTGATGCCATTGATTAGGCTCCATTTATAAGCCTTTACTCTAGGAGCACTAATCATCAGTTTAGAATGATCATTTTAAGTGGCCGATCAACTTGACATGTCCGCACTAAATCGTCCACAACTTTTTATTTAGAGTTCAGAATGACACGAATCCAATGCACACGTTAAGCTAGCTCATTTTTCTCTATTGAGATAAAATTTAAGACCGAAATAGCTACAACAAATCATCCAAGTAATCCAAATTATTCCAAATTTTGGTATGCCATGAATTTTGCTTCATTTGTAAACTTTTGCTCAATGAGCACAAATGATCCGTTTAGAATGATCATTTTAGCTCGCTGATCAACTTGACATATCCACACTAAATCGTCTTTAACATTTGATTTAGAGCTCAAAATGACAAGAATCCAACGCCCACGTTAATCTAGCTCAATTTTCAATATTGTGACATTATTTGACACTGAAAGAGCTACGACAAAGCCTCCAAATAATCCAATGTATCCCATACTGCGAGATACCTTGCATTATACTTCATTTATATGCCTTTACTCAATGATCACCAATTAGCATTTTAGAATGATCATTTTAACTATCTGATCAACTTGACATGTCTACACTAAACCGTCTGTAACTTTTGATTTAGAGTTCAAAATGACAAGGATCAACCACCTAGGTAGCTCAATTTTGTATATAATTTGTTAAAATTCAACACCAAAATGGCTATGAAAAGGCCTCGTAGTAATCCAATCTATCCCAAACTACGTGATGCCATGCATTATGCTCCATTTATAAGCCTTTACTCAAGGATCACCAATGATCAGTTTAGAATGATCAATTTAACTAGCCGATAAACTTGACATGTCCGGAATAAAATCATCCGTAACTTTTGATTTATAATTCAGAAAGAAATGAAACCAGTGCCTACATTAATCTACCTCAATTTTCTATACTGTGATAAAAATTAAGACCGAAATAGCTATGAAAAAGCCTCCAAGTAATGTAATCTATCCCATACTCAGGATGCCATGCATTATGCTTCATTTATAAGGCTTTACTCAAGGAGCACCAATGATCAATTAAAATGATCATTTTAATTAGCCGAGCAACTTGACATGGATGCACTAAATCGTCTTTAACTTTTGATTTAGAGTTCAGAATTACACAAATCCAACACCCACGTTAAGCTAGCTCAATATTCTATATCATGACATAATGTAAGACCGAATTAGCAACGACAAAGCCTCCAAGTAATCCAATCTATCCTAAACTGCATGCGGCCATGCATTATGCTTCATTTGTAAACCTTTGCTCAATGAACACCAATGATCAGTTTAGAATGATTATTTTAACTAGATGATCAACTTGACATGTCCGCACTAAATCTTCGTTAACATTTCATTTAAAACTCCAAATGACATGAATCCAATGCCCACCTTAATCTTGCTCAATATTGAATATTGTGACAACACTTGAGAATGAAACAAGTATGACAAAGCTGTTAAGTAATATAATGTCTCCCAAACTGCGAGATGCCATGCATTATGGTTCATTTATAAGCATTTACTCATGGAGCACCAATGATTAGATTAGATAGCATTTTGATTGGCCGATCAACTAGGCACTAAATCGTCTGTAACTTTTGATTTAGAGTTCAAAATCACACGAATCCAACGCCCACGTTAAGGTAGCTCAATATTCTTTATTTTGACAAAATTTAAGACCGAAATAGCTATGCCAAAGCTTCAGTGCCATCCAATCTATCCCAAAATGTGGGATGCCATGCATTATGCTTCATTTGTAAACCTTTGCTTAATGAGCACCAATGATTAGTTTAGAATGATCATTTTAACAACCAATAAACTTGACATGTCAGCACTAAATCGTTTGTAACTTTTGATTTAGAGCTCAAAATTACATGAATCCAATGCCTATGTTAAACTTGCTCAATTTTCTATATTTGACAAAATTTAAAACCTAAATAGCTACGACAAAGCCTACAAGTAATCCAATCAATCCCAAACTGCGTGATGACATAGATTATGCTCCATTTATAAGCCTTTACTCAAGGAGCACCAATGATCATTTTAAGTGGCCGATCGACTTGACATGTCCACACAAAAACGTCCGTTACTTTTGATTTAAAGTTTAGAATGACATGAATATACCCCCAATGTTAAGCTAGGTCAATATTCTATATTGTGACAAAATTTAATACCGTAATAGCTACGAAAAAGCGTCAAAATAATCCAATCTATCCCAAACTATGTGTTGTCATGCATTATGCCTCATTTGTAAACATTTTCTCAATGAGCAACAATGATCAGTTTAGAATGATCATTTTTACTAGCTGATCAACTTGACATATCCGCACTAAATTGTCTTTAATATTTGATTTATAGCTCAAAATGACATTAATCCAATGCCCACGTTAATCTAGCTCAATTTTCAATATTGTGATAATATTTGAGACTGAAAGAGCTTACGACAAACACTCCAAGTAATCCAATATATCCAAAATTTCGTGATGCCATTATGCTCCATTTATATGCCTTTTCTCAAGGAGCACCAATGATCAGTTAAGAATGATCATTTTAACTAGGGGATCAACTTGAATTGTCTGCATTAAATCATCCGTAACTTTTGATTTATAGTTCAGAATGACACGAATCCAAAGCCCATGTTAAGCTAGCTCAATTTTCTATATTGTGAATAAATATAAGACCGATATAGCTACGAAAAAGCATCCAAGTAATCCAATTTATCCTAAACTACGTGATGCCATGCATTATGCTTCATTTTTAAACCATTGCTCAATGAGCACCAATGATTAATTTAGAATGATCATTTTAAGTAGCTGATAACCTTGACATGTCCGCACTAAATCTTCCTTTACCTTTCATTTAGAGCTCAAAATAAAATAAATCCAACACCCACGTTAATCTAGCTCAATTTCCAATATTGTGATAAAATTTAAGTTTGAAATAGCTACGAAAAAGCCTCCAAGTAATCAAATCTATTCCAAACTGCGTGATGCCATGCATTGTGCTTCATTTGTAAACTTTTGCTCAATGAGCACCAATCATTAGTTTAGAATGTTCAATTTAACAGCTAATAAATTAGACATGTCAGCACCAAATATTATTTAACTTTTGATTCAGAGTTCAGAATGACATGAATCCAATGCCCACGTTAAGCTTGCTCAATTTTTTTATATTGTGACAAAATTTAAGACCGAAATGGCTACGACAAAGCCTCCAATATAATCCAATATATCCTAAACTGCGTGATTCGATGCATTATGCTTCATTTATAAGCCTTTGCTCAAGGAGCAACAATGATTAGTTTGGAGAAAGATTATTTTAACTAGCCGATCAACTTGAGTTGTTCGTACTAAACCATCTGTAACTTTCGATTTAGAGTTCAAAATGACATGAATCCAACGCCCACATTAAGCTAGGTCCATATTCTATATTGTGACAAAATTTTAGACTGAAATAGCTATGACAAAGCCTTTAAGTAATCAATTTATCCCAAACTTTGTGATGCCATGCATTATGCCTCATTTGTAAACATTTGCTCAATGGGCACAAATGATCAGTTTAGAATGATCATTTTAACTAGCTGACAACTTGACATATCCGCACTAAATCGTCTTTAATATTTGATTTATAGTTAAAAATTGCATTAATACAATGCCCACATTAATTCAGCTCAATTTTCCATATTGTGACAATATTGGATACTGAACGAGCTACGACAAAGCCTCCAAGTAATCCAATGTATCCCAAACTACGTGATGCCATTATGATCCATTTACTCAAGGAGCACCAATGATCAGTTTAGAATGAGCATTTTAACTAGGCGATCAACTTGACATGGCCGCACTAAATCGTCCGTAACTTCTGATTTAGAATTTAGAATGACATGAATCCAACGGACACGTTAAGCGAGCTCAATTTTCTATATTGTGATGAAATTTTAAATAGCTACGACAAGCCTCCAAGTAATCATATCTATCCCAAACTGTCTAATGCCATGCATTAAGCTTCATTTATAAGTCATTACTCAAGGAGGACCAACGATCAGTTTAGAATGATCATTTTAATTGGCGATCAATTTTGACACGTCCCCACGACATTGTCCGCAACTTTCATTTGGAGTTCAAAATGACACAAACCCAATGTCCACGTTAAGTTAGCTCAATATTCTATATTGTGACAAAATTTAAGACTAAAATAGCTACGACAAAGCCTCCAAGTAATCCAATCTATCCCAAACTGTGTGATGCCATGCATTATGCCTCATTTGTAAACCTTTGCTAAATGAGCACCAATGATCAGTTTAGAATAATCATTTTAACTAGCTGATCAACTTGACATGTCTGCACTAAAACCTCTGTAACTTTTCATTTACAGTTCAGAATGACAGGAATCCAAAGCTAACGTTAAGCTAGCTAAATTTTTTATATTGTGACAAAATATAAGACCGAAATAGCTAAGACAAAGTGTCCAAGTATTCCAATATATCCCTAACTGCGTGATGCCATGCATTATGCTTCCTTTTTAAACCTTTGCTCAATGGGCACCAATGATTAGTTTGGAATGATCATTTTAACTAGCAGATAACCTTGACATGTCCGTATTAAATCGTCTTTAACCTTTCATTTAAAGCTCAAAATGACACGAATCCAACGCAAACGTTAATCTAGCTCAATTTTCAATATTGTGGCAATATTTGAGACTCATAGAGCTACGCAAAAGCTTCCAAGTAATCCAATATACCTTGAACTGCGTGATGCAATGGATTATGAAACATTTAAAAGCCTTTACCCAAGGAACACCAATGATCAGTTAGAATGATTATTTTATCGGGCCGATCAACTTGACATGTTAGCAGTAAATTGTCTATAACTCTTGATTTACTGTTCAGAATGACAAGAATCCAACGCCAATGTTAAGCTAGCTCAATTTTCTATATTGTGACAAAATTTAAGACAGAAATAGCTACGAGAAAGCCTCCAAGTAATCCAATCTATTCCAGACTGCGTGATGCCCTGCATTATGCTTCATTTGTAAACCTTTGCTCAATGAGCACCAATGATTTGTTTAGAATGTTCAATTTAACAGCCAATAAACTTCACATGTCAGCACCAAATCGTCTGTAACGTTTGATTTAGAGTTCAAAATGACATGAATCCAATGCCCACGTTAAGCTTGTTCAATTTTCTATATTGTGACAAAATTTGAGGCCGAAATAGCCAAGACAAAGCCTCCAAGTAATCCAATCTATCCCAAACAGCGTGATTCCATGCATTATGCTTCATTTATAAGCCTTTGGTCAAGGTGCACCAACAATCAGTTTAGAATGATGATTTTAACTGGCCGATCAACTTGACATGTATGCACTAAATCGTCTATAACTTTTGATTTAGAGTTTAGAATGACATAAATCCAACGCCCACATTAAGCTAGGTCAATATTCTATATTGTGACAAAACTTAAGACCGAAAAAGGAATCACAAAGCATCCAACTATTCCAATCTATCCCAAACTACGTGATACAATGCATTATGCTTCATTTTTAAACATTTGCTCAATGAGCACCAATGATCAGTTTATAATGTTCATTTTAACTAGCTGATCAACTTGACATGTCCACACTAAATCATCTTTTTAACATTTGCTTTAGATCTCAAAATGACATGAATCCAACGCCCATGTTAATCCAGCTCAATTTTCAATATTTTGACAATATTGGAGACAGAAAGAGCTACAACAAAGCCTCCAAGTAATCCAATTTATCCCAAACAGCGTGATGCCATGAATTATGCTCCATTTATAAGCCATTACTCAAGGAGCACCAATGATCAGTTTAGAATGATCATTTTAACTGCCTGCTCAACTTGACATGTCCGCACTAAATCGTCCGTAACTTTTGATTTAGAGTTCAGCATGACTTGAATCAACCACCCATGTTAAGCTACGTCAATAATCTATATTGTGACAAAACTTAAGACCGAAATAGCTACGACAAAGGATCCAAGTAATTCAACTATCCAAAACTGCATGATTCAATGCATTATGGTCAATTTTTCCATATTGTGACAACACTCTTGATTTAGTGTTGAGAATGACACGAATCCAACTCGCATGTTAAGCTAGGTCAATATTCTATATTGTCAAATAATTTAAAACCGAAATAGATACCACAAAGCCTCCAACTATTCCAATCTATCCCAAACTACGTGAAGCCATGCATTTTGCTATATTTTAAAACTTTTGCTCAATGATCACCAATGATCAGTTTAGAATGATAATTTTAACTTGCTGATCAACTTGACATGTCCGAATTAAGTCATCTTTAACATTTGATTTAGATCTCAAAATGACATGAATTCAACGCCCACATTAATCTAGCTCAATTTTCAAAATTGTGACAATATTGGAGAAGGAAAGAGCTACAACAAAGCCTCCAAGAAATCCTATGAATCCCAAACTGCGTGATGCCATGGATTATGCTCTGATTATAAGCATTTACTCAAGGAGCACCATTGATCAGTTTAGAATGATCGTTTTAACTGGCCGATCAACTTGACATTCCGCACTAAATCGTCTGTAACTTTTTATTTGGAGTTCAGAATGACACGAATCCAATGCCCACATTTAGCTAGCTCAATTTGCTATATTGTGATAAAATTGAAGACTGAAATAGCTACGACTAAGCCTCCAAATAATCGAATATATTCCATACTGCATGATGCCATGCATTATGCTTCATTTGTAAACCTTAGGTGAATGAGCACCAATGATCAGTTTAGAAAGATTATTTTAACTAGCTCATCCACTTGACATGTCCGCACTAAATATTCTTTAACATTTGATTTAGAACTCAAAATGACAGGAATCCAACACTCACGTTAATGTAACTCTTGATTTAGTGTTCAGAATGACACGAATCCAACGCCCATGTTAAGCTAGCTCAATTTTCTATACTGTGATAAAATTTAAGACAGAAATATCTATGCAAAAGCCTCCAAGTAATACAATATATCCCAATCGTCTGCTATGCATTATGCTTCATTTGTAAACCTCTGCTCAATGAGCATCAACAATTAGTTTAATTATGTTCAATTTAACAACCAATAAACATGATATGTCCTGACTAAATCGTCTTTAACATTTGATTTAGAGTTCAAAATGCCATGAATCCAACTTCCACGTTAATCTAGCTCAATTTTCAATATTGTGACAAAATTTAAAACCTAAATATCTACGACAAAGCCTCCAAGTAATCCAATCTATCCTAAAGTGCGTGACACCTTTATGCTCCGTTTATAAGCCTTTACTCAAGGAGAAGCATTGATCGGTTTAGAATGATAATTTTAATTGCCGATCAACTTGGCATGTCCGCACGAAATCATCTGTGACTTTTGATTTAGAGTTCAGAATGACATGAAACCAATGCGCACATTAAGCTAGCTCAATTCTCGATATTGTATAAAATTTATAACCAAAATAGCTATAACAAAGCCTTCTAGTAATCCAATCTATCCTAAATTATGTGATGCCATGCATTATGCCTCATTTGTAAACGTTTGATCAATGAGCACCAATGATCAGTTTAGAATGAACATTTTAAATAGCTGATCAACATATCCGCAATAAATCGTCTTTAATATTTGATTTATACCTCTAAATGACATTAATCCCAAGCCCACATTAATCTAGCTCAATTTTCAATATTGTGACAAGATTTGAGACTGAAAGAGCTACGACAAACCCTACAAGTAATCCACTGTATCCAAAATTACATGATGGCATTGTGCTCCATTTATAAGCCTTTACTCAAGTAGCACTAATGATCAGTTTAGAATGATCATTTTTAACTGGCCGATCAGCTTGACATATCTGCACTAAATCGTCCATAACATATGATTTAGAGTTTAGAATGACACGAATCCAATGCCCACCTTAAGCTAGCTCAATATTCTATGTTGTGACAAAATTTAAGACCGAAATTGGTAGGACAAAGCCTCCACGTAATCCAATCTATCCCAAACTGTGTGATACCATCCATTATGCCTCATTTGTAAACCTTTGCTCAATGAGCACCAATGATCAGTTTAGAATGATCATTTTAACTAGTTGATAAACTTGACATGTCCGCACTAAATCACCTTTAATATTTGATTTATAGCTCAAAATGACATGAATCCAAGCCCCATGTTAATCTAGCTCAATTTTCAATATTGTGACAATATTTGAGACTGAAAGAGCTACGACAAACCCTCCAAGTAATCTAATGTATCCAAAATTACGTGATTCCATTATTCTCCATTTTTATGCTTTTACTCAAGGAGCACCAATGATCAGTTTAGAATGATCGTTTTAACTAGGCGATAAACTTGAATTGTCTTCACTAAATCATCCGTAACTTTTGATTTATAGTTCATAATGACACGAATCCAAATCCCACGTTAAGTTAGCTCAATTTTTTATTTTTTTTACAAAATATAAGACCAAAATAGCTATGACAAAGCCTACAAGTAATTCAATCAATCCAAAACTATGTGATGCCATGCCTTATGCTTCATTTGTAAACCTTTGTTCAATGACCACCAATCATTAGTTTAGAATGATTATTTTAACTAGCTGATAACCTTGACATGTCAGCACTAAATCGTCTTTAACCTTTCAATTAGAGTACAAATTGACATAAATCCAACGCCCACATTAATCTAGCTCAATTTCCAATATTATGGAAATATTTGAGACTGATAGAGCTACGACAAAGCTTCCAAGTAATCGAATGTATCCCAAACTGCGTGATGCCATGGATTATGCTTCATTTATAAGCATTTACTAAAGGAGCACCAATGATCAGTTTAGAATGATCATTTTAACTGGCCGATCAACTTGACATGTCCGCACTAAATGGTCTTTAAGATTTGATTTACAGCTCAAAATTACATTAATCCGATGCCCACTTTAATTCAGCTCAATTTTCCATATCGTGACAATATTTGAGACTGAAAGAGCTAAATCATTCGTAACTTTTGATTTACAGTTCAGAGTTACACGAATCCGAAACCCACCTTAAACTAGCCTAATTCTCTATATTGTGACAAAATATAAGACCGAAATAGCTACGAAAAAAGCATACAAGTAATACAATCTATCCCAAACTACGTGATGCCATGCATTATGTTTCATTTCTAAACCTTTGCTCAATGAGCACCAATTATTATTTTTGAATGATCATTTTAGCTAGCCGATAACCTTGACATGTACGCACTAAATCATCTTTAACCATTCACTTAGAGCTCAAAATGACATAAATCCATCGCCCACGTTATTCTGGCTCAATTTCCAATATTGTGGCAATATTTGAGACCGATAGAGCTACAAGTAAGCTTCCAAGTAATCCAATGTATCCCAAACTGTTTGGTAGCATGGATTATGCTTTATTGATAAGCATTTACTCAAGAAGCACCAATGATCAGTTTAAAATGATCATTTTAACTGGCCGATCAACATGGCATGTCCAGACTAAATCGTCTGTAAATTTTGATTTAGAGTTCAGAATGACATGAATCAACCGCCCACATTAAGCTTTGTCAATATTCTATATTGTTACAAAATTTAAGAGAGAAATAGCTATCACAAAGCCTCCAAGTAATCCAGTTTATCCCAAACTATATGATGCCATGCATTATGTCTCATTTGTAAACGTTTGCTCAATGAGCACCAATGATCAGTTTAGAATGATCATTTTAACTAGCTGATCAATTTGACATGTCCGCACTAAATCGTCTTTAATATTTGATTTATAGCTCAAAATTACATTAATCCATTGCCCACGTTAATTCAGCTCAATTTTCAATATTGTGACAATATTTGAGACTGAAAAAGCTATGACTAAGCCTCCAAGTAATACAATGTATCCCAAATTACGTGACGCCATTATGCTGCATTTATAAGCCTTTACACAAGGAGCACCAATGATCAGTTAGAATGATCGTTTTAACTAGGCGATGAACTGGGCATGTCCACAATAAATCGTCCATAACTTCTGATTTAGAATTCAGAATGACACGAATCCAACGTCCACGTTAAGCGAGCTCAATTTTTATATTGTGATGAAATTTAAGACTGAAATAGCGAAGACAAGCTTCCAAGTAATGCAATCTATCCCAGACTGTGTGATGCCATGCATTATGCTACATTTATGAGCCTTTACTCAAGGAGGACCAATGATCAGTTTAGAATTATCATTTTAATTGGCCGATCAATTTTGACATAACCGCACTAAAACGTTCGTAACTTTTCATTCAGATTTCAAAATGAAACAAATACAATGCCCACGTTAAGCTAGCTCAATATTCTATATTGTGACAAAATCGTCCGTAACTTTTGATTTACACTTCAGAGTAACACGAATCCGAAGCCCACGTTAAACTAGCTTAATTCTCTATATTGTGACAAAATATAAGACCAAAATAGCAACGACAAAGCGTCCAAGTAATCCAATCTATCCCAAACTATGTGATGCCATGCATTATGCTTCATTTTTAAACCTTTGCTCAATGAGCACCAATTATTAGTTTAGAATGAGCATTTTAGCTAGCTGATAACCTTGACATGTACGCACTAAATCATCTTTAACCTTTCATTTAGGGCTCAAAATGTCATAAATCCAACGCCCACGTTATTCTAGCTCAATTTCCAATATTGTGGCAAACTTTGAGACTGAAAGAGCTACGACAAATCTTCCAAGTAATCCAATGTATCCCAAACTGTGTGATGGCATGGATTATGCTTCATTTATAAGCGCTTACTCAAGGAGCACCAATGATCAGTTTAGAATGATCATTTTAACTGGCCGATCAACTTGACATGTCCTTACTAAATCGTCCGTAACTCTTGATTTACAGTTCAAAATGACACGAATCCAATGCCCACGTTAAGCTAGCTCAATTTTCTATATTGCGATAAAATTTAAGCCAGAAATAGCTATGAAAAAGCCTCCAAATAATCCAATCTATCTCAAACTGCGTGACGCCATGCATTATTCTTCATTTGTAAACCTTTGCTGAACGAGCACCAATGATTAGTTTAGAATGTTCAATTTAACAGCCAATAAACTTGACATGTCAGCCCTAAACCGTCTTTAACTTTTGATTTTGAGTTGAGCATGACATGAATCCAATGCCAACGTTAAGCTTGCTCAAATATCTATATTGTGACAAACGTTTAGACCGAAATAGCTATGACAAAGCCTCTAAGTATTCCAATCTCTCCCAAACTGCGTGAATCCATGCATTATGCTTTATTTATAAGCCTTTGCTCAACGACCAACAATGATCAGTTTAGAGAATGATCATTTTAACTGGCCGATCAACTTGACATGTCCGCACTAAACCGTATGTAACTTTTGATTTAGAGTTCAGAATAACATGAATCCAACACCCATATTAATCTAGGTCCATATATTATATTCTGACAAAATTTAAGACCAAAATGGCTATCACAAAGCCTCCAAGTAATCCAATCTATCCCAAACTATGTGATGCCATGCATTATGCCTCATTTGTAAACATTTGCTCAATGAGCAACAATGATCAGTTTAGAATGATCATTTTAACTAGATGATCAACTTGACATGTATGCACTAAATCGTTTTTAATATTTGATTTATAGCTCAAAATTACATTAATCCAATGTATTGACATAGAAAAATCAAATAAGACCTATCTTGACCTACAAGGCAAGTGTGAGCACGAAAATTCAGTTTGAATAACAAGGGAAATGAAAAAGGAGGGAGTTATTATTAACCATATGGTTAAAATGGTTAAATAGCTACCTTGGGAGAAGAATCAAGGTGAAAAGGACATGTCCATGCTGCACACAGTCTTGGCAACCACACCAAACAGTCATGCCTGCTGCACACAGTCTTGGTAACCACACCAAACAGTCATGCCTGCTGTCTCCTCTCTTCTCATTGGTTGTTGACAGGCTCCTCCTCTATTCAAACTCATCCACAAGTTTGAATTCGTTTTCTTTGTGTTCACATTGTAAATCCTCTATAAAAGGGCTGTAAAGACTCAATGTATGAATATACTCTTAGGAGATTCTTCTCCATAAGTCTAAGACATTTCTCATACTTCTCATACTTCTCTTTGAGTTTCCAGATTCAATTCTTCACATTTCTCCTCTATAATCTCAATATTCTTTCATGGTATCAGAGCATAAGATCATTCTCTTATCTTTTCTACTCAAATCTCTCAGTTTCTAATCTAAAATTCTGTCAAAAATCTCTCAGTCTTTAGACTAAAAACTCACGGTTTTATTCAACCATAAAAGCTGCTTCCTTTGAGCTCTTCAAAGCCTAACAATGGAGGATACAGTTCAAATCAGTTCCAGCCTGAAACCTACAGTGATACCAGTAGTTCTCAAAGGCTTGAACTACACATTATGGTCAAGAACCATCAAGACAGCCATTTGTGGCAAAGGACTTTGGAATCACATCTTGGAGGATAATACTCCATCTATAGATGATCCAAAGGAGAAGAAGGATGAGGCAAAAAGAAAAGAAGAAGCTAGGTGGTTCCAAGAAGATCAATCAGTCCTTGGATACCTCCAAAATTCATTGGACCCATCCATTTTTGAAGCTTATTCACATTGTGAAACTGCCAAGTCTCTTTGGGACACTCTCAAGAGGGTGTATGGGGATGTTTCAAACCTCAGCCGTGTGTATGAGGTTAAGAAGGCTCTCAATGATCTACACCAAGAGGATATGGAGTTCACAAAATTCCTAGGCAAGTTCCAGTCAACATGGTCCGAGCTTGACATGTTGAGACCAAGTTCTATGGATCCAAAGGTGCTTAATGAAAGGAAGGAACAAGACAAGATATTTGGGCTCCTTCTCAACCTAAATCCAGCCTTTAAGGATGTGATTAAGTCCATCCTGAGAGCCAAAACTCCCTGATTTCGAAGAGGTGTGCTCACGGATTCAAAGGGAGCAAGGCAACATTGGTTTGTTTGGTGGTAAAGGAGAACTAGTCATGGCCAACAAAAGCGTGTTTAAGCAAGAGGATAGGAAGAGTGTGATGTGTGAGCATTGTAAGAGGAATGGCCACATCAAGGACAAGTGCTGGATACTTCATCCTCATCTCAAGCCAAACCGGTTCAAGGATTCAAAGGCTAACATCTCTCAAAAGGTTGTGACTGAACCAGCAAGTTCATCCAACCAAGGAGGGGAGCTAGCTATGAATGTATCCATGGAGTATGTTAAGAAGAGTGACTTCGAGGATCTCATCAAGGCCTATGCCTCAAAACTCTCCGGTATCACACTCTACTCCCATAAATTGCTTGATAAACCAGATCATAAGTTGGTAGTGGATTCAGGTGCTTCTCACCATATGATTAGCAATGCTAGGTTGTTTAAGAACATTGAACCATGTCTAGGACAAGTAACTATAGCTGATGGTAAGGGTATTCCAATTGAAGGAACCGGAAAATTAAGACTATTTGACAAAGAAACTAATGCTTTCTTTGTACCTAAATTTAAGTCTAATCTAGTTTCTGTCAAAAGGGCTACTAAAGACCTGAATTGCAATGTTACATTTGGGCCTAACAATGTTTACTTTCAGGATATTAAGAGTGGTAAGATACTTGGAAGTGGTGGGACTCAAGATGAGCTCTATGTTCTTGAGGACACTCCTCCAAGCAATTCGGATTCCTTAGCTTTCAAATCCTGTGTTTTTGCTAATAAAGATGTCTTATGGCATGCTAGATTAGGACATCCTCATGCTCGTGCTTTAAGCTTAATAATTCCTAATGTCGCTTATGATCACTCAGTTTGTGAGGCTTGTATCCTTGGCAAACATTGTCGTGTTGTTTTCCCTAAATCGTCTACAATTTATGAGCATTGCTTTGATTTAGTACATTCCGATGTTTGGACCTCACCTTGCATGTCTAGAGATAGGAATAAATACTTTGTGACCTTTATAGATGAGAAATCGAAATATACATGGGTTACATTACTTCCATCTAAAGATAGGGTTTATGAGGCATTTATAAACTTTCATAATTATGTTACTAATCAATTCAATGCCAAGATCAAAGTGTTAAGATCAGATAATGGAGGGAATACACAAGTCAAAGATTCAAAGCTCATCTAAACAAACATGGAATACTACATCAAACTAGCTGTCCACACACACCACAACAAAATGGAGTTGCTGAAAGGAAGAACCGACACTTAATGGAAGTAGCAAGATCCATGATGTTTCATACCAATGTTCCTAAAAGTTTTTGGGGAGATGCAGTCTTGGTTGCTTGCTACCTCATCAATCGGATTCAACCCAAAGTCTTGCAAGACATATCCCCATTTGAGGTACTCAATAAAACTAAACCTTCCATTGATCATTTACGTGTATTTGGGTGTGTGTGCTTTGTGTATGTTCCAGGTGATCTAAGAAACAAGTTGGAGGCAAAGAGCATCAAGTGTATGTTCCTTGGATATTCGACAACACAAAAGGGTTATAAGTGCTATGATCCGAGCAACAACAGGACATATGTGTCTAGAGATGTCAAGTTCATAGAAGAACGAAGCTATTATGATCAGAAAGATTGGGAAGGATTGAAGGATCTCTCAAGGTCACCTTCTGATTTGGCTACGAGTTTGAGGTTTCTCTTGAATCATTTGGGAAATGATCTGCCAAAGGATTCAAGACACGAAGAAACAAGAACCTTAAGTAGTTCACAAGATACCCAAGAGAATGAACAAGGGTGGTAACTCAAGAACCAACTCCAATCCAAGAAGAAGCTATGGCCCAAAATCAAGAACAAGACGACTTGGAAGTGGGTATAGAGGAACCTATTCACCAAATGGAAGAGGAAACGGTTGTAGAGGAGGCTGCACCACCTGTTCAGCATTTAAGGAGGAGTACTAGACTTAGGAAAGACCCATCCAATTGGGTAAACACTAGGGTATTCTACAACAACCAGGCCGTGGCTCATCCCATACAAGCTGTTTGTTCCCTTGACCTCTTGCCATCTAGTCATCAAGCATTCCTTGGAAAGATTGAACAAAGTCAGATTCCAAGGACTTATGAAGAAGCTAAGAGCAAGAAAGAATGGTTAGATGCAGTAAGAGATGAGAAGGGAGCTATGGAAAGGAATCATACATGGGATATACAAGAACTTCCCAAAGGCAAGAAGGCTGTAAGTTCCAAGTGGGTGTTCACCATCAAGTATAAGAGCAATGGGGACATAGAAAGGTACAAGGCACGTCTAGTTGCAAGAGGTTTCACTATGGAGAGGACTATACTGATACATTTGCACCGGTGGCTAAGCTACACACCGTAAGGGTTGTTCTTTCACTAGCTACGAATCTGACTTGGGACTTATGGCAAATGGATGTCAAGAACGCATTCCTACAAAGAGAACTTGAAGAGGAAGTGTATATGACTCCACCACCAGGCCTTGAAGATCTTTGCAAAGAGGGACAGGTTCTAAGACTTAGGAAGGCAATATATGGGTTGAAGCAGTCACCAAGGGCCTGGTATCACAAATTAAGCTCCGCACTTACTGATAATGGGTTTAGGAAATCCCATTCAGATCATACTTTGTTCACTCGTCAAAACTCCAAAGGAATCGTGGCGGTCTTGGTTTATGTGGATGACCTTATCATCACAGGAGATGATAAGGAAGGAATTCAGTCCACAAAGGCCTTCTTAAACAGATCATTTGACATCAAGGATCTTGGAGAGTTGAAGTACTTCTTGGGTATTGAAGTGTGTCGGTCTCAAGAAGGGCTCTTTCTATCCCAAAGAAAGTATGCTCTTGATCTGTTGACAGACACGGAAAGCTTGGGGCTAAACCGGCCAAAACTCCTCTTGAAGATGGCTACAAGGTCAACGGAAAGGGGAGAAAGCTGATGAGTTATTTAAGGATGTTTCTCAGTATAGGAGACTAGTTGGGAAGCTGATCTACCTCACCCTCACACGACCAGACTTGTGTTTTGCTGTGAATCAAGTGAGTCAACATATGCAAAAGCCTACTGTATATCATTGGAGCATGGTAGAAAGGATCCTTAGATACATCAAAGGATCTCCTGGTCAAGGCATATGGATGGGCAAGAATGGGAACACTGAGATTGTCGGATATTGTGATGCGGATTGGGCTGGTGATAGGGTGGATAGGAAATCAACCACTGGGTATTGCACCTTCATTGGTGGGAACTTAGTCACTTGGAAGACTAAGAAGCAGAAGGTGGTATCATGTTCTAGTGCTGAAGCAGAATATAGGGCTATGAGGAAGCTGACAAATGAAGTAACTTGGCTCAAAGCGCTCTTGAAAGATTTTGGTATTGAACAACCAGGGCCAATTACCTTCCATTGTGATAATCAGGCAGCCATTCACATAGCTTCAAACTCAGTGTTTCACGAGAGGACCAAGCACATAGAGATCGATTGCCATAAGGTTAGGGAGAAAGTTCAAGATGGAACCATTCTGCCATGTTATACAAGGAGTGAAGACCAACTAGCTGACATCTTCACAAAGGCAGCAAGTCTCAAAGTTTGCAAGAACATCTTTAGCAAACTTGGGCTTGTTGATTTATCACATCCATGATCAAAGGTCTCCTAATCCAAGAGCAACACACTCTTTTTCCCTTATTATAGTTTTTTCCCAAGTGGTTTTCCTTAATAAGGTTTTTAATGAGGTGTTGCCTTGGGTTCCCAAGCTTAAGACTTTAGGGTGATTCCAAAGTCTTTAGCTTGAGGGGAGTATTGACATAGGAAAATCAAATAAGACCTATCTTGACCTACAAGGCAAGTGTGAGCACGAAAATTCAGTTTGAATAACAAGGAAATGAAAAAGGAGGAGTTATTATTAACCACATGGTTAAAATGGTTAAATAGCTACCTTGGGAGAAGAATCAAGGTGAAAAGGACATGCCCATGCTGCACACAGTCTTGGCAACCACACCAAACAGTCATGCCTGCTGCACACAGCTTGGTAATCACACCAAACAGTCATGCCTGCTGCACACAGTCTTGGTAACCACACCAAACAGTCATGCCTGCTGTCTCCTCTCTTCTCATTGGTTGTTGACAGGCTCCTCCTCTATTCAAACTCATCCACAAGTTTGAATTCGTTTTCTTTTGTGTTCACATTGTAAATCCTCTATAAAAGGGCTGTAAAGACTCAATGTATGAATATACTCTTAGGAGATTCTTCTCCATAAGTCTAAGTCATTTCTCATTTTCTCATACTTCTCTTTGAGTTTTCAGATTCAATTCTTCACATTTCTCCTCTATAATCTCAATATTCTTTCAAGGTCTGGAAGTGTTCAAACACCCAAAGCCGTATAAGCTGCAATGGCTTAATGAGTGTGGCGAAATGAAGGTAAGTAGCCAAGTCAAGGTACCTATAACCATTGGAAAGTACCAAGATGAGATCCTTTGTGATGTTTTACCAATGGAGGCTGGCCACATTCTGCTTGGAAGACCATGGCAATTTGATCGAAAGGTCATTCATGATGGTTACACCAACCAACACTCGTTTGAACACAAAGGTAAGAAGATCACACTTGTTCCTATGACACCACAGGAGGTGTACCAAGATCAGCTCGTGTTGGAGCAAAGGAAAACAGCTGAAACTTCAAAGGAAACCATAAGCACCAAAAGTGACAGAGGCTGTGAGAACAAGAACAAGAAGCACTCAAGTTTCTTTGTGAGAACTGGTGGAGTTAAGAAGGCTCTTTTATCACAACAACCTGTTCTTTTGTTTATCTATAAGGAAGCTCTCATGAGCTTAACTAACGTTGCACCGGTATTACCGAGTGAAGTGACTTCTATTTTGCAGGATTATGAAGATGTCTTTCCAGAAGACAATCCAAAGGGGCTACCACCCATCAGAGGCATTGAACATCAGATTGATTTTGTACCTGGAGCCTCACTACCAAATAGACCAGCTTATAGAACCAATCCCGTTGAGACTAAGGAGCTGCAAAGGCAAGTTAATGAGCTAATGGAGAAGGGCTACATCAGGGAGAGCATGAGTCCTTGTGCTGTGCCAGTTCTACTTGTGCCAAAGAAAGATGGCAGCTGGCGCATGTGTGTTGATTGTAGCGCAATCAACAACATTACTGCAAAGTATCGCCATCCAATCCCTAGGATAGATGACATGCTTGATGAATTGCATGGTTCCAGAATCTTTTCTAAGATAGATCTTAAGAGTGGGTACCATCAAATACGCATGAAGGAAGGGGATGAATGGAAAACTGCATTTAAAACTAAGCATGGATTATATGAATGGTTAGTCATGCCATTTGGGTTAACAAATGCACCTAGTACTTTCATGAGGTTGATGAATCATGTTCTTAGAGCTTTCATAGGAGTCTTTGTTGTAGTATACTTTGATGACATCTTAATCTACATCAAGAATCTAGAAGAGCATGCAAGTCATTTGACATTGGTTCTAAGCGTTCTTAGAAAAGAAAAACTGTATGCCAATCTTAAGAAATGCACTTTTTGTACAGATAACATTGTGTTCCTAGGCTTTGTTATAAGTGCAGATGGTATTAAGGTTGATGAGGAGAAGGTCAAAGCTATTAAGGAATGGCCAAGTCCAAAAACAGTAGGAGAAGTGAGAAGTTTCCATGGGCTAGCGGCTTCTATAGACGCTTTGTCAAGGATTTTAGCACTATTGCTGCCCCACTTACAGAAGTAATCAAGAAAGACGTAGGATTCAAATGGGGACAAGCTCAAGAAAGCTCATTCCAAGCTTTGAAAGAAAAGCTTACACATGCACCTCTTCTATCTTTACCTGATTTTCTTAAAACCTTTGAGATAGAATGTGATGCTTCTGGTATAGGTATTGGAGCTGTTTTGATGCAGGATAAGAAACCTATAGCCTATTTCAGTGAGAAGCTTGGAGGAGCCACCCTCAACTATCCAACCTACGACAAGGAATTGTACGCCTTGGTCCGTGCTTTGCAAACTTGGCAACACTACTTGTGGCCTAAGGAGTTCGTGATTCACACTGATCATGAGTCACCCAAGCACTTAAAGGGCCAACAGAAGCTGAACAAAAGGCATGCACGGTGGGTTGAGTTCATAGAAACATTTCCGTATGTCATTAAATACAAACAAGGTAAAGAGAATGTTGTGGCAGATGCATTGTCAAGGAGGTATGCCTTAATCTCTACTCTTGATGCTAAGTTGTTAGGTTTTGAACAGCTTAAAGAGCTATATGAAACTGATCCTGAATTTAAAGATGTATACATTGCTAGCAAAAAGTTTGCTTCAGGAATATACTATAGGCATGAAGGATTCCTATTTTATGATAATAGATTACGTGTGCCTAACTGTTCTATTCGAGACTTGTTAGTTAGGGAAGCTCATGGAGGAGGACTGATAGGGCATTTTGGAGTTGCCAAAACTCTTAAAGTAATGCAAGATCATTTCCATTGGCCACACATGAAGAGAGACGTAGAAAGAATCTGTGCAAGGTGTGTTACATGCAAACAGGCTAAGTCTAAGGTTCAACCCCACGGTTTGTACACTCTCTTACCCATTCCTACTCATCCATGGATTGACATATCAATGGACTTTGTGGTTGGTTTGCCTAGAACTAAGACAGGAAAGGATTCTATCTTTGTTGTGGTTGATAGATTCTCTAAGATGGCTCATTTTATAGCATGTCACAAGACTGATGATGCATTGCATATAGCCAATCTGTTCTTTAAAGAGGTAGTTCGCTTACATGGAATGCCTAGGACCATAGTTTCTGATAGAGACACTAAGTTCTTGAGTTACTTTTGGAAAACTCTTTGGTCTAAGTTAGGAACTAAGTTGGTATTCTCTACAACATGTCACCCACAAACGGATGGTCAAACTGAAGTAGTTAATAGAACCTTGTCTACTTTACTGCGTGCATTAATCAAACGAAATCTTAGAACATGGGAAGAATGTTTACCACATGCTGAATTTGCATATAACCATTCTGTACATTCTGCTTCTAAGTATTCTCCTTTTCAAATTGTGTATGGTTTCAATCCTTTATCTCCTTTGGATCTAACCCCTTTTCCTTTAAGTGAAAGAGCTAGTATTGATGGAAAAAGAAAAGCTGAGATTGTTAAACAGATCCATGAGAATGCAAGGAAGAATATTGAGGCCAGAACCCAACAATATGCAAGAAAGGCCAACAAAGGAAGATGTGAAATGGTATTTGAGGTGGGAGACCTCGTGTGGGTTCACTTGAGGAAAGAAAGATTTCCAGCTGAAAGGAAATCCAAACTTATGCCCAGAATTGATGGACCTTTCAAGATAGTTCAGAAGATCAGCAACAACGCCTACCAAATTGATCTTCAAGGTAAGTACAATGTGAGTTCAAGCTTCAATGTTTCTGATCTTGTGCCTTTCATTGCAGATGAACCAGATTTGAGGTCAAATCCTTTTCAAGAGGAAGGGGATGATACGAGCATGGAAAGCACACAAAAGGAGAAGCTCATGGCTAGAAATGAACCAGTGGAACATGAAGAAGCTCTTGCACTACCAGCTGGACCATTAACCCGAGCCAAAGCCAAGAAACTCAAAGAGGCAATCAGCCGCATGCTCAACAAGGAGAATGCACAACAAATTCACTTGAGCTTGAATGGAGAAGTGCCTAAAAGCACTCTGATTTTAGTACAAGCTCAAGATAGCATACAAATGGGTATGTGATCCATTTGTACTCTTTTTCCCTTATCCAAGTTTTCTCCCATTGGGTTTTCTTGGTAAGGTTTTTAATGAGGCAAATGAATCACATTACAACCAGCCCAATTTGTTGTTTAAAATCAAAAGGAGTTCAATTAAAAATGCTCAAAATTGGCGTCATCAAAGGGGGGGAAAAGTGTCTACATTCATAGTCAAAATAAGAGTTAATGAAGCCAAGGTCTTTGGTCAAGGTCTTTGGTCAAGTCTTCCCTTGTAATTGTAACCAATTTAATGTTGTAGGCTCCTCATATTACGTCCCCTTATAGTATAAATAGGGGCTTTCAGTTGTAAACTTGATCATTCAACTTTTCAAATAAAAACAGCTTCTTTTCTTAAGATTGAGAGTGATTCTCTTCTTAATCTGATTGTTGGTGTGTAATATCCTTCAGTCAACATTTAGTAGCCTTAGTGTGTAATATCTAAGCTACTATCTTAGGTAAATCAGTAGTCTTTCCGCAGCTACTGTGTGACCCTTCAATCCACAACCCTTAAATAGATTGAATTTCGATTCATTCTGTTGCGAAGCCTATCTCAACCGCATCCAGAAGTGCATTCCTAGGGAGGTTCGCATCACAGCACTAAATCGTCTGTTGCTTTTGATTGAGAGTGCAGAATGACATGAATCCAATGCCCTTGTTAAGCTTGCTCAATTTTCTATATTGTGACAAAATTTAAGATAGAAATAGCTACGACAAAGCCTTCAAGAAATCCAATCTATTCTAAACTTCGTGATGCCATGGATTATGCTCCATTTATAAGCCTCTACTCAAGGAGCAACAATTATCAGTTTACAGAATGATCATTTTAACTTGCCGTTCAACTTGACATGTCAGCATTAAACCGTATGTAACTTTTGATTTATAGTTCAGAATGACATGAATCCAACGTCCACGTTAAGCTAGGTCCATATTCTATATTGTGACAAATATTTAAGACTAAAATAGCTATATTAAAGCATCCAAGTAATCCAATCTATCCCAAACTATTTGATGTCATGCATTAGGCCTCATTTCTAAACGTTTGCTCAATGAGCACCAATGATCAGTTCATAATGATCATTTTAAATAGCTGATCAACTTGATATGTCCGTACTAAATCGTCTTTTATATTTGATTATTGCTCAAAATGACATTAATCCCATGCCCACGTTAATCTAGCTCAATTTTTAATATTGTGACAATATTTCAGACTGAAAGAGCTACGACAACGCCTACAAGTTATCCAATGTATCCCAAATTTCGTGATGCCATTGTACTCCATATATAAGCCTTTACTCAATGAGCACCAATGATCAGTTTAGAATGATCGTTTTAACTAGGCGATCAACTTCACATGTCTGCACTAAATCGTCTGTAACTTTTGATTTAGAATTCAGAATCCAACGCGCACGTCAAGCTAGCTCAATTTTCTATATAATGATGAAATGTAAGACTCAAATAGCTACAAAAAGCCTCAAAGTAATCCAATGTATCCCAAACTGTGTGATATCATGCACTATGCTTCATTTATAAGCCTTTACTCAATGAGGACCAGTGATCAGTTTAGAATGATCATTTTCACTAGCCGATGAGTTTGACATGTACGCACTAAAACTTTCATAACTTTTGATTTAGAGTTCAGAATGACACGAATCCAAGGCCCATGTTAAGCTAGCTCAATAGGCTATAATGTGACAAAATTTAAGACCATAATAGCTATGAAAACGCCTCCACGTAATCCAATCTATCTGAAGCTGTGTGATGCCATGCATTATGCCTCCTTTGTGAACCTTTCTTCAATGAGCACCAATTATCAGTTTAGAATGATCATTTTAAATAGCTGATCAACTTGACATGTCCGCACTAAATCGACTTATATATTCGATTTATTCCTCAAAATGACATGAATCCAATGCCCACATTTATCTAGCTCAATTTTCAATATTGTGACAATATTTGAGACTAAATGAGCTACAACAAAACCTCCAAGTAATCGAATGCATCCCAAATTATGTGATGCCATTATGCTCCATTTATAAGCTTTTACTCATGGAGAACCAATGATCAGTTTAGAATGATCATTTTAACTAGGCGATCAACTTAAAATGTCCTCACTAAATCGTCCGTAACTTTTGATTTAGAGTTCAGAATGACACGAATCCAACGCCCACGTTAAGCTAGCTCAATTTTCTATATTGTGACAAAATATAAGGTGGAAATAGCTACGACAAAGCCTACAAGTAATCCAATCTATCCTAAACTGTGTGATGCCATGCATCATGCTTCATTTTTAAACCTTTGCTCAATGAGCACCAATGAATAGTTTAGAATGATCATTTTAACAGGCTGATAACCTTGACATGTCCGCACTAAATAATCTTTAACCTTTCATTCAGAGCTCAAAATGACATGAATCCAACGCCGACGTTAATCTAGCTCAATTTTCAATATTGTGGCAATATTTGACACTAAAAGAGCTGCGACAAAGCCTCCAAGTAATCCAATGTATCCCAAACTGTGTGATGCCATGGATTATGTTTCATTTATAAACCTTTACACAATGAGCACCAATGATCAGTTTAGATTCATCATTTTAACTGGCCGATAAACTTGACATGTTTGCTGTAAATCGTCCAAAACTCTTTATTTACTGTTCAGAATGACACAAATCCAACGCCCACGTTAAGCTAGCTAAATTTTCTATATTGTGATAAAATTTAAGACAGAAATAACCATGACAACGCCTCCAAGTAATCCAGTATTTCGCAAACTGCGTGATGCCATGCATTATGCCTAATTTGTAAACCTTTGCTCAATGAACACCAATAATTAGTTTAGAATGTTCAATTTAACAGCCAATACACTTGACATGTCAGCCCTAAATCATCTTTAACTTTTGATTTAGAGTTCAGAATGACATGAATCCAATGCCCACGTTAAGCTTGCTCCATTTTCTACATTGTCAGAAAATTTAAGACCGAAATAGCTACGACAAAGCCTCCAAGTATTCCAGTCTATCCCAAATTGCGTGATTCCATGCATTATGCTTCATTTATAAGCTTTTGCTCAAGGAGCACCAACGATCAATTTAGAATGATCATTTTAACTAGCCGATCAACTTGACATGTCCGCACTAAACCATCTATAACTTTTGATTTAGATTTCAGAATGACATTAATCCAACACCCATGTCTAGGTAGGTCAATATTCTATATTGTGACAAAATTTAACACCGAAATCGGTACCACAAAGCCTCTAAGTATTCCAATCTATCCTAAACTGTGTGATGCCATGCATTATGCTTCATTTTTAAACATTTGCTCAATGAGCACCACTGATCAGTTTGAATGATCATTTTAACCAGATGATCAACTTGACATATCCGCACTAAATTGTCTTTAACATTTGATTTAGATT
The DNA here is from genome assembly GCA_018901935.1 of Pugionium cornutum. Taxonomy (NCBI): domain Eukaryota; kingdom Viridiplantae; phylum Streptophyta; class Magnoliopsida; order Brassicales; family Brassicaceae; genus Pugionium; species Pugionium cornutum. The sequence goes on from CM032159.1 coordinate 21,598,250, forward strand.
TCAAAAATGACATGAATCCAACGCCCACGTTAATCTACCTCAATTGTCAATACTGTGACAATATTGGAGACGGAAAGAGCTTCAACAAAGCCTCCAAGTAATCCGATGTATCCCAAACTGCGTGATGCCATGGATTATGCTCCATTTATAAGCCTTTACTCAAGGAGCACCAATGATGAGTTTAGAATGATCATTATAGCTTGCCGAACCGCTTGACATGTCCGGACTAAATTGTCCATAACTTTTGATTTAGAGTTCAGAATGACATGAATCAACCGCCCACATTAAGCTAGATCAATATTCTATGAACGCAATAGCTATGACAAAGCCTCCAAGTAATCCAATCTATCCCAAACTATGTGATGCCATGCATTATGCCTCATTTGTAAACCTTTGCTCAATGAGCACCAATGATCAATTTAGAATGATCATTTTAACTAGCCGATCAAGTTGAGATGTCCGCACTAAATCGGCTTTAATTTTTTATTTATATCTCAAACTGACATTAATCCAATGCCCACATTAATGTAGATCAATTTTCAATGTTGTGACAATATTTAAGACCGAAAGAGCGACGACAAGGCCTCGAACTAATCCAATGTATCTCAAGTTACTTGATGCCATTATGCTACATTTATAAGCCTTTACTCAAGAAACACCAATGATCTGCTTAGAATGATCATTTTAACTGGCCGATCAGCTTGAAATGTTCGCACTAAATCGTACATAACTTTTGATTTAGAGTTCAGAATTACATGAATCCAATATCCAAGTTAATCTAGCTCAATTTTCTATAAAATATAAGACTGAAATAGCTACGACAAAGCGTCCAAATAATCCAATCTATCCCAAACTGCGTGATGCCATGGATTATGCTTCATTTGTAAACCTTTGCTCAATGAGCACCAATGGTTAGTTTAAAATGTTCAATTTAACAGCCAATAAACTTGACATGTCAGCACTAAAGCGTCTGTAACTTTTTATTTAGAGTTCGGAATGACATGAATCCAATGCCCACGTTAAGCTTTCTCAATTTTCTATATTGTGACAAAATTTAAGACCTAATTAGCTACGACAAAGCCTCCAACAAATCCATTCTATCCCAAACTGCATGACACCATGCATTATGCTTCATTTGTAAACATTTGCTCAATAAGCACCAATGATTAGTTTAGAATGTTCAATTTAACAGCCAATAAACTTGACATGTCAGCACTAAATCGTCTTTAACTTTTGATTTAGAGTTCAGAATGACATGAATCTAATGCCCATGTTAAGCTTGCTCAATTTTCTATATTGTGACAAAATTTAAGACCAAAATAGCTACGACAAAGCCTCCAACTAATCCAATCTATCCCAAACTTCGTGATTCCATGCATTATGCTTCATTAATAAGCCTTTGCTCAAGGAGCAACAATGATCAGTTTAGAGAATGATCATTTTAACTGGCCGATCAACTTGACATGTCCGCACTAAACCGTCTGTAACTTTTGATTTAGAGTTCAGAAGGACATGAATCCAATGCCCACGTTAAGCTAGGTCCATATTCTATATTGTGACAAAATTTAGGACCGAAATAGCTATCTCAAAGCCTCCAAGTATTCCAATCTATCCCAGACTATGTGATGCCATGCATTATGCCTCATTTGTAAACATTTGCTCAATGAGCACCAATGATCAGTTTAGAATGATCATTTTAACTAGCTGATCAACTTGACATGTCTAGACTAAATCATTTTTAATATTTGATTTATAGCTCAAAATTACGTTAATCCAATGCCCATGTTAATTCAGCTCAATTTTCGAAATTGTGACAATATTTGAGACTGAAAGAGCTATGACAAAGCCAATGTATCCCAAATTACATGATGCCATTATGCTCCATTTATAAGACTTTACTCAACTTTCACCAATGATCAGTCTAGAATGATCATTTTATCTAGGCGATGAACTTGACATGTCTTAAATTGTCCGTCACTTCTGATTTAGAATTCAGAATGACACGAATCCAATGCCCACGTTAAACGAGCTCAATTTTCTATATTGTGATAAAGTTTAAGACTGAAATAGCTACGACAAGCCTCCAAGTAATCAAATCTATCCCAAACTGTGTGATGTCATGCATTATGCTTCATTTTTAAGCCATTACTCAAAGAGAACCAATGATTAGTTTAGAATGATAATTTTAACTGTCCGATCAATTTTGACATGTCCGCACTAAAATTACCGTAACTTTTGATTTAGAGTTCAGAATGACACGAATCCAATACCCACATTAAGCTATCTCAGTATTCTATATTGTGACAAACTTAAAGACCAAAATGGCTACTACAAAGCCTCCAAGTAATCCAATCTATCCCAAACTATGTTATGCCATGCATTATGCCTCATTTGTAAACCTTTGCTCAATGAGCACCAATGATCAGTTTAGAATGATCATTTTACAGGCTGATCAACTTAACATGTCCCCAGTAAATCGACTTTAATATTTGATTTATTGCTCAAACTGATATAAATCCAATGCCCACTTTAATCTAGCTACATTTTCAATATTGCGAAAATATTTGAGACTGAAAGAGCTGCTACAAACCCTCCAAGTAATCCAATGTATTTGAAATTACGTGATGCCATTATGCTCCATTTATAAGCCTTTACCCAAGGAGCACCAATGATCAGTTTAAAATGATCATTTTAACTAGTCGATCAACTTGAAATGTTTGCACTAAATCGTCCGTAACTTTTGATTTATAGTTTAGAATGACACGAATCCAAAGTCCACGTTAAGCTAGCTCAATTTTCTATATTGTGAAAAAATTTAAGACAGAAATAGCTACGACAAAGCCTCCAAGTAATCCAATCTATTCCAGACTTTGTGATGCCATGCATTATGCTTCATTTGTAAACCTTTGCTCAATGAGCAGTAATGATTAGTTTAGAATGTTCAATTTAACAGCCAATAAACTTGACATGTACGCACTAAATCATCTGTTACTTTTGATTTAGAGTTCAGAATGACATGAATCCAATGCCCACGTTAAGCTTGCTCAATTTTCTATATTGTGATAAAATGTAAGACCGAAATAGCAACGACAAAGCCTCCAAGTAATCCAATCTATCCCAATCTGCGTGATTCCATGCATTATGCTTCATTTATAAGCCTTTGGTCAAGAGCACCAACGGTCAGTTTATATTGATAATTTTAACTGGCCGATCAACTTGACATGTTTGTACTAAATCATCCGTAACTTTTGATTTTTAGAGTTCAGAATGACATAAATCCAACGGCCACGTTAAACTAGGTCAATATTCTATATTGTGACAAAATTTAAGACGAAAATAGGTATCACAAATCCTCCTAGTATTCCAATTCATCCTAGACTACATGATGCCATGCATTATGTTTCATTTGTAAAGCTTTGATCAATGAGCACCAATGATAAGTTTAGAATGATTATATTAACTAGATGTTCAACTTTATATGTCCGCACTAAATCGCCTTTAACATTGGATTTAGAACTCAAAATGACATGAATCCAATGCCCACGTTAATCTAGCTAAATTTTCAATATTGTGACAATATTGGAGACGGAAAGAGCTACAACAAAGCCTCCAAGTAATCCAATGTATCCCAAACAGCGTGATGCCATGGATTATGCTCCATTTATTAGCCTTTACTCAAGCAGCACCAATGATCAGTTTAGAATGATCTTTTTAATTGGCCGATCAACTTGACATTTCTGCACTAAACCGCCCATAACTTTTGATATAAACTTCAGAATGACATGAATCAACCGCCCACTTTAAGCTAGGTCAATAATCTATATTCTGACAAAATTTAAGACCAAAATATCTATGACAAAGCCTCCAAGTAATACAATCTATCCCGAACTGTGTGATGCCATACATTATGCCTCATTTGTAAATCTTTCCTCAATGAGCACCAATGATCAGTTTAGAATGATCATTTTAACTAGCTGATCAACTTGACATGTCTGCACTAAATCATCTTTAATATTTGATTTATAGCTCAGAATGACATTAATCCAATTCCCACGTTATTCTAGCTCAATTATAAATATTGCGACAATATTTGAGACTAAAAGAGCTCCAAAAAAGCCTCCAATTAATCCAATGTATCCCAAGTTACGTGATGCCATTATGCTCCATTTATAAGCCTTTACTCAAGGAGCACCAATGATCAGTTTAGAATGATCATTTTTAACTAGGCGATCAACTTGACATGTCCGCACTAAATCGTCCGTTATGTTTTATTTAGAATTCCGAATGACACGAATCCAAAACCCACATTAAGCTAGCTGAATTTTCTATATTGTGATAAAATTTAAGACAAAAATAGCTACGACAAAGCCTCAAAGTAATCCTATCAATCCCAAACTGCGTGATGCCGTGCATTATGAAAGAATAT
>CM032159.1:21603383-21619226 GCA_018901935.1 Pugionium cornutum
ACACGACCAGACTTGTGTTTTGCTGTGAATCAAGTGAGTCAACATATGCAAAAACCTACTGTATATCATTGGAGCATGGTAGAAAGGATCCTTAGATACATCAAAGGATCTCCTGGTCAAGGCATATGGATGGGCAAGAATGGGAACACTGAGATTGTCGGATATTGTGATGCGGATTGGGCTGGTGATAGGGTGGATAGGAAATCAACCACTGGGTATTGCACCTTCATTGGTGGGAACTTAGTCACTTGGAAGACTAAGAAGCAGAAGGTGGTATCATGTTCTAGTGCTGAAGCAGAATATAGGGCAATGAGGAAGCTGACAAATGAAGTAACTTGGCTCAAAGCGCTCTTGAAAGATTTTGGTATTGAACAACCAGGGCCAATTACCTTCCATTGTGATAATCAGGCAGCCATTCACATTGCTTCAAACTCAGTGTTTCACGAGAGGACCAAGCACATAGAGATCGATTGCCATAAGGTTAGGGAGAAAATTCAAGATGGAACCATTCTGCCATGTTATACAAAGAGTGAAGACCAACTAGCTGACATCTTCACAAAGGCAGCAAGTATCAAAGTTTGCAAGAACATCTTTAGCAAACTTGGGCTTGTTGATTTATCACATCCATGATCAAAGGTCTCCTAATCCAAGAGCAACACACTCTTTTCCCTTATTAAGGTTTTGTCCCAAGTGGTTTTCCTTAATAAGGTTTTTAATGAGGTGTTGCCTTGGGTTCCCAAGCTTAAGACTTTAGGGTGATTCCAAAGTCTTTAGCTTGAGGGGGAGTATTGACATATGAAAATCAAATAAGACCTATCTTGACCTACAAGGCAAGGGTGAGCACGAAATTCAGTTTGAATAACAAGGAAAAGAAAAAGGAGGGAGTTATTATTAACCACATGGTTAAAATGGTTAAATAGCTGCCTTGGGAGAAGAATCAAGGTGAAAAGGACATGTCCATGCTGCACACAGTCTTGGTAGCCACACCAAACAGTCATGCCTGCTGCACACAGCCTTGATTAGCACACCAAACGTTCATGAGACAGTTTGCATGTCTTCCCCTCTCTTCTCATTGGTTGTTGACAAGCTCCTCCTCTATTCAAGCTCATCCACAAGTTTGAATTCGTTTTCTTTTGTGTTCACATTGTAAATCCTCTATAAAAGGACTGTAAAGACTCAATGTATGATAATACTCTTAGGAGATTCTTCTCCAAAAGTCTAAGACATTTTCTCATCTTCTCATGCTTTTCTTTGAGTTTCTGGAGTCAATTCTTCACATTTCTCCTCTCTAATCTCAATATTCTTTCACAAGCACATAGAAATCGATTGCCATAAGTTTGGAATGATTGCCATAGAAATAATGATCAGTTTGGAATGATCAGTTTAGAATGGTCAATTTAACAAGTCGATCGACTTGAAATGACTGCACAAAAATTGTCCAAAACTTTTTATTTAGAGTTCAGAAAGACAAGAATCCAATGCCCACATTAAGCTACCTCAGTTTTCTATATTGTGACAAAATTTAAAACCAAAATATCAACGATAAAGCTTCCAAGTAATCCAATCTATCCCAAACTGCGTGATGCCATGTACTATGCTTCATTTGTAAACCTTTTCGCAATGAGCTCTAGTGATCAGTTTAGAATGATCAATTTAACTAGCCGATAAACTTGACATGTCTGCACTAAATCGTCCGAAACTTTTGATGTAGAGTTCAGAATGACATGAATCCAATGCCCATGTCCTTAAATAGCAATGACAAAGCCTCCAAGTAATTTAATGTAACCCAGACTCCATGATGCCATGCATTATGCTTCATTTATAATTATAAGCCTTCACTCAAGGAGCACCAATTATCAGTTTACAATGGTAACTTTAACTGGCCGATCAACTTGACATGTATGCACTAAGTCATCAGAAACATTTGATTTAGAGCTTAGAATGACATGAATCCAATGCCCACGTTAATCTAGGTCAACATTCTATATTGTGACAAAATTTAAGACCGAAATAGCTACGACAAAGCCTCCAAGTAATCCAATATATTCCAAACTGTGTGATGCCATGTATTATGCTTCATTTGTAAACCATTGCTCAATGAGCACCAATGATCAGTTTAGAATGACTATTTTAACTAGATGATCAACATGACATGTCCTCACTAAATCGTCCGTAACTTTTGATTTGGAGTTCAGAATGATATGAATCCAACACCCACATTAAGCTATCTCAATTATCTATATTGTGACAAAATTTAAAAACAAAATAGCAATGAAATTTTTTTCAAGTAATCCTATCTATCCCAAACTGCGTGATTCCATGCATTACGCTTCAAAATAGCAATGAAATTTTTTTCAAGTAATCCTATCTATCCCAAACTGCGTGATTCCATGCATTACGCTTCATTTGTAAACCTTTGCTCCATTAGCTCCAGTGATCAGTTTAGAATTGTCACTTTAACTGGCCGATAAATTTGACATGTCCGCACTAAATCGTTTGTAACTTTTGATTTAGAAATGAGAATGACAAGAATCCAAGTCACGTTAAGCTAGCTCAATTTCCCATATTGTGACAAAATTTAAGGACGAAATAGATTCGACAAAGCTTTCAAGTAATCCAAAATATCCCAATTTTTGTGATGCCATGCATTATGCTTCATTCGTAAACCTTTTGCTCCAATGATTAGTTTAGAATGGTCACTTTAACTGGCCGATAAACCAAACATGTCCACATTAAATCGTCAGTAAGTTTTGATTTAGAGTACAAAATGACACGAATCCAATGCCCACATTAAGCTAGCTCAATTTACTGTATTGTGACAAAATTTAAGACCAAAATAGCAACGAAAAAGCCTCCAAGTAACCCGATGTATCCTAAACTGTGTGATGCAATGCATTATGCTTCATTTATACGCCTTTAGTCAAGGAGCACCAATGACCAGTTTAGAATATCATTTTTACTAGCTGATCAACTTGAAATGTCCACACTAAATTGTCTTCTTTTACTTTTGATATAGAGCTCAAAATAACATGAGTCCAACATCCACATTAAGCTAGCTCAATTTTCCATATTGTGACAACATTTGAGATTGAAAGGGATACGAAAAAACCTCCAAGTAATCCAATGTATCCCTAACTGCGTGATGCCATGTATTATGCTTAATTTATAAGCCCTTACTAAACGAGCACCAATTATCAATTTATAATGATTATTTTAACTCGCCGATAACCTTGACATGTACATTGTAAATCATTTGTAACTTTTGATTTAGAGTTCAGAATGACACGAATCCAACGGCCACATTAAGGCACCTCAATTTTCTATATTATGATAAAAATAGCATCAAAGCATCAATGTACAAACTGCCATGGTATGAGACACCTTCATTTGTTCACCTTTGCTCACTGATCACCAATGATCAGTTTAGAAATATCATTTGACCTAGATGATCACCTTGACATGTCCACACTAAATCATCATTAACATTTGATTTAAAGCTCAAAATGATATGAATCCAACGCCGACGTTAATCTAGCTCAATTTTCAATATTGTGACAATATTTTAGACTCAAAGAGCTACGATAAAGGCTCCAGATAATCCAAACTATCCCAAACTGCGTGATGCCATGGCTTTAACTTCATTTATAACCCTTTATTCAAGGAGCACCAATGATCAATTTAGAATAATCATTTTAACTGGCCGATCAACTTGACACATTCACACTAAATCGCCAGTAACTTTTGATTTGGAGTTCCGAATGACACATATCCAATGCCCACGTTAAGGTACCTCTATTTTCTATATTGTGGCAATATTAAAGACCAAAAAAGGTATGACAAAGCCTCTAAGTAATCCAATCTATCCCAAACTGCGTGATACCATGCATATGCTTCATTTGTAAACCATTGCTCATAAGCATCAATGATCAGTTTAGAATGATCAGTTTAGAATGATCATTTTAACTAGCTGATCAACTTGATATGTCCGCACTAAATCGTCCTTAATTTTTGATTTAGAGTTCAGAATGACACAACTATTAACTAGCACAATTTTCTATATTGTTTTAACAAAGAATTAAAGCTTCTCAAGTAATCAAACTTGATGCCATGCATTATGCTTCATTTATAAGCTTTTACTGAAGGAGCACTAATGATCAGTTTGGAATGATCAGTTTAGAATGGTCACTTTAACTGGTCAATCAACTTGAAATATCCGCACTAAATCGTCCAAAACTTTTGATTTAGAGTTTAGAATGGTCACTTTAACTGGTCAATCAACTTGAAATATCCGCACTAAATCGTCCAAAACTTTTGATTTAGAGTTTAGAATGCCACGAATCCAATGCCCACGTTAAGCTAGCTTAGTTTTGTGTATTGTGACAAAATTTAAGACTGAAATAGCTACTAAAACGCTTGCAAGTAATCCAATCTATCCCAAACTGCATGATGCCATGCATTATGTTTCATTTGTAAACCTTTTCTCAATGAGCTCTAGTGATCAGTTTAGAATGATCAATTTAACTAGCCGATAAACTTGACATGTCCGTAACTTTTGATTTAGAGTTCAGAATAACATGAATCCAACGCCCACATCCTTAAATAGCTATGACAAAGCCTCCAAGTAATCTAATGTAACCCAAACTGCATGATGCCATGCATTATGCTTCATTTATAATTATAAGCATATACTCAAGGAGCACCAATGATCAGTTTAGAATGGTCACTTTAACTGGCCTATTAAGTTGACATGTCCACACTAAAATGTCTGAAAAAATTGATTTAGTGTTCAGAATGACATGAATCCAGCGGCCACGTTAAGCGAGCTCAATTTTCTATATTGTGACAAAATTTAAGACCGCAATACCTAAGAAAAAGCTTCCAAGTAATCTAATCTATCCCAAACTGTGTGATGCCATGCATTATGCTCATTTGTAAACCATTGCTGAATGAGCACTAGTGATCAATTTGGAATGATCGTTTTAACTAGCTGATCAACTTGACATATCCACACTAAATTGTCATTAGTTTTTGATTCAGAGTTCGGAATGACACGAATCCAACGCCAACGTTCAGCTAACTCAATTTTCTATATTGTGACAAAATTTAAAAACTAAATAGCTAAGACAAAGTCTCCAAGTAATCCAATGTATCCCAAACTGCATGATGTCATGCATTATGCTTCATTTATAAGCATTTACTCAATAAGCAGCAATGATCAGTTTAGAATGATCATTTTAATTGGCCGATCAACTTGACATGTCCACAGTAAAACGTCCCTAACTTTTGATTTAGAGTTCACAATGACATGAATCAAACGCCCACGTAAAGGTAACTCAATTTTCTATATTGTGACAAAATTTAGAACCGAAATAGCTATGAGAAAGCTGAAAGAATATTGAGATTATAGAGGAGAAATGTGAAGAATTGAATCTGAAAACTCAAAGAGAAGTATGAGAAAATGAGAAATGACTTAGACTTATGGAGAAGAATCTCCTAAGAGTATATTCATACATTGAGTCTTTACAGCCCTTTTATAGAGGATTTACAATGTGAACACAAAAGAAAACGAATTCAAACTTGTGGATGAGTTTGAATAGAGGAGGAGCTTGTCAACAACCAATGAGAAGAGAGGAGACAGCAGGCATGACTGTTTGGTGTGGTTACCAAGACTGTGTGCAGCAGGCATGACTGTTTGGTGTGTTTACCAGGACTGTGTGCAGCAGGCATGACTGTTTGGTGTGGTTACCAAGACTGTGTGCAGCATGGACATGTCCTTTTCACCTTGATTCTTCTCCCAAGGTAGCTATTTAACCATTTTAACCATGTGGTTAATAATAACTCCCTCCTTTTTCATTTCCTTTGTTATTCAAACTGAATTTTCGTGCTCACACTTGCCTTGTAGGTCAAGATAGGTCTTATTTGATTTTCCTATGTCAATACTCCCCTCAAGCTAAAGACTTTGGAATCACCCTAAAGTCTTAAGCTTGGGAACCCAAGGCAACACCTCATTAAAAACCTTATTAAGGAAAACCACTTGGGACAAAACCTTAATAAGGGAAAAGAGTGTGTTGCTCTTGGATTAGGAGACCTTTGATCATGGATGTGATAAATCAACAAGCCCAAGTTTGCTAAAGATGTTCTTGCAAACTTTGAGACTTGCTGCCTTTGTGAAGATGTCAGCTAGTTGGTCTTCACTCCTCGTAAAATATGGCAGAATGGTTCCATCTTGAACTTTCTCTCTAACCTTATGGCAATCGATCTCTATGTGCTTGGTCCTCTCGTGAAACACGGAGTTTGAAGCTATGTGAATGGCTGCCTGATTATCACAATGGAAGGTAATTGGCCCTGGTTGTACAATACCGAAATCTTTCAAGAGTGCTTTGAGCCAAGTTACTTCATTTGTCAGCTTCCTCATAGCCCTATATTCTGCTTCAGCACTAGAACATGATACCACCTTCTGCTTCTTAGTCTTCCAAGTGACTAAGTTCCCACCAATGAAGGTGCAATACCCAGTGGTTGATTTCCTATCCACCCTATCACCAGCCCAATCCACATCACAATACCCGACAATCTCAGTGTTCCCATTCTTGCCCATCCATATGCCTTGACCAGGAGATCCTTTGATGTATCTAAGGATCCTTTCTACCATGCTCCAATGATATACAGTAGGTTTTTGCATATGTTGACTCACTTGATTCACAGCAAAACACAAGTCTGGTCGTGTGAGAGTGAGGTAGATCAGCTTCCCAACTAGTCTCCTATACTGAGAAACATCCTTAAATAACTCATCAGCTTTCTCCCCTTTCCGTTGACCTTGTAGCCATCTTCAAGAGGAGTTTTGGCCGGTTTAGCCCCAAGCTTTCCTGTGTCTGTCAACAGATCAAGAGCATACTTTCTTTGGGATAGAAAGAGCCCTTCCTGAGACCGACACACTTCAATACCCAAGAAGTACTTCAACTCTCCAAGATCCTTGATGTCAAATGATCTGTTTAAGAAGGCCTTTGTGGACTGAATTCCTTCCTTATCATCTCCTGTGATGATAAGGTCATCAACATAAACCAAGACCGCCACGATTCCTTTGGAGTTTTGACGAGTGAACAAAGTATGATCTGAATGGGATTTCCTAAACCCATTATCAGTAAGTGCGGAGCTTAATTTGTGATACCAGGCCCTTGGTGACTGCTTCAACCCATATATTGCCTTCCTAAGTCTTAGAACCTGTCCCTCTTTGCAAAGATCTTCAAGGCCTGGTGGTGGAGTCATATACACTTCCTCTTCAAGTTCTCTTTGTAGGAATGCGTTCTTGACATCCATTTGCCATAAGTCCCAAGTCAGATTCGTAGCTAGTGAAAGAACAACCCTTACGGTGTGTAGCTTAGCCACCGGTGCAAATGTATCAGTATAGTCCTCTCCATAGTGAAACCTCTTGCAACTAGACGTGCCTTGTACCTTTCTATGTCCCCATTGCTCTTATACTTGATGGTGAACACCCACTTGGAACTCACAGCCTTCTTGCCTTTGGGAAGTTCTTGTATACTCCATGTATGATTCCTTTCCATAGCTCCCTTCTCATCTCTTACTGCATCTAACCATTCTTTCTTGCTCTTAGCTTCTTCATAAGTCCTTGGAATCTGACTTTGTTCAATCTTTCCAAGGAATGCTTGATGACTAGATGGCAAGAGGTCAAGGGAACAAACAGCTTGTATGGGATGAGCCACGGCCTGGTTGTTGTAGAATACCCTAGTGTTTACCCAATTGGATGGGTCTTTCCTAAGTCTAGTACTCCTCCTTAGTTGCTGAACAGGTGGTGCAGCCTCCTCTACAACCGTTTCCTCTTCCATTTGGTGAATAGGTTCCTCTATACCCACTTCCAAGTCGTCTTGTTCTTGGTTTTGGGCCATAGCTTCTTCTTGGATTGGAGTTGGTTCTTGAGTTACCACCCCTTGTTCATTCTCTTGGGTATCTTGTGAACTACTTGGGGTTCTTTCTTCTTCGTGTCTTGAATCCTTTGGCACATCATTTCCCAAATGATTCAAGAGAAACCTCAAACTCGTAGCCAAATCAGAAGGTGACCTTGAGAGATCCTTCAATCCTTCCCAATCTTTCTGATCATAATAGCTTCGTTCTTCTATGAACTTGACATCTCTAGACACATATGTCCTGTTGTTGCTCGGATCATAGCACTTATAACCCTTTTGTGTTGTCGAATATCCAAGGAACATACACTTGATGCTCTTTGCCTCCAACTTGTTTCTTAGATCACCTGGAACATACACAAAGCACACACACCCAAATACACGTAAATGATCAATGGAAGGTTTAGTTTTATTGAGTACCTCAAATGGGGATATGTCTTGCAAGACTTTGGTTGGAATCCGATTGATGAGGTAGCAAGCAACCAAGACTGTATCTCCCCAAAAACTTTTAGGAACATTAGTATGAAACATCATGGATCTTGCTACTTCCATTAAGTGTCGGTTCTTCCTTTCAACAACTCCATTTTGTTGAGGTGTGTGTGGGCAACTAGTTTGATGTAGTATTCCATGTTTGTTTAAGTGAGCTTTGAATCTTTGACTTGTGTATTCCCCTCCATTATCTGATCTTAACACTTTGATCTTGGCATTGAATTGATTAGTAACATAATTATGAAAGTTTATAAATGCCTCATAAACCCTATCTTTAGATGGAAGTAATGTAACCCATGTATATTTCGATTTCTCATCTATAAAGGTCACAAAGTATTTATTCCTATCTCTAGACATGCAAGGTGAGGTCCAAACATCGGAATGTACTAAATCAAAGCAATGCTCATAAATGGTAGACGATTTAGGGAAAACAACACGACAATGTTTGCCAAGGATACAAGCCTCACAAACTGAGTGATCATAAGCGACATTAGGAATTATTAAGCTTAAAGCACGAGCATGAGGATGTCCTAATCTAGCATGCCATAAGACATCTTTATTAGCAAAAACACAGGATTTGAAAGCTAAGGAATCCAAATTGCTTGGAGGAGTGTCTTCAAGAACATAGAGCTCATCTTGAGTTACACCACCTCCAAGTATCTTACCACTCTTAATATCCTGAAAGTAAACATTGTTAGGCCCAAATGTAACATTGCAATTGAGGTCTTTAGTAGCCCTTTTGACAGAAACTAGATTAGACTTAAATTTAGGTACAAAGAATGCATTAGTTTCTTTGTCAAATAGTCTTAATTTTCCGGTTCCTTCAATTGGAATACCCTTACCATCAGCTATAGTTACTTGTCCTAGACATGGTTCAATGTTCTTTAACAACCTAGCATTGCTAATCATATGGTGAGAAGCACCTGAATCCACTACCAACTTATGATCTGGTTTATCAAGCAATTTATGGGAGTAGAGTGTGATACCGGAGAGTTTTGAGGCATAGGCCTTGATGAGATCCTCCAAGTCACTCTTCTTAGCATACTCCATGGATACATTCATAGCTACCTCCCCTCCTTGGTTGGTTGAACTTGCCGATTCAGTCACAACCTTTTGAGAGATGTTAGCCTTTGAATCCTTGAACCGGTTTGGATTGAGATGAGGATGAAGTATCCAGCACTTGTCCTTGATGTGGCCATTCCTCTTACAATGTTCACACATCACACTCTTCCTATCCTCTTGATTAAACACGCTCTTGTTGGCCATGACTAGTATTGACATAGGAAAATCAAATAAGACCTATCTTGACCTACAAGGCAAGTGTGAGCACGAAATTCAGTTTGAATAACAAGGGAAAAGAAAAAGGAGGGAGTTATTATTAACCACATGGTTAAAATGGTTAATCAGCTGCCTTGGGAGAAGAATCAAGGTGAAAAGGACATGTCCATGCTGCACACAGTCTTGGTAACCACACCAAACAGTCATGAGACAGTCTGCAGCTCTTCCCCTCTCTTCTCATTGGTTGTTGACAGGCTCCTCCTCTATTCAAACTCATCCACAAGTTTGAATTCGTTTTCTTTTGTGTTCACATTGTAAATCCTCTATAAAAGGGCTGTAAAGACTCAATGTATGAATATACTCCTAGGAGATTCTTCTCCAGAAGTCTAAGATTCAATTCTTATGCTTTTCTTTGAGTTTCTGGATTCAATTCTTCACATTACTCCTTTCTAATCTCAATATTCTTTCAACTAGTTCTCCTTTTCCACCAAACAAACGAATGTTGCCTTGCTCCTACTGAATCCGTGAGCACACCTCTTCGAAATCAGGGATTTTTGGCTCTCTTAGGATGGACTTAATCACATCCTTAAAGGCTGGATTTAGGTTGAGAAGGAGCCCAAATATCTTGTCTTGTTCCTTCCTTTCATTAAGCACCTTTGGATCCATAGAACTTGGTCTCAACATGTCAAGCTCGGACCATGTTGATTGGAACTTGCCTAGGAACTTTGTGAACTCCATATCCTCTTGGTGTAGATCATTGAGAGCCTTCTTAACCTCATACACACGGCTGAGGTTTGAAACATCCCCATACACCCTCTTGAGAGTGTCCCAAAGAGACTTGGCGGTTTCACAATGTGAATAAGCTTCAAGAATGGATGGGTTCCATGAATTTTGGAGGAATCCAAGGACTGATTGATCTTCTTGGAACCACCTAGCTTCTTCTTTTCTTGTTGCCTCATCCTTCTTCTCCTTTGGATCATCTATAGATGGAGTATTATCCTCCAAGATGTGATTCCAAAGTCCTTTTCCACAAATGGCTGTCTTGATGGTTCTTGACCATAATGTGTAGTTCAAGCCTTTGAGAACTACTGGTATCACCGTAGGTTTCAGGCTGGAACTAATTTGAACTGTATCCTCCATTGTTAGGCTTTGAAGAGCTCAAAGGAAGCAGCTTTTATGGTTGAATAAAACCGTGAGTTTTTAGTCTAAAGACTGAGAGATTTTTGACAGAATTTTAGATTAGAAACTGAGAGATTTGAGTAGAAAAGATAAGAGAATGATCTTATGCTCTGATACCATGAAAGAATATTGAGATTAGAGAGGAGAAATGTGAAGAATTGAATCTGGAAACTTAAAGAGAAGTATGAGGAAATGAGAAATGTCTTAGACTTATGGAGAAGAATCTCCTAAGAGTATATTCATACATTGAGTCTTTACAACCCTTTTATAGAGGATTTACAATGTGAACACAAAAGAAAACGAATTCAAACTTGTGGATGAGCTTGAATAGAGGAGGAGCTTGTCAACAACCAATGAGAAGAGAGGGGAAGAGCTGCAGACTGACTCATGAACGTTTGGTGTGGTTACCAAGGCTGTGTGCAGCAGGCATGACTGTTTGGTGTGGTTACCAAGACTGTGTGCAGCATGGACATGTCCTTTTCACCTTGATTCTTCTCCCAAGGTAGCTATTTAACCATTTTAACCATGTGGTTAATAATAACTCCCTCCTTTTTCATTTCCCTTGTTATTCAAACTGAATTTTCGTGCTCACACTTGCCTTGTAGGTCAAGATAGGTCTTATTTGATTTTCCTATGTCAATAAAAGCCTCCAACTTATCCAATGTAATCCAAACTGCGTGATGCCATGCATTATGTTTCATTTGTAAACTTTTGCCCAATGAGCTTCGGCAATCAGTTTAGAATGATCAATTTAACTAGCCGATAAACTTGACATGTCCGCACTAAATCGTCTTTAACTTTTGAATCATAGTTCAGTATGACACGAATCCAACGCCCACGTTAAGCTAGATCAATTTTCTATATTCTAACAATGTTTGAGGCTGAAATAGCTACAACAAAGTCTCTAAGTAATCCAATCTATCTCAAACTACATGATGCCATGCATTATGCTTCATTTGTAAACCATTGGTCAATGAGCACCAATGATATTGACATAGGAAAATCAAATAAGACCTATCTTGACCTACAAGGCAAGTGTGAGCACGAAAATTCAGTTTGAATAACAAGAGCAAAGAAAAAGGAGGGAGTTATTATTAACCACATGGTTAAAATGGTTAATCAGCTGCCTTGGGAGAAGAATCAAGGTGAAAAGGACATGTCCATGCTGCACACAGTCTTGGTAACCACACCAAACAGTCATGCCTGCTGCACACAGCCTTGGTAACCACACCAAACGTTCATGAGTCAGTCTGCAGCTCTTCCCCTCTCTTCTCATTGGTTGTTGACAAGCTCCTCCTCTATTCAAGCTCATCCACAAGTTTGAATTCGTTTTCTTTTGTGTTCACATTGTAAATCCTCTATAAAAGGACTGTAAAGACTCAATGTATGATAGAACTCTTAGGAGATTCTTCTCCAGAAGTCTAAGACATTTTCTCATCTTCTCATGCTTTTCTTTGAGTTTCTGGATTCAATTCTTCACATTTCTCCTCTCTAATCTCAATATTCTTTCATGGTATCAGAGCATAAGATCATTTTCTTATATTTTCTACTCAAATATCTCAGTTTCTAATCTAAAATTCTGTCAAAATCTCTCAGCCTTTAAACTAAAAACTCACAGTTTTATTCAACCATAAAAGCTGCCTCTTTGAGCTCTTCAAAGCCTAACAATGGAGGATACAGTTCAAATCAGTTTCAGCCTGAAACCTACGGTGATACCAGTAGTTCTCAAAGGCTTGAACTACACATTATGGTCAAGAACCATCAAAACAGCCATTTGTGGCAAATGACTTTGGAATTACATCTTGGAGGATAATACTCCGTCTATAGATGATCCAAAGGAGAAGAAGGATGAGGCAACAAGAAAAGAGGAAGCTAGGTGGTTCCAAGAAGATCAATCAGTCCTTGGATTCCTCCAAAATTCATTGGACCCATCCATTCTTGAAGCTTATTCACATTGTGAAACCGCAAGTCTCTTTGGGAGACTCTCAAGAGGGTGTATGGGGATGTTTCAAACCTCAGCCGTGTGTATGAGGTTAAGAAGGCTCTCAATGATCTACACCAAGAGGATATGGAGTTCACAAAGTTCCTAGGCAAGTTCCAATCAACATGGTCCGAGCTTGACATGTTGAGACCAAGTTCTATGGATCCAAAGGTGCTTAATGAAAGGAAGGAACAAGACAAGATATTTGGGCTCCTCCTCAGCCTAAATTCTGCCTTTAAGGATGTGATTAAGTCCATCCTAAGAGAGCCAAAACTCCCTGATTTCGAAGAGGTGTGCTCAAGGATTCAAAAGGAGCAAGGCAACATTGGTTTGTTTGGTGGAAAAGGAGAACTAGTCATGGCCAACAAAAGCGTGTTTAAGCAAGAGGATAGGAAGAGTGTGATGTGTGAACATTGTAAGAGGAATGGCCACATCAAGGACAAGTGCTGGATACTTCATCCTCATCTCAAGCCAAACCGGTTCAAGGATTCATAGGCTAACATCTCTCAAAAGGTTGTGACTGAACCGGCAAGTTCATCAAACCAAGGAGGGGAGCTAGCTATGAATGTATCCATGGAGTATGTTAAGAAGAGTGACTTGGAGGATCTCATCAAGGCCTATGCCTCAAAACTCTCCGGTATCACACTCTACTCCCATAAATTGCTTGATAAACTGGATCATAAGTTGGTAGTGGATTCGGGTACTTCTCACCATATGATTAGCAATGCTAGGTTGTTAAAGAGCATTGAACCATGTCTAGGACAAGTAACTATAGCTGATGGTAAGAGTATTCAAATTGAAGGAACCGGAAAATTAAGACTATTTCACAAAGAAAGTACTGCTTTCTTTGTACCTAAGTTTAAGTCTAACCTAGTTTCGGTCAAAAGGGCTACTAAAGACCTGAATTGCAATGTTACTTTTGGACCTAACAATGTTTACTTTCACGATATTAAGAGTGATAAGATACTTGGAAGTGGTGGGACTCAAGATGAGCTCTATGCTCTTGAGGACACTCCTCCAAGCAATTCGGAATCCTTAGCTTTCAAATCCTGTGTTTTTGCTAATAAAGATGTCTTATGGCATGCTAGATTAGGACATCCTCATGATCGTGCTTTAAGCTTAATAATTCCTAATGTTGCTTATGATCACTCAGTTTGTGAGGCTTGTATCCTTGGCAAACATTGTCGTGTTGTTTTCCCTAAATCGTCTACCATTTATGAGCATTGCTTTGATTTAGTACATTCCGATGTTTGGACCTCACCTTACATGTCTAGAGATAGGAATAAATACTTTGTGACCTTTATAGATGAAATCGAAATATACATGGGTTACATTACTTCCATCTAAAGATAGGGTTTATGAGGCATTTATAAACTTTCATAATTATGTTACTAATCAATTCAATGCCAAGATCAAAGTGTTAAGATCAGATAATGGAGGGGAATACACAAGTCAAAGATTCAAAGCTCACTTAAACAAACATGGAATACTACATCAAACTAGTTGCCCACACACACCTCAACAAAATGGAGTTGTTGAAAGGAAGAACCGACACTTAATGGAAGTAGCAAGATCCATGATGTTTCATACTAATGTTCCTAAAAGTTTTTGGGGAGATACAGTCTTGGTTGCTTGCTACCTCATCAATCGGATTCCAACCAAAGTCTTGCAAGACATATCCCCATTTGAGGTACTCAATAAAACTAAACCCTCCATTGATCATTTACGTGTATTTGGGTGTGTGCTTTGTGTATGTTCCAGGTGATCTAAGAAACAAATTGGAGGCAAAGAGCATCAAGTGTATGTTCCTTGGATATTCGACAACACAAAAGGGTTATAAGTGTTATGATCCGAGCAACAACAGGACATATGTGTCTAGAGATGTCAAGTTCATAGAAGAACAAAGCTATTATGATCAGAAAGATTGGGAAGCATTGAAGGATCTCTCAAGGTCACCTTCTGATTTGGCTACGAGTTTGAGGTTTCTCTTGAATCATTTGGGAAATGATGTGCCAAAGGATTCAAGACACGAAGAAGCAAGAATCCCAAGTAGTTCACAAGATACCCAAGAGAATGAACAAGGGGTGGGAACTCAAGAACCAACTCCAATCCAAGAAAAATCTACGGCCCAAAACCAAGAACAAGTCGACTTGGAAGTGGGTGTAGAAGAACCTATTCACCAAATGGAAGAGGAAACGGTTGTAGAGGAGGCTGCACCACCTGTTTAGCAACTAAGGAGGAGTACTAGACTTAGGAAAGACCCATCCAATTGGGTAAACACTAGGGTCTTCTACAACAACCAGGCCGTGGCTCATCCCATACAAGCTGTTTGTTCCCTTCCCTTACAACAACAAGATGCAGTAAGAGATGAGAAGGGAGCTATGGAAAAGAATCATACATGGGATATACAAGAACTTCCCAAAGGCAAGAAGGCTGTGAGTTCCAAGTGGGTGTTCACCATCAAGTATAAGAGCAATGGGGACATAGAAAGGTACAAGGCACGTCTAGTTGCAAGAGGTTTCACTCAGACATATGGAGAGGACTATACTGATACATTTGCACCGGTGGGTAAGCACACTGTAAGGGTTGTTCTTTCACTAGCTGAATCTGACTTGGGACTTATGGCAAATGGATGTCAAGAACGCATTCCTACAAGGAGAACTTGAGAGGAAGTGTATATGACTCCACCACCAGGCCTTGAGATCTTTGCAAAGAGGGACAGGTTTTAAGACTTAGGAAGGCAATATATGGGTTGAAGCAGTCACCAAGGGGCTGGTATCACAAATTAAGCTCCACACTTACTGATAATGGGTTTAGGAAATCCCATTCAGATCATACTTTGTTCACTCGTCAAAACTCCAAAGGAATCGTGGCGGTCTTGGTTTATGTGGATGACCTTATCATCACAGGAGATGATAAGGAAGGAATTCAGTCCAAAGGCCTTCTTAAACAGATCATTTAACATCAAGGATCTTGGAGAGTTGAGGTACTTCTTGGGTA
>CM032159.1:21619726-21726316 GCA_018901935.1 Pugionium cornutum
TTTGAGTTTCTTGGCCTTGGCTCGGGTTAATGGTCCAGCTGGTAGTGCAAGAGCTTCTTCATGTTCCATTGGTTCATTCCTAGCCATGAGCTTCTCCTTTTGTGTGCTTTCCATGCTCGTATCATCCCCCTCCTCTTGAAAAGGATTTGACCTCAAATCTGGTTCATCTGCAATGAAAGGCACAAGATCAGAAACATTGAAGCTTGAACTCACATTGTACATACCTTGAAGATCAATTTGGTAGGCGTTGTTGTTGATCTTCTGAACTATCTTGAAAGGTCCATCTATTCTGGGCATAAGTTTGGATTTCCTTTCAGCTGGAAATCTTTCTTTCCTCAAGTGAACCCACACGAGGTCTCCCACCTCAAATACCATTTCACGTCTTCCTTTGTTGGCCTTTCTTGCATATTGTTGGGTTCTGGCCTCAATATTCTTCCTTGCATTCTCATGGATCTGTTTAACAATCTCAGCTTTTCTTTTTCCATCAATACTAGCTCTTTCACTTAAAGGCAAAGGGGTTAGATCCAAAGGAGATAAAGGATTGAAACCGTACACAATTTGAAAAGGAGAATACTTAGAAGCAAAATGTACAGAATGGTTATATGCAAATTCAGCATGTGGTAAACATTCTTCCCATGTTCTAAGATTTCGTTTGATTAATGCACGCAATAAAGTAGACAAGGTTCTATTAACTACTTCAGTTTGACCATCCATTTGTGGGTGACATGTTGTAGAGAATACCAACTTAGTTCCTAACTTAGACCAAAGAGTTTTCCAAAAGTAACTCAAGAACTTAGTGTCTCTATCAGAAACTATGGTCCTAGGCATTCCATGTAAGGGAACTACCTCTTTAAAGAACAGATTGGCTATATGCAATGCATCATCAGTCTTGTGACATGCTATAAAATGAGCCATCTTAGAGAATCTATCAACCACAACAAAGATAGAATCCTTTCCTGTCTTAGTTCTAGGGAAACCAACCACAAAGTCCATTGATATGTCAATCCATGGATGAGTAGGAATGGGTAAAGGAGTGTACAAACCGTGGGGTTGAACCTTAGACTTAGCCTGTTTGCATGTGGCACACCTTGCAAAGATTCTTTCTACGTCTCTCTTCATGTGTGGCCAATGGAAATGATCTTGCATTACTTTAAGGGTTTTGGCAACTCCAAAATGCCCCATCAGTCCTCCTCCATGAGCTTCCCTAACTAGCAAGTCTCGAATGGAACAGTTAGGCACACATAATCTATTATCATAAAATAGGAATCCTTCATGATGGTAATATTTTCCTGAAGCAAACTTTCTGCTAGCAATGTATACGTCTTTAAATTCAGGATCAGTTTCATATAGCTCTTTAAGTTGTTCAAAACCTAACAACTTAGCATCAAGAGTAGAGATTAAGGCATACCTCCGTGACAATGCATCTGCCACAACATTCTCTTTACCTTGTTTGTATTTAATGACATACAGAAATGTTTCTATGAACTCAACCCACCGTGCATGCCTTTTGTTCAGCTTCTGTTGGCCCTTTAAGTGCTTGAGTGACTCATGATCAGTGTGAATCACGAACTCCTTAGGCCACAAGTAGTGTTGCCAAGTTTGCAAAACACGGACCAAGGCATACAATTCCTTGTCGTAGGTTGGATAGTTGAGGGTGGCTCCTCCAAGCTTCTCACTGAAATAGGCTATAGGTTTCTTATCCTGCATCAAAACAGCTCCAATACCTATACCAGAAGCATCACATTCTATCTCAAAGGTTTTAAGAAAATCAGGTAAAGATAGAAGAGGTGCATGTGTAAGCTTTTCTTTCAAAGCTTGGAATGAGCTTTCTTGAGCTTGTCCCCATTTGAATCCTACGTCTTTCTTGATTACTTCCGTAAGTGGGGCAGCAATAGTGCTAAAATCCTTGACAAAGCGTCTATAGAAGCCAGCTAGCCCATGGAAACTTCTCACTTCTCCTACTGTTTTTGGACTTGGCCATTCCTTAATAGCTTTGACCTTCTCCTCATCAACCTTAATACCATCTGCACTTATAACAAAGCCTAGGAACACAATGTTATCTGTACAAAAGTGCATTTCTTAAGATTGGCATATAGTTTTTCTTTTCTAAGAACGCTTAGAACCAATGTCAAATGACTAGCATGCTCTTCTAGATTCTTGCTGTAGATTAAGATGTCATCAAAG
This sequence comes from Pugionium cornutum, assembly GCA_018901935.1. Classification (NCBI taxonomy): domain Eukaryota; kingdom Viridiplantae; phylum Streptophyta; class Magnoliopsida; order Brassicales; family Brassicaceae; genus Pugionium; species Pugionium cornutum. The sequence goes on from CM032159.1 coordinate 21,621,911, forward strand.
TATACTACAACAAAGACTCCTGTGAATGCTCTAAGAACGTGATTCATCAACCTCATGAAAGTACTAGGTGCATTTGTTAACCCAAATGGCATGACTAACCATTTATATAATCCATGCTTAGTTTTAAATGCAGTTTTCCATTCATCCCCTTCCTTCATGCGTATTTGATGGTACCCACTCTTAAGATCTATCTTAGAAAAGATTCTGGAACCATGGAATTCATCAAGCATGTCATCTAACCTAGGGATTGGATGGCGATACTTTACCGTAATGTTGTTGATTGCTCTACAATCAACACACATGCGCCAGCTGCCATCTTTCTTTGGCACAAGTAGAACTGGCACAGCACAAGGACTCATGCTCTCCCTGATGTAGCCCTTTTCCATTAGCTCATTAACTTGCCTTTGCAGCTCCTTAGTCTCAACGGGGTTGGTTCTATAAGCTGGTCTATTTGGTAGTGAGGCTCCAGGTACAAAATCAATCTGATGTTCAATGCCTCTGATGGGTGGTAGCCCCTTTGGATTGTCTTCTGGAAAGACATCTTCATAATCCTGCAAAATAGAAGTCACTTCACTCGGTAATACCGGTGCAATGTTAGTTAAGCTCATGAGAGCTTCCTTATAGATAAACAAAAAAAACAGGTTGTTGTGAGAAGAGAGCCTTCTTAACTCCACCAGTTCTCACAAAGAAACTTGAGTGCTTTTTGTTCTTGTTCTCACAGCCTCTGTCACTTTTGGTGCTTATGGTTTCCTTTGAAGTTCCAGCTGTTTTCCTTTGCTCCAACACGAGCTGATCTTGGTACACCTCCTGTGGTGTCATAGGAACAAGTGTGATCTTCTTACCTTTGTGTTCAAACGAGTGTTGGTTGGTGTAACCATCATGAATGACCTTTCGATCAAATTGCCATGGTCTTCCAAGCAGAATGTGGCCAGCCTCCATTGGTAAAACATCACAAAGGATCTCATCTTGGTACTTTCCAATGGTTATAGGTACCTTGACTTGGCTGCTTACCTTCATTTCGCCACACTCATTAAGCCATTGCAGCTTATACGGCTTTGGGTGCTTGAACACTTCCAGACCTAACTTGTTTACCATAATTTCACTAGCCACATTAGTGCAGCTGCCTCCATCAATAATGATGCTGCAAACCTTTCCTTGGACGTGGCATCTTGAGTGAAACAGGTTCTCTCTTTGCTCATGTTCTTTGGTTTTGTTTTGTACGCTTAAGGTTCTTCTTGTTACCAATAATTCTCCTGCCATAGGAGGTTCAAGATGCTCTTCTGAAGAATCAGAAAAGTCTTCTTCTTCCTCGGATTCTATTTCACCATTATCCAACACAATCATGATCTTCTTGTTGGTGCATTCATTCGCATAATGCCCTCTTCCTTGGCATTTGAAACACTTCACATCTCTTGTTCTAGTAGATGTAGTAGCTTCAGATTTGCCCTTGACGTCTTGAGTGGTTGTTGAAGGTTTGGAATCAACTTTAGCAATCTGTTTTCCTTCCCTTTGGTAGCTAGGCTTATTGTTAGCTGCTCCATAGCTTGGCCTAGTATAACTTTTCCTTTTTAACTGTTGTTCCACCAGTATAGCTTTGTGCAACATTTCCTCTAGCTCCACATAATGTTCCAGCTCCATTCTATCTTGAATGTCACGGTTAAGTCCTCCTAAAAATCTTGCCATAGTAGCTTCTCTGTCTTCTAAAATGTCTGCCCTGATCATGAGGGTTTTCAACTCCTGGAAATAGTCCTCAACACTTCGGGTTCCTTGATTGAGTCTCCTTAGCTTTTGGTGAAGCTCACAGTGGTAATGGCTGGGCACCATGAAAGAATATTGAGATTAGAGAGGAGAAATGTGAAGAATTGAATCCAGAAACTCAAAGAAAAGCATGAGAAGATGAGAAAATGTCTTAGACTTCTGGAGAAGAATCTCCTAAGAGTATATTCATACATTGAGTCTTTACAGCCCTTTTATAGAGGATTTACAATGTGAACACAAAAGAAAACGAATTCAAACTTGTGGATGAGTTTGAATAGAGGAGGAGCCTGTCAACAACCAATGAGAAGAGAGGGGAAGAGCTGCAGACTGTCTCATGACTGTTTGGTGTGGTTACCAAGACTGTGTGCAGCATGGACATGTCCTTTTCACCTTGATTCTTCTCCCAAGGCAGCTATTTAACCATTTTAACCATGTGGTTAATAATAACTCCCTCCTTTTTCTTTTCCTTGTTATTCAAACTGAATTTCGTGCTCACACTTGCCTTGTAGGTCAAGATAGGTCTTATTTGATTTTCCTATGTCAATACTCCCCTCAAGCTAAAGACTTTGGAATCACCCTAAAGTCTTAAGCTTGGGAACCCAAGGCAACACCTCATTAAAAACCTTATTAAGGAAAACCACTTGGGACAAAACCTTAATAAGGGAAAAAGAGTGTGTTGCTCTTGGATTAGGAGACCTTTGATCATGGATGTGATAAATCAACAAGCCCAAGTTTGCTAAAGATTTTCTTGCAAACTTTGAGACTTCCTGCCTTTGTGAAGATGTCAGCTAGTTGGTCTTCACTCTTTGTATAACATGGCAGAATGGTTCCATCTTGAACTTTCTCTCTAACCTTATGGCAATCGATCTCTATGTGCTTGGTCCTCTCGTGAAACACTGAGTTTGAAGCAATGTGAATGGCTGCCTGATTATCACAATGGAAGGTAATTGGCCCTGGTTGTTCAATACTGAAATCTTTCAAGAGCGCTTTGAGCCAAGTTACTTCATTTGTCAGCTTCCTCATTGCCCTATATTCTGCTTCAGCACTAGAACATGATACCACCTTCTGCTTCTTAGTCTTCCAAGTGACTAAGTTCCCACCAATGAAGGTGCAATACCCGGTGGTTGATTTCCTATCACCAGCCCAATCCGCATCACAATATCCGACAATATCAGTGTTCCCATTCTTGCCCATCCATATGCCTTGACCAGGAGATCCTTTGATGTATCTAAGGATCCTTTCTACCATGCTCCAATGATATACAGTAGGTTTTTGCATATGTTGACTCACTTGATTCACAGCAAAACACAAGTCTGGTCGTGTTAGGGTGAGGTAGATCAACTTCCCAACTAGTCTCCTATACTGAGAAACATCCTTAAATAACTCATCAGCTTTCTCCCCCTTTCCGTTGACCTTGTAGCCATCTTCAAGAGGAGTTTTGGCCGGTTTAGCCCCAAGCTTTCCTGTGTCTGTCAACAGATCAAGAGCATACTTTCTTTGGGATAGAAAGAGCCCTTCCTGAGACCGACACACTTCAATACCCAAGAAGTACTTCAACTCTCCAAGATCCTTGATGTCAAATGATCTGTTTAAGAAGGCCTTTGTGGACTGAATTCCTTCCTTGTCATCTCCTGTGATGATAAGGTCATCCACATAAACCAAGACCACCACAATTCCTTTTGCGTTTTGATGAGTGAACAAAGTATGATCTGAATGGGATTTCCTAAACCCATTATCAGTAAGTGTGGAGCTTAATTTGTGATACCAGGCCCTTGGTGACTGCTTCAACCCATATATTGCCTTCCTAAGTCTTAAAACTTGTCCCTCTTTGCAAAGATCTTCAAGGCCTGGTGGTGGAGTCATATACACTTCCTCTTCAAGTTCTCCTTGTAGGAATGCATTCTTGACATCCATTTGCCATAAGTCCCAAGTCAGATTCGTAGCTAGTGAAAGAACAACCCTTACAGTGTGTAGCTTAGCCACCGGTACAAAGGTATCAGTATAGTCCTCTCCATATGTCTGAGTGAAACCTCTTGCAACTAGACGTGCCTTGTACCTTTCTATGTCCCCATTGCTCTTATACTTGATGGTGAACACCCACTTGGAACTCACAGCCTTCTTGCCTTTGGGAAGTTCTTGTATATCCCATGTATGATTCCTTTCCATAGCTCCCTTCTCATCTCTTACTGCATCTAACCATTCTTTCTTCCTCTTAGCTTCTTCATAAGTCCTTGGAATCTGACTTTGTTCAATCTTTCCAAGGAATGCTTGATGACTAGATGGCAAGAGGTCAAGGGAACAAACAGCTTGTATGGGATGAGCCACGGCCTGGTTGTTGTAGAAGACCCTAGTGTTTACCCAATTGGATGGATCTTTCCTAAGTCTAGTACTCCTCCTTAGTTGCTGAACAGGTGTTGCAGCCTCCTCTACAACCGTTTCCTCTTCCATTTTGGTGAATAGGTTGCTCTATATCCACTTCCAAGTTGACTTGTTCTTGGCTTTGGGCCATAGCTTCTTCTTGGATTGGAGTTGGTTCTTGAGTTACCACCCCTTGTTCATTCTCTTGGGTATCTTGTGAACTACTTGGGGTTCTTTCTTCTTCGTGTCTTGAATCCTTTGGCACATCATTTCCCAAATGATTCAAGAGAAACCTCAAACTTGTAGCCAAATCAGAAGGTGACCTTGAGAGATCCTTCAATCCTTCCCAATCTTTCTGATCATAATAGCTTCGTTCTTCTATGAACTTGACATCTCTAGACACATATGTCCTGTTGTTGCTCGGATCATAGCACTTATAACCCTTTTGTGTTGTCTATAGAACATACACTTGATGCTCTTTGCCTCCAACTTGTTTCTTAGATCACCTGGAACATACACAAAGCACACACACCCAAATACACGTAAATGATCAATGGAGGGTTTAGTTTTATTGAGTACCTCAAATGGGGATATGTCTTGCAAGACTTTGGTTAGAATCCGATTGATGAGGTAGCAAGCAACCAAGACTGCATCTCCCAAAAACTTTTAGGAACATTGGTATGAAACATCATGGATCTTGCTACTTCCATTAAGTGTCGGTTCTTCCTTTCAGCAACTCCATTTTGTTGTGGTGTGTGTGGGCAGCTAGTTTGATGTAGTATTCCATGTTTGTTTAAGTGAGCTTTGAATCTTTGACTTGTGTATTCCCCTCCATTATCTGATCTTAACACTTTGATCTTGGCATTGAATTGATTAGTAACATAATTATGAAAGTTTATAAATGCCTCATAAACCCTATCTTTAGATGGAAGTAATGTAACCCATGTATATTTTGATTTCTCATCTATAAAGGTCACAAAGTATTTATTCCTATCTCTAGACATGCAAGGTGAGGTCCAAACATTGGAATGTACTAAATCAAAGCAATGCTCATAAATGGTAGACGATTTAGGGAAAACAACACGACAATGTTTGCCAAGGATACAAGCCTCACAAACTGAGTGATCATAAGCAACATTAGGCATTATTAAGCTTAAAGCACGAGCATGAGGATGTCCTAATCTAGCATGCCATAAAACATCTTTATTAGCAAAAGCACAGGATTTGAAAGCTAAGGAATCTGAATTGCTTGGAGGAGTGTCCTCAAGAACATAGAGCTCATTTTGAGTCCCACCACTTCCATGTATCTTACCACTCTTAATATCGTGAAAGTAAACATTGTTAGGTCCAAAAGTAACATTGCAATTCAGGTCTTTAGTAGCCCTTTTGACCGAAACTAGGTTAGACTTAAACTTAGGTACAAAGAAAGCAGTACTTTCTTTGTGAAATAGTCTTAATTTTCCGGTTCCTTCAATTGGAATACTCTTACCATCAGCTATAGTTACTTGTCCTAGACATGGTTCAATGTTCTTTAACAACCTACCATTGCTAATCATATGGTGAGAAGCACCCGAATCCACTACCAACTTATGATCCGGTTTATCAAGCAATTTATGGGAGTAGAGTGTGATACCGGAGAGTTTTGAGGCATAGGCCTTGATGAGATCCTCCAAGTCACTCTTCTTAGCATACTCCATGGATACATTCATAGCTACCTCCCCTCCTTGGTTGGTTGAACTTGCCGATTCAGTCACAACCTTTTGAGAGATGTTAGCCTTTGAATCCTTGAACCGGTTTGGATTGAGATGAGGATGAAGTATCCAGCACTTGTCCTTGATGTGGCCATTCCTCTTACAATGTTCACACATCACACTCTTCCTATCCTCTTGATTAAACACGCTCTTGTTGGCCATGACTAGTATTGACATAGGAAAATCAAATAAGACCTATCTTGACCTACAAGGCAAGTGTGAGCACGAAATTCAGTTTGAATAACAAGGGAAAAGAAAAAGGAGGGAGTTATTATTAACCACATGGTTAAAATGGTTAAATAGCTGCCTTGGGAGAAGAATCAAGGTTAAAAGGACATGTCCATGCTGCACACAGTCTTGGTAACCACACCAAACAGTCATGAGACAGTCTGCAGCTCTTCCCCTCTCTTCTCATTGGTTGTTGACAGGCTCCTCCTCTATTCAAACTCATCCACAAGTTTGAATTCGTTTTCTTTTGTGTTCACATTGTAAATCCTTGTAAAGACTCAATGTATGAATATACTCTTAGGAGATTCTTCTCCAGAAGTCTAAGACATTTTCTCATCTTCTCATGCTTTTCTTTGAGTTTCTGGATTCAATTCTTCACATTTCTCCTTTCTAATCTCAATATTCTTTCAACTAGTTCTCCTTTTCCACCAAACAAACGAATGTTGCCTTGCTCCTACTGAATCCGTGAGCACACCTCTTCGAAATCAGGGATTTTTGGCTCTCTTAGGATGGACTTAATCACATCCTTAAAGGCTGGATTTAGGTTGAGAAGGAGCCCAAATATCTTGTCTTGTTCCTTCCTTTCATTAAGCACCTTTGGATCCATAGAACTTGGTCTCAACATGTCAAGTTCGGCCCATGTTGATTGGAACTTGCCTAGGAACTTTGTGAACTCCATATCCTCTTGGTGTAGATCATTGAGAGCCTTCTTAACCTCATACACACGGCTGAGGTTTGAAATATCCCCATACACCCTCTTGAGAGTGTCCCAAAGAGACTTGACGGTTTCACAATGTGAATAAGCTTCAAGAATGGATGGGTCCAATGAATTTTGGAGGAATCCAAGGACTGATTGATCTTCTTGGAACCACCTAGCTTCTTCTTTTCTTGTTGCCTCATCCTTCTTCTCCTTTGGATCATCTATAGATGGAGTATTATCCTCCAAGATGTAATTCCAAAGTCCTTTGCCACAAATGGCTGTCTTGATGGTTCTTGACCATAATGTGTAGTTCAAGCCTTTGAGAACTACTGGTATCACCGTAGGTTTCAGGCTGGAACTGATTTGAACTGTATCCTCCATTGTTAGGCTTTGAAGAGCTCAAAAGAGGCAGCTTTTATGGTTGAATAAAACTGTGAGTTTTTAGTTTAAAAAGCTGAGAGATTTTTGACGGAATTTTAGATTAGAAACTGAGAGATTTGAGTAGAAAATATAAGAAAATGATCTTATGCTCTGATACCATGAAAGAATATTGAGATTAGAGAGGAGAAATGTGAAGAATTGAATCCAGAAACTCAAGGAAAAGCATGAGAAGATGAGAAAATGTCTTAGACTTCTGGAGAAGAATCTCCTAAGAGTATATTCATACATTGAGTCTTTACAGCCCTTTTATTGAGGATTTACAATGTGAACACAAAAGAAAACGAATTCAAACTTGTGGATGAGTTTGAATAGAGGAGGAGCCTGTCAACAACCAATGAGAAGAGAGGGGAAGAGCTGCAGACTGTCTCATGACTGTTTGGTGTGGTTACCAAGACTGTGTGCAGCATGGACATGTCCTTTTCACCTTGATTCTTCTCCCAAGGTAGCTATTTAACCATTTTAACCATGTGGTTAATAATAACTCCCTCCTTTTTCTTTTCCCTTGTTATTCAAACTGAATTTCGTGCTCACACTTGCCTTGTAGGTCAAGATAGGTCTTATTTGATTTTCCTATGTCAATACACCAAACCTTTTCCTCATTATGGCTTTCATCTCAGCCCATGGTTCTACTGGATACTCACCATTATGTCTTCTGGAAGTCACCAATTGATCCCACCAACTGAGTGCATACTCATAAAACTCAGTAGCAGCTACGCGGACCTTATTGAGCTCGGAATAGTGTTGACAATCAAACACCAGCTCGATCTTCTTCTCCCATTCCAGATAAGTGTCTGGATCATTTTTGCCATAGAATGATCGTATCTTAAGTTTAAGACCTCCTAAGGTGTCATTAGGCTGACCCCTTTCTTCTCTTACACGCCTAGGCCTCCTTTGGGTTCTCCTACTTCCTTCACTGCCACGGCTATAGTAGGATTCTGTTTCTTCATTTTGGCCACGTCTTAAGGGATTCCTAGTTCTTCTTGGGCCTCCTTCTGTGTTACTATTGTTCTGAACATCATCAAGCCGCAAATGAATAGCTTCCAGCTCTATTTGTAATGCTTTCTTGATTTCTGCTACTAGAGCCTCCATTAACAGGTTTGGTGCTTCTGAAGTTTGATTTCCTCCTGACATAGCTACAAATACACTTAACAAATGCGTTAAAAATACCTGTTCTGAAAAAAAATTTTCGATGGAAGATGAAGAGTTGCGAGTGTGTTATTTTCTAATCTGAAAATGCAATGGGTTGGGGTCGATTTTGATGTTATAAACTGATGTAATATTGGATAAAAACAACAATGCAATTATATGAATAGGTTTTTTTTTCGATTAATCAACTGATGCAAATCAATACACATAAGCTGATGCAATCTAAGCTGATGGAAATGGAGAGATATACAGATGAAGGATAGGGATAACCGATCAGAAGTGTGCTCTGATACCAAATGATGCAAACCTCCCAAGGAATGCACTTCTGGATGCGGTTGAGATAGGCTTTGCAACAGAATGAATCGAAATTCAATCTGTTCAAAGGTTGTGGATTGAAGGGTCACACAGTGGTTGCAGAAAGACTACTGATTTACCTAAGATAGTAGCTTAGATATTACACACTAAGGCTACTAAATGTTGACTGAAGGATATTACACACCAACAAATCAGATTAAGAAGAGAATCACTCTCAAACTTAAGAAAAGAAGCTGTTTTTATTTGAAAAGTTGAATGATCAAGTTTACAACTGAAAGCCTCTATTTATACTATAATGGGACGTAAATATGAGGAGCCTACAACATTAAATTGGTTACAATTACAAGGGAAGACTTGACCAAAGACCTTGACTTCATTAACTCTTATTTTGACTATGAATGTAGACACTTTTCCCCCCTTTGATGACGCCAAATTTGATCATTTTGAATTGAACTCCTTTTGATTTTAAACAACAAATTGGGCTGGTTGTAATGTGATTCATTTGCCTCATTAAAAACCTTACCAAGAAAACCCAATGGGAGAAAACTTGGATAAAGAAAAAGAGTACAAATGGATCACATACCCATTTGTATGATGTCTTGAGCTTGTACTAAAATCAGAGTGCTTTTAGGCACTTCTTCATTCAAGCTCAAGTGAATTTGTTATGCATTCTCCTTGTTGAGCATGCTGCTGATTGCCTCTTTGAGTTTCTTGGCCTTGGCTCAGGTTAATGGTCCCGCTGGTAGTGAGCTTCTTCATGTTTCACTGGTTCATTCCTAGCCATGAGCTTCTCCTTTTGTGTGCTTTCCATGCCCGTATCAGTTTACCACATGCTGAATTTGCATATAACCATTCTGTACATTCTGCTTCTAATTATTCTCCTTTTCAAATTGTGTATGGTTTCAATCCTTTATCTCCTTTGGATCTAACCCCTTTGACTTTAAGTGAAAGAGCTAGTATTTATGGAAAAAGAAAAGCTGAGATTGTTAAACAGATCCATGAGAATGCAAGGAAGAATATTGAGGCCAGAACCCAACAATATGCAAGAAAGGCCAACAAAGGAAGACGTGAAATGGTATTTGAGGTGGGAGACCTCGTGTGGGTTCACTTGAGGAAAGAAAGATTTCCAGCTGAAAGGAAATCCAAACTTATGCCCAGAATTGATGGACCTTTCAAGATAGTTCAGAAGATCAGCAACAACGCCTACCAAATTGATCTTCAAGGTAAGTACAATGTGAGTTCAAGCTTGAATGTTTCTGATCTTGTGCCTTTCATTGCAGATGAACCAGATTTGAGGTCAAATCCTTTTTCAAGAGGAGGGGGATGATACGAGCATGGAAAGCACACAAAAGGAGAAGCTCATGGCTAGGAATGAACCAGTGGAACATGAAGAATCTCTTGCACTACCAGCTGGACCATTAACCCGAGCCAAAGCCAAGAAACTCAAAGAGGCAATCAAGATGCTCAACAAGGAGAATGCACAAATTGAAATGAATAAGTGCCAGCACTCTGATTTAGTAAATCAAACATCTTGATCCATTTACTCTTTTCCTTATCCAAGTTTTCATTGGGTTTCTTGGTAAGGTTTTAAGAGAATGAATCACATTACAACCAGAATTTGTTGTTTAAAATCAAGTTCAATTAAAATCAAATTGCGATCAAGGGAAAGTATCTCATTCATAGTCAAATAAGTTAATGATGAACATCAGGTGTCATAGAAGACTGACCAACTTCAGAGACCATCTGGCACGCCTGGGCCCAAGCATTTACCTCGACCACAAGGACCAGAGCACCAGCATTGAAGGCCCAAGCTTGCACACTTGGTGGCCTATGACACTCCTCTGGTGATGCCGCCAACTGGGATCAACTTTCCTGAAGATATTCCTAGTACCTGCACAATCTACAAGATCCAGCCTATCAGATTTCACTTCTACAAGAGACCAAATGCTACCAGCTCCAGGACATGCACCTGAAGTCTCTCCATTGGTACCTCAAGCAATGACAAGAAGCAGATCAAGGCACTCTTCCACAAATTCAGCTTATGGGTCAACAAGCTCCTAGAGGAAGATCGACTAAGGACAATGGGCCAAAAGTGCAAGGAAGAGTCCAATGGCTTCTCAACAACACAAGGGACATTAGAGACTTGGGCTTTAGTGGCAAGAGAGGTCAGGGCCCAAAGATTCTTAACCCTACTCCAAGTCGAAGACTAGGAGCAAGGCGTGCATGCCACAAGGACGACCACCTTCCATTTCTTGGCCATGAGATAGTTAAGGTAAGTTTCAATTCGAATATATGCCTCTTTCTGTTTTGTAGGGTAGGAACTAGAATATTTACTTTTATTGAGTCAAAGACATTTTAGGAATAGGTCCTTTTTCGATTATACACTTTTGTATCTTTTCCTTTTGTGCACTTTTGTAAGTTTTCCTTTTCTTATTTGAGTCGACCCTAGAAGGTCAAGCTGTTGAGCATATTAATAAGGCTCCTTCCAGCATTGTAGTTCGACAACCTTTTTGATATTAATAAAGATCGAATTTTCTTTCAACAAGTTATTCTCTCAAGAGACTTGTGCGCTTAGAACCTAGTTGAGACCAGCCCTCCTAGCTCTAAGTTTGTGATTTATCACGAGGTTCATCACCCCTCGTGTGGTTCACTTCACCCTTCCATCTTTTACCAACCAGAAAACTCTCATCCAGAAGCCTAAGGTTGAGTTTCTCACCTAATCTTCTCCAAACAGCCCACGCGCATCCAAGATTTGAATCGAGGCTTGTATCATTTTGGTATCAGAGCTTAAAGCTCCTAAACCAGGTTGTTTCTATCCTTTAGCTTGTTCTGTTTTTAGTTCTTGCATTAGTTTAAGTCGCATTCAAGAAAAATCAAAAAAATAACATCAAACTCCAAACCGAGTGCATTTAGCCTTCTACGTGTATCACTAGGGTTTAGATTCACTTTTGCATTGCCATTCACGTTTTTCTTTTTGTTTAATTCATATTTCCATTATTTTTAAGTTAAATTAAAAAGAAAAGAAAAAGAAAAGAAAAGAAAATAAGAAAAATACCAAAAGATTTCGAATTGGACAGCTAGCAATAGTTGTCAAGAAAGTTTCCTTTTTCCTTTTATTCGAATTTTCCATCCCTTAGAATTTTCCTTTTTGTATTTTTTCGAATCCCTTATAAAAAGAGAACCCTCCTAACAATTTAGGAGTAGCATAACTTGTTTTCTTCCTTGTAGTACGCAATGGGAGAAGAAAATAGAGATGCAGCCGAGGCCATGATGGCCATGTTCACCACACTCCAAACACAACTCGTATCCATAGGCGAGAGATTGGAGCGCGTGGAGAGTCCTGTGAGATTCCAGGCCATAAGGCACATGAGAGCTGAGCAAGACCGTCCTGAGGGTCCGAGCACCTTAGGACACGCCACGAACAAGAGGAACCACAGCCAGATGGGGATGAGGACACACCACCTCCTCATAACTATCACCATAGGCCGAGAGGATCTCCACGGCAACCAGAGGCAGAAGATGATGGCTTCGAGCCATATGGTCTTCACCAGAGACCAAGGATGCCTCCTAGACATCATGAGGATGGAGATGAACACACCTACAACCGGGTAACTCATCCTGATGTTAAGCTTACTCCTCCTAGTTTTGCAGGAAAAGTAGACCCCAAGGCTTACCTAGATTGGGAAAGAAGAATGGATCATATCTTTGATCATTACAACCAACCAGGCCCTAGGAGAGTCTCAATGGCAGTAGCACAACTCACGGATAATGCCCTCATCTGGTGGGATTGTGAGGTATCTGACAGAAGGAGGAAGAGAATGAGGCCCATAGACTCATGGGTCGACATGAAAGACCTCATGCGGCAAAGGTTTGTTCCACCTTACTTTCATAGAGACTTGCAATGTCGTTTTCGTACTCTTAAGCAGGGTACTAGATCAGTAGAGGAGTACTATGAAGAGTTCGAGAAGCTAAGGAACAGATTGGAGCTCAATGATGATGAAGAAGCATTGATGGCACAATTCTTGGATGGACTCCAAGAAAGAATCAGCCGCAAGGTGGAAAGGCAAATCTACAATGACTTCAAAGACTTGTTCCACCTATCTGTCCAGGCTAAGCAGCACATCAAACGTAAGAGCCAAGAAATCCGCAGCAAGCCTACGACACCTTGGGCACCAAGCAAAATGCCCAAGCCCGTAGACAAAGGCAAGAGCATAGAGATCAAGTCAAGGTTCAAGAGCAAGCCTCCTAAACCCACCCGTGACCAGAGAGAGCCTGGTAAGACTTCTAACCCTCAAAGATCACGTGACATCACTTGTTTCAAGTGTAGGGGTCGTGGACACATCTCAAGGGAGTGCCCAAACAACCGGGTCATGTTGATTACGGAGGCTGGAGAATATGAGTCCCAAGATGAAGAGGACTATGAACCAGAAGAGGAATATGGTGACATTGAATACCCTGATGTGGGGGAAGTGCTGGTCACTAGACGCATCCTCAGTGCAATGGTGGATCCTTCAGAGACCATCCAAAGGGAGAACATCTTCCACAGCCGTTGCAGCATCAAGGGCAAGGTATGTAACCTCATCATAGATGGTGGTTCTTGCACTAACGTTGCTAGTGCATATATGGTTGATAAGCTAGGTCTAGAGAAGACAAGGCATCCTCGACCATATAGACTGAGATGGCTGGATGACAAAGTGGAGCTCAAAATCCATGAGCAAGTCACTGTGCCATTCAGTGTGGGCAAGTACCAAGACCAAGTCGTATGCGACGTGGTGCCCATGCAAGCTGGCCATCTTCTGCTAGGAAGACCATGGCAGTTTGACAAAGAGACCAAGCATGATGGCCGAACCAATCACTACACTTTTGTGCATGACAAAAGAAAGGTCAGCTTGGCTCCTCTTACACCTGCCCAGGTACATGAGCTACAACTCCAAATGAGTAAGGAAAAGAAACTTATCAAGTCTAATTTTCTTATTCAACCAAGCCATGTCCGGAGAGCTTTAGCCTCGAAGGATTTAATGTTACTAATGGTTTTCAAAGAAGTGTTGAATGTAGAAAAAGAACAGGTAGAGCTACCTCCTGAAATAGCAACTCTCCTCAACAAGTTCCAGGATATATTTCCAGAGGAGATACCAGCAGGCTTGCCTCCTTTACGTGGCATAGAACACCAGATTGATCTAGTGCCCGGAGCAGCCCTGCCCAACCGGCCAGCCTACCGGATGAGTCCAGAGGAGTCCAAGGAGCTTGAGAAACAAGTCAAGGAGCTCCTGGAGAAAGGATATGTTCGAGAGAGCCTCAGTCCATGTGTCGTACCAGTGCTACTAGTGCCCAAGAAGGATGGGACTTGGCGAATGTGCGTGGACTGCCGAGCAATCAACAACATCACTGTCAAGTACCGGCATCCAATACCATGGCTGGATGACATGCTAGATGAGCTGAGTGGAGCCACGGTCTTCTCCAAGATAGACCTCAAGAGTGGATACCACCAGGTCAGGATGAAAGAAGGTGATGAATGGAAGACTGCTTTCAAGAGAAAGCAAGGGCTCTACGAGTGGACAGTCATGCCATTTGGCTTGACTAATGCCCCAAGCACCTTCATGCGACTTATGAACCAAGTTCTTAGGGTGTACATCAGTAAGTTTGTAGTGGTTTACTTTGATGACATACTAGTTTATAGTAAGTGCCTACGGGAACACCTCACACATCTTGAGATGGTACTTAAAACCCTTCGACAAGAAGAGCTTTATGCCAATCACAAGAAGTGCATCTTTTGTACTGATAAACTTGTCTTTTAAGGTTTTGTTGTAAGTTCACAGGGTCTACAGGTTGATGAAGAGAAGATTCGAGCCATACAAGAATGGCCAACACCAGGCAACATCAGCCAAGTAAGGAGCTTCCACGGACTGGCCAGCTTCTATAGGAGATTCGTGCCCAACTTCAGCAGTATTGCCTCCCCACTGACGGCAGTAGTGAAGAAGAACATGGGATTCAGCTGGGGAGAAGCTCAGGAGAAGGCATTCCAGGCCTTGAAGGACAGCCTTACACATGCACCAGTGCTAGTCCTGTCCGACTTCAACAAGACGTTTGAAGTGGAGTGTGATGCCTCTGGAATAGGCATAGGAGCAGTGCTAACCCAAGGAGGGAGACCAGTGGCATACTTCAGTGAGAAGCTAGGTGGTGCCTCACCGAACTACCCCACTTATGACAAGGAGCTTGATGCCCTTGTCCGAGCATTGGAGACTTGGCAGCATTACTTGCTGTCCAAGGAGTTTGTGATCCACACTGATCATGAGACTCTCAAACACCTCAGAGGGCAACCCAATCTTAAGAGGAGACATGCCAGGTGGATGGAGTTCATAGAGACCTTCCCATACGTCATCAAGTACAAGAAGGGCAAAGATAATGTGGTAGCCGATGCACTATCAAGGAGGTTTGCCTTGATATCCACCATGGAGGCAAAGGTCCTAGAGTTCGAGCCCATCAAGGACCTATACAAGGATGATCCTAACTTTGTTGAGAGCTACAAGGAGTGTGGCACAGGGAGTCATGGCAAGTTCTACATCCATGAGGGATTCTTGTTCCGAGAAAGAAGGTTGTGCATACCACAAGGATCATTAAGGGAGCTTATCATCCGAGAAGCTCATGGAGGAGGACTCATGGGCCACTTTGGTGTCGACAAGACTCTAGCAGTGGTCAAGGAGCACTTCTACTGGCCACACATCAAAAGGACAGTAGAAGCTCATTGTGCAAGATGCATCACTTGCAAGAAGGCAAAGTCCCGAGTGCAACCTCACGGGTTGTATCTCCCACTGCCCATACCTACACATCCATGGGTGGACATCTCAATGGACTTTGTTCTAGGTCTGCCCAAGATCAACCACAAAGATGCAATCTTTGTAGTGGTGGACAGACTCTCCAAGATGGCACACTTCATTCCATGTGCCAATGTCAATGATGCCACACAAACAGCTGAGCTGTTCTTCAGGGAGATAGTACGGCTTCATGGAGTGCAAAGGACGATCGTATCAGACAGGGACACCAAGTTCCTCAGCCATTTCTGGAGGACCCTTTGGAGAAAGCTAGACACGAAGCTACTCTTCTCTACCACCTGCCATCCTCAAACCGATGGCCAAACTGAAGTTGTCAACATGATACTATCAACCCTTCTCAGGACTACACTAGGGAAGAACCTAAAGACTTGGGTGGAGTGCCTGCCATTCATAGAGTTCGCTTACAACCGAGCCGTGCACTCAGCAACCAAGAAGACACCATTTGAAGTAGTATACGGCTTCAACCCTCTCACCCCATTGGAGAAAACGAATTCAAACTTGTGGATGAGTTTGAATAGAGGAGGAGCCTGTCAACAACCAATGAGAAGAGAGGGGAAGAGCTGCAGACTGTCTCATGACTGTTTGGTGTGGTTACCAAGACTGTGTGCAGCATGGACATGTCCTTTTCACCTTGATTCTTCTCCCAAGGTAGCTATTTAACCATTTTAACCATGTGGTTAATAATAACTCCCTCCTTTTTCTTTTCCCTTGTTATTCAAACTGAATTTCGTGCTCACACTTGCCTTGTAGGTCAATATAGGTCTTATTTGATTTTCCTATGTCAATACACCAAACCTTTTCCTCATTATGGCTTTCATCTCAGCCCATGGTTCTACTGGATACTCACCATTACGTCTTCTGGAAGTCACCAATTGATCCCACCAGCTGAGTGCATACTCATAAAACTCAGTAGCAGCTACGCGGACCTTATTGAGCTCGGAATAGTGTTGACAATCAAACACCAGCTCGATCTTCTTCTCCCATTCCAGATAAGTGTCTGGATCATTTTTGCCATAGAATGATCGTATCTTAAGTTTAAGACCTCCTAAGGTGTCATTAGGCTGACCCCTTTCTTCTCTTACACGCCTAGGCCTCCTTTGGGTTCTCCTACTTCCTTCACTGCCACGGCTATAGTAGGATTCTGTTTCTTCATTTTGGCCACGTCTTAAGGGATTCCTAGTTCTTCTTGGGCCTCCTTCTGTGTTACTATTGTTCTGAACATCATCAAGCCGCAAATGAATGGCTTCCAGCTCTATTTGTAATGCTTTCTTGATTTCTGCTACTAGAGCCTCCATTAACAGGTTTGGTGCTTCTGAAGTTTGATTTCCTCCTGACATAGCTACAAATACACTTAACAAATGCGTTAAAAATACCTGTTCTGAAAAAAAAATTTCGATGGAAGATGAAGAGTTGCGAGTGTGTTATTTTCTAATCTGAAAATGCAATGGGTTGGGGTCGATTTTGATGTTATAAACTGATGTAATACTGGATAAAAACAACAATGCAATTATATGAATAGGTTTTTTTTCGATTAATCAACTGATGCAAATCAATACACATAAGCTGATGCAATCTAAGCTGATGGAAATGGAGAGATATACAGATGAAGGATAGGGATAACCGATCAGAAGTGTGCTCTGATACCAAATGATGCAAACCTCCCAAGGAATGCACTTCTGGATGCGGTTGAGATAGGCTTTGCAACAGAATGAATCGAAATTCAATCTGTTCAAAGGTTGTGGATTGAAGGGTCACACAGTAGTTGCAGAAAGACTACTGATTTACCTAAGATAGTAGCTTAGATATTACACACTAAGGCTACTAAATGTTGACTGAAGGATATTACACACCAACAATCAGATTAAGAAGAGAATCACTCTCAAACTTAAGAAAAGAAGCTGTTTTTATTTGAAAAGTTGAATGATCAAGTTTACAACTGAAAGCCCCTATTTATACTATAAGGGGACGTAAATATGAGGAGCCTACAACATTAAATTGCTTACAATTACAAGGGAAGACTTGACCAAAGACCTTGACCAAAGACCTTGACTTCATTAACTCTTATTTTGACTATGAATGTAGACACTTTCCCCCTTTGATGACGCCAATTTTGATCATTTTGAATTGAACTCCTTTTGATTTTAAACAACAAATTGGGCTGGTTCTATAAGCTGGTCTATTTGGTAGTGAGGCTCCAGGTACAAAATCAATCTGATGTTCAATGCCTGCTGACATAGGAAAAGGAGGGAGTTATTATTAACATAGGAAAAGGACATGCCTGCTGCACACAGTCTTGGTAACCACACCAAACAGTCATGCCTGCTGCACACAGTCTTGGTAACCACACCAAACAGTCATGCCTGCTGCACACAGTCTTGGTAACCACACCAAACAGTCATGCCTGCTGTCTCCTCTCTTCTCATTGGTTGTTGACAGGCTCCTCCTCTATTCAAACTCATCCACAAGTTTGAATTCGTTTTCTTTTGTCTTCACATTGTAAATCCTCTATAAAAGGGCTGTAAAGACTCAATGTATGAAAATACTCTTAGGAGATTCTTCTCCATAAGTCTAAGTCATTTCTCATTTTCTCATACTTCTCTTTGAGTTTTCAGATTCAATTCTTCACATTTCTCCTCTATAATCTCAATATTCTTTCATTGATGACGCCAAATTTGATCATTTTGAATTGAACTCCTTTTGATTTTAAACAACAAATTGGGCTGGTTGTAATGTGATTCATTTGCCTCATTAAAAACCTTACCAAGAAAACCCAATGGGAGAAAACTTGGATAAGAGAAAAAGAGTACAAATGGATCACATACCCATTTGTATGCTGTCTTGAGCTTGTACTAAAATCAGAGTGCTTTTAGGCACTTCTTCATTCAAGCTCAAGTGAATTTGTTATGCATTCTCCTTGTTGAGCATGCTGCTGATTGCCTCTTTGAGTTTCTTGGCCTTGGCTCGGGTTAATGGTCCCGCTGGTAGTGAGCTTCTTCATGTTTCACTGGTTCATTCCTAGCCATGAGCTTCTCCTTTTGTGTGCTTTCCATGCCCGTATCAGTTTACCACATGCTGAATTTGCATATAACCATTCTGTACATTCTGCTTCTAATTATTCTCCTTTTCAAATTGTGTATGGTTTCAATCCTTTATCTCCTTTGGATCTAACCCCTTTGCCTTTAAGTGAAAGAGCTAGTATTGATGGAAAAAGAAAAGCTGAGATTGTTAAACAGATCCATGAGAATGCAAGGAAGAATATTGAGGCCAGAACCCAACAATATGCAAGAAAGGCCAACAAAGGAAGACGTGAAATGGTATTTGAGGTGGGAGACCTCGTGTGGGTTCACTTGAGGAAAGAAAGATTTCCAGCTGAAAGGAAATCCAAACTTATGCCCAGAATTGATGGACCTTTCAAGATAGTTCAGAAGATCAGCAACAACGCCTACCAAATTGATCTTCAAGGTAAGTACAATGTGAGTTCAAGCTTCAATATTTCTGATCTTGTGCCTTTCATTGCAGATGAACCAGATTTGAGGTCAAATCCTTTTCAAGAGGAGGGGGATGATACGAGCATGGAAAGCACACAAAAGGAGAAGCTCATGGCTAGGAATGAACCAGTGGAACATGAAGAATCTCTTGCACTACCAGCTGGGCCATTAACCCGAGCTAAAGCCAAGAAACTCAAAGAGGCAATCAGCCGCATGCTCAACAAGGAGAATGCACAACAAATTCACTTGAGCTTGAATGGAAGAAAATCATGATAGTACAAACTCAAAATGTGATCCATTTGTACTCTTTTTCCTATCAAGTTTTTTCTCTTGAAATGAAGAATCACCTTTAAAAGGAGTTCAATTAAAAATGCTCAAAATTGGCGTCATCAAAGGGGGGGAAATGTCTACATTCATAGTCAAAATAAGAGTTAATGAAGTCAAGGTCTTTGGTCAAGTCTTCCCTTGTAATTGTAACCAATTTAATGTTGTAGGCTCCTCATATTTACGTCCCATTATAGTATAAATAGCTCCTCATATTCAGTTGTAAACTTGATCATTCAACTTTTCAAATAAAAACACCTTCTTTTCTTAAGTTTGAGAGTGATTGATGAGGACATCAGGTCGTACATCCAGCCAGGAGACCAGACTGGCCGACCAGGAAGCTTGCCCGAGAGAGCCGGACCATCTGGCACGCCTGCCGGCCCAAGCAGTACCGCCGGACCCTCGACCACAAGGACCAGAGCAACCAGCATTGCCGGCGGAGAGGCCCAAGCTTCCGGCACACTTGGTGGCGACATGGATGACACCGCCGGTCCCTCTGGTGATGCTGCCAACTCCGGGATCAACTTGGCCGGTCCTGAAGGCATTCCGGCCAGTACCTCGCACAATCCAGCCGGTACAGCCGATCCAGCCGAGTACATGCGCATTTCCACTTCTACACAAGAAGACTCGGACCAAATGAGCTACCAGCTCCAGGACATGCACCTAGAGGAAGTCTCTACACCATTGGTACCTCAAGGAGCAATGACAAGAAGCAGATCAAGGGCACTCTTCCACAAATTCAGCTTATGGGTCGACAAGCTCCTAGAGGAAGATCGACTAAGGACAATGGGCCAAAAGTGCAAGGAAGAGTCCAATGGCTTCTCAACAACACGAGGGACATTAGAGACTTGGGCTTTAGTGGCAAGAGAGGTCAGGGCCCAAAGTACCGCCGGACCCTCAACCACAAGAACCAGAGCAACCAGCATTGCCGGCGGAGAGGCCCAAGCTTCCGGCACACTTGGTGGTGACGTGGATGACACCGCCGGTCCCTCTGGTGATGCCGCCAACTCCGGGATCAACTTGGCCGGTCCTGAAGGTATTCCGGCTAGTACCTCGCACAATCCAGCCGGTACAGTCGATCCAGCCGAGTGAACGGCTCGGGTCCGAGCCCATCAAGGACCTATACAAGGATGATCCTAACTTTGTTGAGAGCTACAAGGAGTGTGGCACAGGGAGTCATGGCAAGTTCTACATCCATGAGGGATTCTTGTTCCGAGAAAGAAGGTTGTGCATACCACAAGGATCATTAAGGGAGCTTATCATCCGAGAAGCTCATGGAGGAGGACTCATGGGCCACTTTGGTGTCGACAAGACTCTAGCAGTGGTCAAGGAGCACTTCTACTGGCCACACATCAAGAGGACAGTAGAAGCTCATTGTGCAAGATGCATCACTTGCAAGAAGGCAAAGTCCCAAGTGCAACCTCACGGGTTGTATCTCCCACTGCCCATACCTACACATCCATGGGTGGACATCTCAATGGACTTTGTTCTAGGTCTGCCCAAGATCAACCACAAAGATGCAATCTTTGTAGTGGTGGACAGACTCTCCAAGATGGCACACTTCATTCCATGTGCCAATGTCAATGATGCCACACAAACAGCTGAGCTGTTCTTCAGGGAGATAGTACGGCTTCATGGAGTGCAAAGGACGATCGTATCAGACAGGGACACCAAGTTCCTCAGCCATTTCTGGAGGACCCTTTGGAGAAAGCTAGACACGAAGCTACTCTTCTCTACCACCTGCCATCCTCAAACCGATGGCCAAACTGAAGTTGTCAACATGATACTATCAACCCTTCTCAGGACTACACTAGGGAAGAACCTAAAGACTTGGGTGGAGTGTCTGCCATTCATAGAGTTCGCTTACAACCGAGCCGTGCACTCAGCAACCAAGAAGACACCATTTGAAGTAGTATACGGCTTCAACCCTCTCACCCCATTGGAGCAAACGCCACTACCACCAGCTGAGATGACCAACCTCAACGGAGCATCCAAGACAGAGTTCATAAGGAGGTTACACCAGAAGGTAGCAGAAAACTTGGAGAAGAGAACCGGAAAGTACGTGACTCATGCCAACAAGGGAAGAAAGGAGTTGATCTTTCCACCAGGCGATTGGGTGTGGCTACACCTATTGCAGGAGAGGTTCCCAAACCTAAGGAGTTCCAAGCTAGCACCAAGAGGAGATAGACCATTCAGAGTGCTCGAGAGGATCAACAACAACGCCTACTGGATCGAGCTCCCAGGTGAGTTTAATGTGTCCAATACGTTCAATGTTACTAACTTAGCCCCTTTCCATCCAGATGAACCAGTTTTGAGGACAAAACCTACTGAAGAGGGAGGGGATGATGAGGACATCAGGTCGTACATCTAGCCAGGAGACCAGACTGGCCGACCAGGAAGCTTGCCCGAGACAGCCGGACCATTTGGCACGCCTGCCGGCCCAAGCAGTACCGGGATCACAAGGACCAGAGCAACCAGCATTGCGGCGGAGAGGCCCAAGCTTCCGGCACTTGGTGGCGACGTGGATGACACCGCTGGTCCCTCTGGTGATGCCGCTCCGGGATCAACTTGGCCGGTCCTGAAGGCATTCCAGCCAGTACCTCGCACAATCCAGCCGGTACAGCCGATCCAGCCGAGTACACGCGCATTTCCACTTCTACACAAGAAGACTCGGACCAAATGAGCTACCAGCTCCAGGACATGCACCTAGAGGAAGTCTCTACACCAGTGGTACCTCAAGGAGCAATGACAAGAAGCAGATCAAGGGCACTCTTCCACAAATTCAGCTTATGGGTCGACAAGCTCCTAGAGGAAGATCGACTAAGGACAATGGGCCAAAAGTGCATGGAAGAGTCCAATGGCTTCTCAACAACACAAGGGATATCAGAGACTTGGGCTTTAGTGGCAAGAGAGGTCAGGGCCCAAAGATTCTTAACCCTACTCCAAGTCGAAGACTAGGAGCAAGGCGCGTGCATGCCACAAGGACGGCCACCTTCCATTTCTTGGCCATGAGGTAAGTTAAGGTAAGTTTCAATTCGAATATATGCCTCTTTCTGTTTTGCAGGGTAGGATCTAGAATATTTACTTTTATTGAGTCAAAGACATTTTAGGAATAGGTCCTTTTTCGATTATACACTTTTGTATCTTTTCCTTTTGTGCACTTTTGTAAGTTTTCCTTTTCTTATTTGAGTCGACCCTAGAAGGTCAAGCTGTCGAGCATATTAATAAGGCTCCTTCCAGCATTGTAGTTCGACAACCTTTTTGATATTAATAAAGATCGAATTTTCTTTCAACAAGTTATTCTCTCAAGAGACTTGTGCGCTTAGAACCTTGTGATTTATCACGAGGTTCATCACCCCTCGTGTGGTTCACTTCACCCTTCCATCTTTTACCAACCAGAAAACCCTCATCCAGAAGCCTGAGGTTGAGTTTCTCACCTAATCTTCTCCAAACAGCCCACGCGCATCCAAGCCTTGAATCGAGGCTTGTATCAGTGATTCTCTTCTTAATCTGATTGTTGGTGTGTACTATCCTTTAGTTAGCATTTAGTAGCCTTAGTGTGTAATATCTAAGCTACTATCTTAGGTAAATCAGTAGTCTTTCCGTAGCTACTGTGTGACCCTTCAATCCACAACCTTTGAACAGGTTGAATTTCGATTTTTATTCTATTGCAAAACCTATCTCAACCGCATACAGAAGTGCATTCCTTGGGAGGTTCGCATCAATAAGCCTTAACTAAAGGTGCACCAATGATCAGTTTAGAATGATCATTTTAACTGGACAATCAACTTGATATATCCGCACTAAATCATCCGTAACTTTTAATTTAGTGTTCAGAATGAAACGGATCCAACGCCCACGTTAAACTAGCTAAACTTTTTATATTGTGACAACATTTGAGGCTAAAAGAGCTACTACAAAGCATTCAAGTATTCCAATCTATCCTCAATTGCGTGAGGCAATGCAGTATGCTTCATTTATAAGCCTCTACTCAAGGAGCACTAATGAGTAGTTCAGAATGATCATTTTAGAATTATCCCTTTAAGTGGTAGATCAACTTGACATGTCCGCACTACATCATCCGTTACTTTTCAGTTAGAGTTCAGAATGACACGAATCCAATGTCCACGTTAAAGTAACTCAATTTTCTATATTGTGACAACATTTGAGACAGAAAGACCTATCACGAAGCCATCAAGTAATCCAATCTATCCTAAACTCCGTGATGCCATGCATTATGCTTCATTTCTAAGCCTTTATTCAAGGAGCACTAATGATTAGTTTACCATGATCAGCTTAGAATGATCAGTTTCGAATGATCACTTTATCTGGCTGATACTCTTGACATGTCCGCACTAAAATTTTCGTAACTTTTGATTTAGAGTTCCGAATGACACGAATCCAATGCCCATGTTAAAGTAACTCAATTTTCTATATAGTGACGATATGTGAGACTGAAAGAGCTACCACAAAGCCTTCAAGTAATCCAATCTATCCTAAATTGTGTGATGACATGCATTATTCTTCATTTATATGTCTTTACTAAAGGATCACCAATGATCAGTTGAGAATGATCATTTTAACTGGCTGATCAACCTGACATGTATGCACTAAATCTTCTGTAACAATTGATTTAGAGTTCGGAGCGACACGAATCCAACGCCCAAGTTAAACTACCTCAATTTTCTATATTTTGACAACATTTGAGATTGAAAGAGCTACCACAAATCCTTCAAGTATTCCAATCTATCTTAAATTGCATGATGCCATGCATTATGCTTCGTTTATAAGCCTTTACTCAGGGAGCACTGATGATCAGTTTAGAAGTATCGAATTGATCCCACCAACTTAGACCATAGTCCTTAAACGCGGTTGGAGCTACCTTAACCTTATTCTCTTGGATGTAATCCCTACAATCAAAGACTATTTCTATCTTCTTTCCCATTCTAGGTATTCTTCAGGGTCATTGGTTCCATTGAAAGAGGGAATTTTGATCTTAAGGCCAGCTAATGGGTCACGAGGGTTAGCTTGGTTATTCCTAGGTATCCGGTCTTCTTGTGGCCTTCTTCACCTAGATTGGTGTTACCTAGATGAGTGACTGTAATACTGCTCAGTATCAGAAGATGTTTGGTGTCTCCTCAGTCGGTAACTGATGAGTATTTCTATCTCAGCCTTAATTATTGCTGTACTTTCATTCATCATGGCTTTAAAGGAATCGAGAAGTTGTTTGTTGGAGTTTGAGGATTCCTCTCCATTGTTTGTACAAACTAGGACAAACAATCGCAAAAGACAAAGACACAGAGAAAAAAATGAACCCTAAGCAAAACGATCTCTAGACCTATGAAACCCAGTTTGGTAAATGATGAATCTAACAATCTTTAATTCATTTTCAAATGTTTTCAGTTGAATTTCGAAAATCTATTAAGTCTTAATATCAAGTTTTGATCATGTTGCAGCTCCAAAATATTCAATTAATTCACAAAATCAAGATAGAACTTAGTTAGTGCTTCCGAGAACTCTAATGATGCCGATTGAGAGTTGATTGATTCTATCATCTAGCAAAAGTTCCTGAACGTTTTTTGTATTTATTTTCAAGTTCTTTATAGAGTTCTAAGATCAAGTTCTAACAGGAAACAAACCCAGAAACATTCAAAACAAATCGCAAAAAGGAAGATGAAAGGTCACCAAAAGTTCTTGAGAAAAGTTGACAGGGTGCGAATGGGTTTTGATATATACAACCTGGTTTGGAGTGTGCTGTGATACCACTTGATGTGATCCTGGTTAGCATCAGGTACCTGGATGTCTCCAAGAGGTTCTGCAAATGATAGTAAACCGAATGTGGATGTGGAAGTGAAGAAGATGGTGAATCTGTGACTTGAAAATGAGAAATGACTTAGACTTATGGAGAAGAATCTCCTAAGAGTATATTAATACATTGAGTCTTTACAACCCTTTTATAGAGGATTTACAATGTGAACACAAAAGAAAACGAATTCAAACTTGTGGATGAGTTTGAATAGAGGAGGAGCCTGTCAACAACCAATGAGAAGAGAGGAGACAGCAGGCATGACTGTTTGGTGTGTTTACCAAGAAAGTGTGCAGCAGGCATGACTGTTTGGTGTGTTTACCAAGACAGCCATGACTGCTTACCAAGACTGTGTGCAGCATGGACATGTCCTTTTCACCTTGATTCTTCTCCCAAGGTAGCTATTTAACCATTTTAACCATGTGGTTAATAATAACTCCCTCCTTTTTCATTTCCCTTGTTATTCAAACTGAATTTTCGTGCTCACACTTGCCTTGTAGGTCAAGATAGGTCTTATTTGATTTTCCTATGTCAATACTCCCCTCAAGCTAAAGACTTTGGAATCACCCTAAAGTCTTAAGCTTGGGAACCCAAGGCAACACCTCATTAAAAACCTTATTAAGGAAAACCACTTGGGACAAAACCTTAATAAGGGAAAAAGAGTGTGTTGCTCTTGGATTAGGAGACCTTTGATCATGGATGTGATAAATCAACAAGCCCAAGTTTGCTAAAGATGTTCTTGCAAACTTTGAGACTTGCTGCCTTTGTGAAGATGTCAGCTAGTTGGTCTTCACTCCTTGTATAACATGGCAGAATGGTTCCATCTTGAACTTTCTCCCTAACCTTATGGCAGTCGATCTCTATGTGCTTGGTCCTCTCGTGAAACACTGAGTTTGAAGCTATGTGAATGGCTGCCTGATTATCACAATGGAAGGTAATTGGCCCTGGTTGTGCAATACCGAAATCTTTCAAGAGTGCTTTGAGCCAAGTTACTTCATTTGTCAGCTTCCTCATAGCCCTATATTCTGCTTCAGCACTAGAACATGATACCACCTTCTGCTTCTTAGTCTTCCAAGTGACTAAGTTCCCACCAATGAAGGTGCAATACCCAGTGGTTGATTTCCTATCCACCCTATCACCAGCCCAATCCGCATCACAATACCCGACAATCTCAGTGTTCCCATTCTTGCCCATCCATATACCTTGACCAGGAGATCCTTTGATGTATCTAAGGATCCTTTCTACCATGCTCCAATGATATACAGTAGGCTTTTGCATATGTTGACTCACTTGATTCACAGCAAAACACAAGTCTGGTCGTGTGAGGGTGAGGTAGATCAGCTTCCCAACTAGTCTCCTATACTGAGAAACATCCTTAAATAACTCATCAGCTTTCTCCCCTTTCCGTTGACCTTGTAGCCATCTTCAAGAGGAGTTTTGGCCGGTTTAGCCCCAAGCTTTCCCGTGTCTGTCAACAGATCAAGAGCATACTTTCTTTGGGATAGAAAGAGCCCTTCTTGAGACCGACACACTTCAATACCCAAGAAGTACTTCAACTCTCCAAGATCCTTGATGTCAAATGATCTGTTTAAGAAGGCCTTTGTGGACTGAATTCCTTCCTTATCATCTCCTGTGATGATAAGGTCATCCACATAAACCAAGACCGCCACGATTCCTTTGGAGTTTTGACGAGTGAACAAAGTATGATCTGAATGGGATTTCCTAAACCCATTATCAGTAAGTGTGGAGCTTAATTTGTGATACCAGGCCCTTGGTGACTGCTTCAACCCATATATTGCCTTCCTAAGTCTTAGAACCTGTCCCTCTTTGCAAAGATCTTCAAGGCCTGGTGGTGGAGTCATATACACTTCCTCTTCAAGTTCTCCTTGTAGGAATGCGTTCTTGACATCCATTTGCCATAAGCCCCAAGTCAGATTCGTAGCTAGTGAAAGAACAACCCTTACAGTGTGTAGCTTAGCCACCGGTGCAAATGTATCAGTATAGTCCTCTCCATATGTCTGAGTGAAACCTCTAGCAACTAGACGTGCCTTGTACCTTTCTATGTCCCCATTGCTCTTATACTTGATGGTGAACACCCACTTGGAACTCACAGCCTTCTTGCCTTTGGGAAGTTCTTGTATATGTATGATTCCTTTCCATAGCTCCCTTCTCATCTCTTACTGCATCTAACCATTCTTTCTTGCTCTTAGCTTCTTCATAAGTCCTTGGAATCTGACTTTGTTCAATCTTTCCAAGGAATGCTTGATGACTAGATGGCAAGAGGTCAAGGGAACAAACAGCTTGTATGGGATGAGCCACGGCCTGGTTGTTGTAGAATACCCTAGTGTTTACCCAATTGGATGGGTCTTTCCTAAGTCTAGTACTCCTCCTTAAATGCTGAACAGGTGGTGCAGCCTCCTCTACAACCGTTTCCTCTTCCATTTGGTGAATAGGTTCCTCTATACCCACTTCCAAGTCGTCTTGTTCTTGATTTTGGGCCATAGCTTCTTCTTGGATTGGAGTTGGTTCTTGAGTTACCACCCCTTGTTCATTCTCTTGGGTATCTTGTGAACTACTTAAGGTTCTTGTTTCTTCGTGTCTTGAATCCTTTGGCAGATCATTTCCCAAATGATTCAAGAGAAACCTCAAACTCGTAGCCAAATCAGAAGGTGACCTTGAGAGATCCTTCAATCCTTCCCAATCTTTCTGATCATAATAGCTTCGTTCTTCTATGAACTTGACATCTCTAGACACATATGTCCTGTTGTTGCTCGGATCATAGCACTTATAACCCTTTTGTGTTGTCGAATATCCAAGGAACATACACTTGATGCTCTTTGCCTCCAACTTGTTTCTTAGATCACCTGGAACATACACAAAGCACACACACCCAAATACACGTAAATGATCAATGGAAGGTTTAGTTTTATTGAGTACCTCAAATGGGGATATATCTTGCAAGACTTTGGTTGGAATCCGATTGATGAGGTAGCAAGCAACCAAGACTGCATCTCCCCAAAAACTTTTAGGAACATTGGTATGAAACATCATGGATCTTGCTACTTCCATTAAGTGTCGGTTCTTCTTTTCTGCAACTCCATTTTGTTGTGGTGTGTGTGGGCAGCTAGTTTGATGTAGTATTCCATGTTTGTTTAAGTGAGCTTTGAATCTTTGACTTGTGTATTCCCCTCCATTATCTGATCTTAACACTTTGATCTTGGCATTGAATTGATTAGTAACATAATTATGAAAGTTTATAAATGCCTCATAAACCCTATCTTTAGATGGAAGTAATGTAACCCATGTATATTTCGATTTCTCATCTATAAAGGTCACAAAGTATTTATTCCTATCTCTAGACATGCAAGGTGAGGTCCAAACATCGGAATGTACTAAATCAAAGCAATGCTCATAAATTGTAGACGATTTAGGGAAAACAACACGACAATGTTTGCCAAGGATACAAGCCTCACAAACTGAGTGATCATAAGCAACATTAGGCATTATTAAGCTTAAAGCACGAGCATGAGGATGTCCTAATCTAGCATGCCATAAGACATCTTTATTAGCAAAAACACAGGATTTGAAAGCTAAGGAATCCAAATTGCTTGGAGGGTCTTCAAGAACATAGAGCTCATCTTGAGTTACACCACCTCCAAGTATCTTACCACTCTTAATATCCTGAAAGTAAACATTGTTAGGCCCAAATGTAACATTGCAATTGAGGTCTTTAGTAGCCCTTTTGACAGAAACTAGATTAGACTTAAATTTAGGTACAAAGAATGCATTAGTTTCTTTGTCAAATAGTCTTAATTTTCCGGTTCCTTCAATTGGAATACCCTTACCATCAGCTATAGTTACTTGTCCTAGACATGGTTCAATGTTCTTTAACAACCTAGCATTGCTAATCATATGGTGAGAAGCACCTGAATCCACTACCAACTTATGATCTGGTTTATCAAGCGATTTATGGGAGTAGAGTGTGATACCGGAGAGTTTTGAGGCATAGGCCTTGATGAGATCCTCCAAGTCACTCTTCTTAACATACTCCATGGATACATTCATAGCTAGCTCCCCTCCTTGGTTGGATGAACTTGCCGGTTCAGTCGCAACCATTTGAGAGATGTTAGCCTTTGAATCCTTGAACCGGTTTGGCTTGAGATGAGGATGAAGTATCCAGCACTTGTCCTTGATGTGGCCATTCCTCTTACAATGCTCACACATCACACTCTTCCTATCCTCTTGCTTAAACACGCTTTTGTTGGCCATGACTAGTTCTCCTTTACCACCAAACAAACCAATGTTGCCTTGCTCCTTTTGAATCCGTGAGCACACCTCTTCGAAATCAGGGAGTTTTGGCTCTCTCAGGATGGACTTAATCACATCCTTAAAGGCTGGATTTAGGTTGAGAAGGAGCCCAAATATCTTGTCTTGTTCCTTCCTTTCATTAAGCACCTTTGGATCCATAGAACTTGGTCTCAACATGTCAAGCTCGGACCATGTTGACTGGAACTTGCCCAGGAATTTTGTGAACTCCATATCCTCTTGGTGTAGATCATTGAGAGCCTTCTTAACCTCATACACACGGCTGAGGTTTGAAACATCCCCATACACCCTCTTGAGAGTGTCCCAAAGAGACTTGGCAGTTTCACAATGTGAATAAGCTTCAAGAATGGATGGGTCCAATGAATTTTGGAGGAATCCAAGGACTGATTGATCTTCTTGGAACCACCTAGCTTCTTCTTTTCTTGTTGCCTCATCCTTCTTCTCCTTTGGATCATCTATAGATGGAGTATTATCCTCCAAGATGTGATTCCAAAGTCCTTTGCCACAAATGGCTGTCTTGATGGTTCTTGACCATAATGTGTAGTTCAAGCCTTTGAGAACTACTGGTATCACCGTAGGTTTCAGGCTGGAACTAATTTGAACTGTATCCTCCATTGTTAGGCTTTGAAGAGCTCAAAGGAAGCAGCTTTTATGGTTGAGTAGAAAAGATTAGAAACTGAGACAGAATTTTTGACAGAATTTTAGATTAGAAACTGAGAGATTTGAGTAGAAAAGATAAGAGAATGATCTTATGCTCTGATACCATGTAAGAATATTGAGATTATAGAGGAGAAATGTGAAGAATTGAATCTGAAAACTCAAAGAGAAGTATGAGAAAATGAGAAATGACTTAGACTTATGGAGAAGAATCTCCTAAGAGTATATTAATACATTGAGTCTTTACAGCCCTTTTATAGAGGATTTACAATGTGAACACAAAAGAGGATGAGTTTGAATAGAGGAGGAGCCTGTCAACAACCAATGAGAAGAGAGGAGACAGCAGGCATGACTGTTTGGTGTGTTTACCAAGAAAGTGTGCAGCAGGCATGACTGTAAATGTGGTTACCAAGACTGTGTGCAGCAGGAGACAGCAGGCATGACTGTAAATGTGGTTACCAAGACTGTGTGCAGCATGGACATGTCCTTTTCACCTTGATTCTTCTCCCAAGGTAGCTATTTAACCATTTTAACCATGTGGTTAATAATAACTCCCTCCTTTTTCATTTCCCTTGTTATTCAAACTGAATTTTCGTGCTCACACTTGCCTTGTAGGTCAAGATAGGTCTTATTTGATTTTCCTATGTCAATATACCAGACACGTTAGGCAAGAGGTGGAATGAAGTGAAACTTCCAAGGGATATGGACAGCCCTTAGACTTTCATCTCTTCAGAATTATGGAATGATGATCCAAATTCCTTAATCAAAAAGCTGATAAAGGTAGATTAAGAAGAAATTTTTTGATATTATAATATGTGATGAGTTGAAGAGGGGATACAAGAGAGTATTTATAGGATCCAATGGGTGCATAGGATTAGACAAAGACTCCTAGGAAACCACCAAGGCATTTAAGAGGAACTAGGAAATTACCAAAACAATTAAGAATGAAGAATAAGAAGTAAATAACATCTTGACTGATCCTTCCTCTTCATTTGCGTGAATAATAGGGTAGAATGGGCCTTGGTTCATCAAGAGGCTGTGGTAAAGTATCTTGGGCTTGCCTCATTAAAAACCCCTCTCTTAGAAAATCCAATGGACAAAACTAAGAGGAGGGAAAAAGAGTACAGTCCAAGATACCTCTCTTGATGAGGTTTAGGTGGCTTGGATCACAAACATGGTGGTTGGTTTTGCACAAACTAAACTGGCCTGAATTGTGTTGAGAAGCTGTTCTAGTGTTGTCTTGCGTTTGGGTTGCTTGTACCGAGTAATGGAACCATTGGAGATTTAGAAGGCTTTATCTTCAGCTTCCTCTGGTTCTTGCTATTCCTAAGCTTCCTCATTCACTTCTTCTTGCTCAGGTTCAAGCAGTTCCTTTAGTTCAGCTTCCTTTCTGGCCATGCTCACATCAATTTATAAGTCTTTATTCAAGAAGCGCCATTGATCACTTTTGAATAATCATTTTAACTGGCCAATCAACTTGACATGTACACACGAAATCGTCCTTAACTTGTGCTTTAAAATTCCTAATGACGCGAATCCAACCGTTAAGATAGCTCAATTTTCTATATTACGACAACACTTGAGACTGAAAGAGCTAACACAAAGCCTTCAAGTAATCCAATCTATCCTAAACTGCATGATGCCATGCATTATACTTCTTTTATAAACCTTTACTCAAGGAGAACTAATGATCAGTTTAGAATGACCAGTTTGGACTGATCACTTAAACTTTCCGATCAACTTGACATGTCCGCACTAAATCGTCCATAATTTTTTATTTAGATTTTACAATGACACGATAGCTAAATATTTTACAATGACAAAATTTAAGACCGAGATAGCTACAACAAAGTCTCCAAATAATCCAATCTATCCCAATTTGCGTGATGGCATGCATTATGCTTCATTTATAAGCTTTTACTCAATGAGCATCAATGATCAGTTTAGAATGATCATTTTAACTAGCTCATCAACTTGGCATGTCCGCACTAAATCGTCTTTAACATATGAATTAGAGTTCAAAATGACATGAATCACACGCCCACATTAATCTAGCTCAATTTTAAATATTGTGACAACATTTGAGACTGAAAGAGCTACAACAAAGCCTACAAGTAATCCAATGTATCTCAAACTACGTGATGCCATGTATAATGCTTCATTTGTAAACCTTTGCTCAATGAGCACCAATGATCAGTGTAGAATGATCAACTTAACTAGCCGATAAACTTGACATGTCCGCAATAAATCGTCCGGAACTTTTTGATTTAAAGTTCATAATGACACGAATCCAACGGCTAAGTAAAGCTAGATCAATATTTTATACTGTGGCAAAATTTAAGTTCGAAATAAACGACAAAACCTCCAAGTAATCCAATCTATCTCAAACTACGTGATGTTATGGATTATGCTTCATTTATGCGTTACTCAATGAGCAGCAATGATCAGTTTAGAATGATCAATTTAACTAGCCATTAAACTTGACATGTCTTGATTAAATTCTCTGTCACTTTTGATTTAGAGTTCACCATGAATCCAACGCCCACCTTAAGCCAGCTCAATATTCTATATTGTGAGAAAATTTAAAAATGAATTAGCTATAACAAAGCCTCCTAGTAATCCAGTCTATCCCAAACTGCATGATGCCATGCATTATTCTTCATTTGTAAACCATTGCTCAATGAGCAGCAATAATCAGTTTAGAATTGAAAGAATATTGAGATTAGAGAGGAGAAATGTGAAGAATTGAATCCAGAAACTCAAAGAAAAGCATGAGAAGATGAGAAAATGTCTTAGACTTCTGGAGAAGAATCTCCTAAGAGTTCTATCATACATTGAGTCTTTATAGCCCTTTTATAGAGGATTTACAATGTGAAAACAAAAGAAAACGAATTCAAACTTGTGGATGAGCTTGAATAGAGGAGGAGCTTGTCAACAACCAATGGGAAGAGAGGGGAAGAGCTGCAAACTGTCTCATGAACGTTTGGTGTGGTTACCAAGGCTGTGTGCAGCAAGCATGACTGTTTGGTGTGGTTACCAAGACTGTGTGCAGCATGGACATGTCCTTTTCACCTTGATTCTTCTCCCAAGGCAGCTGTTTAACTTATTTAACCATATGGTTAAGAATAACTCCCTCCTTTTTCTTTTCTCTTGTTATTCAAACTGAATTTTCGTGCTCACACTTGCCTTGTAGGTCAAGATAGGTCTTATTTGATTTTCCTATGTCAATACTCCCCCTCAAGCTAAAGACTTTGGAATCACCCTAAAGTCTTAAGCTTGGGAACCCAAGGCAACACCTCATTAAAAACCTTATTAAGGAAAACCACTTGGGACAAAACCTTAATAAGGGAAAAAGAGTGTGTTGCTCTTGGATTAGGAGACCTTTGATCATGGATGTGATAAATCAACAAGCCCAAGTTGAAAGAATATTGAGATTAGAGAGGAGAAATGTGAAGAATTGAATCCAAAAACTCAAAGAAAAGCATGAGAAGATGAGAAAATGTCTTAGACTTCTGGAGAAGAATCTCCTAAGCGTTCTTTCATACATTGAGTCTTTACAGCCCTTTTATAGAGGATTTACAATGTGAACACAAAAGAAAACGAATTCAAACTTGTGGATGAGCTTGAGTAGAGGAGAAGCTTGTCAACAACCAATGAGAAGAGAGGGGAAGAGCTGTAGACTGTCTCATGACTGTTTGGTGTGGTTACCAAGACTGTGTGCAGCATGGACATGTCCTTTTCACCTTGATTCTTCTCCCAAGGTAGCTATTTAACCATTTTAACCATGTGGTTAATAATAACTCCCTCCTTTTTCATTTCCCTTGTTATTCAAACTGAATTTTTGTGCTCACACTTGCCTTGTAGGTCAAGATAGGTCTTATTTGATTTTCCTATGTCAATACTCCCCCTCAAGCTAAAGACTTTGGAATCACCCTAAAGTCTTAAGCTTGGGAACCCAAGGCAACACCTCATTAAAAACCTTATTAAGGAAAACCACTTGGGACAAAACCTTAATAAGGGAAAAAGAGTGTGTTGCTCTTGGATTAGGAGACCTTTGATCATGGGTGTGATAAATCAACAAGCCCAGGTTTGCTAAAGATGTTCTTGCAAACTTTGAGACTTGCTGCCTTTGTGAAGATGTCAGCTAGTTGGTCTTCACTCCTTGTATAACATGGCAGAATGGTTCCATCTTGAACTTTCTCCCTAACCTTATGGCAGTCGATCTCTATGTGCTTGCTCCTCTCGTGAAACACTGAGTTTGAAGCTATGTGAATGGCTGCCTGATTATCACAATGGAAGGTAATTGGCCCTGGTTGTGCAATACCGAAATCTTTCAAGAGTGCTTTGAGCCAAGTTACTTCATTTGTCAGCTTCCTCATAGCCCTATATTCTGCTTCAGCACTAGAACATGATACCACCTTCTGCTTCTTAGTCTTCCAAGTGACTAAGTTCCCACCAACGAAGGTGCAATACCCAGTGGTTGATTTCCTATCCACCCTATCACCAGCCCAATCCGCATCACAATACCCGACAATCTCAGTGTTCCCATTCTTGCCCATCCATATACCTTGACCAGGAGATCCTTTGATGTATCTAAGGATCCTTTCTACCATGCTCCAATGATATACAGTAGGCTTTTGCATATGTTGACTCACTTGATTCACAGCAAAACACAAGTCTGGTCGTGTGAGGGTGAGGTAGATCAGCTTCCCAACTAGTCTCCTATACTGAGAAACATCCTTAAATAACTCATCAGCTTTCTCTCCCTTTCCGTTGACCTTGTAGCCATCTTCAAGAGGAGTTTTGGCCGGTTTAGCCCCAAGCTTTCCCGTGTCTGTCAACAGATCAAGAGCATACTTTCTATGGGATAGAAAGAGCCCTTCTTGAGACCGACACACTTCAATACCCAAGAAGTACTTCAACTCTCCAAGATCCTTGATGTCAAATGATCTGTTTAAGAAGGCCTTTGTGGACTGAATTCCTTCCTTATCATCTCCTGTGATAAGGAAGGTCATCCACATAAACCAAGACCGCCACGATTCCTTTGGAGTTTTGACGAGTGAACAAAGTATAATCTGAATGGGATTTCCTAAACCCATTATCAGTAAGTGTGGAGCTTAATTTGTGATACCAGGCCCTTGGTGACTGCTTCAACCCATATATTGCCTTCCTAAGTCTTAGAACCTGTCCCTCTTTGCAAAGATCTTCAAGGCCTGGTGGTGGAGTCATATACACTTCCTCTTCAAGTTCTCCTTGTAGGAATGCGTTCTTGACATCCATTTGGCATAAGTCCCAAGTCAGATTCGTAGCTAGTGAAAGAACAACCCTTACAGTGTGTAGCTTAGCCACCGGTGCAAATGTATCAGTATAGTCCTCTCCATATGTCTGAGTGAAACCTCTTGCAACTAGACGTGCCTTGTGAAAGAATATTGAGATTAGAGAGGAGAAAAGTGAAGAATTGAATCCAGAAACTCAAAGAAAAGCATGAGAAGATGAGAAAATGTCTTAGACTTCTGGAGAAGAATCTCCTAAGAGTTTCTACATACATTGAATATTTACAGCCCTTTTATAGAGGATTTACAGTGTGAGCACAAAAGAAAACGAATTCAAACTTGTGGATGAGGCTGAATAGAGGAGGAGCTTGTCAACAACCAATGAGAAGAGAGGGGAAGAGCTGCAGACTGTCTCTGAACGTTTGGTGTGGTTATCAAGGCTGTGTGCAACAGGCATGACTGTTTGGTGTTGTTACCAAGACTGTGTGCAGCATGGACATGTCCTTTTCACCTTGATTCTTCTCCCAAGGCAGCTATTTAACCATTTTAACCATGTGGTTAATAATAACTCACTCCTATTTCTTTTCCCTTGTTATTCAAGCTGAATTTTCGTGCTCACACTTGCCTTGTAGGTCAAGATATGTCTTATTTGATTTTCCTATGTCAATACTCCCCCTCAAGCTAAAGACTTTGGAATCACCCTAAAGTCTTAAGCTTGGGAACCCAAGGCAACACCTCATTAAAAACCTTATTAAGGAAAACTACTTGGGACAAAACCTTAATAAGGGAAAAAGAGTGTGTTGCTCTTGGATTAGGAGACCTTTGATCATGGATGTGATAAATCAACAAGCCCAAGTTTGCTAAAGATGTTCTTGCAAACTTTGAGACTTGCTGCCTTTGTGAAGATGTCAGCTAGTTGGTCTTCACTCCTTGTATAACATGGCAGAATGGTTCCATCTTGAATTTTCTCCCTAACCTTGTGGCAATCGATCTCTATGTGCTTGGTCCTCTCGTGAAACACTGAGTTTGAAGCAATGTGAATGGCTGCTTGATTATCACAATGGAAGGTAATTGGCCCTGGTTGTTCAAATCAAAAATCTTTCAAGAGCACTTTGAGCCAAGTTACTTCATTTGTCAGCTTCCTCATAGCCCTATATTCTGCTTCAGCACTAGAACATGATACCACCTTCTGCTTCTTAGTCTTCCAAGTGACTAAGTTCCCACCAATGAAGGTGCAATACCCAGTGGTTGATTTCCTATCCACCCTATCACCAGCCCAATCCGCATCACAATACCCGACAATCTCAGTGTTCCCATTCTTTCCCATCCATATGCCTTGACCAGGAGATCCTTTGATGTATCTAAGGATCCTTTCTACCATGTTCCAATGATATACATTAGGTTTTTGCATATGTTGACTCACTTGATTCACAGCAAAACACAAGTCTGGTCGTGTGAGGGTGAGGTAGATCAGCTTCCCAACTAGTCTCCTGTACTGAGAAATATCCTTAAATAACTCATCAGCTTTCTCCCCCTTTCCATTGACCTTGTAGCCATCTTCAAGAGGAGTTATGGCCGGTTCAGCCCCAAGCTTTCCCGTGTCTGTCAACAGATCAAGAGCATACTTTCTTTGGGATAGAAAGAGCCCTTCCTGAGACCGCCACACTTCAATAGCCAAGAAGTACTTCAACTCTCCAAGATCCTTGATGTCAAATGATCTGTTTAAGAAGGCCTTTGTGGACTGAATTCCTTCCTTATCATCTCCTGTAATGATAATGTCATCCACATAAACCTGTAATGATAATGTCAGCCACGATTCCTTTGGGGTTTTGACGAGTGAACAAAGTATGATCTGAATGGGATTTCCTAAACCCATTATCAGTAAGTGTGGAGCTTAATTTGTGATACCAGGCCCTTGGTGACTGCTTCAACCCATATATTGCCTTCCTAAGTCTTAGAACCTGTCCCTCTTTGCAAAGATCTTCAAGGCCTGGTGGTGGAGTCATATACACTTCCTCTTCAAGTTCTCCTTGTAGGAATGCGTTCTGGACATCCATTTGCCATAAGCCCCAAGTCAGATTCGTAGCTAGTGAAAGAACAACCCTTACAGTGTGTAGCTTAGCCACCGGTGCAAATGTATCAGTATAGTCCTCTCCATATGTCTGAGTGAAACCTCTAGCAACTAGACGTGCCTTGTACCTTTCTATTTCCCCATTGCTCTTATACTTGATGGTGAACACCCACTTGGAACTCACAGCCTTCTTGCCTTTGGGAAGTTCTTGTATATCCCATGTATGATTCCTTTCCATAGCTCCCTTCTCATCTCTTACTGCATCTAACCATTCATTCTTGCTCTTAGCTTCTTCATAAGTCCTTGGAATCTGACTTTGTTCAATCTTTCCAAGGAATGCTTGATGACTAGATGGCAAGAGGTCAAGGGAACAAACAGCTTGTATGGGATGAGCCACAGCCTGGTTGTTGTAGAAGACCCTAGTGTTTACCCAATTGGATGGGTCTTTCCTAAGTCTAGTACTCCTCCTTAAATGCTGAACAGGTGGTGCAGCCTCCTCTACAACCGTTTCCTCTTCCATTTGGTGAATAGGTTCCTCTATACCCACTTCCAAGTTGTCTTGTTCTTGGTTTTGGGCTGTAGCTTCTTCTTGGATTGGAGTTGGTTCTTGAGTTACCGCCCCTTGTTCATTCTCTTGGGTATCTTGTGAACTACTTGGGGTTCTTGCTTCATCTTGTCTTGAATCCTTTGGCACATCATTTCCCAAATGATTCAAGAGAAACCTCAAACTCGTAGCCAAATCAGAAGGTGACCTTGAGAGATCCTTCAATTCTTCCTAATCTTTCTGATCATAATAGCTTCGTTCTTCTATGAACTTGACATCTCTAGACACATATGTCCTGTTGTTGCTCGGATCATAGCACTTATAACCCTTTTGTGTTGTCGAATATCCAAGGAACATACACTTGATGCTCTTTGCCTCCAACTTGTTCTTAGATCACCTGGAACATACACAAAGCACACACACCCAAATACACGTAAATGATCAATGGAAGGTTTAGTTTTATTGAGTACCTCAAATGGGGATATATCTTGCAAGACTTTGGTTGGAATCCGATTGATGAGGTAGCAAGCAACCAAGACTTCATCTCCCCAAAAACTTTTAGGAACATTGGTATGAAACATCATGGATCTTGCTACTTCCATTAAGTGTCGGTTCTTCCTTTCAGCAACTCCATTTTGTTGTGGTGTGTGTGGACAGCTAGTTTGATGTAGTATTCCATGTTTGTTTAGATGAGCTTTGAATCTTTGACTTGTGTATTCCCTCCATTATCTGATCTTAACACTTTGATCTTGGCATTGAATTGATTAGTAACATAATTATGAAAATTTATAAATGCCTCATAAACCCTATCTTTAGATGGAAGTAATGTAACCCATGTATATTTCGATTTCTCATCTATAAAGGTCACAAAGTATTTATTCCTATCTCTAGACATGCAAGGTGAGGTCCAAACATCGGAATGTACTAAATCAAAGCAATGCTCATAAATGGTAGACGATTTATGGAAAACAACACGACAATGTTTGCCAAGGATACAAGCCTCACAAACTGAGTGATCATAAGCGACATTAGGAATTATTAAGCTTAAAGCACGAGCATGAGGATGTCCTAATCTAGCATGCCATAAGACATCTTTATTAGCAAAAACACAGGATTTGAAAGCTAAGGAATCCAAATTGCTTGGAGGGTCTTCAAGAACATAGAGCTCATCTTGAGTTACACCACCTCCAAGTATCTTACCACTCTTAATATCCTGAAAGTAAACATTGTTAGGCCCAAATGTAACATTGCAATTGAGGTCTTTAGTAGCCCTTTTTGACAGAAACTAGATTAGACTTAAATTTAGGTACAAAGAATGCATTAGTTTCTTTGTCAAATAGTCTTAATTTTCCGGTTCCTTCAATTGGAATACCCTTACCATCAGCTATAGTTACTTGTCCTAGACATGGTTCAATGTTCTATAACAACCTAGCATTGCTAATCATATGGTGAGAAGCACCTGAATCCACTACCAACTTATGATCTGGTTTATCAAGCGATTTATGGGAGTAGAGTGTGATACCCGAGAGTTTTGAGGCATAGGCCTTGATGAGATCCTCCAAGTCACTCTTCTTAACATACTCCATGGATACATTCATAGCTAGCTCTCCTCCTTGGTTGGATGAACTTGCCGGTTCAGTCGCAACCATTTGAGAGATGTTAGCCTTTGAATCCTTGAACCGGTTTGGCTTGAGATGAGGATGAAGTATCCAGCACTTGTCCTTGATGTGGCCATTCCTCTTACAATGCTCACACATCACACTCTTCCTGTCCTCTTGCTTAAACACGCTTTTGTTGGCCATGACTAGTTCTCCTTTACCACCAAACAAACCAATGTTGCCTTGCTCCTTTTGAATCCGTGAGCACACCTCTTCGAAATCAGGGAGTTTTGGCTCTCTCAGGATGGACTTAATTACATCCTTAAAGGCTGGATTTAGGTTGAGAAGGAGCCCAAATATCTTGTCTTGTTCCTTCCTTTCATTAAGCACCTTTGGATCCATAGAACTTGGTCTCAACATGCCAAGCTCGGACCATGTTGACTGGAACTTGCCCAGGAATTTTGTGAACTCCATATCCTCTTGGTGTAGATCATTGAGAGCCTTCTTAACCTCATACACACGGCTGAGGTTTGAAACATCCCCATACACCCTCTTGAGAGTGTCCCAAAGAGACTTGGCAGTTTCACAATGTGAATAAGCTTCAAAAATGGATGGGTCCAATGAATTTTGGAGGTATCCAAGGACTGATTGATCTTCTTGGAACCACCTAGCTTCTTCTTTTCTTTTTGCCTCATCCTTCTTCTCCTTTGGATCATCTATAGATGGAGTATTATCCTCCAAGATGTGATTCCAAAGTCCTTTGCCACAAATGGCTGTCTTGATGGTTCTTGACCATAATGTGTAGTTCAAGCCTTTGAGAACTACTGGTATCACCGTAGGTTTCAGGCTGGAACTAATTTGAACTGTATCCTCCATTGTTAGGCTTTGAAGAGCTCAAAGGAAGCAGCTTTTATGGTTGAATGAAACCGTGAGTTTTTTTTAGTCTAAAGACTGAGAGATTTTTGACAGAATTTTAGATTAGAAACTGAGAGATTTGAGTAG
Organism: Pugionium cornutum; assembly: GCA_018901935.1. Taxonomy (NCBI): domain Eukaryota; kingdom Viridiplantae; phylum Streptophyta; class Magnoliopsida; order Brassicales; family Brassicaceae; genus Pugionium; species Pugionium cornutum. The sequence continues at coordinate 21,662,527 of CM032159.1, forward strand.
AAAAGATAAGAGAATGATCTTATGCTCTGATACCATGAAAGAATATTGAGATTAGAGAGGAGAAATGTGAAGAATTGAATCTGGAAACTCAAAGAGAAGTATGAGAAAATGAGAAATGTCTTAGACTTATGGAGAAGAATCTCCTAAGAGTTTTTCATACATTGAGTCTTTACAGCCCTTTTATAGAGGATTTACAATGTGAACACAAAAGAAAACGAATTCAAACTTGTGGATGAGTTTGAATAGAGGAGGAGCTTGTCAACAACCAATGAGAAGAGAGGAGACAGCAGGCATGACTGTTTGGTGTGGTTACCAAGACTGTGTGCAGCAGGCATGACTGTTTGGTGTGGTTACCAAGACTGTGTGCTGCAGCAGGCATGACTGTTTGGTGTGGTTACCAAGACTGTGTGCAGCAGGCATGACTGTTTGGTGTGGTTACCAAGACTGTGTGCAGCATGGACATGTCCTTTTCACCTTGATTCTTCTCCCAAGGTAGCTATTTAACCATTTTAACCATGTGGTTAATAATAACTCCCTCCTTTTTCATTTCCTTTGTTATTCAAACTGAATTTTCGTGCTCACACTTGCCTTGTAGGTCAAGATAGGTCTTATTTGATTTTCCTATGTCAATAAGCTCATCCACAAGTTTAAATTCGTTTTTGTTTTGTGTTCACATTGTAAATCCTCTATAAAAAGGCTGTAAAGACTCAACATATGAATAAACTCTTAGGAGATTATTCTCCAGAAGTCTAAGACATTTCTCATCTTCTCATGCTTTTCTTTGGGTGTCTGGGTTCAATTCTTCACATTTCTCCTCTCTAATCTCAATATTCTTTCAGGAGTGTCCTCAAGAACATAGAGCTCATTTTGAGTCCCACCACTTCCAAGTATCTTACCACTCTTAATATCGTGAAAGTAAACATTGTTAGGTCCAAAAGTAACATTGCAATTCAGGTCTTTAGTAGCCCTTTTGACCGAAACTAGGTTAGACTTAAACTTAGGTACAAAGAAAGCAGTACTTTCTTTGTGAAATAGTCTTAATTTTCCGGTTCCTTCAATTGGAATACTCTTACCATCAGCTATAGTTACTTGTCCTAGACATGGTTCATTGTTCTTTAACAACCTAGCATTGCTAATCATATGGTGAGAAGCACCCGAATCCACTACCAACTTATGATCCGGTTTATCAAGCAGTTTATGGGAGTAGAGTGTGATACCGGAGAGTTTTGAGGCATAGGCCTTGATGAGATCCTCCAAGTCACTCTTCTTAGCATACTCCATGGATACATTCATAGCTTCCTCCCCTCCTTGGTTGGTTGAACTTGTCGGTTCAGTCACAACCTTTTGAGAGATGTTAGCCTTTAAATCCTTGAACCGGTTTGGATTGAGATGAGGATGAAGTATCCAACACTTGTCCTTGAAGTGGCCATTCCTCTTACAATGTTCACACATCACACTCTTCCTATACTCTTGATTAAACACGCTCTTGTTGGCCATGACTAGTTCTCCTTTTCCACCAAACAAACGAATGTTGCCTTGCTCCTGCTGAATCCGTGAGCACACCTCTTCGAAATCAGGGAGTTTTGGCTCTCTTAGGATGGACTTAATCACATCCTTAAAGGCTGGATTTAGGTTGAGAAGGAGCCCAAATATCTTGTCTTGTTCCTTCCTTTCATTGAGCACCTTTGGATCCATAGAACTTGGTCTCAACATGTCAAGCTCGGACCATGTTGATTGGAACTTGCCGAGGAACTTTGTGAACTCCATATCCTCTTGGTATAGATCATTGAGAGCCTTCTTAACCTCATACACACGGCTGAGGTTTGAAACATCCCCATACACCCTCTTGAGAGTGTCCCAAAGAGACTTGGCGGTTTCACAATGTGATTAAGCTTCAAGAATGGATGGGTCCAATGAATTTTGGAGGAATTCAAGGACTGATTGATCTTCTTGGAACCACCTAGCTTCTTCTTTTCTTGTTGCCTCATCCTTCTTCTCCTTTGAATCATCTATAGATGGAGTATTATCCTCCAAGATGTAATTCCAAAGTCCTTTGCCACAAATGGCTGTCTTGATGGTTCTTGACCATAATGTGTAGTTCAAGCCTTTGAGAACTACTGGTATCACCGTTGGTTTCAGGCTGGAACTGATTTGAACTGTATCCTCCATTGTTAGGCTTTGAAGAGCTCAAAGGAGGCAGCTTTTATGGTTGAATAAAACTGTGAGTTTTAGTTTAAAAGCTGAGAGATTTTTGACAGAATTTTAGATTAGAAACTGAGAGATTTGAGTAGAAAATATAAGAAAATGATCTTATGCTCTGATACCATGAAAGAATATTGAGATTAGAGAGGAGAAATGTGAAGAATTGAATCCAGAAACTCAAAGAAAAGCATGAGAAGATGAGAAAATGTCTTAGACTTCTGGAGAAGGATCTCCTAAGAGTATATTCATACATTGAGTCTTTACAGCCCTTTTATAGAGGATTTACAATGTGAACACAAAAGAAAACGAATTCAAACTTGTGGATGAGTTTGAATAGAGGAGGAGCCTGTCAACAACCAATGAGAAGAGAGGGGAAGAGCTGCAGACTGTCTCATGACTGTTTGGTGTGGTTACCAAGACTGTGTGCAGCATGGACATATCCTTTTCACCTTAATTCTTCTCCCAAGGCAGCTATTTAACCATTTTAACCATGTGGTTAATAATGACTCCCTCCTTTTTCTTTTCCCATGTTATTCAAACTGAATTTCGTGCTCACACTTGCCTTGTAGATCAAGATAGGTCTTATTTGATTTTCCCATGTCAATATACTTTCTTTGGGATAGAAAGAGCCCTTCCTGAGACCGACACACTTCAATACCCAAGAAGTACTTCAACTCTCCAAGATCCTTGATGTCAAATGATCTGTTTAAGAAGGCCTTTGTGGACTGAATTCCTTCCTTGTCATCTCCTGTGATGATAAGGTCATCCATATAAACCAAGACCACCACAATTCCTTTTGCGTTTTGACGAGTGAACAAAGTATGATCTGAATGGGATTTCCTAAACCCATTATCAGTAAGTGTGGAGCTTAATTTGTGATACCAGGCCCTTGGTGACTGCTTCAACCCATATATTGCCTTCCTAAGTCTTAGAACCTGTCCCTCTTTGCAAAGATCTTCAAGGCCTGGTGGTGGAGTCATATACACTTCCTCTTCAAGTTCTCCTTGTAGGAATGCGTTCTTGACATCCATTTGCCATAAGCCCCAAGTCAGATTCGTAGCTAGTGAAAGAACAACCCTTACAGTGTGTAGCTTAGCCACCGGTGCAAATGTATCAGTATAGTCCTCTCCATATGTCTGAGTGAAACCTCTAGCAACTAGACGTGCCTTGTACCTTTCTATGTCCCCATTGCTCTTATACTTGATGGTGAACACCCACTTGGAACTCACAGCCTTCTTGCCTTTGGGAAGTTCCTGTATATCCCATGTATGATTCCTTTCCATAGCTCCCTTCTCATCTCTTACTGCATCTAACCATTCTTTCTTGCTCTTAGCTTCTTCATAAGTCCTTGGAATCTGACTTTGTTCAATCTTTCCAAGGAATGCTTGATGACTAGATGGCAAGAGGTCAAGGGAACAAACAGCTTGTATGGGATGAGTCACGGCCTGGTTGTTGTAGAAGACCCTAGTGTTTACCCAATTGGATGGATCTTTCCTAAGTATAGTACTCCTCCTTAGTTGCTGAACAGGTGTTGCAGCCTCCTCTACAACCGTTTCCTCTTCCATTTGGTGAATAGGTTCCTCTATACCCACTTCCAAGTCGTCTTGTTCTTGATTTTGGGCCATAGCTTCTTCTTGGATTGGAGTTGGTTCTTGAGTTACCACCCCTTGTTCATTCTCTTGGGTATCTTGTGAACTACTTGGGGTTCTTTCTTCTTCGTGTCTTGAATCCTTTGGCACATCATTTCCCAAATGATTCAAGAGAAACCTCAAACTCGTAGGCTCGTAGCCAAATCAGAAGGTGACCTTGAGAGATCCTTCAGTCCTTCCCAATCTTTCTGATCATAATAGCTTCGTTCTTCTATGAACTTGACATCTCTAGACACATATGTCCAGTTGTTGATCGGATCATAGCACTTATAACCCTTTTGTGTTGTCGAATATCCAAGGAACATACACTTGATGCTCTTTGCCTCCAACTTGTTTCTTAGATCACCTGGAAACATACACAAAGCAGACATACCCAAATACACGTAAATGATCAATGGAGGGTTTAGTTTTATTGAGTACCTCAAATGGGGATATGTCTTGCAAGACTTTGGTTGGAATCCGATTGATGAGGTAGCAAGCAACCAAGACTGCATCTCCCCAAAAACTTTTAGGAACATTGGTATGAAACATCATGGATCTTGCTACTTCCATTAAGTGTCGGTTCTTCTTTTCTGCAACTCCATTTTGTTGTGGTGTGTGTGGGCAGCTAGTTTGATGTAGTATTCCATGTTTGTTTAAGTGAGCTTTGAATCTTTGACTTGTGTATTCCCCTCCATTATCTGATCTTAACACTTTGATCTTGGCATTGAATTGATTAGTAAAATATTTATGAAAGTTTATAAATGCCTCATAAACCCTATCTTTAGATGGAAGTAATGTAACCCATGTATATTTCGATTTCTCATCTATAAAGGTCACAAAGTATTTATTCCTATCTCTAGACATGCAAGGTGAGGTCCAAACATCGGAATGTACTAAATCAAAGCAATGCTCATAAATGGTAGACGATTTATGGAAAACAACACGACAATGTTTGCCAAGGATACAAGCCTCACAAACTGAGTGATCATAAGCAACATTAGGCATTATTAAGCTTAAAGCACGAGCATGAGGATGTCCTAATCTAGCATGCCATAAAACATCTTTATTAGCAAAAACACAGGATTTGAAAGCTAAGGAATCCGAATTGATTGGAGGAGTGTCCTCAAGAACATAGAGGTGATTTTGAGTCCCACTACTTCCAAGTATCTTACCACTCTTAATATCGTGAAAGTAAACATTGTTAGGTCCAAAAGTAACATTGCAATTCAGGTCTTAGTAGCCCTTTTGACCGAAACTAGGTTAGACTTAAACTTAGGTACAAAGAATGTACTTTCTTTGTGAAATAGTCTTAATTTTCCGGTTCCTTCAATTGGAATACTCTTACCATCAGCTATAGTTACTTGTCCTAGACATGGTTCAATGTTCTTTAACAACCTAGCATTGCTAATCATATGGTGAGAAGCACCCGAATCCACTACCAACTTATGATCCGGTTTATCAAGCAATTTATGAGAGTAGAGTGTGATACCGGAGAGTTTTGAGGCATAGGCCTTGATGAGATCCTCCAAGTCACTCTTCTTAGCATACTCCATGGATACATTCATAGCTAGCTCCCCTCCTTGGTTGGATGAACTTGCCGGTTCAGTCGCAACCATTTGAGAGATGTTAGCCTTTGAATCCTTGAACCGGTTTGGATTGAGATGAGGATAAGGTATCCAGCACTTGTCCTTGATGTGGCCATTCCTCTTACAATGTTCACACATCACACTCTTCCTATCCTCTTGCTTAAACACGCTCTTGTTGGCCATGACTAGTTCTCCTTTTCCACCAAACAAATGAATGTTGCCTTGCTCCTTCTGAATCCGTGAGCACACCTCTTCGAAATCAGGGAGTTTTGGCTCTCTTAGGATGGACTTACTCACATCCTTAAAGGCTGGATTTAGGTTGAGAAGGAGCCCAAATATCTTGTCTTGTTCCTTCCTTTCATTAAGCACCTTTGGATCCATAGAACTTGGTCTCAACATGTCAAGCTCGGACTATGTTGATTGGAACTTGCCTAGGAACTTTGTGAACTCCATATCCTCTTGGTGTAGATCATTGAGAGCCTTATTAACCTCATACACACGGCTGAGGTTTGAAACATCCCCATACACCCTCTTGAGAGTGTCCCAAAGAGACTTGGCGGTTTCACAATGTGAATAAGCTTCAAGAATGGAAGGGTCCAATGAATTTTGGAGGAATCCAAGGACTGATTGATCTTCTTGGAACCACCTAGCTTCTTCTTTTCTTGTTGCCTCATCCTTCTTCTCCTTTGGATCATCTATAGATGGAGTATTATCCTCCAAGATGTAATTCCAAAGTCCTTTTTGCCACAAATGGCTGTCTTGATGGTTCTTGACCATAATGTGTAGTTCAAGCCTTTGAGAACTACTGGTATCACCGTAGGTTTCAGGCTGGAACTGATTTGAACTGTATCCTCCATTGTTAGGCTTTGAAGAGCTCAAAGGAGGCAGCTTTTATGGTTGAATAATACTGTGAGTTTTTAGTTTAAAGGCTGAGAGATTTTTGACAGAATTTTAGATTAGAAACTGAGAGATTTGAGTAGAAAATATAAGAAAATGATCTTATGCTCTGATACCATGAAAGAATATTGAGATTAGAGAGGAGAAATGTGAAGAATTGAATGCAGAAACTCAAAGAAAAGCATGAGAAGATGAGAAAATGTCTTAGACTTCTGGAGAAGAATCTCCTAAGAGTTCTTTCATACATTGAGTCTTTACAGCCCTTTTATAGAGGATTTACAATGTGAACACAAAAGAAAACGAATTCAAACTTGTGGATGAGCTTGAATAGAGGAGGAGCTTGTCAACAACCAATGAGAAGAGAGGGGAAGAGCTGCAGACTGTCTCATGACTGTTTAGTGTGGTTACCAAGACTGTGTGCAGCATGCATGACTGTTTGGTTTGGTTGCCAAGACTGTGTGCAGCATGGACATATCCTTTTCACCTTGATTCTTCTCTCAAGGCAGCTGTTTAACTTATTTAACCATGTGGTTAAGAATAACTCCCTCCTTTTTCTTTTCTCTTGTTATTCAAACTGAATTTTCGTGCTCACACTTGCCTTGTAGGTCAAGATAGGTCTTATTTGATTTTCCTATGTCAATAAAATGATCAATTTAACTAGCCGAGAAACTTGACATATTCGCACAAAAGCATCTTTAACATTTGATTTAGAGGTCTAAATGACATGAATCCAACGTCCACATTAATCTAGCTCAGTTTTCTATATTATGACAAGATATGAGATTGAAAGAGCTACGACAAAGCCTCCAAGTAATCTAATGTGTTCCAAACAGCGGGATTCCATGCATTATGCTTCATTTGTAAACTTTTGCTCAATGATCACCAATGATTAGTTTAGAAGGATCAATTTAACTAGTTTATAAACTAGAAAAATCCGTAATAAATCATCCATAACTTTTCATTTAGAGTTCAGAATGACACGAATCCAACGGCCACGTTAAGCTAGCTCAATATTCTATATTGAGACCAACTTTAGGACTGAAATAGCTATTACAAAGCCTCTGAGTAATCAAATCTATCCCAAACTTTGTGATGCGATGCATTAAGCTTCGTTGTAAACCTTTGCTCATTGAGCACCAATGATCAGTTTAGAATGATCATTTAAATTAGTTGATCAACTTGAAATGTCCCTACTAAATCGTTTTTAACATTTGATTTAGAGCTCAAAATGATATGAATCGAACTCCCGCGTTAATCTACCTCAATTTTGAATATTGTGACAGCATTTGAGGCTCAAAGAGCTTCGGTAAAGCCTCCAAGTAATCCAATGTATCCCAAACTGCATGATGCCATGCATTATGCTTCATTTAGATGTCGTTACTCAACGACCACCAATGATCAGTTCAGAAATATCATCTTAACTGGCCGATCAACTTGACATGTTCGCACTAAATCGTCCGTAACTTTTGATTTAGAGTTCAGAATGACATGAATCCAACGCCCATGTTAAACTAGCTCAATTGTCTATATTGTGATAACATTTGAGACTGAAAGGGCTACCACAAAGCATTCAACTAATCCAATCTATCCTAAACTGTGTGATGCCATGCATTATGCTTCATTCATAAGCGTTTACTCAAGGAGCACTAACGATGAGTTTAGAATGATCACTTTAACTGGCCAGTCTACTTGACATGTCCGCACTAAATCGTCCGTAACTTTTGATTTATAGTTCAGAATGACACGAATCCAACGCCCACGTTAAGCTAGCTCAATATTCTATAATGTGACAAAATTTAAGTCCGAAATACCTACGAAAAAGCCTCCAAATAACCCAATCTATCCCAAACTGCGTTATGCCATGCATTATTCTTCATTTGTAAACCTTTGATCAATGAGCAACATTGATCAATTTTGAATGATCAGTTTGGAATAATTAATTTAACTAGCTGAAAAACATGACATGTCTGCACTAAATCGTCCGTAATTTTTGTTTTACAGTTCAGAATAACATGCAGCGCCCACGAAAAGCTAGCCCAATTATCTATATTGTGACAAAATTTAAGACCAAAATGGCTACGACAAAGCCTACAAGTAACCCAATGCATCCCAAACTGCGTGAGACCATGCATTATGCTTCATTTATAAGTCTTAACTAAAGGAGCACCAATGATCAGTTTAGAATGAATATTTTAACTGGCCGATCAGCTTGACATGCACGTACTAAATCGTCCGTAACTTTTAATTTAGTGTTCAGAATGACACGTATCCAACGCCCACATTAAACTAGCTAAATTTTTTATATTGTGACAACATTTGAGGCTAAAAGAGCTACTACAAAGCCTTCAAGTATTCCAATCTATCCTGAACTGCGTGATGCCATGCAGTAAGCTTCAATTATAAGCCTCTACTCAAGAAGCACTAATGAGTAGTTTAGAATGATCATTTTAGAATGTTCCCTTTAAGTGGTAGATCAACTTGACATGTCCGCACTACATCATCCGTTACTTTTCAGTTAGAGTTCAGAATGACACGAATCCAATGCCCATGTTAAAGTAACTCAATTTTCTATATTGTGACAACATTTGAGACTGAAAAGACCTATCACGAAGCCATCAAGTAATCCAATATATCCTAAACTGCGTGATGTCATGCATTATGCTTCATTACTAAGCCTTTATTCAAGGAGCACTAAAGATTAGTTTACCATGATCAGCTTAGAATGATCAGTTTCGAACGATCACTTTATTTGGCTGATCCACTTGACATGTCCGCAATAAAACATTCGTAACGTTTGATTTAGAGTTCAGAATGACACGAATTCAATTCCTACTTTAAAGTAGCTCAATTTTCTATATAGTGACAATATGTGAGACTGAAAGAGCTTCCACAAAGCTTTCACGTAATCCAATCTATCCTAAACTGCGTGATGCCATGCATTCTGCTTCATTTATAAGCCTATACTAAAGGACCACCAATCATCAGTTTAGAATGATCATTTTAACTGGCCGATCAACTTGACATGTACGCACTAAATCTTCCGTAACTATTGATTTAGAGTTCGGAATGACACGAATCCAAAGCCCAAGTTAAACTGTCTCAATTTTCTATATCTTGACAACATTTAAGACTCAAAGTGCTACCACAAACCCTTCAAGTATTCCAATCTATCCTAAATTGCGTGACGCCATGCATTATGCTTCATTTATTAGCCTTTACTCAGGGAGCACTAATGATCAGTTTAGAAGTAACTAATTGAACCCACAACCTTATTAGCATAGTCCTTTAACGCGGTTGGGCTACCTTAACCTTATTCTCTTGGATGTAATCCCTACAATCAAAGACTATTTCTGTTTTCTTTCCCATTCTAGGTATTCCTCAGGGTCATTGGTTCCATGGAAAGAGGAAATTTTGATCTTAAGGCCAGCTAATGGGTCGCGAGGGTTAGCTTGGTTATTTCTAGGTATCCGGTCTTCTTGTGGTCTTCTTCACCTAGATTGGTGTGACCTAGATGAGTGACTGTAATACTGCTCAGTATCAGAAGGTGTTTGGTGTCTCCTCAGTCGGTAACTGATGAATATTTCTATCTCAGCCTTCATTGTTGCCGTACTTTCATTCATCATGGCTTTAAAGGAATCGAGAAGTTGTTTGTTGGAGTTTGAGGATTCCTCTCCATTGTCTGTTCCCACCATGGTTGCTGAAAAATTCAGACCAATAAATTAGTAAAATGCTCAAAGGAGAACACAAACTAGGAAAAACAAATCGCAAAAGACAAAGACACAGAGAAAAGAAATGAACCCTAACCAAAACGATCTCTAGACCTATGAAATCCAGTTTGGTAAATGATGAATCTAACAACCTTTAACTCATTTCAAATGTTTTCACTTGAATTTCCTAAATCTATTAAGTCTTAATAACAAGTTTTGATCATGTTGCAGCTCCAAAATATTCAATTAATTCACAAAATCTAGATAGAACTTAGTTAGTGCTTCCGAGAACTCTAATGATGCCGATTGAGAGTAGATTGATTCTATCATCTAACGAAAAGTTCCTGAACGTTTTTTGCATTGATATTCAAGTTCTTTAGAGTTCTGAGATCAAGGTCTAACAGGAAACAAACCCAGAAACATTCAAAACAAATCGCAAAAAGGAAGATGAAAGGTCACCAAAAGTTCTTGAGAAACGATGAGAGGGTGCGAATGGGTTTTGATAGATACAACCTGGTTTGGACTGTGCTATGATACCACTTGATGTGATCCTGGTTAGGATCAGGTACCTGAATGTCTCCAAAATGTTCTGCAAATGATAGTAAACCGAATGTGGATGCGCGGAAGTGAAGAAGATGGTGAATCTGTGACTTGATGATGGTCTCGAGAGCTTGTGTGGAATGAGTGATACTTCTAAAGGATGGTGGAAGATCCTTAGACTATCAGCTTGCTCGGTGTGAATGATGAATACCAGACACATTAGGCAAGAGGTGGAATGAAGTGAAACTTCCAAGGGATATGGACAGCCCTTAGACTTTTGGCTCTTGAGAATTATGGAATGATGATCCAGATTACTTAATCAAAGAGATGATAAGGGGAGATTAAGAAGAAATTTTTTGATATTAAAATATTTTATGATTTGAAGAGGGGATACAAGAGAGTATTTATAGGATCCAATGGGTGCATAGGAATAGACAAAGACTCCTAGGAAACCACCAAGGCATTTGAGAGGAACTAGGAAATTACCAAAACAATTAAGAATGATCAAGAGTAAGAAGTAAATAACATCTTGACTGATCCTTCCTTTTCATTTGCGTGAATAATAGGGTAGAATGGGCCTTGGTTCATCAATAGGCTGTGGTAAAGTATCTTGGGCTTGCCTCATTAAAAACCCCTCTCTTAGAAAATCCAATGGACAAAACTAAGAGGAGGGAAAAAGAGTACAGTCCAAGATACCTCTCTTGATGAGGTCTAGGTGGCTTGAATCACAAACATGGTGGTTGGTTTTGCACAAACTAAGCTGGCCTGAATTGTGTTGAGAAGCTGTTCTAGTGTTGTCTTGAGTTTGGGTTCCTTGTACCGAGTAATAATGGAACCATTGGAGATTTAGAAGGCTTTATCTTCAGCTTCCTCTGGTTCTAGCTATTCCTAAACTTCCTCATTCACTTCTTCTTGCTCAGGTTCAAGCAGTTCCTTTAGTTCTGCTTCCTTTCTGGCCATGCTCACATCAATTTATAAGTCTTTATTCAAGAAGCGCCATTGATTACTTTAGAATAATCATTTTAACTGGCCAATCAACTTGACATGTACGCATGAAATCATCCGTAACTTGTGCTTTAGAACTCCTAATGATGCGAATCCAACGCCCACGTTAAGATAGCTCAATTTTCTATATTGCGATAACACTTGAGACTGAAAGAGCTAACACAAAGCCTTCAAGTAATCCAATCTATCCTAAACTGCATGATGTCACACATTATGCTTCTTTTATAAACCTTTACTCAAGGAGTACTAATGATCAGTTTAGAATGACCAGTTTGGAATGATCACTTTAACTGTCCGATCAACTTGACATGTCCGCACTAAATCGTCCATAACTTTTGATTTAGATTTCAGAATGAAACGATAGCTAAATATTCTATATTGTGACAAAATTTAAGACCGACATAGCTACAACAAAGCCTCCAAGTAATCCAATCTATCCCAAATTGTGTGATGGCATGCATTATGCTTCATTTATAAGCCTTTACTCAATGAGTATCAATTATCAGTTTAAAATGATCATTTTAACTAGCTGATCAACTTGACATGTCCGCACTAAATCTTCTTTAACATTTGAATTAGATTTCAAAATGACATGAATCACACGTTGATACAAGCCTCGAATCAAGGCTGTACGCATGTGGGCTGTTTGGAGAAGATTAGGTGAGAAACCTTAAGCTTCTGGATGGGGGTTTTCAGTTTGGTAATGGATGGAAGGGTTCAGTGAACCACACGAGGGGTGATGAACCTCGTGATAAATCACAAACTTAGAGCTAGGAGGGCTGGTCTCGACTAGGTTCTAAGCGCACAAGTCTTGAGAGAAAAACTTGTAGAAAGAAAATTCGATCTTTATTAATATCAGAAAAAGGTTGTCGAACTACAATGCTGGAAGGAGCCTTATTAATATGCTTGACAACTTGACCTTCTAGGGTCGACTCAAAGAAAAATGGAAAACTTACAAAAGTGCACAAATAGAAAGTTACAAAAGTGAATAATCGAAAAATGACTTCTACCTAAATTGTCTTTGACTCAAAATGTAAACATTCTAAATCCTACCCTGAAAAACAGAAAGAGGCAAATATATAATTTGAAAACTTTACCTATCGGCCAAGAAATGGAAGGTGGCCAACCTTGTGGTATGCACGCGCCTTGCTCCTAGTCTTCGACTTGGAATAGGGTTAGGAATCGTTGGGCCTTGACCTCTCTTGCTACTAAAGCCCAAGTCTCTGAAGTCCCTTGTAGTGTTGTGAAGCCTTTGGACTCTTCTTTGTGCTCTTGGCCCAATGCTCTTTGTCGATCATCCTCTAGGAGCTTGTCGACCCACAAACTGAACTTGTGGAAGAGCGCCCTTGATATGTTCCTTGTCATTGCTCCTGGTAGCACCACTGGTGTAGAAACTTCATCTAGATGCATGTCTTGAAGCTGGTAGTTTATCTGGTTCGAGTCTCTTTTTGTAGATGCTAAAATGGTGGTGCAATCGGCTAGATCGGCTGTACCGGCTGGACTGTGCGAGGTACTGGCCCAATTGTCATCGGAGCCGGCCAAGTTGGTCCCAGAGCCAGCAGCATCACCAATTGGGCCGGCGGTGTCATCCACGTTGCCGCCAGTTGGGCCGGAGGTTTGGGCCTCTCCGCTTGAAATGTTGGTCCGTCCGGCCCGGTTGGTCGAAGGCCCAGCGGTACCGCTGGGGCCGGCAGACGCGCTAAATGGCCCGGCTGTCTCGGGCAAGCTCCCTGGTCGGCCACTCTGGTCTCCTGGCCGGCCATACGATCTGATGTCCCCATCATCCCCTCCCCCTTTAGTAGGTTTTGACCTCAAAACTGGTTCATCTGCATGGAAAAGAGCTAAATCAGTTACGTTGAATGTCTTAGACACATTAAACTCACATGAAAGCTCGATCCGGTAGGCGTTGTTGTTGATCCTTTCCAGCACTCTGAATGGTCCATCTCCTCTTTGGGCCAGCTTGGAACTCCTTAGGTTCGGGAACCTCTCCTGCCGTAGGTGTAGCCACACCCAATCGCCTGGTTGAAAAATCATCTCCTTTCTTCCCTTGTTGGCATGAAACACGTACTGCCCGGTCCTCTTCTCCAAGTTTTCTGCTACCTTCTGGTGTATCTTCTTTATGAAATCCGCCTTGGATGCTTCGTTCAGGTTGGTCATCTCTGCTGGTGGCAGTGGCGTTTGCTCCAAAGGTATTAGGGGATTGAAGCCGTAGACTACTTCAGAAGGGGTCTGTCTTCTTGGTTGCTGAGTGCACGGCTTGGTTGCTGAGTGCACGGCTCGGTTATATGCGAACTCTGTGAATGGCAGGCACTCCACCTAAGTCTTGAGGTTCTTCCCTAGTGTAGTCTTGAGAAGAGTCGAAAATGTCCGGTTGACTACTTCAGTTTGGCCATCGGTTTGAGGATGGTAGGTGGTAGAGAAGAGCAACTTTGTGCCTAGCTTCCTCCAGAGGGTCCTCCAGAAGTGGCTGAGGAATTTGGTGTTCCTGTCTGACACGATGGTCCTTGGCACTCCGTGAAGCTGTACAATCTCCATTAAGAACAGCTTGGCTGTTTGTGTGGCATCATTGACATTGGCACATGGGATGAAATGTGCCATCATGGAGAATCTGTCCACCACTACAAAGATAGCATCTTTGTGGTTGATCTTGGGCAGACCTAGAACGAAGTCCATTGAGATGTCCACCCATGGATGTGTAGGTATGGGCAGAGGGAGGTACAACCCGTGAGGGTTCACTCGGGACTTCGCCTTTTTGCAGGTGATGCACCTTGCACAATGGGCTTCTACTGACCTCTTGATGTGTGGCCAGTAGAAGTGCTCCTTGACCACTGCTAGTGTCTTGTCGACACCAAAGTGGCCCATGAGTCCTCCTCCATGAGCTTCTCGGATGATAAGCTCCCGTAACGATCCTTGTGGTATGCACAACCTTCTTTCTCGGAACAAGAACCCCTCATGTATGTAGAACTTGCCATGTCTCCCTGTGCCACACTCCTTGTAGCTCTCAACAAAGTCAGGATTATCCTTATATAGGTCCTTGATGTGCTCGAATCCTAAGACCTTTGCCTCCATGGTGGATATCAAGGCAAACCTCCTGGATAATGCATCAGCTACAACATTATCCTTCCTCTTCTTGTACTTAATGGCGTACGGGAAGGTCTCTATGAACTCCATCCACCTGGCATGTCTCTTCTTGAGATTAGTTTGCCCTCTGAGGTGTTTGAGAGTCTCGTGATCAGTGTGGATCACAAACTCCTTGGACAGCAAGTAGTGCTACCAAGTCTCCAAGGCTCGGACTAGGGCATAGAGCTCCTTGTCGTAGGTGGGGTAGTTCAGTGAGGCACCCTCCTAACTTCTCACTGAAGTATGCCACTAGCCTTCCTCCTTGGGTTAGCACCGCTCCTATGCCTATTTTAGAGGCATCGCACTCCACTTCAAATGTCTTGTTGAAGTCGGGCAGGACTAGCACTGGTGCATGTGTGAGGCTGTCCTTGAAGGCCTGGAACGCCTTCTCCTGAGCTTCTCCCCAGCTGAATCCCACGTTCTTCTTCACTACTGCTGTCAATGGTGAGGCAATACTGCTGAAGTTGGGCACGACTCTTCTGTAGAAGTTGGCCAGACCGTGGAAACTCCTCACTTGGCTGATGTTGCTCGGTGTTGGCCATTCTTGTATATCTCGAATCTTCTCTTCATCAACTGTAAGTCCTGTGAACTTACAACAAAACCTAAGAAGACAAGTTTATCAGTACAAAAGATGCACTTCTTGAGATTGGCATAAAGCTCTTCTTGTCAAAGGGTTTTAAGTACCAACTCAAGATGTGTGAGGTGATCCCTTAGGCACTTGCTGTAAACTAAAATGTCATCAAAGTAAACCACAATGAACTTACTGATGTACGCCCTAAGAACTTGGTTCATAAGGCGCATGAAGGTGCTTGGGGCATTAGTCAAGCCTAATGGCATGACTGTCCACTCGTAGAGCCCTTGCTTTGTCTTGAAAGCGGTCTTCCACTCATAACCTTCCTTCATTCTGACCTGCTGGTATCCACTCTTGAGGTCTATCTTGGAGAATACCGTGGCTCCACTCAGCTCATTTAGCATGTCATCCAGCCGTGGTATTGGATGCCGGTACTTGACTGTGATGTTGTTGATTGCTCGGTAGTCCACGCACATTCGCCAAGTCCCATCCTTCTTGGGTACTAGCAGCACTGGTACGGCACATGGACTGAGGCTCTCTCGAACATAGCCTTTCTCCAGGAGCTCTTTGACTTGCTTCTCAAGCTCCTTAGACTCCTCTGGGCTCATCCGGTAGGCTGGCCGGTTAGGCAGGACTGCTCCGGGCACAAGGTCATTCTGGTGCTCTGTGCCACATAGGGGAGGCAAGCCTGCTGGTATCTTTTCCGGAAATACATCCTGGAACTTGTTGAGGAGAGCTGCTACTTCAGGAGGTAGCTCTACCTGTTCCTTCTCTACACTCAAAATCTCCTTAAAGACCATTAGCAACATTAAATCCTTCGAGGCTAAAGCTCTCCGGACATGACTTAGTTGAATAAAGAAATTTAATTTAATGAGTTTCTTTTCCTTACTCATTTGTTGTTGTAGCTGATGTACCTGAGCAGGTGTGAGAGGAGCTAGGCTGACCTTTCTCTTGTCGTGCACAAAGGTGTAGAGATTGGTTCGGCCATCATGCTTGGTCTCCTTGTCAAACTGCCATGGCCTTCTGATACAAGCCTTGATTCAAGGATGTATGCGCGTGGGCTGTTTGTAGAAGATTAGGTGAGAAACTCAACCTTAGGCTTCTGGATAGGGGTTTTCTGGTTGGTAAACGATGGAAGGGTGAAGTGAACCACACGAGGGGTGATGAACCTCGTGATAAATCACAAACTTAGAGCTAGGAGGGCTGGTCTCAACTAGGTTCTAAGCGCACAAGTCTCTCTTGAGAGAAAGCTCGTAGGGAAAAAGTTCTACTTTATTAATAATCAAAAAGGTTGTCGAACTACAATGCTGGAAGGAGCCTTATTAATATGCTCGACAGCTTGACCTTCTAGGGTCGACACAAATAAAGAAAAAGGAAAGTTTACAAAAGAGCACAAAGGAAAAGATACAAAAGTGCATAACCGAAAAAGGACCTATTCCTAAAATGTTCTTGACTCAAAATGTAAAGCAACTAGATCCTACCCTGCAAAACAGAAAGAGGCATATATTCGAATGTAAACTTACCTTAACTCACCTCACGGCCAAGAAATGGAAGGTGGCCGTCCTTGTGGCATGCACGCGCCTTGCTCCTAGTCTTCGACTTGGAGTAGGGTTACAAATCTCTGGGCCTTGACCTCTCTTGCCACTAAAGCCCAAGTCTCTGATGTCCCTTGTGTTGTTGAGAAGCTATTGGACTCTTCCTTGTATTTTTGGCCCATTGTCCTTAGTCGATCTTCTTCTGGAAGCTTGTTGACCCATAGGCTGAATTTGTGGAAGAGCGCCCTTGATCTGCTTCTTGTCATTGCTCCTTGAGGTACTACTGGTGTTGAGACTTCCTCTAAGTGCATGTCCTGGAGCTGGTAGCTCATTTGGTCCGAGTCCTCTTGTGTAGAAGTGGAAGTGTGCGTGTACTCGGCTGGATGGCCTGTACCAGCTGGATTGTGCGCGGTACTGGCCGGAATGACTTCAGGACCGGCTAAGTTGATCCCAGAGTCGGCGGTGTCATCAGGGGGACCGGCGGTGTCATTCACGTCCCCACCAAGTGTGCCGGAAGCTTGGGCCTCTCCGCCGGCAATGTTGACCGGTCTGGTCCTATAGGTCGAGGGTCCGGCGGTACTGTCTGGTCCGGCAGGCGCGCCGGATGGTCCTGCTGTCTCGGGCAAGCTTCCTGGTCGGCCAGTCTGGTCTCCTGGCTGGATGTACGACCTGATGTCCTCATCATTCCCTCCCTCTTCAGTAGGTTTTGTCCTCAAAACTGGTTCATCTGCATGGAAAGGAGCCAAGTCAGTGACATTAAACGTATTGGGCACATTAAACTCACCTGGAAGCTCGATCCGGTAGGCGTTGTTGTTGATCCTCTCGAGCACTCTGAATGGTCCATCTCCTCTTGGTGCTAGCTTGGAACTCCTTAGGTTTGGGAACCTCTCCTGCCGTAGGTGTAGCCACACCCAATCGCCTGGTTGAAAGATCACCTCCTTTCTTCCTTTGTTGGCATGAGTCACGTACTGTCCAGTCCTCTTTTCCAAGTTCTCTGCTACCTTCTGGTGTAACCTCCTTATGAACTCTGCTTTGGATGCTCCGTTGAGGTTGGTCATCTCAGCTGGTGGCAGTGGTGTTTGCTCCAATGGGGTGAGAGGGTTGAAACCGTATACCACTTCAAATGGGGTCTTCTTGGTTGCTGAGTGCAAGGCTCGGTTGTAGGCGAACTCAATGAATGGCAGGCACTCCACCCAAGTCTTTAGGTTCTTCCCTAGTGTTGTTCTGAGAAGAGTTGATAGGGTCCTGTTGACAACTTCAGTTTGGCCATCGGTTTGAGGATGGCAAGTGGTTGAGAAGAGTAGCTTCGTGCCTAGCTTTCTCCAAAGGGTCCTCCAGAAATGGCTGAGGAACTTGGTGTCCCTATCTGATACGATGGTCCTTGGCACTCCATGAAGCCGTACTACCTCTCTGAAGAACAGCTCAGCTGTTTGCGTGGCATCATTGACATTGGCACATGGGATGAAGTGTGCCATCTTGGAGAATCTGTCCACCACTACAAAGATTGCATCTTTGTGGTTGATCTTGGGCAGACCTAGAACAAAATCCATCGAGATGTCCACCCATGGATGTGTTGGTATGGGCAGTGGGAGATACAGCCCGTGAGGTTGCACTCGGGACTTTGCCTTCTTGCAAGTGGTGCATCTTGCACAATGTGCTTCTACTGTCCTCTTGATGTGTGGCCAGTAGAAGTGCTCCTTGACTACTGCTAGAGTCTTGTCGACACCAAAGTGGACCATGAGTCCTCCTCCATGGGCTTCTCGGATGATAAGCTCCCTTAGTGATCCCTGTGGTATGCACAGCCTTCTTTCTCGGAACAAAAATCCCTCATGGATGTAGAATTTGCCATGACTCCTGTGCTACACTCCTTGTAGCTCTCAGCAAGGTCAGGATCATCCTTGTATAGATCCTTGATGTGCTCGAATCCTAGGACTTTTGCCTCCATGGTTGATATCAAGGCAAACCTCCTTGATAGTGCATCGGCTACCACATTGTCTTTGCCCTTCTTGTACTTGATGATGTACGAGAAGGTTTCTATGAACTCCATCCACCTGGCATGTCTCCTCTTGAGATTGGTTTGCCCTCTGAGGTGTTTGAGAGTCTCGTGATCAGTGTGGATCACGAACTCCTTGGACAGCAAGTAATGCTGCCAAGTCTCCAATGCTCGGACAAGGGCATAGAGCTCCTTGTCATAAGTGGGGTAGTTCAGTGAGGCACCACCTAGCTTCTCACTCAAGTATGCCACTGGTCTCCCTCCTTGAGTTAGCACTGCTCCTATGCCTATTCCAGAGGCATCACACTCCAATTCAAACGTCTTGTTGAAGTCGGGAAGGACTAGCACTGGTGCGTGTGTAAGGCTGTCCTTCAAGGCCTTGAATGCCTTCTCCTGAGCTTCTCCCCAGCTGAATCCCACGTTCTTCTTCACTACTACCATCAGTGGCGAGGCAATACTGCTGAAGTTGGGCACGAATCTCCTATAGAAGCTGGCCAGTCCGTGGAAGCTCCTCACTTGGCTGATGTTGCCTGGTGTTGGCCATTCTTGTATGGCTCGAATCTTTTCCTCATCAACCTGTAGGCCCTGTGAACTTACAACAAAACCTAAAAGACAAGCTTATCAGTACAAAAGGTGCACTTCTTGAGATTGGCATAAAGCTCTTCTTGTCGAAGGGTTTTAAGGACCATCTCAAGATGTGTGAGGTGTTCCCGTAGGCACTTACTATAAACAAGTATGTGATAAGATTCAACTTGAAACTTCCTTCAATAAACTCCAATAAAATCCTTACAAACTGTTTTAATGAAATAAGAACAAGAAAACGAAACCCAGAAATTCTCTCTCTCCTTCCCGAGTTCGCAGACTCATACTACTCTCGACAATAAAGCATGAAAACAGAAAATTAGAGACAGTGTCCTTTTAACGGCATGATTCTTTGTGTCCTAGATGACCCTCTCCTTGCTGCCGAAGGTTTCTCTTTTTTTTAGTTGCTCCATGTGCTCGTCACGTGACCGTCTCCTCCCTCCATAATTTGATCGTCTTCTTCGGCAATTCCTCCCAGCTCCCTTGTTTTCTCTGTTCCATCTTTGTCTCCTTTGTAATTTTTCCTGTAATAGACATTCAATGGCGTATCAATACTCCCCCCTTTGAGAAGCTTGTCCCCAAGCTTGAAGTCTGGGAATTTGTTGGTGATATCCCTAGCGAGATGCCAACTGTTCTGCTTTGACGCTGCGCCATTCCACGATATCAGCAATTCCAGATTGCCCGTGTTATTGTAACGTGTGTCAAGTATCGCCACCGGAGTTACTGTGATTGGTGCTGGTTCATCCCAAGTTGCCGGTAGGGGTGTCGGCTGGAGGTTGTTTCCCAATGCCCGTTTGAGCTGTGAAACAAGGAAGACCGGGTGAATTTTAGATGTCTCCGGGAGGCTGAGCCTGTAGGCGACTTTCCCTATTTTTTCCAGCACCTCAAATGGACCAAAATAGCGAGGAGCAAGCTTCTGAACTGCACGATTCTGAACCGATTGCTGCCGATAAAGCCTTAGTTTCAAGAAGACCCTCTCGCCGATTTCGAAGTTCACATCTCTACGGTGTTTATTAGCTTGATGCCTCATCAGATCCTGTGCTCTCTGCAGGGCCTGTCGAATGTTGCTCAACATGCTATCTCTCTCACGCAGCATTGTTTCAAGTTCAAAGTTTGTCGTACTGCCCTTTTCGTATTTCACCAATGTTGGAGCGTCTCGGCCATACACGACCTTAAAAGGTGTCGCTTTAAGTGCAGAATGGTAGGTTGTGTTGTACCAATACTCTGCCCACGGAAGATATTTGTGCCACGACCGGGGTTGAACCGAAGCGAAGCAACGCAAATATGTTTCTAAGCATCGGTTAAGAACTTCTAATTGTCCGTCCGTTTGTGGGTGAAAAGCGGTGCTGTATTTGAGAGTAGTACCGGCCAGCTTGAACGTTTCCTTCCAAAATCCACTTAGAAAGATGCGATCTCTATCCGAAACAATGGACAAGGGAAACCCATGTAGACGCACGATTTCAGCAGTGAATTTGCGGGCTACATCCGCGGCTGTGAAAGGATGTCGGAGGCTGATGAAATGGGCGTATTTACTCAGCCTGTCTATCACCACGAGAACCACATTGTACCCTTGAGAAATTGGTAATCCCTCTATGAAATCCATCGCAATTTCCTCCCAAATACGTGTTGGAATTGGTAATGGTTGTAAGAGGCCCGCCGGCGATAGAGTGGAATACTTATGTGTTTGACAAACCTCGCATGTTGAGACAAATTTCTGAATTGCATCCCACATCCCCTTCCAATGGAACGATTGTTGTATGCGTTTCATTGTTTTTAAGACTCCGGAGTGACCACCAATAGGGGTGCTGTGAAATTCAGCAAGTATAACTGGAATAAATGCTGAAGTGTGAGGAATTACCAGCCTGTTTTTGAACCACAAACGAGTACCCACTACTGTGTAACCAGGCTTGGAGGTACCGCTCTGAATTTCAGCTATTAGGCGTTGTAAATCGGCATCTTGATCGATTTCTGTATAAATGTCTTCCAACTGCAGGTTTGTCGGAAGTGTAAGCGCCATTAACATTTGCCCCAACTCCTGGTGAGTGCAGTGAGATATGCGAGACAGTCCATCGGCTGCTTTATTTTCAATGCCCGGCTTGTAAATGATCTCAAAATCGTATCCCATAAGACGGTGAAGCCATTTTTGATATTCAAGGTTAACATCACGCTGTTCCAAGAGATACTTAAGACTCTTTTGGTCGGTGTGTACCAGAAAATGGCGACCAAGAAGGTAGTGCTTCCATTTGAGGATGGCTAGGACGATAGCCATAAGCTCCCTTTCGTAAACCGGCTTAAATTGCTCCCTTGGTGTTAATGCGTGGCTGAAATAAGCTATCGGTTGTGCACACTGCATAAGGACAGCTCCCAATCCGGTGTTGGAGGCATCGGTTTCCACAATGAACGTCATATTAAAGTCCGGAAGAGCTAAAACTGGAGCGTTTGTCATTGCGACCTTTAGGGCGTCAAACGCGGATTGAGAATCTTGTGTCCATACGAATTGATCCTTCTTGAGTAGGGTCATGAGCGGTTTTGCGAGAAGTCCATAACCCTTGACGAATCGCCTATAGTAGCCGGTGAGCCCCAAGAACCCGCGCAACTGTTTAACCGTAGTTGGAGTCGGCCATTGATGCATTGCCGATGTCTTGCTCGGATCCGTGGACACTCCCTCATGAGAGATAATGTGACCAAGGTATTCCACCCGTGGTTGTCCAAAGAGGCACTTCTTCTTGTTAGCAAACAACTTGTGGTCAACAAACGTCTTGAGCACGATTTCAAGATGGTGCACATGGTCTGCTTCACTCCGGCTGTAAATCAAGATATCGTAAAAAAAACCAGAATAAAGCGACGCAAATAGGGTCGGAATATCTCATTCATTAGCGCCTGAAATGTTGCTGGTGCATTCATCAATCCGAAAGGCATGACCGTGAATTCATAATGTCCATCGGCTGTGCGAAAAGCCGTCTTATGAATGTCAGTTTCCTTCATTCTGATTTGATGGTAGCCTGCGCGTAAATCCAACTTAGAAAATATCAACGCTCCATGAAGTTCATCAAGTAATTCATCAATTACCGGAATGGGGAATTTATCCGGAATAGTAGCCCGATTAAGAGCTCGATAGTCCACACAAAATCGCCAATTTCCATCTTTTTTTTGACCAATAAAACCGGGCTTGAGAACGGACTAGTGCTTGGCCGGATTATACCCGTTCGTAGCATGTCACTTACAAGTGTCTCCATGGCTTCTTTGTGTGCATGGGGGTAGCGGTAGGGCCTCACACTCACTGTGGTGCAGCTTGGTAAGAGGTTGATGCTGTGCTCATGACCTCGAACTGGTGGCAAACCGGTTGGCTCATCAAAGACTTTGGTGAATCTGTCCACAACCGATGTGATGTGGATAGGTGTAATCGACGTGGAGGTATGTGCTGGTGGGGCAGAAACGAGGGACAATGAAGCACCTTTGGCGTAAAGAGTTGTGGGAATTGTCATGGTTTTTGAGCGAGAACTTCGAGTGGTGTAACCCGGATTCTCCGACAATTCTAGCTGGTCTGCCTTTGTATTCAAATTGCAGCTCATGTACTGTCCAGTCTACTTGACATTTCCCCAATTTGCGTAGCCATTGAATGCCCAAAACCACATCCGCACCTCCGAGCTCAAGCGTAATGAAGTCATCCTGAAACTTGAGCCCTTGGAGTACAAAGTCGATATTACGGCAAACACCCATTCCCGAGACAGAGACGCCGGTTCCTAGCAAAATATTGAGATTAGAAGCCGAAATGGAATTCAATCTAGCTTGTCTTACAATAGCTGGAGTAATGAAATTATGGGTAGCTCCACTATCAAGCATAAAGACGACTGACGTGTTGCCAATTGACCCCGTAACCTTAGTTGTGGTCGGCGTGTTGACACCCAAAAAGGATTGGAGAGACAACTCCATCAGATTTGGTTGTTGCAGCTCATCCTCCTCCACTGTTTCCACCATATTTTCGTCTAGAACTTCAAGCTCATACCCGTTTACAACCGTTAAAATTTGAAGCTCTTTGTTGGGACAAATGTTGTTGTGTCCGCGGAACCACTTAGCATCACACTTAAAACAGAGGCCACGACGCCGTTTTTCATCCAGGTCTGCATCTGACATATTCAACTTAGGCCGAATGCCCAGCCTGTTTGGTTGGGTGGGTGGCTGTTTTTCGGTATCCGTTACAATAGTTTTCATCTTCCATGTGTTGGATCGCCCATCGCCGGAAGATAGTGGTTTCATTAGACGCGGTGCTGTGTGGAGTTCCTTACTTACCACACGAGTCAACACATCGGACTCCATTGAGATTGCTATTGAAACCATTTCGGGTAGCGACTGTGGTTTCATGAGTTGTACCACGGCACGCATTTCCGGTTTTAAACCATTGAGAAATATGCCCTCTAGCTGGTGACTCGCCAAATTTGTGACTTGGGCAGTGAGTTCTTCGAACTCATGAACATATTCAGCTACTGTTCCCCTCTGTTTTTGGCAAAACAGATTTTGGCTGGGGCCTTTGCAGTGAATATTACCGAAACGGAGCATAAGGCGATTCTTAAAATTTTCCCAGGAAGTAAAAGGCTCCCGTGTTATCTCCGCATTGAACCAGCTAAGAGCATCTGCTTCTAAGCTCAAAGAAATCATGTCGAGCTTTTCCGTGTCGTTGTAACCACCGAGGCGGAAGAAACGATCAACTTTCGACAGCCATCCGAAAGTGTTGACACCTTCAAAGATCGGCATTTCCACTCGCTTAACGTAGCTTTCCCTGTTGTTTTGAATGTGTTGACGTGGATCGGTAAAACCCGGAGGTACCGGGGGCGCCGGAGGTGCCGGTTCTGGGAAATGAAAACGTGATGGGTGGCTTGTCTCACCGTGTAGGCGTTGTGCTTCCAAACGAGGAAGAACCTGAAAGAGACGGTCCAGATTTGTGTGTATAGTTTTCTCCATCGAAGTCTGGAAGGATTCCAACTTTGTCTCCAACTTGGTGTCCCACTTGGCCTCCATTTTCCGTAATGAGTCTTCCATGTTGAGGTGTCCTGTTATGGCACCACGGTACCCAGCGTCTAGAGCATCCAGCCTTCGAAAATTTTCATCAAAGCTGCCAGTGATGTGTGGATGAGTCGACGGCTCCGGACTGGGTGTGTGGGAGTCTTCTCTGAAAGAATCCATGGTCGGGAATGTTCGAACGTAGTCACGACGCACCAGTTTGATAAGATTCAACTTGAAACTTCCTTCAATAAACTCCAATAAAATCTTTACAAACTGTTTTAATGAAATAAGAACAAGAAAACGAAACCCAGAAATTCTCTCTCTCCTTCCCGAGTTCGCAGACTCGTACTACTCTCGACAATAAAGCATGAAAACAGAAAATTAGAGACAGTGTCCTTTTAACGGCATGATTCTTTGTGTCCTAGATGACCCTCTCCTTGCTGCCGAAGGTTTCTCTTTTTTTTAGTTGCTCCATGTGCTCATCACGTGACCGTCTCCTCCCTCCATAATTTGATCGTCTTCTTCGGCAATTCCTCCCAGCTCCCTTGTTTTCTCTGTTCCATCTTTGTCTCCTTTGTAATTTTTCCTGTAATAGACATTCAATGGCGTATCAGTATGTCATCAAAATAAACTACCACAAACTTACTAATGTACGCCCTAAGAACTTGGTTCATAAGGCGCATGAAGGTGCTTGGGGCATTAGTCAAGCCAAATGTCATGACTGTCCACTCGTAGAGCCCTTGCTTTGTCTTGAAAGCAGTCTTCCACTCATCACCTTCCTTCATTCTTACCTGGTGGTATCCACTTTTGAGGTCTATCTTGGAGAAGACCGTGGCTCCACTCAGCTCATCTAGCATGTCATCCAGTCGTGGTATTGGATGCCTATACTTGACTGTGATGTTGTTGATTGCTCGGCAGTCCACGCACATGCGCCAAGTCCCATCCTTCTTGGGCACTAGTAGCACTGGTACAGCACATGGACTGAGGCTCTCTCGAACATATCCCTTCTCCAGGAGCTCCTTGACTTGCTTCTCAAGCTCCTTGGACTCCTCTGGACTCATCCGGTAGGCTGGCCGGTTGGGTAGGGCTGCTCCGGGCACTAGATCAATCTGGTGTTCTATGCCACGTAAAGGAGGCAAGCCTGCTGGTATCTCCTCTGGAAATACATCCTGGAATTTGTTGAGGAGTGTTGCTACTTCATGAGGTAGCTCTACCTGTCCCTGTTCTATACTCAACACTTCCTTGAAAACCATTAGTAACATTAAGTCCTTTGAGGCTAAAGCTCTCCGGACATGACTAGGTTGAATAAGAAAGTTAGACTTGACAAGTTTCTTTTTCTTACTCATTTGGAGTTGTAGCTCATGTACTTGGGCAGGTGTAAGAGGAGCTAGGCTGACCTTTCTCTTGTCATGCACGAAGGTGTAGAGATTGGTTCTGCCATCATGCCTGGTCTCTTTGTCAAACTGCCATGGTCTTCCTAGCAGAAGATGGCCAGCTTGCATGGGCACCACGTCGCACACGACCTGGTCTTGGTACTTGCCCACACTGAATGGCACAGTGACTTGCTCATGAATCCTGAGCTCCACTTTGTCATCAAGCCATCTCAGTCTATATGGTCGAGGATGCCGTGTCCTCTCTAGACCTTGCTTATCAACCATATACGCACTAGCAACGTTAGTGCAAGAACCACCATCTATGATGAGGTTACATACCTTTCCTTTGATGGTGCAACGGCTGTGGAAGATGTTCTCCCTTTGGATGGTCTCTGAAGGATCCAGCATTGCACTGAGGATACGTCTAGTGACCAGCACTTCCCCCACACCAGGGTACTCAATGTCACCGTACTCTCCTTCTGGTTCATTGTCCTCTTCATCTTGGGACTCATATTCTCCTGCCTCCGTAATCAGCATGACTCGGTTGTTTGGGCACTCCCTTGAGATGTGTCCACGTCCCCTACACTTGAAACAAGTTATGTCACGTGATCTTTGAGGGTTAGAAGACTTACCAGGCTCTCTCTGGTCACGGGTGGGTTCAGGAGGCTTGCTCTTGAACCTTGACTCGATCTCTACGCTTTTGCCTTTGTCTATGGTCTTAGGCATGTTGCTTGGTGCCCAAGGTGTCTTAGGCTTGCTGTGGATGTCTTGGCTCTTCGGGTCTCATTCTCTTCCTCCTTCTGTCAGATACCTCACGATCCCACCAGATGAGGGCATTGTGAAAGAATATTGAGATTAGAGAGGAGAAATGTGAAGAATTGAATCCAGAAACTCAAAGAAAAGCATGAGAAGATGAGAAAATGTCTTAGACTTCTGGAGAAGAATCTCCTAAGAGTTTCTACATACATTGAGTATTTACAGCCCTTTTATAGAGGATTTACAGTGTGAGCACAAAAGAAAACGAATTCAAACTTGTGGATGAGATTGAATAGAGGAGGAGCTTGTCAACAACCAATGAGAAGAGAGGGGAAGAGCTGCAGACTGTCTCTGAACGTTTGGTGTGGTTATCAAGGCTGTGTGCAACAGGCATGACTGTTTGGTGTTGTTACCAAGACTGTGTGCAGCATGGACATGTCCTTTTCACCTTGATTCTTCTCCCAAGGCAGCTATTTAACCATTTTAACCATGTGGTTAATAATAACTCACTCCTATTTCTTTTCCCTTGTTATTCAAGCTGAATTTTCGTGCTCACACTTGCCTTGTAGGTCAAGATAGGTCTTATTTGATTTTCCTATGTCAATACTCCCCCTCAAGCTAAAAACTTTGGAATCACCCTAAAGTCTTAAGCTTGGGAACCCAAGGCAACACCTCATTAAAAACCTTATTAAGGAAAACCACTTGGGACAAAACCTTAATAAGGGAAAAAAGAGTGTGTTGCTCTTGGATTAGGAGACCTTTGATCATGGGTGTGATAAATCAACAAGCCCAGGTTTGCTAAAGATGTTCTTGCAAACTTTGAGACTTGCTGCCTTTGTGAAGATGTCAGCTAGTTGGTCTTCACTCCTTGTATAACATGGCAGAATGGTTCCATCTTGAACTTTCTCCCTAACCTTATGGCAGTCGATCTCTATGTGCTTGCTCCTCTCGTGAAACACTGAGTTTGAAGCTATGTGAATGGCTGCCTGATTATCACAATGGAAGGTAATTGGCCCTGGTTGTGCAATACCGAAATCTTTCAAGAGTGCTTTGAGCCAAGTTACTTCATTTGTCAGCTTCCTCATAGCCCTATATTCTGCTTCAGCACTAGAACATGATACCACCTTCTGCTTCTTAGTCTTCCAAGTGACTAAGTTCCCACCAACGAAGGTGCAATACCCAGTGGTTGATTTCCTATCCACCCTATCACCAGCCCAATCCGCATCACAATACCCGACAATCTCAGTGTTCCCATTCTTGCCCATCCATATACCTTGACCAGGAGATCCTTTGATGTATCTAAGGATCCTTTCTACCATGCTCCAATGATATACAGTAGGCTTTTGCATATGTTGACTCACTTGATTCACAGCAAAACACAAGTCTGGTCGTGTGAGGGTGAGGTAGATCAGCTTCCCAACTAGTCTCCTATACTGAGAAACATCCTTAAATAACTCATCAGCTTTCTCCCCCTTTCCGCTGACCTTGTAGCCATCTTCAAGAGGAGTTTTGGCCGGTTTAGCCCCAAGCTTTCCCGTGTCTGTCAACAGATCAAGAGCATACTTTCTTTGGGATAGAAAGAGCCCTTCTTGAGACCGACACACTTCAATACCCAAGAAGTACTTCAACTCTCCAAGATCCTTGATGTCAAATGATCTGTTTAAGAAGGCCTTTGTGGACTGAATTCCTTCCTTATCATCTCCTGTGATGATAAGGTCATCCACATAAACCAAGACCGCCACGATTCCTTTGGAGTTTTGACGAGTGAACAAAGTATGATCTGAATGGGATTTCCTAAACCCATTATCAGTAAGTGTGGAGTTTAATTTGTGATACCAGGCCCTTGGTGACTGCTTCAACCCATATATTGCCTTCCTAAGTCTTAGAACCTGTCCCTCTTTGCAAAGATCTTCAAGGCCTGGTGGTGGAGTCATATACACTTCCTCTTCAAGTTCTCCTTGTAGGAATGCGTTCTTGACATCCATTTGGCATAAGTCCCAAGTCAGATTCGTAGCTAGTGAAAGAACAACCCTTACAGTGTGTAGCTTAGCCACCGGTGCAAATGTATCAGTATAGTCCTCTCCATATGTCTGAGTGAAACCTCTTGCAACTAGACGTGCCTTGTGAAAGAATATTGAGATTAGAGAGGAGAAAAGTGAAGAATTGAATCCAGAAACTCAAAGAAAAGCATGAGAAGATGAGAAAATGTCTTAGACTTCTGGAGAAGAATCTCCTAAGAGTTTCTACATACATTGAATATTTACAGCCCTTTTATAGAGGATTTACAGTGTGAGCACAAAAGAAAACGAATTCAAACTTGTGGATGAGACTGAATAGAGGAGGAGCTTGTCAACAACCAATGAGAAGAGAGGGGAAGAGCTGCAGACTGTCTCTGAACGTTTGGTGTGGTTATCAAGGCTGTGTGCAACAGGCATGACTGTTTGGTGTTGTTACCAAGACTGTGTGCAGCATGGACATGTCCTTTTCACCTTGATTCTTCTCCCAAGGCAGCTATTTAACCATTTTAACCATGTGGTTAATAATAACTCACTCCTATTTCTTTTCCCTTGTTATTCAAGCTGAATTTTCGTGCTCACACTTGCCTTGTAGGTCAAGATAGGTCTTATTTGATTTTCCTATGTCAATACTCCCCCTCAAGCTAAAGACTTTGGAATCACCCTAAAGTCTTAAGCTTGGGAACCCAAGGCAACACCTCATTAAAAACCTTATTAAGGAAAACTACTTGGGACAAAACCTTAATAAGGGAAAAAGAGTGTGTTGCTCTTGGATTAGGAGACCTTTGATCATGGATGTGATAAATCAACAAGCCCAAGTTTGCTAAAGATGTTCTTGCAAACTTTGAGACTTGCTGCCTTTGTGAAGATGTCAGCTAGTTGGTCTTCACTCCTTGTATAACATGGCAGAATGGTTCCATCTTGAATTTTCTCCCTAACCTTGTGGCAATCGATCTCTATGTGCTTGGTCCTCTCGTGAAACACTGAGTTTGAAGCAATGTGAATGGCTGCTTGATTATCACAATGGAAGGTAATTGGCTCTGGTTGTTCAAATCCAAAATCTTTCAAGAGCACTTTGAGCCAAGTTACTTCATTTGTCAGCTTCCTCATAGCCCTATATTCTGCTTCAGCACTAGAACATGATACCACCTTCTGCTTCTTAGTCTTCCAAGTGACTAAGTTCCCACCAATGAAGGTGCAATACCCAGTGGTTGATTTCCTATCCACCCTATCACCAGCCCAATCCGCATCACAATACCCGACAATCTCAGTGTTCCCATTCTTTCCCATCCATATGCCTTGACCAGGAGATCCTTTGATGTATCTAAGGATCCTTTCTACCATGTTCCAATGATATACATTAGGTTTTTGCATATGTTGACTCACTTGATTCACAGCAAAACACAAGTCTGGTCGTGTGAGGGGGAGGTAGATCAGCTTCCCAACTAGTCTCCTGTACTGAGAAATATCCTTAAATAACTCATCAGCTTTCTCCCCCTTTCCATTGACCTTGTAGCCATCTTCAAGAGGAGTTTTGGCCGGTTCAGCCCCAAGCTTTCCCGTGTCTGTCAACAGATCAAGAGCATACTTTCTTTGGGATAGAAAGAGCCCTTCCTGAGACCGACACACTTCAATAGCCAAGAAGTACTTCAACTCTCCAAGATCCTTGATGTCAAATGATCTGTTTAAGAAGGCCTTTGTGGACTGAATTCCTTCCTTATCATCTCCTGTAATGATAATGTCATCCACATAAACCAAGACAGCCACGATTCCTTTGGGGTTTTGACGAGTGAACAAAGTATGATCTGAATGGGATTTCCTAAACCCATTATCAGTAAGTGTGGAGCTTAATTTGTGATACCAGGCCCTTGGTGACTGCTTCAACCCATATATTGCCTTCCTAAGTCTTAGAACCTGTCCCTCTTTGCAAAGATCTTCAAGGCCTGGTGGTGGAGTCATATACACTTCCTCTTCAAGTTCTCCTTGTAGGAATGCGTTCTTGACATCCATTTGCCATAAGCCCCAAGTCAGATTCGTAGCTAGTGAAAGAACAACCCTTACAGTGTGTAGCTTAGCCACCGGTGCAAATGTATCAGTATAGTCCTCTCCATATGTCTGAGTGAAACCTCTAGCAACTAGACGTGCCTTGTACCTTTCTATGTCCCCATTGCTCTTATACTTGATGGTGAACACCCACTTGGAACTCACAGCCTTCTTGCCTTTGGGAAGTTCTTGTATATCCCATGTATGATTCCTTTCCATAGCTCCCTTCTCATCTCTTACTGCATCTAACCATTCTTTCTTGCTCTTAGCTTCTTCATAAGTCCTTGGAATCTGACTTTGTTCAATCTTTCCAAGGAATGCTTGATGACTAGATGGCAAGAGGTCAAGGGAACAAACAGCTTGTATGGGATGAGTCACGGCCTGGTTGTTGTAGAAGACCCTAGTGTTTACCCAATTGGATGGACCTTTCCTAAGTCTAGTACTCCTCCTTAGTTGCTGAACAGGTGTTGCAGCCTCCTCTACAACCGTTTCCTCTTCCATTTGGTGAATAGGTTCCTCTATACCCACTTCCAAGTCGTCTTGTTCTTGATTTTGGGCCATAGCTTCTTCTTGGATTGGAGTTGGTTCTTGAGTTACCACCCCTTGTTCATTCTCTTGGGTATCTTGTGAACTACTTGGGGTTCTTGCTTCTTCTTGTCTTGAATCCTTTGGCACATCATTTCCCAAATGATTCAAGAGAAACCTCAAACTCTTAGCCAAATCAGAAGGTGACCTTGAGAGATCCTTCAATCCTTCCCAATCTTTCTGATCATAATAGCTTCGTGCTTCTATGAACTTGACATCTCTAGACACATATGTCCTGTTGTTGCTCGGATCATAACACTTATAACCCTTTTGTGTTGTCGAATATCCAAGGAACATACACTTGATGCTCTTTGCCTCCAACTTGTTTCTTAGATCACCTGGAACATACACAAAGCACACACACCCAAATACACGTAAATGATCAATGGAGGGTTTAGTTTTATTCAGTACCTCAAATGGGGATATGTCTTGCAAGACTTTGGTTGGAATCCGATTGATGAGGTAGCAAGCAACCAAGACTGCATCTCCCCAAAAACTTTTAGGAACATTGGTATGAAACATCATGGATCTTGCTACTTCCATTAAGTGTCGGTTCTTCCTTTCAGCAACTCCATTTTGTTGTGGTGTGTGTGGGCAGCTAGTTTGATGTAGTATTCCATGTTTGTTTAAGTGAGCTTTGAATCTTTGACTTGTGTATTCCCCTCCATTATCTGATCTTACTACTTTGATCTTGGCATTGAATTGATTAGTAACATAATTATGAAAGTTTATAAATGCCTCATAAACCCTATCTTTAGATGGAAGTAATGTAACCCATGTATATTTCGATTTCTCATCTATAAAGGTCACAAAGTATTTATTCCTATCTCTAGACATGCAAGGTGAGGTCCAAACATCGGAATGTACTAAATCAAAGCAATGTTCATAAATTGTAGACGATTTAGGGAAAACAACACGACAGTGTTTACCAAGGATACAAGCCTCACAAACTGAGTGATCATAAGCAACATTAGGCATTATTAAGCTTAAAGCACGAGCATGAGGATGTCCTAATCTAGCATGCCATAAGACATCTTTATTAGCAAAAACACAGGATTTGAAAGCTAAGGAATCCGAATTACTTGGAGGAGTGTCCTCAAGAACATAGAGCTCATCTTGAGTCCCACCACTTCCAAGTATCTTACCACTCTTAATATCGTGAAAGTAAACATTGTTAGGTCCAAAAGTAACATTGCAATTCATGTCTTTAGTAGCCCTTTTGACCAAAACTAGGTTAGACTTAAACTTAGGTACAAAGAAAGCAGTACTTTCTTTGTGAAATAGTCTTAATTTTCCGGTTCCTTCAATTGGAATACTCTTACCATCAGCTATAGTTACTTGTCCTAGACATGGTTCAATGTTCTTTAACAACCTAGTATTGCTAATCATATGGTGAGAAGCACCCGAATCCACTACCAACTTATGATCCGGTTTATCAAGCAATTTATGGGAGTAGAGTGTGATACCGGAGAGTTTTGACGCATAGGCCTTGATGAGATCCTCCAAGTCACTCTTTTTAGCATACTCCATGGATAAATTCGTAGCTAGCTCCCCTCCTTGGTTGGATGAACTTGCCGGTTCAGTCACAACCTTTTGAGAGATGTTAGCCTTTGAATCCTTCAACCGGTTTGGCTTGAGATGAGGATGAAGTATCCAGCACTTGTCCTTGATGTGGCCATTCCTCTTACAATGTTCACACATCACACTCTTCCTATCCCCTTGCTTAAACACGCTCTTGTTGGCCATGACTAGTTCTCCTTTTCCACCAAACAAACGAATGTTGCCTTGCTCCTTCTGAATCCGTGAGCACACCTCTTCGAAATCAGGGAGTTTTGGCTCTCTTAGGATGGACTTAATCACATCCTTAAAGGCTGGATTTAGGTTGAGAAGGAGCCCAAATATCTTGTCTTGTTCCTTCCTTTCTTGTTGCCTCATCCTTCTTCTCCTTTGGATTGTCTATAGATGGAGTATTATCCTCCAAGATGTAATTCCAAAGTCCTTTGCCACAAATGGCTGTCTTGATGGTTCTTGACCATAATGTATAGTTCAAGCCTTTGAGAACTACTGGTATCACCATAGGTTTCAGGATGGAACTGATTTGAACTGTATCCTCCATTGTTAGGCTTTGAAGAGCTCAAAGGAGGCAGCTTTTATGGTTGAATAAAACTGTGAGCTTTTAGTTTAAAGGCTGAGAGATTTTTGACAGAATTTTAGATTAGAAACTGAGAGATTTGAGTAGAATATATAAGAGAATGATCTTATGCTCTGATACCATGAAAGAATATTGAGATTAGAGAGGAGAAAAGTGAAGAATTGAATCCAGAAACTCAAAGAAAAGCATGAGAAGATGAGAAAATGTCTTAGACTTCTGGAGAAGAATCTCCTAAGAGTTTCTACATACATTGAGTATTTACAGCCCTTTTATAGAGGATTTACAGTGTGAGCACAAAAGAAAACGAATTCAAACTTGTGGATGAGATTGAATAGAGGAGGAGCTTGTCAACAACCAATGAGAAGAGAGGGGAAGAGCTGCAGACTGTCTCTGAACGTTTGGTGTGGTTATCAAGGCTGTGTGCAACAGGCATGACTGTTTGGTGTTGTTACCAAGACTGTGTGCAGCATGGACATGTCCTTTTCACCTTGATTCTTCTCCCAAGGCAGCTATTTAACCATTTTAACCATGTGGTTAATAATAACTCACTCCTATTTCTTTTCCCTTGTTATTCAAGCTGAATTTTCGTGCTCACACTTGCCTTGTAGGTCAAGATAGGTCTTATTTGATTTTCCTATGTCAATACCTTGTACCTTTCTATGTCCCCATTGATCTTATACTTGATGGTGAACACCCACTTGGAACTCACAGCCTTCTTGCCTTTGGGAAGTTCTTGTATATCCCATGTATGATTCCTTTCCATAGCTCCCTTCTCATCTCTTACTGCATCTAACCATTCTTTCTTGCTCTTAGCTTCTTCATAAGTCCTTGGAATCTGACTTTGTTCAATCTTTCCAAGGAATGCTTGATGACTAGATGGCAAGAGGTCAAGGGAACAACAGCTTGTATGGGATGAGCCACGGCCTGGTTGTTGTAGAATACCCTAGTGTTTACCCAATTGGACGGGTCTTTCCTAAGTCTAGTACTCCTCCTTAAATGCTGAACAGGTGGTGCAGCCTCCTCTACAACCGTTTCCTCTTCCATTTGGTGAATAGGTTCCTCTATACCCACTTCCAAGTCGTCTTGTTCTTGATTTTGGGCCATAGCTTCTTCTTGGATTGGAGTTGGTTCTTGAGTTACCACCCCTTGTTCATTCTCTTGGGTATCTTGTGAACTACTTAAGGTTCTTGTTTCTTCGTGTCTTGAATCCTTTGGCAGATCATTTCTCAAATGATTCAAGAGAAACCTCAAACTCGTAGCCAAATCAGAAGGTGACCTTGAGAGATCCTTCAATCCTTCCCAATCTTTCTGATCATAATAGCTTCGTTCTTCTATGAACTTGACATCTCTAGACACATATGTCCTGTTGTTGCTCGGATCATAGCACTTATAACCCTTTTGTGTTGTCGAATATCCAAGGAACATACACTTGATGCTCTTTGCCTCCAACTTGTTTCTTAGATAACCTGGAACATACACAAAGCACACACACCCAAATACACGTAAATGATCAATGGAAGGTTTAGTTTTATTGAGTACCTCAAATGGGGATATATCTTGCAAGACTTTGGTTGGAATCCGATTGATGAGGTAGCAAGCAACCAAGACTTCATCTCCCCAAAAACTTTTAGGAACATTGGTATGAAACATCATGGATCTTGCTACTTCCATTAAGTGTCGGTTCTTCCTTTCAGCAACTCCATTTTGTTGTGGTGTGTGTGGACAGCTAGTTTGATGTAGTATTCCATGTTTGTTTAGATGAGCTTTGAATCTTTGACTTGTGTATTCCCTCCATTATCTGATCTTAACACTTTGATCTTGGCATTGAATTGATTAGTAACATAATTATGAAAGTTTATAAATGCCTCATAAACCCTATCTTTAGATGGAAGTAATGTAACCCATGTATATTTCGATTTCTCATCTATAAAGGTCACAAAGTATTTATTCCTATCTCTAGACATGCAAGGTGAGGTCCAAACATCGGAATGTACTAAATCAAAGCAATGCTCATAAATTGTAGATGATTTAGGGAAAACAACACGACAATGTTTGCCAAGGATACAAGCCTCACAAACTGAGTGATCATAAGCGACATTAGGAATTATTAAGCTTAAAGCACGAGCATGAGGATGTCCTAATCTAGCATGCCATAAGACATCTTTATTAGCAAAAACAACAGGATTTGAAAGCTAAGGAATCCAAATTGCTTGGACGGTCTTCAAGAACATAGAGCTCATCTTGAGTTACACCACCTCCAAGTATCTTACCACTCTTAATATCCTGAAAGTAAACATTGTTAGGCCCAAATGTAACATTGCAATTGAGGTCTTTAGTAGCCTTTTTGACAGAAACTAGATTAGACTTAAATTTAGGTACAAAGAATGCATTAGTTTCTTTGTCAAATAGTCTTAATTTTCCGGTTCCTTCAATTGGAATACCCTTACCATCAGCTATAGTTACTTGTCCTAGACATGGTTCAATGTTCTTTAACAACCTAGCATTGCTAATCATATGGTGAGAAGCACCTGAATCCACTACCAACTTATGATCTGGTTTATCAAGCGATTTATGGGAGTAGGGTGTGATACCGGAGAGTTTTGAGGCATAGGCCTTGATGAGATCCTCCAAGTCCCTCTTCTTAACATACTCCATGGATACATTCATAGCTAGCTCCCCTCCTTGGTTGGATGAACTTGCCGGTTCAGTCGCAACCATTTGAGAGATGTTAGCCTTTGAATCCTTGAACCGGTTTGGCTTGAGATGAGGATGAAGTATCCAGCACTTGTCCTTGATGTGGCCATTCCTCTTACAATGCTCACACATCACACTCTTCCTGTCCTCTTGCTTAAACACGCTTTTGTTGGCCATGACTAGTTCTCCTTTACCACCAAACAAACCAATGTTGCCTTGCTCCTTTTGAATCCGTGAGCACACCTCTTCGAAATCAGGGAGTTTTGGCTCTCTCAGGATGGACTTAATTACATCCTTAAAGGCTGGATTTAGGTTGAGAAGGAGCCCAAATATCTTGTCTTGTTCCTTCCTTTCATTAAGCACCTTTGGATCCATAGAACTTGGTCTCAACATGTCAAGCTCGGACCATGTTGACTGGAACTTGCCCAGGAATTTTGTGAACTCCATATCCTCTGGGTGTAGATCATTGAGAGCCTTCTTAACCTCATACACACGGCTGAGGTTTGAAACATCCCCATACACCCTCTTGAGAGTGTCCCAAAGAGACTTGGCAGTTTCACAATGTGAATAAGCTTCAAGAATGGATGGGTCCAATGAATTTTGGAGGAATCCAAGGACTGATTGATCTTCTTGGAACCACCTAGCTTCTTCTTTTCTTATTGCATCATCCTTCTTCTCCTTTGGATCATCTATAGATGGAGTATTATCCTCCAAGATGTGATTCCAAAGTCCTTTGCCACAAATGGCTGTCTTGATGGTTCTTGACCATAATGTGTAGTTCAAGCCTTTGAGAACTACTGGTATCACCGTAGGTTTCAGGCTGGAACTAATTTGAACTGTATCCTCCATTGTTAGGCTTTGAAGAGCTCAAAGGAAGCAGCTTTTATGGTTGAATGAAACCGTGAGTTTTTAGTCTAAAGACTGAGAGATTTTTGACAGAATTTTAGATTAGAAACTGAGAGATTTGAGTAGAAAAGATAAGAGAATGATCATATGCTCTGATACCATGAAAGAATATTGAGATTATAAAGGAGAAATGTGAAGAATTGAATCTGAAAACTCAAAGAGAAGTATGAGAAAATGAGAAATGACTTAGACTTATGGAGAAGAATCTCCTAAGAGTTTTTTCATACATTGAGTCTTTACAGCCCTTTTATAGAGGATTTACAATGTGAACACAAAAGAAAACGAATTCAAACTTGTGGATGAGTTTGAATAGAGGAGGAGCTTGTCAACAACCAATGAGAAGAGAGGAGACAGCAGGCATGACTGTTTGGTGTGGTTACCAAGACTGTGTGCAGCAGGCATGACTGTTTGGTGTGGTTACCAAGACTGTGTGCTGCAGGCATGACTGTTTGGTGTGGTTACCAAGACTGTGTGCAGCAGGCATGACTGTTTGGTGTGGTTACCAAGACTGTGTGCAGCATGGACATGTCCTTTTCACCTTGATTCTTCTCCCAAGGTAGCTATTTAACCATTTTAACCATGTGGTTAATAATAACTCCCTCCTTTTTCATTTCCCTTGTTATTCAAACTGAATTTTCGTGATCACACTTGCCTTGTAGGTCAAGATAGGTCTTATTTGATTTTCCTATGTCAATAAGCTCATCCACAAGTTTAAATTCGTTTTTGTTTTGTGTTCACATTGTAAATCCTCTATAAAAAGGCTGTAAAGACTCAACATATGAATAAACTCTTAGGAGATTATTCTCCAGAAGTCTAAGACATTTCTCATCTTCTCATGCTTTTCTTTGGGTGTCTGGGTTCAATTCTTCACATTTCTCCTCTCTAATCTCAATATTCTTTCAGGAGTGTCTTCAAGAACATAGAGCTCATTTTGAGTCCCACCACTTCCAAGTATCTTACCACTCTTAATATCGTGAAAGTAAACATTGTTAGGTCCAAAAGTAACATTGCAATTCAGGTCTTTAGTAGCCCTTTTGACCGAAACTAGGTTAGACTTAAACTTAGGTACAAAGAAAGCAGTACTTTCTTTGTGAAATAGTCTTAATTTTCCGGTTCCTTCAATTGGAATACTCTTACCATCAGCTATAGTTACTGTCCTAGACATGGTTCAATGTTCTTTAACAACCTAGCATTGCTAATCATATGGTGAGAAGCACCCGAATCCACTACCAACTTATGATCCGGTTTATCAAGCAGTTTATGGGAGTAGAGTGTGATACCGGAGAGTTTTGAGGCATAGGCCTTGATGAGATCCTCCAAGTCACTCTTCTTAGCATACTCCATGGATACATTCATAGCTTCCTCCCCTCCTTGGTTGGTTGAACTTGTCGGTTCAGTCACAACCTTTTGAGAGATGTTAGCCTTTAAATCCTTGAACCGGTTTGGATTGAGATGAGGATGAAGTATCCAACACTTGTCCTTGAAGTGGCCATTCCTCTTACAATGTTCACACATCACACTCTTCCTATACTCTTGATTAAACACGCTCTTGTTGGCCATGACTAGTTCTCCTTTTCCACCAAACAAACGAATGTTGCCTTGCTCCTGCTGAATCCGTGAGCACACCTCTTCGAAATCAGGGAGTTTTGGCTCTCTTAGGATGGACTTAATCACATCCTTAAAGGCTGGATTTAGGTTGAGAAGGAGCCCAAATATCTTGTCTTGTTCCTTCCTTTCATTAAGCACCTTTGGATCCATAGAACTTGGTCTCAACATGTCAAGCTCGGACCATGTTGATTGGAACTTGCCGAGGAACTTTGTGAACTCCATATCCTCTTGGTGTAGATCATTGAGAGCCTTCTTAACCTCATACACACGGCTGAGGTTTGAAACATCCCCATACACCCTCTTGAGAGTGTCCCAAAGAGACTTGGCGGTTTCACAATGTGAATAAGCTTCAAGAATGGATGGGTCCAATGAATTTTGGAGGAATCCAAGGACTGATTGATCTTCTTGGAACCACCTAGCTTCTTCTTTTCTTGTTGCCTCATCCTTCTTCTCCTTTGAATCATCTATAGATGGAGTATTATCCTCCAAGATGTAATTCCAAAGTCCTTTGCCACAAATGGCTGTCTTGATGGTTCTTGACCATAATGTGTAGTTCAAGCCTTTGAGAACTACTGGTATCACCGTAGGTTTCAGGCTGGAACTGATTTGAACTGTATCCTCCATTGTTAGGCTTTGAAGAGCTCAAAGGAGGCAGCTTTTATGGTTGAATAAAACTGTGAGTTTTAGTTTAAAAGCTGAGAGATTTTTGACAGAATTTTAGATTAGAAACTGAGAGATTTGAGTAGAAAATATAAGAAAATGATCTTATGCTCTGATACCATGAAAGAATATTGAGATTAGAGAGGAGAAATGTGAAGAATTGAATCCAGAAACTCAAAGAAAAGCATGAGAAGATGAGAAAATGTCTTAGACTTCTGGAGAAGGATCTCCTAAGAGTATATTCATACATTGAGTCTTTACAGCCCTTTTATAGAGGATTTACAATGTGAACACAAAAGAAAACGAATTCAAACTTGTGGATGAGTTTGAATAGAGGAGGAGCCTGTCAACAACCAATGAGAAGAGAGGGGAAGAGCTGCAGACTGTCTCATGACTGTTTGGTGTGGTTACCAAGACTGTGTGCAGCATGGACATATCCTTTTCACCTTAATTCTTCTCTCAAGGCAGCTATTTAACCATTTTAACCATGTGGTTAATAATAACTCCCTCCTTTTTCTTTTCCCATGTTATTCAAACTGAATTTCGTGCTCACACTTGCCTTGTAGGTCAAGATAGGTCTTATTTGATTTTCCTATGTCAATATACTTTCTTTGGGATAGAAAGAGCCCTTCCTGAGACCGACACACTTCAATACCCAAGAAGTACTTCAACTCTCCAAGATCCTTGATGTCAAATGATCTGTTTAAGAAGGCCTTTGTGGACTGAATTCCTTCCTTGTCATCTCCTGTGATGATAAGGTCATCCATATAAACCAAGACCACCACAATTCCTTTTGCGTTTTGACGAGTGAACAAAGTATGATCTGAATGGGATTTCCTAAACCCATTATCAGTAAGTGTGGAGCTTAATTTGTGATACCACGCCCTTGGTGACTGCTTCAACCCATATATTGCCTTCCTAAGTCTTAAAACTTGTCCCTCTTTGCAAAGGTCTTCAAGGCCTGGTGGTGGAGTCATATACACTTCCTCTTCAAGTTCTCCTTGTAGGAATGCGTTCTTGACATCCATTTGCCATAAGTCCCAAGTCAGATTCGTAGCCAGTGAAAGAACAACCCTTACAGTGTGTAGCTTAGCCACTGGTGCAAAGGTATCAGTATAGTCCTCTCCATATGTCTGAGTGAAACCTCTTGCAACTCGACGTGCCTTGTACCTTTCTATGTCCCCATTGCTCTTATACTTGATGGTGAACACCCACTTGGAACTCACAGCCTTCTTGCCTTTGGGAAGTTCCTGTATATCCCATGTATGATTCCTTTCCATAGCTCCCTTCTCATCTCTTACTGCATCTAACCATTCTTTCTTCCTCTTAGCTTCTTCGTAAGTCCTTGGAATCTGACTTTGTTCAATCTTTCCAAGGAATGCTTGATGACTAGATGGCAAGAGGTCAAGGGAACAAACAGCTTGTATGGGATGAGTCACGGCCTGGTTGTTGTAGAAGACCCTAGTGTTTACCCAATTGGATGGACCTTTCCTAAGTCTAGTACTCCTCCTTAGTTGCTGAACAGGTGTTGCAGCCTCCTCTACAACCGTTTCCTCTTCCATTTGGTGAATAGGTTGCTCTATATCCACTTCCAAGTTGACTTGTTCTTGCCTTTGGGCCATAGCTTCTTCTTGGATTGGAGTTGGTTCTTGAGTTACCACCCCTTGTTCATTCTCTTGGGTATCTTGTGAACTACTTGGGGTTCTTGCTTCTTCTTGTCTTGAATCCTTTGGCACATCATTTCCCAAATGATTCAAGAGAAACCTCAAACTCTTAGCCAAATCAGAAGGTGACCTTGAGAGATCCTTCAATCCTTCCCAATCTTTCTGATCATAATAGCTTCGTGCTTCTATGAACTTGACATCTCTAGACACATATGTCCTGTTGTTGCTCGGATCATAACACTTATAACCCTTTTGTGTTGTCGAATATCCAAGGAACATACACTTGATGCTCTTTGCCTCCAACTTGTTTCTTAGATCACCTGGAACATACACAAAGCACACACACCCAAATACACGTAAATGATCAATGGAGGGTTTAGTTTTATTCAGTACCTCAAATGGGGATATGTCTTGCAAGACTTTGGTTGGAATCCGATTGATGAGGTAGCAAGCAACCAAGACTGCATCTCCCCAAAAACTTTTAGGAACATTGGTATGAAACATCATGGATCTTGCTACTTCCATTAAGTGTCGGTTCTTCCTTTCAGCAACTCCATTTTGTTGTGGTGTGTGTGGGCAGCTAGTTTGATGTAGTATTCCATGTTTGTTTAAGTGAGCTTTGAATCTTTGACTTGTGTATTCCCCTCCATTATCTGATCTTACTACTTTGATCTTGGCATTGAATTGATTAGTAACATAATTATGAAAGTTTATAAATGCCTCATAAACCCTATCTTTAGATGGAAGTAATGTAACCCATGTATATTTCGATTTCTCATCTATAAAGGTCACAAAGTATTTATTCCTATCTCTAGACATGCAAGGTGAGGTCCAAACATCGGAATGTACTAAATCAAAGCAATGCTCATAAATGGTAGACGATTTAGGGAAAACAACACGACAATGTTTGCCAAGGATACAAGCCTCACAAACTGAGTGATCATAAGCAACATTAGGCATTGTTAAGCTTAAAGCACGAGCATGAGGATGTCCTAATCTAGCATGCCATAAAACATCTTTATTAGCAAAAACACAGGATTTGAAAGCTAAGGAATCCGAATTGATTGGAGGAGTGTCCTCAAGAACATAGAGGTGATTTTGAGTCCCACTACTTCCAAGTATCTTACCACTCTTAATATCGTGAAAGTAAACATTGTTAGGTCCAAAAGTAACATTGCAATTCAGGTCTTAGTAGCCCTTTTGACCGAAACTAGGTTAGACTTAAACTTAGGTACAAAGAATGTACTTTCTTTGTGAAATAGTCTTAATTTTCCGGTTCCTTCAATTGGAATACTCTTACCATCAGCTATAGTTACTTGTCCTAGACATG
This sequence comes from Pugionium cornutum, assembly GCA_018901935.1. Classification (NCBI taxonomy): domain Eukaryota; kingdom Viridiplantae; phylum Streptophyta; class Magnoliopsida; order Brassicales; family Brassicaceae; genus Pugionium; species Pugionium cornutum. The sequence goes on from CM032159.1 coordinate 21,704,683, forward strand.
GTTCAATGTTCTTTAACAACCTAGCATTGCTAATCATATGGTGAGAAGCACCCGAATCCACTACCAACTTATGATCCGGTTTATCAAGCAATTTATGAGAGTAGAGTGTGATACCGGAGAGTTTTGAGGCATAGGCCTTGATGAGATCCTCCAAGTCACTCTTCTTAGCATACTCCATGGATACATTCATAGCTAGCTCCCCTCCTTGGTTGGATGAACTTGCCGGTTCAGTCGCAACCATTTGAGAGATGTTAGCCTTTGAATCCTTGAACCGGTTTGGATTGAGATGAGGATAAGGTATCCAGCACTTGTCCTTGATGTGGCCATTCCTCTTACAATGTTCACACATCACACTCTTCCTATCCTCTTGCTTAAACACGCTCTTGTTGGCCATGACTAGTTCTCCTTTTCCACCAAACAAACGAATGTTGCCTTGCTCCTTCTGAATCCGTGAGCACACCTCTTCGAAATCAGGGAGTTTTGGCTCTCTTAGGATGGACTTAATCACATCCTTAAAGGCTGGATTTAGGTTGAGAAGGAGCCCAAATATCTTGTCTTGTTCCTTCCTTTCATTAAGCACCTTTGGATCCATAGAACTTGGTCTCAACATGTCAAGCTCGGACCATGTTGATTGGAACTTGCCGAGGAACTTTGTGAACTCCATATCCTCTTGGTGTAGATCATTGAGAGCCTTCTTAACCTCATACACACGGCTGAGGTTTGAAACATCCCCATACACCCTCTTGAGAGTGTCCCAAAGAGACTTGGCGGTTTCACAATGTGAATAAGCTTCAAGAATGGATGGGTCCAATGAATTTTGGAGGAATCCAAGGACTGATTGATCTTCTTGGAACCACCTAGCTTCTTCTTTTCTTGTTGCCTCATCCTTCTTCTCCTTTGAATCATCTATAGATGGAGTATTATCCTCCAAGATGTGATTCCAAAGTCCTTTGCCACAAATGGCTGTCTTGATGGTTCTTGACCATAATGTGTAGTTCAAGCCTTTGAGAACTACTGGTATCACCGTAGGTTTCAGGCTGGAACTGATTTGAACTGTATCCTCCATTGTTAGGCTTTGAAGAGCTCAAAGGAGGCAGCTTTTATGGTTGAATAATACTGTGAGTTTTTAGTTTAAAGGCTGAGAGATTTTTGACAGAATTTTAGATTAGAAACTGAGAGATTTGAGTAGAATATATAAGAGAATGATCTTATGCTCTGATACCATGAAAGAATATTGAGATTAGAGAGGAGAAATGTGAAGAATTGAATCCAGAAACTCAAAGAAAAGCATGAGAAGATGAGAAAATGTCTTAGACTTCTGGAGAAAAATCTCCTAAGAGTATATTCATACATTGAGTCTTTACAGCCCTTTTATAGAGGATTTACAATGTGAACACAAAAGAAAACGAATTCAAACTTGTGGATGAGCTTGAATAGAGGAGGAGCTTGTCAACAACCAATGAGAAGAGAGGGGAAGAGCTGCAGACTGTCTCATGACTGTTTAGTGTGGTTACCAAGACTGTGTGCAGCATGCATGACTGTTTGGTTTGGTTGCCAAGACTGTGTGCAGCATGGACATATCCTTTTCACCTTGATTCTTCTCTCAAGGCAGCTGTTTAACTTATTTAACCATGTGGTTAAGAATAACTCCCTCCTTTTTCTTTTCTCTTGTTATTCAAACTGAATTTTCGTGCTCACACTTGCCTTGTAGGTCAAGATAGGTCTTATTTGATTTTCCTATGTCAATAAAATGATCAATTTAACTAGCCGAGAAACTTGACATATTCGCACAAAAGCATCTTTAACATTTGATTTAGAGGTCTAAATGACATGAATCCAACGTCCACATTAATCTAGCTCAGTTTTCTATATTATGACAAGATATGAGATTGAAAGAGCTACGACAAAGCCTCCAAGTAATCTAATGTGTTCCAAACAGCGGGATTCCATGCATTATGCTTCATTTGTAAACTTTTGCTCAATGATCACCAATGATTAGTTTAGAAGGATCAATTTAACTAGTTTATAAACTAGAAAAATCCGTAATAAATCATCCATAACTTTTCATTTAGAGTTCAGAATGACACGAATCCAACGGCCACGTTAAGCTAGCTCAATATTCTATATTGAGACCAACTTTAGGACTGAAATAGCTATTACAAAGCCTCTGAGTAATCAAATCTATCCCAAACTTTGTGATGCGATGCATTAAGCTTCGTTGTAAACCTTTGCTCATTGAGCACCAATGATCAGTTTAGAATGATCATTTAAATTAGTTGATCAACTTGAAATGTCCCTACTAAATCGTTTTTAACATTTGATTTAGAGCTCAAAATGATATGAATCGAACTCCCGCGTTAATCTACCTCAATTTTGAATATTGTGACAGCATTTGAGGCTCAAAGAGCTTCGGTAAAGCCTCCAAGTAATCCAATGTATCCCAAACTGCATGATGCCATGCATTATGCTTCATTTAGATGTCGTTACTCAACGACCACCAATGATCAGTTCAGAAATATCATCTTAACTGGCCGATCAACTTGACATGTTCGCACTAAATCGTCCGTAACTTTTGATTTAGAGTTCAGAATGACATGAATCCAACGCCCATGTTAAACTAGCTCAATTGTCTATATTGTGATAACATTTGAGACTGAAAGGGCTACCACAAAGCATTCAACTAATCCAATCTATCCTAAACTGTGTGATGCCATGCATTATGCTTCATTCATAAGCGTTTACTCAAGGAGCACTAACGATGAGTTTAGAATGATCACTTTAACTGGCCAGTCTACTTGACATGTCCGCACTAAATCGTCCGTAACTTTTGATTTATAGTTCAGAATGACACGAATCCAACGCCCACGTTAAGCTAGCTCAATATTCTATAATGTGACAAAATTTAAGTCCGAAATACCTACGAAAAAGCCTCCAAATAACCCAATCTATCCCAAACTGCGTTATGCCATGCATTATTCTTCATTTGTAAACCTTTGATCAATGAGCAACATTGATCAATTTTGAATGATCAGTTTGGAATAATTAATTTAACTAGCTGAAAAACATGACATGTCTGCACTAAATCGTCCGTAATTTTTGTTTTACAGTTCAGAATAACATGCAGCGCCCACGAAAAGCTAGCCCAATTATCTATATTGTGACAAAATTTAAGACCAAAATGGCTACGACAAAGCCTACAAGTAACCCAATGCATCCCAAACTGCGTGAGACCATGCATTATGCTTCATTTATAAGTCTTAACTAAAGGAGCACCAATGATCAGTTTAGAATGAATATTTTAACTGGCCGATCAGCTTGACATGCACGTACTAAATCGTCCGTAACTTTTAATTTAGTGTTCAGAATGACACGTATCCAACGCCCACATTAAACTAGCTAAATTTTTTATATTGTGACAACATTTGAGGCTAAAAGAGCTACTACAAAGCCTTCAAGTATTCCAATCTATCCTGAACTGCGTGATGCCATGCAGTAAGCTTCAATTATAAGCCTCTACTCAAGAAGCACTAATGAGTAGTTTAGAATGATCATTTTAGAATGTTCCCTTTAAGTGGTAGATCAACTTGACATGTCCGCACTACATCATCCGTTACTTTTCAGTTAGAGTTCAGAATGACACGAATCCAATGCCCATGTTAAAGTAACTCAATTTTCTATATTGTGACAACATTTGAGACTGAAAAGACCTATCACGAAGCCATCAAGTAATCCAATATATCCTAAACTGCGTGATGTCATGCATTATGCTTCATTACTAAGCCTTTATTCAAGGAGCACTAAAGATTAGTTTACCATGATCAGCTTAGAATGATCAGTTTCGAACGATCACTTTATTTGGCTGATCCACTTGACATGTCCGCAATAAAACATTCGTAACGTTTGATTTAGAGTTCAGAATGACACGAATTCAATTCCTACTTTAAAGTAGCTCAATTTTCTATATAGTGACAATATGTGAGACTGAAAGAGCTTCCACAAAGCTTTCACGTAATCCAATCTATCCTAAACTGCGTGATGCCATGCATTCTGCTTCATTTATAAGCCTATACTAAAGGACCACCAATCATCAGTTTAGAATGATCATTTTAACTGGCCGATCAACTTGACATGTACGCACTAAATCTTCCGTAACTATTGATTTAGAGTTCGGAATGACACGAATCCAAAGCCCAAGTTAAACTGTCTCAATTTTCTATATCTTGACAACATTTAAGACTCAAAGTGCTACCACAAACCCTTCAAGTATTCCAATCTATCCTAAATTGCGTGACGCCATGCATTATGCTTCATTTATTAGCCTTTACTCAGGGAGCACTAATGATCAGTTTAGAAGTAACTAATTGAACCCACAACCTTATTAGCATAGTCCTTTAACGCGGTTGGGCTACCTTAACCTTATTCTCTTGGATGTAATCCCTACAATCAAAGACTATTTCTGTTTTCTTTCCCATTCTAGGTATTCCTCAGGGTCATTGGTTCCATGGAAAGAGGAAATTTTGATCTTAAGGCCAGCTAATGGGTTGCGAGGGTTAGCTTGGTTATTTCTAGGTATCCGGTCTTCTTGTGGTCTTCTTCACCTAGATTGGTGTGACCTAGATGAGTGACTGTAATACTGCTCAGTATCAGAAGGTGTTTGGTGTCTCCTCAGTCGGTAACTGATGAATATTTCTATCTCAGCCTTCATTGTTGCCGTACTTTCATTCATCATGGCTTTAAAGGAATCGAGAAGTTGTTTGTTGGAGTTTGAGGATTCCTCTCCATTGTCTGTTCCCACCATGGTTGCTGAAAAATTCAGACCAATAAATTAGTAAAATGCTCAAAGGAGAACACAAACTAGGAAAAACAAATCGCAAAAGACAAAGACACAGAGAAAACAAATGAACCCTAACCAAAACGATCTCTAGACCTATGAAATCCAGTTTGGTAAATGATGAATCTAACAACCTTTAACTCATTTCAAATGTTTTCACTTGAATTTCCTAAATCTATTAAGTCTTAATAACAAGTTTTGATCATGTTGCAGCTCCAAAATATTCAATTAATTCACAAAATCTAGATAGAACTTAGTTAGTGCTTCCGAGAACTCTAATGATGCCGATTGAGAGTAGATTGATTCTATCATCTAACGAAAAGTTCCTGAACGTTTTTTGCATTGATATTCAAGTTCTTTAGAGTTCTGAGATCAAGGTCTAACAGGAAACAAACCCAGAAACATTCAAAACAAATCGCAAAAAGGAAGATGAAAGGTCACCAAAAGTTCTTGAGAAACAATGAGAGGGTGCGAATGGGTTTTGATAGATACAACCTGGTTTGGACTGTGCTATGATACCACTTGATGTGATCCTGGTTAGGATCAGGTACCTGAATGTCTCCAAAATGTTCTGCAAATGATAGTAAACTGAATGTGGATGCGCGGAAGTGAAGAAGATGGTGAATCTGTGACTTGATGATGGTCTCGAGAGCTTGTGTGGAATGAGTGATACTTCTAAAGGATGGTGGAAGATCCTTAGACTATCAGCTTGCTCGGTGTGAATGATGAATACCAGACACATTAGGCAAGAGGTGGAATGAAGTGAAACTTCCAAGGGATATGGACAGCCCTTAGACTTTTGGCTCTTGAGAATTATGGAATGATGATCCAGATTACTTAATCAAAGAGATGATAAGGGGAGATTAAGAAGAAATTTTTTGATATTAAAATATTTTATGATTTGAAGAGGGGATACAAGAGAGTATTTATAGGATCCAATGGGTGCATAGGAATAGACAAAGACTCCTAGGAAACCACCAAGGCATTTGAGAGGAACTAGGAAATTACCAAAACAATTAAGAATGATCAAGAGTAAGAAGTAAATAACATCTTGACTGATCCTTCCTTTTCATTTGCGTGAATAATAGGGTAGAATGGGCCTTGGTTCATCAATAGGCTGTGGTAAAGTATCTTGGGCTTGCCTCATTAAAAACCCCTCTCTTAGAAAATCCAATGGACAAAACTAAGAGGAGGGAAAAAGAGTACAGTCCAAGATACCTCTCTTGATGAGGTCTAGGTGGCTTGAATCACAAACATGGTGGTTGGTTTTGCACAAACTAAGCTGGCCTGAATTGTGTTGAGAAGCTGTTCTAGTGTTGTCTTGAGTTTGGGTTCCTTGTACCGAGTAATAATGGAACCATTGGAGATTTAGAAGGCTTTATCTTCAGCTTCCTCTGGTTCTAGCTATTCCTAAACTTCCTCATTCACTTCTTCTTGCTCAGGTTCAAGCAGTTCCTTTAGTTCTGCTTCCTTTCTGGCCATGCTCACATCAATTTATAAGTCTTTATTCAAGAAGCGCCATTGATTACTTTAGAATAATCATTTTAACTGGCCAATCAACTTGACATGTACGCATGAAATCATCCGTAACTTGTGCTTTAGAACTCCTAATGATGCGAATCCAACGCCCACGTTAAGATAGCTCAATTTTCTATATTGCGATAACACTTGAGACTGAAAGAGCTAACACAAAGCCTTCAAGTAATCCAATCTATCCTAAACTGCATGATGTCACACATTATGCTTCTTTTATAAACCTTTACTCAAGGAGTACTAATGATCAGTTTAGAATGACCAGTTTGGAATGATCACTTTAACTGTCCGATCAACTTGACATGTCCGCACTAAATCGTTCATAACTTTTGATTTAGATTTCAGAATGAAACGATAGCTAAATATTCTATATTGTGACAAAATTTAAGACCGACATAGCTACAACAAAGCCTCCAAGTAATCCAATCTATCCCAAATTGTGTGATGGCATGCATTATGCTTCATTTATAAGCCTTTACTCAATGAGTATCAATTATCAGTTTAAAATGATCATTTTAACTAGCTGATCAACTTGACATGTCCGCACTAAATCTTCTTTAACATTTGAATTAGATTTCAAAATGACATGAATCACACGTTGATACAAGCCTCGAATCAAGGCTGTACGCATGTGGGCTGTTTGGAGAAGATTAGGTGAGAAACCTTAAGCTTCTGGATGGGGGTTTTCAGTTTGGTAATGGATGGAAGGGTTCAGTGAACCACACGAGGGGTGATGAACCTCGTGATAAATCACAAACTTAGAGCTAGGAGGGCTGGTCTCGACTAGGTTCTAAGCGCACAAGTCTTGAGAGAAAAACTTGTAGAAAGAAAATTCGATCTTTATTAATATCAGAAAAAGGTTGTCGAACTACAATGCTGGAAGGAGCCTTATTAATATGCTTGACAACTTGACCTTCTAGGGTCGACTCAAAGAAAAATGGAAAACTTACAAAAGTGCACAAATAGAAAGTTACAAAAGTGAATAATCGAAAAATGACTTCTACCTAAATTGTCTTTGACTCAAAATGTAAACATTCTAAATCCTACCCTGAAAAACAGAAAGAGGCAAATATATAATTTGAAAACTTTACCTATCGGCCAAGAAATGGAAGGTGGCCAACCTTGTGGTATGCACGCGCCTTGCTCCTAGTCTTCGACTTGGAATAGGGTTAGGAATCGTTGGGCCTTGACCTCTCTTGCTACTAAAGCCCAAGTCTCTGAAGTCCCTTGTAGTGTTGTGAAGCCTTTGGACTCTTCTTTGTGCTCTTGGCCCAATGCTCTTTGTCGATCATCCTCTAGGAGCTTGTCGACCCACAAACTGAACTTGTGGAAGAGCGCCCTTGATATGTTCCTTGTCATTGCTCCTGGTAGCACCACTGGTGTAGAAACTTCATCTAGATGCATGTCTTGAAGCTGGTAGTTTATCTGGTTCGAGTCTCTTTTTGTAGATGCTAAAATGGTGGTGCAATCGGCTAGATCGGCTGTACCGGCTGGACTGTGCGAGGTACTGGCCCAATTGTCATCGGAGCCGGCCAAGTTGGTCCCAGAGCCAGCAGCATCACCAATTGGGCCGGCGGTGTCATCCACGTTGCCGCCAGTTGGGCCGGAGGTTTGGGCCTCTCCGCTTGAAATGTTGGTCCGTCCGGCCCGGTTGGTCGAAGGCCCAGCGGTACCGCTGGGGCCGGCAGACGCGCTAAATGGCCCGGCTGTCTCGGGCAAGCTCCCTGGTCGGCCACTCTGGTCTCCTGGCCGGCCATACGATCTGATGTCCCCATCATCCCCTCCCCCTTTAGTAGGTTTTGACCTCAAAACTGGTTCATCTGCATGGAAAAGAGCTAAATCAGTTACGTTGAATGTCTTAGACACATTAAACTCACATGAAAGCTCGATCCGGTAGGCGTTGTTGTTGATCCTCTCCAGCACTCTGAATGGTCCATCTCCTCTTTGGGCCAGCTTGGAACTCCTTAGGTTCGGGAACCTCTCCTGCCGTAGGTGTAGCCACACCCAATCGCCTGGTTGAAAAATCATCTCCTTTCTTCCCTTGTTGGCATGAAACACGTACTGCCCGGTCCTCTTCTCCAAGTTTTCTGCTACCTTCTGGTGTATCTTCTTTATGAAATCCGCCTTGGATGCTTCGTTCAGGTTGGTCATCTCTGCTGGTGGCAGTGGCGTTTGCTCCAAAGGTATTAGGGGATTGAAGCCGTAGACTACTTCAGAAGGGGTCTGTCTTCTTGGTTGCTGAGTGCACGGCTTGGTTGCTGAGTGCACGGCTCGGTTATATGCGAACTCTGTGAATGGCAGGCACTCCACCTAAGTCTTGAGGTTCTTCCCTAGTGTAGTCTTGAGAAGAGTCGAAAATGTCCGGTTGACTACTTCAGTTTGGCCATCGGTTTGAGGATGGTAGGTGGTAGAGAAGAGCAACTTTGTGCCTAGCTTCCTCCAGAGGGTCCTCCAGAAGTGGCTGAGGAATTTGGTGTTCCTGTCTGACACGATGGTCCTTGGCACTCCGTGAAGCTGTACAATCTCCATTAAGAACAGCTTGGCTGTTTGTGTGGCATCATTGACATTGGCACATGGGATGAAATGTGCCATCATGGAGAATCTGTCCACCACTACAAAGATAGCATCTTTGTGGTTGATCTTGGGCAGACCTAGAACGAAGTCCATTGAGATGTCCACCCATGGATGTGTAGGTATGGGCAGAGGGAGGTACAACCCGTGAGGGTTCACTCGGGACTTCGCCTTTTTGCAGGTGATGCACCTTGCACAATGGGCTTCTACTGACCTCTTGATGTGTGGCCAGTAGAAGTGCTCCTTGACCACTGCTAGTGTCTTGTCGACACCAAAGTGGCCCATGAGTCCTCCTCCATGAGCTTCTCGGATGATAAGCTCCCGTAACGATCCTTGTGGTATGCACAACCTTCTTTCTCGGAACAAGAACCCCTCATGTATGTAGAACTTGCCATGTCTCCCTGTGCCACACTCCTTGTAGCTCTCAACAAAGTCAGGATTATCCTTATATAGGTCCTTGATGTGCTCGAATCCTAAGACCTTTGCCTCCATGGTGGATATCAAGGCAAACCTCCTGGATAATGCATCAGCTACAACATTATCCTTCCTCTTCTTGTACTTAATGGCGTACGGGAAGGTCTCTATGAACTCCATCCACCTGGCATGTCTCTTCTTGAGATTAGTTTGCCCTCTGAGGTGTTTGAGAGTCTCGTGATCAGTGTGGATCACAAACTCCTTGGACAGCAAGTAGTGCTACCAAGTCTCCAAGGCTCGGACTAGGGCATAGAGCTCCTTGTCGTAGGTGGGGTAGTTCAGTGAGGCACCCTCCTAACTTCTCACTGAAGTATGCCACTAGCCTTCCTCCTTGGGTTAGCACCGCTCCTATGCCTATTTTAGAGGCATCGCACTCCACTTCAAATGTCTTGTTGAAGTCGGGCAGGACTAGCACTGGTGCATGTGTGAGGCTGTCCTTGAAGGCCTGGAACGCCTTCTCCTGAGCTTCTCCCCAGCTGAATCCCACGTTCTTCTTCACTACTGCTGTCAATGGTGAGGCAATACTGCTGAAGTTGGGCACGACTCTTCTGTAGAAGTTGGCCAGACCGTGGAAACTCCTCACTTGGCTGATGTTGCTCGGTGTTGGCCATTCTTGTATATCTCGAATCTTCTCTTCATCAACTGTAAGTCCTGTGAACTTACAACAAAACCTAAGAAGACAAGTTTATCAGTACAAAAGATGCACTTCTTGAGATTGGCATAAAGCTCTTCTTGTCAAAGGGTTTTAAGTACCAACTCAAGATGTGTGAGGTGATCCCTTAGGCACTTGCTGTAAACTAAAATGTCATCAAAGTAAACCACAATGAACTTACTGATGTACGCCCTAAGAACTTGGTTCATAAGGCGCATGAAGGTGCTTGGGGCATTAGTCAAGCCTAATGGCATGACTGTCCACTCGTAGAGCCCTTGCTTTGTCTTGAAAGCGGTCTTCCACTCATAACCTTCCTTCATTCTGACCTGCTGGTATCCACTCTTGAGGTCTATCTTGGAGAATACCGTGGCTCCACTCAGCTCATTTAGCATGTCATCCAGCCGTGGTATTGGATGCCGGTACTTGACTGTGATGTTGTTGATTGCTCGGTAGTCCACGCACATTCGCCAAGTCCCATCCTTCTTGGGTACTAGCAGCACTGGTACGGCACATGGACTGAGGCTCTCTCGAACATAGCCTTTCTCCAGGAGCTCTTTGACTTGCTTCTCAAGCTCCTTAGACTCCTCTGGGCTCATCCGGTAGGCTGGCCGGTTAGGCAGGACTGCTCCGGGCACAAGGTCATTCTGGTGCTCTGTGCCACATAGGGGAGGCAAGCCTGCTGGTATCTTTTCCGGAAATACATCCTGGAACTTGTTGAGGAGAGCTGCTACTTCAGGAGGTAGCTCTACCTGTTCCTTCTCTACACTCAAAATCTCCTTAAAGACCATTAGCAACATTAAATCCTTCGAGGCTAAAGCTCTCCGGACATGACTTAGTTGAATAAAGAAATTTAATTTAATGAGTTTCTTTTCCTTACTCATTTGTTGTTGTAGCTGATGTACCTGAGCAGGTGTGAGAGGAGCTAGGCTGACCTTTCTCTTGTCGTGCACAAAGGTGTAGAGATTGGTTCGGCAATCATGCCTTGTCTCCTTATCAAATTGTCATGGCCTTCTGATACAAGCCTTGATTCAAGGATGTATGCGCGTGGGCTGTTTGTAGAAGATTAGGTGAGAAACTCAACCTTAGGCTTCTGGATGGGGGTTTTCTGGTTGGTAAAAGATGGAAGGTGAAGTGAACCACACGAGGGGTGATGAACCTCGTGATAAATCACAAACTTAGAGCTAGGAGGGCTGGTCTCAACTAGGTTCTAAGCGCACAAGATTCTTAGAGAGAAAACTTGTAGGGAAAAAGTTCTACTTTATTAATAATCAAAAGGTTGTCGAACTACATGCTGGAAGGAGCCTTATTAATATGCTCGACAGCTTGACCTTCTAGGGTCGACACAAATAAAGAAAAGGATAGTTTACAAAAGTGCACAAAAGGAAAAAATACAAAAGTGTATAACCGAAAAAGGACCTATTCCTAAAATGTTCTTGACTCAAAATGTAAAGCAACTAGATCCTACCCTGCAAAACAGAAAGAGGCATATATTCGAATGTAAACTTACCTTAACTCACCTCACGGCCAAGAAATGGAAGGTGGCCGTCCTTGTGGCATGCACGCGCCTTGCTCCTAGTCTTCGACTTGGAGTAGGGTTACAAATCTCTGGGCCTTGACCTCTCTTGCCACTAAAGCCCAAGTCTCTGATGTCCCTTGTGTTGTTGAGAAGCTATTGGACTCTTCCTTGTATTTTTGGCCCATTGTCCTTAGTCGATCTTCTTCTGGAAGCTTGTTGACCCATAGGCTGAATTTGTGGAAGAGCGCCCTTGATCTGCTTCTTGTCATTGCTCCTTGAGGTACTACTGGTGTTGAGACTTCCTCTAAGTGCATGTCCTGGAGCTGGTAGCTCATTTGGTCCGAGTCCTCTTGTGTAGAAGTGGAAGTGTGCGTGTACTCGGCTGGATGGCCTGTACCAGCTGGATTGTGCGCGGTACTGGCCGGAATGACTTCAGGACCGGCTAAGTTGATCCCAGAGTCGGCGGTGTCATCAGGGGGACCGGCGGTGTCATTCACGTCCCCACCAAGTGTGCCGGAAGCTTGGGCCTCTCCGCCGGCAATGTTGACCGGTCTGGTCCTATAGGTCGAGGGTCCGGCGGTACTGTCTGGTCCGGCAGGCGCGCCGGATGGTCCTGCTGTCTCGGGCAAGCTTCCTGGTCGGCCAGTCTGGTCTCCTGGCTGGATGTACGACCTGATGTCCTCATCATTCCCTCCCTCTTCAGTAGGTTTTGTCCTCAAAACTGGTTCATCTGCATGGAAAGGAGCCAAGTCAGTGACATTAAACGTATTGGGCACATTAAACTCACCTGGAAACTCGATCCGGTAGGCGTTGTTGTTGATCCTCTCGAGCACTCTGAATGGTCCATCTCCTCTTGGTGCTAGCTTGGAACTCCTTAGGTTTGGGAACCTCTCCTGCCGTAGGTGTAGCCACACCCAATCGCCTGGTTGAAAGATCACCTCCTTTCTTCCTTTGTTGGCATGAGTCACGTACTGTCCAGTCCTCTTTTCCAAGTTCTCTGCTACCTTCTGGTGTAACCTCCTTATGAACTCTGCTTTGGATGCTCCGTTGAGGTTGGTCATCTCAGCTGGCGGCAGTGGTGTTTGCTCCAATGGGGTGAGAGGGTTGAAACCGTATACCACTTCAAATGGGGTCTTCTTGGTTGCTGAGTGCAAGGCTCGGTTGTAGGCGAACTCAATGAATGGCAGGCACTCCACCCAAGTCTTTAGGTTCTTCCCTAGTGTTGTTCTGAGAAGAGTTGATAGGGTCCTGTTGACAACTTCAGTTTGGCCATCGGTTTGAGGATGGCAAGTGGTTGAGAAGAGTAGCTTCGTGCCTAGCTTTCTCCAAAGGGTCCTACAGAAATGGCTGAGGAACTTGGTGTCCCTATCTGATACGATGGTCCTTGGCACTCCATGAAGCCGTACTACCTCTCTGAAGAACAGCTCAGCTGTTTGTGTGGCATCATTGACATTGGCACATGGGATGAAGTGTGCCATCTTGGAGAATCTGTCCACCACTACAAAGATTGCATCTTTGTGGTTGATCTTGGGCAGACCTAGAACAAAATCCATCGAGATGTCCACCCATGGATGTGTTGGTATGGGCAGTGGGAGATACAGCCCGTGAGGTTGCACTCGGGACTTTGCCTTCTTGCAAGTGGTGCATCTTGCACAATGTGCTTCTACTGTCCTCTTGATGTGTGGCCAGTAGAAGTGCTCCTTGACTACTGCTAGAGTCTTGTCGACACCAAAGTGGACCATGAGTCCTCCTCCATGGGCTTCTCGGATGATAAGCTCCCTTAGTGATCCCTGTGGTATGCACAGCCTTCTTTCTCGGAACAAAAATCCCTCATGGATGTAGAATTTGCCATGACTCCCTGTGCTACACTCCTTGTAGCTCTCAGCAAGGTCAGGATCATCCTTGTATAGATCCTTGATGTGCTCGAATCCTAGGACTTTTGCCTCCATGGTTGATATCAAGGCAAACCTCCTTGATAGTGCATCGGCTACCACATTGTCTTTGCCCTTCTTGTACTTGATGATGTAGGGGAAGGTTTCTATGAACTCCATCCACCTGGCATGTCTCCTCTTGAGATTGGTTTGCCCTCTGAGGTGTTTGAGAGTCTCGTGATCAGTGTGGATCACGAACTCCTTGGACAGCAAGTAATGCTGCCAAGTCTCCAATGCTCGGACAAGGGCATAGAGCTCCTTGTCATAAGTGGGGTAGTTCAGTGAGGCACCACCTAGCTTCTCACTCAAGTATGCCACTGGTCTCCCTCCTTGAGTTAGCACTGCTCCTATGCCTATTCCAGAGGCATCACACTCCACTTCAAACGTCTTGTTGAAGTCGGGAAGGACTAGCACTGGTGCGTGTGTAAGGCTGTCCTTCAAGGCCTTGAATGCCTTCTCCTGAGCTTCTCCCCAGCTGAATCCCACGTTCTTCTTCACTACTACCATCAGTGGCGAGGCAATACTGCTGAAGTTGGGCACGAATCTCCTATAGAAGCTGGCCAGTCCGTGGAAGCTCCTCACTTGGCTGATGTTGCCTGGTGTTGGCCATTCTTGTATGGCTCGAATCTTTTCCTCATCAACCTGTAGGCCCTGTGAACTTACAACAAAACCTAAAAGACAAGCTTATCAGTACAAAAGGTGCACTTCTTGAGATTGGCATAAAGCTCTTCTTGTCGAAGGGTTTTAAGGACCATCTCAAGATGTGTGAGGTGTTCCCGTAGGCACTTACTATAAACAAGTATGTGATAAGATTCAACTTGAAACTTCCTTCAATAAACTCCAATAAAATCCTTACAAACTGTTTTAATGAAATAAGAACAAGAAAACGAAACCCAGAAATTCTCTCTCTCCTTCCCGAGTTCGCAGACTCGTACTACTCTCGACAATAAAGCATGAAAACAGAAAATTAGAGACAGTGTCCTTTTAACGGCATGATTCTTTGTGTCCTAGATGACCCTCTCCTTGCTGCCGAAGGTTTCTCTTTTTTTTAGTTGCTCCATGTGCTCGTCACGTGACCGTCTCCTCCCTCCATAATTTGATCGTCTTCTTCGGCAATTCCTCCCAGCTCCCTTGTTTTCTCTGTTCCATCTTTGTCTCCTTTGTAATTTTCCCTTTGAGAAGCTTGTCCCCAAGCTTGAAGTCTGGGAATTTGTTGGTGATATCCCTAGCGAGATGCCAACTGTTCTGCTTTGACGCTGCGCCATTCCACGATATCAGCAATTCCAGATTGCCCGTGTTATTGTAACGTGTGTCAAGTATCGCCACCGGAGTTACTGTGATTGGTGCTGGTTCATCCCAAGTTGTCGGTAGGGGTGTCGGCTGGAGGTTGTTTCCCAATGCCCGTTTGAGCTGTGAAACAAGGAAGACCGGGTGAATTTTAGATGTCTCCGGGAGGCTGAGCCTGTAGGCGACTTTCCCTATTTTTTCCAGCACCTCAAATGGACCAAAATAGCGAGGAGCAAGCTTCTGAACTGCACGATTCTGAACCGATTGCTGCCGATAAAGCCTTAGTTTCAAGAAGACCCTCTCGCCGATTTCGAAGTTCACATCTCTACGGTGTTTATTAGCTTGATGCCTCATCAGATCCTGTGCTCTCTGCAGGGCCTGTCGAATGTTGCTCAACATGCTATCTCTCTCACGCAGCATTGTTTCAAGTTCAAAGTTTGTCGTACTGCCCTTTTCGTATTTCACCAATGTTGGAGCGTCTCGGCCATACACGACCTTAAAAGGTGTCGCTTTAAGTGCAGAATGGTAGGTTGTGTTGTACCAATACTCTGCCCACGGAAGATATTTGTGCCACGACCGGGGTTGAACCGAAGCGAAGCAACGCAAATATGTTTCTAAGCATCGGTTAAGAACTTCTAATTGTCCGTCCGTTTGTGGGTGAAAAGCGGTGCTGTATTTGAGAGTAGTACCGGCCAGCTTGAACGTTTCCTTCCAAAATCCACTTAGAAAGATGCGATCTCTATCCGAAACAATGGACAAGGGAAACCCATGTAGACGCACGATTTCAGCAGTGAATTTGCGGGCTACATCCGTGGCTGTGAAAGGATGTCGGAGGCTGATGAAATGGGCGTATTTACTCAGCCTGTCTATCACCACGAGAACCACATTGTACCCTTGAGAAATTGGTAATCCCTCTATGAAATCCATCGCAATTTCCTCCCAAATACGTGTTGGAATTGGTAATGGTTGTAAGAGGCCCGCCGGCGATAGAGTGGAATACTTATGTGTTTGACAAACCTCGCATGTTGAGACAAATTTCTGAATTGCATCCCACATCCCCTTCCAATGGAACGATTGTTGTATGCGTTTCATTGTTTTTAAGACTCCGGAGTGACCACCAATAGGGGTGCTGTGAAATTCAGCAAGTATAACTGGAATAAATGCTGAAGTGTGAGGAATTACCAGCCTGTTTTTGAACCACAAACGAGTACCCACTACTGTGTAACCAGGCTTGGAGGTACCGCTCTGAATTTCAGCTATTAGGCGTTGTAAATCGGCATCTTGATCGATTTCTGTATAAATGTCTTCCAACTGCAGGTTTGTCGGAAGTGTAAGCGCCATTAACATTTGCCCCAACTCCTGGTGAGTGCAGTGAGATATGCGAGACAGTCCATCGGCTGCTTTATTTTCAATGCCCGGCTTGTAAATGATCTCAAAATCGTATCCCATAAGACGGTGAAGCCATTTTTGATATTCAAGGTTAACATCACGCTGTTCCAAGAGATACTTAAGACTCTTTTGGTCGGTGTGTACCAGAAAATGGCGACCAAGAAGGTAGTGCTTCCATTTGAGGATGGCTAGGACGATAGCCATAAGCTCCCTTTCGTAAACCGGCTTAAATTGCTCCCTTGGTGTTAATGCGTGGCTGAAATAAGCTATCGGTCGTGCACACTGCATAAGGACAGCTCCCAATCCGGTGTTGGAGGCATCGGTTTCCACAATGAACGTCATATTAAAGTCCGGAAGAGCTAAAACTGGAGCGTTTGTCATTGCGACCTTTAGGGCGTCAAACGCGGATTGAGAATCTTGTGTCCATACGAATTGATCCTTCTTGAGTAGGGTCATGAGCGGTTTTGCGAGAAGTCCATAACCCTTGACGAATCGCCTATAGTAGCCGGTGAGCCCCAAGAACCCGCGCAACTGTTTAACCGTAGTTGGAGTCGGCCATTGATGCATTGCCGATGTCTTGCTCGGATCCGTGGACACTCCCTCATGAGAGATAATGTGACCAAGGTATTCCACCCGTGGTTGTCCAAAGAGGCACTTCTTCTTGTTAGCAAACAACTTGTGGTCAACAAACGTCTTGAGCACGATTTCAAGATGGTGCACATGGTCTGCTTCACTCCGGCTGTAAATCAAGATATCGTAAAAAAAACCAGAATAAAGCGACGCAAATAGGGTCGGAATATCTCATTCATTAGCGCCTGAAATGTTGCTGGTGCATTCATCAATCCGAAAGGCATGACCGTGAATTCATAATGTCCATCGGCTGTGCGAAAAGCCGTCTTATGAATGTCAGTTTCCTTCATTCTGATTTGATGGTAGCCTGCGCGTAAATCCAACTTAGAAAATATCAACGCTCCATGAAGTTCATCAAGTAATTCATCAATTACCGGAATGGGGAATTTATCCGGAATAGTAGCCCGATTAAGAGCTCGATAGTCCACACAAAATCGCCAATTTCCATCTTTTTTTTGACCAATAAAACCGGGCTTGAGAACGGACTAGTGCTTGGCCGGATTATACCCGTTCGTAGCATGTCACTTACAAGTGTCTCCATGGCTTCTTTGTGTGCATGGGGGTAGCGGTAGGGCCTCACACTCACTGTGGTGCAGCTTGGTAAGAGGTTGATGCTGTGCTCATGACCTCGAACTGGTGGCAAACCGGTTGGCTCATCAAAGACTTTGGTGAATCTGTCCACAACCGATGTGATGTGGATAGGTGTAATCGACGTGGAGGTATGTGCTGGTGGGGCAGAAACGAGGGACAATGAAGCACCTTTGGCGTAAAGAGTTGTGGGAATTGTCATGGTTTTTGAGCGAGAACTTCGAGTGGTGTAACCCGGATTCTCCGACAATTCTAGCTGGTCTGCCTTTGTATTCAAATTGCAGCTCATGTACTGTCCAGTCTACTTGACATTTCCCCAATTTGCGTAGCCATTGAATGCCCAAAACCACATCCGCACCTCCGAGCTCAAGCGTAATGAAGTCATCCTGAAACTTGAGCCCTTGGAGTACAAAGTCGATATTACGGCAAACACCCATTCCCGAGACAGAGACGCCGGTTCCTAGCAAAATATTGAGATTAGAAGCCGAAATGGAATTCAATCTAGCTTGTCTTACAATAGCTGGAGTAATGAAATTATGGGTAGCTCCACTATCAAGCATAAAGACGACTGACGTGTTGCCAATTGACCCCGTAACCTTAGTTGTGGTCGGCGTGTTGACACCCAAAAAGGATTGGAGAGACAACTCCATCAGATTTGGTTGTTGCAGCTCATCCTCCTCCACTGTTTCCACCATATTTTCGTCTAGAACTTCAAGCTCATACCCGTTTACAACCGTTAAAATTTGAAGCTCTTTGTTGGGACAAATGTTGTTGTGTCCGCGGAACCACTTAGCATCACACTTAAAACAGAGGCCACGACGCCGTTTTTCATCCAGGTCTGCATCTGACATATTCAACTTAGGCCGAATGCCCAGCCTGTTTGGTTGGGTGGGTGGCTGTTTTTCGTTATCCGTTACAATAGTTTTCATCTTCCATGTGTTGGATCGCCCATCGCCGGAAGATAGTGGTTTCATTAGACGCGGTGCTGTGTGGAGTTCCTTACTTACCACACGAGTCAACACATCGGACTCCATTGAGATTGCTATTGAAACCATTTCGGGTAGCGACTGTGGTTTCATGAGTTGTACCACGGCACGCATTTCCGGTTTTAAACCATTGAGAAATATGCCCTCTAGCTGGTGACTCGCCAAATTTGTGACTTGGGCAGTGAGTTCTTCGAACTCATGAACATATTCAGCTACTGTTCCCCTCTGTTTTAGGCAAAACAGATTTTGGCTGGGGCCTTTGCAGTGAATATTACCGAAACGGAGCATAAGGCGATTCTTAAAATTTTCCCAGGAAGTAAAAGGCTCCCGTGTTATCTCCGCATTGAACCAGCTAAGAGCATCTGCTTCTAAGCTCAAAGAAATCATGTCGAGCTTTTCCGTGTCGTTGTAACCACCGAGGCGGAAGAAACGATCAACTTTCGACAGCCATCCGAAAGTGTTGACACCTTCAAAGATCGGCATTTCCACTCGCTTAACGTAGCTTTCCCTGTTGTTTTGAATGTGTTGACGTGGATCGGTAAAACCCGGAGGTACCGGGGGCGCCGGAGGTGCCGGTTCTGGGAAATGAAAACGTGATGGGTGGCTTGTCTCACCGTGTAGGCGTTGTGCTTCCAAACGAGGAAGAACCTGAAAGAGACGGTCCAGATTTGTGTGTATAGTTTTCTCCATCGAAGTCTGGAAGGATTCCAACTTTGTCTCCAACTTGGTGTCCCACTTGGCCTCCATTTTCCGTAATGAGTCTTCCATGTTGAGGTGTCCTGTTATGGCACCACGGTACCCAGCGTCTAGAGCATCCAGCCTTCGAAAAATTTCATCAAAGCTGCCAGTGATGTGTGGATGAGTCGACGGCTCCGGACTGGGTGTGTGGGAGTCTTCTCTGAAAGAATCCATGGTCGGGAATGTTCGAACGTAGTCACGACGCACCAGTTTGATAAGATTCAACTTGAAACTTCCTTCAATAAACTCCAATAAAATCTTTACAAACTGTTTTAATGAAATAAGAACAAGAAAACGAAACCCAGAAATTCTCTCTCTCCTTCCCGAGTTCGCAGACTCGTACTACTCTCGACAATAAAGCATGAAAACAGAAGATTAGAGACAGTGTCCTTTTAACGGCATGATTCTTTGTGTCCTAGATGACCCTCTCCTTGCTTGCCGAAGGTTTCTCTTTTTTTTAGTTGCTCCATGTGCTCATCACGTGGCCGTCTCCTCCCTCCATAATTTGATCGTCTTCTTGGCAATTCCTCCCAGCTCCTTGTTTTCTCTGTTCCATCTTTGTCTCCTTTGTAATTTTTCCTGTAATAGACATTCAATGGCGTATCAGTATGTCATCAAAATAAACTACCACAAACTTACTGATGTCGCCCTAAGAACTTGGTTCATAAAGTAGCATGAAGGTGCTTGGGGCATTAGTCAAGCCAAATGTCATGACTGTCACTCGTGAGCCCTTGCTTTGTCTTGAAGGCAGTCTTCCATTCATCGCCTTCCTTCATCCTTACGTGGTGGTATCCACTTTTGAGGTCTATCTTGGAGAAGACCGTGGCTCCACTCAGCTCATCTAGCATGTCATCCAGTGGTGGTATTGGATGCCTATACTTGACTGTGATGTTGTTGATTGCTCGGCAGTCCACGCACATGCGCCAAGTCCCATCCTTCTTGGGCACTAGTAGCACTGTACAGCACATGGACTGAGGCTCTCTCGAACATATCCTTTCTCCAGGAGCTCCTTGACTTGCTTCTCAAGCTCTTTGGACTCCTCTGGACTCATCCGGTAGGCTTGGCGGTTGGGCAGGGCTGCTCCGGGCACTAGATCAATCTGGTGTTCTATGCCACGTAAAGGAGGCAAGCCTGCTGGTATCTCCTCTGGAAATACATCCTGGAATTTGTTGAGGGTTGCTACTTCTGAGCTCTGTCCCTGTTCTACTCAACACTTCCTTGAAAACCATTAGTAACATTAAGTCCTTGAGGCTAAAGCTCTCGGACATGACTAGGTTGAATAAGAAAGTTAGACTTGACAAGTTTCTTTCCCTTACTCATTTGGAGTTGTAGCTCATGTACTTGGGCAGGTGTAAGAGGAGCTAGGCTGACCTTCCTCTTGTCATGCACGAAGGTGTATAGATTGGTTCGGCCATCATGCCTGGTCTCTTTGTCAAACTGCCATGGTCTTCCTAGTAGAAGATGGCCAGCTTGCATGGGCACCACGTCGCACACGACCTGGTCTTGGTACTTGCCCACACTGAATGGCACAGTGACTTGCTCATGAATCTTGGGCTCCACTTTGTCATCAAGCCATCTCAGTCTATGTGGTCGAGGATGCCGTGTCCTCTCTAGACCTAGCTTATCAACCATATACGCACTAGCAACGTTAGTGCAAGAACCACCATCTATGATGAGGTTACATACCTTTCCTTGATGGTGCAACGGCTGTGGAAGATGTTCTCCCTTTGGATGGTCTCTGAAGGATCCACCATTGCACTGAGGATACGTCTAGTGACCAGCACTTCCCCCACATCAGGGTACCCAATGTCACCATATTCTCCTTCTGGTTCATAGTCCTCTTCATCTTGGGACTCATATTCTCCTGCCTCCGTAATCAACATGACTCGGTTGTTTGGGCACTCCCTTGAGATGTGTCCACGTCCCCTGCACTTGAAAAAAGTTATGTCACGTGATCTTTGAAGGTTAGAAGACTTACCAGGCTCTCTCTGGTCACGGGTGGGTTCAGATGGCTTGCTCTTGAACCTTGACTCGATCTCTATGCTTTTTCCTTTGTCTACGGTCTTGGGCATGTTGCTTGGTGCCCAAGGTGTCTTAGGCTTGCTGCGGATGTCTTGGCTCTTACGTTTGATGTGCTGTTCAGCTTGCACAGATAGGTGGAACAAGTCCTTGAAGTCGTTGTAGATTTGCCTTTCCACCTTGCAGCTGATCCTTTCTTGGAGTCCATCCAAAAATTGCGCCATCAATGCTTCTTCATCATCATTGAGCTCCAATCTGTTCCTTAACCTCTCGAACTCTTCATAGTACTCCTGTACTGATCTGGTACCCTGCTTAAGAGTACGAAAACGTCGTTGCAAATCCCTATGAAAGTAAGGTGGAACATACCTTTGTAGCATGAGGTCTTTCATGTCGACCCATGAGTCTACGGGTCTCATTCTCTTCCTCCTTCTGTCAGATACCTCACGATCCCACCAGATGAGGGCATTTTCCGTGAGTTGTGCTACTGCC
>CM032159.1:21726816-21760329 GCA_018901935.1 Pugionium cornutum
CAATAACTTTTGGTTTAGATTGCAGAATGACATGTATCCAACATCCACGTTTAACTAGCTCAATTTTCCATATTATGACAACATTTGAGACTGAAGGAGCTATGACAACGCCTCCAAGTAATCCAATGTATCCCAAACTGCTTGATACCATGCATTATGCTTCATTTATAAGCCTTTATTCAAAGAGCACAAATGATCAGTTTAGAATGATCATTTTAACAGGAAATTCAACTTGACATGTTCGCAATAAATCGTCTTTTATTTTTTATTTAAAGCTTAAGTTGACATTAATCCAATGCCCACGTTAAACTAGCTCAATTTTCCATTGTGAAAACATTGGAGACTGAAAGAGCTAGACACAACATCAAAGTAATGCAATCTGTCCGAAATTATGGGATGCCATGCATTATGCTTCATTTATAAGCTTTTATTCAAGGAGCACCAGTGACCAGTTTAGAATGATTATTTTAACTGGCTGATCAACTTGACATGTCTGCACTAAGTATTGATTTAGAGGTCATAATGAAACGAATCCAATGCCCACGTCATGCAAACTCAATTTTCTATACTGTGAAAAAATTTAAGAAAATAGCCACGACAAAGCCTCCAAGCAATCCAATCTATCCCAAACTGCATGATGCCATGCATTATGCTTCATTTATAAGCCTTTACTCAAGGAGCACCAATGTTCAGTTTAAAATGATCTTTTAACTAGTTAACATGACATGTCCACACCAAACCGTACATAACTTTTGATTTAGAATTCAAAATGACACGAGTCCAACACCCACATTAAACTAGCTCAATTTTTATACTGTGATAAAATTTAAGATTGAAATAGCTGTGACAAAGCCTCCAAGAAATCAAGTCTATCCCAAGCTGCGTGATGCCATGCATGATTCCATGCATGATGCTTAACTTATAAGCCTATACTCAATCAGCACCAATGATCAGTTTAGAATGATTATTTTAACTAGCTGATCAAGTTGACATGTCCACACTAAATTGTCTTTTACTTTTTGTTTAGAGCTGAAGATGACATGAATACAACGCCCACATTAAGTTAGCTCAATTTTCCATATTGTGACAACGTTTGAGATCGAAAGAGCTAGACAAGGCCTCCAAGTGATGTAATCTATCCCAAACTGCGTGATACCATGTATTATGCTTCATTTATAAGCCTTTACTGAAGGAGTACCAATGATCAGTTTAGAATGATCATTTTAACTAGCTGATCAACTTGTCATGTCCGCACTAAATCGTCCGTAACTTTTGATTTAGAGTTCAAAATGACACTATTCCAACATCCACGTTAAGCTAGCTACATTTCTATATTGTGATAAAATTTAAGATCGAAATAGTTATGATAAAGCCTCCAAGTAATCCAATCTATCACAAACTGCGTGACGCCTTGCATTATACTTAATTTATAAGCCTTTACTAAAGGCGCACCAATGATCAGTTTAGAATGATTATTTTAACTAGCTGATCAACTTAATATGTCCGCACTAAATCGTCTTTTACTTTTATGAATCAAACGCCCATGTCAAGCCATGCATTATGAGCCTTTACTCATGGAGCACCAATGATCACTTTATAATGATAATTTTAACAAGCTGATAAACTTGACATGTCTGCACTAAATCATTCGTAACTTTTGATTTACACTTCAAAATAACATGAATCCAACAACCAAGTTAAGCTAGCTCAATTTTATGTATTGTGAAAAAATATAAGATCAAAATAGCTATGACAAACCCCCAAGAAATCCAATCTATCCCAAACTGCATGATGTCATGCATTATGCTTAGTTTATAAGCCTTTACTCAAGGACCACCAATGATCTCTTTAAAATGATCATTTTAACTAGTTGATGCACTTGACATGTCTGCACTAAATCGTCCATACCTTTTGATTTAGAGTTCAAAATGACACGAAACCAATACCCACTTTAAGCTAGCTCAATTTTCTATTTTTGGACAAAATTTAAGATCGAAATAGCTATTACAAAGTCACGAGTAATGCAATCTATCCCAAACTGCGTGATAACATGCATTATGCTTAATTTATAAAACTTTACACAAGGAGCACTAATGATCAGTTTAGAATGATTATTTTAACTAGCTGATCAACTTGACATGTTTGCACCAAATCATCTTTTACTTTTTATTTAAAACTCAAGAAGACCTGAATCCAATGCCCACGTTAAACTAGCTCAATTTTTCCTATTGTGACAACATTTTAGATAAAAAGAGCTAGACAAAGTCTCCAAGTAATCCAGTCTATCCCAAACTTCATGATGCTATGCATAATGCTTCATTTATAAGCCTTTACTCAATGAGCACCAATGATGAGTTTAGAATGATCATTTTAACTAGCTGATCAACTCGACATTTCTGCACTAAATCGTCTTTAACTTTCGATTTACATCTCATGAGTCAAACACCCACGTTAAGCTAGCTCAATTTTCAATATTGTGAAAACAATTTAAGACCAAAATAGCTACGAAAAAGCCTCCAAAAAACCAAATCTATCCCAAACTGCATGTTGTCATGCATTATGCTTATTTATAAGCCTTTACTACAGGAGCACCAATGATCGGTTTAGAATGATCATTTTAGGTAGTTGATCAACCTGACATGTCCGCACTAAATCCTATTTTACATTTTATTTAGAGTTCAAGATGACATGAATCCAACACCCATGTTGAGCTAGCTTAATTTTCTATATTTTGACAAAATTTAAGATTGAAATAGTTATGTAGACCGTCCAAGTAATCCAATCTATCCTAAACTGCGTGATGACATGCATTATGCTTATTTATTAGCCTTTACTCAAGGAGCACCAATGATCAGTATAGAATTATCATTTTAACTACCTGATCAACTTGACATGTTTGCACTAAATCGTCCTTTACTTTTTATTTAGAGCTCAAGATGATATGAATCTACTGCCCATGTTAACCTGGCTTAATTTTTCATATTTTGAAAACATTTGAGACTGAAAGAGCTTGGCAAAACAATAAAGTAATTAAATCTATCTCAAACTGCGTGATGCCATGCATTATGCTTCATTTATAAGCCTTTACTCAAGGAGCACGAATGACAAATTTAGCTGGTTGATCCACATGAAATGTCCGCACTAAATCGTACATAACTTTTGAATTAGAGGTCAGAATTACACGAATCCAACGCCGACATTAAGCTAACTCAATTTTCTAAATAGTGAAAATATATAAGACCGAAAAGCTATGAAAAAGGCTCCAAACAATCCAATATATCCAAAACTGCATGAAGCCATGCATTATACTTCAGTTATAAGCCTTTATTCATGGAGCACCAATGATCCGTTTATAATGATCATTTTAACAAGCTGATCAACTTGACATGTGCGTACTAAATCATTCGTAACTTTTGATTTACAGTTCAAAATAAAAGGAATCCAACACCCAAGTTAAGCTAGCTCAATTTTATGTATTGTGACAAAATTTAAGATCGAAATAGCTATGACAAACCTCCATGCAACCCAATCTATCACAAACTGAATGATGCCATGCATTATGCTTAGTTTATAAGCCTTTACTCAAGGAGCACCAATGATCAGTTTCGAATGATCATTTTAACTAGCTGATCAACTTGACATGTCTGCACTAACTCGTCCATAACTTTTGATTTAGAGTTCAAAATCACACGAAACCTATACCCACGTTAAGCTAGCTAAATTTTCTATTTTTGGACAAAATTTAAGGTCGAAATAGCTATTACAAAGCCTCCAAGTAATACAATCTAACCCAAACTGCGTGATGCCATGCATTATGCTTAATTTATAAGACTTTACTCAAGGAGCACTAATGATCAGTTTAGAATGATTATTTTAACTAGTTGATCAACTTGACATATCCGCACCAAATCATCTTTTACTTTTTATTTAGAGCTCAAGAAGACATGAATCCAACGCCCACATTAAGCTGGCTTAATTTTTATATTATGAAAACATTTGAGACTGCAGGAGCTAGGCAAAGCATCAAAGTAATGCAATATATCTAAAACTGCGTGATGCCATGCATTATGTTTCATTTATAAGTCTTTACTCAAGGAGCACCAATGATCAGTTTAGAATAATCATTTTAACTAGCCGATAAACTTGACATGTCCACACTAAATAGTCCATAAATTTTTTGTTCAAAATGATACGAATCCAACACCCACGTTAAACTAGCTCAATTTTCTATATTGTGACAAAATTTAAGATTGAAATAGCTACGACAAAGTCTCCAAGTAATCCAATCTATCCCAAACTGTGTGATTCTATACATTATGCTTCATTTATACGCCTTTACTCAATGAGCACCATTGATTAGTTTAGAAAGATCACTTTACCTAGCTAATAACCTTGACATGTCCGCATTAAATATCGTTTAACTTTTGATTTAGAGCTCGAAATGACTTGAATCAACGCCCACGTTAAGCTAGATCAATTTTCCATATTGTGACAACATTTGAGACTCAAAGAGCTAGACAAAGCATCAAAGTAATGCAATGTATCTCAAAATGCATGATGCCATTTATTATGCTTTGTTTATAAGCCTTTACTCAAGGAGCACAAGTGATCAGTTTAAAATGATCGTTTTAATTGGCCAATCAACTTGACATGTCCATACTATATCATCTGTAACTTTTGATTTATAGTTCAAATTGACACGAATCAAACACCCACGTTAAGCTAGCTCAATTTTCTATATTGTGACAAAATTTAAGATCGAAATAGCTATGAAAAAGACGCCAAGTAATCCAATCTATCCCAAACTGTGGGATGCTATGCATTATTATTCAATGAGCACAAATGATCAGTTTAGAATGATCGTTTTAACTAGCTGATCAACTTGACATGTCCGCACTAAATCGTCTTTAACTTTTGATTTAGAGCTCAAAATGACATGAGTCTAACGCTCAAGTTAAACTAACTCAATTTTCCATATTGTGATATTATTTGAGACTACAAGAGCTAGGACAAAGCTCCCAAGTAATCCAATGTATCCCAAACATCATTATGCCATGTTGTATGCTTTATTTATAAACCTTTACTCAAGGAGACTAATGATCAATCTAGAATGATAATTTTAACTTTTGATTTATAGTTCAAAATGATACTATTCCAACATCCACGTTAAGCTAGCTCAATTTCTATATTGTGATAAAATTTAAGATCAAAATAGTTATGATAAAGCCTCCAAGTAATCCAATCTATCACAAACTGCGTGATACCTTGCATTATACTTAATTTATAAGCCTTTACTAAAGGAGCACCAATGATCAGTTTAGAATGATTATTTTAACTAGCTGATCAACTTAATATGTCCGCACTAATTCGTCTTTTACTTTTACGAATCCAATGCCCATGTCAAGCTAACTCAATTTTCTATATTGTGAAAAAATTTAAGACCGAAAAGCTATGACAAAGGCTCCAAACAATCCAATCTATCTAAAATTGCGTGAAGCCATGCATTATGCATCATTATGAGCCTTTACTCATGGAGCACCAATGATCACTTTATAATGATAATTTTAACAAGCTGATCAACTTGACATGTCTGCACTAAATCATTCGTAACTTTTGATTTACACTTCAAAATAACAGGAATCCAACAACCAAGTTAAGCTAGCTCAATTTTATGTATTGTGACAAAATATAAGATCAAAATAGCTATGACAAACCTCCAAGAAATCCAACCTATCCCAAACTGCATGATGTCATGCATTATGCTTAGTTTATAAGCCTTTACTCAAGGAGCACCAATGATCTTTTTAAAATGATCGTTTTAACTAGTTGATCAACTTGACATGTCTGCACTAAATCGTCCATAACTTTTGATTTAGAATTCAAAATGACACGAAACCAATACCCACTTTAAGCTAGCTCAATTTTCAATATTGTGAAAACAATTTAAGACCGAAATAGCTACGAGAAAGCCTCCAAAAAATCAAATCTATTCCAAACTGCGTGTTGTCATGAATTATGCTTATTTATAAGCTTTTATTTAAGGAGCACCAATAATCAGTTTAGAATGATCATTTTAGCTAGCTGTTCAACTTGAGAAGTCTGTACTAAATCCTCTTTTACATTTTATTTAGAGTTCAAGATGACATGAATCCAACACCCATGTTATGCTAGCTTAATTTTCTATATTTTGACGAAATTTAAGATCGAAATAGTTATGTAGAGCGTCCAAATAATTCAATCTATCCTAAACTGCGTGATGACATGCATTATGCTTATTTATTAGTATTTACTCAAGGAGCACCAATGATCAGTTTAGAATTATCATTTTAACTACCTGATCAACTTGACATGTTTGCACTAAATCGTCCTTTACTTTTTATTTAGAGCTCAAGATGATATGAATCTACCGCCAATGTTAACCTGGCTTAATTTTTCATATTTTGAAAACATTTGAGACTGAAAGAGCTTGGCAAAACAATAAAGTAATTAAATCTATCCTAAACTCCGTGATGCCATGCATTATGCTTCATTTATAAGTCTTTACTCAAGGAGCACGAATGACAAATTTAGCTGGTCGATCCACATGAAATGTTCGCACTAAATCGTACATAATTTTTGAATTAGAGGTCAGAATTACTCAATACTATTATGCATTGGCAGATGGATGCTAATAAATTTTTCGACATCATGGAAGTCTTTAGTTTCATTTTAATCAATTGTAAATTTGTTTTCTCGAGACGCCATATATAATATCAAAATTGGTTTCGGTGGTCTGTTAGGATGAACCTTTTAGCATCGAATTATCAAGGGACGGGAACCAACTTCATAAAAGAGCACTTTGAAAATCTTGATCATTGTTTCATGTTTTCATCGAATAATTGCTTGATTTTCCGTTCAAAGGAAACTCATTTTCATGAGCGGGATGACATCAGTCCGATAAATCAATTAGATAGAACGGTTGGTAATGAAAAGTGATGCTATCGTTTTTCAAGTTATGAGCTGGCACGGAGATCAAATATCATATATACGTCACATAAGGTTTTTGAATTAAGTATCACACCATTGTTATGTCAAGTATCCAATATTAAAACGGTTAGCAAACTCAGAACTTTTTTGTGTGGCAACTATTATCGTAGTGGAAGTTAGGGGCACATGTCAACGTCTAACATACCGTCATATATGTTCGGTCATGAATTGTTTTTAAATCACTAAAAACTATAAATTATAAATTCAATAAATATTATAGGTTTGGACGTATCTTTTTTTTTATTTTGGATAGTTTCGGTTAATTTGGTATTATAAAAATATGTGATATGTTTGGATATTTAAAACTTTTGATTCGTGTTCGATTTGAAAATTGTCACATTGTCCTTTTGCGGAATTTAAGCAGTATTTTAATAATAATTTTAGCAATACAAATTACTTTTTTACAAAAATATCATAAACATTAAAAATTATAGGTTTGTATTTAGTATTTAAATTTTAAATATTTTGAAAAAAAAATGCTAAATATTGAATTTAAATAGAATGATTAAATGTCACCAACATAGGTCATATCAACAGTACCAAATATGTGGTGAGTCGTCTACTCCGAGTTGTATACCAACTCAAGTTCCAGAATGTGCAAATGATTCTTTCCGACCAATGACTATTGAAGAATTGGTTCAGCAGCCTGGTCGTGAACTTCTTACTTTTCTCGATTCGAGGCGTCGTCGGTAATTTCCGATGGAAGATTCCATTGGAAACATGTCTCCTAACTCCCGACGGGTAAAAACCGTCGGGATATATCACTGTTTCACATTCCCGTTGGGTAAAAACCGTCAGGATATATCACCGATTCACATTCAACGGCAACACTCATCGGAAAACTCTCCATCGCAAATTCGTCGGGAATTTCTGACGAAAGTGTTCCATTGAATATCCGTCGGAGTTTTCCGATGGCATGAAACCATCATATATCCGTCGGAATGTTTCGACGGAAAACATCCATCGAATATCTGTTGGCAATTTCCGATGGCATGATTCCATTTCCTTGCCGTAGGAAGTTTCTGACGATAAGTTTTATCGCCAAGCCGTCGGAAATTCCTGAGACTTTCCCGACAGAAATTAATTTGTGACAAAATAGTCCCGACGGACCATTTTTGTCGGAAAATAGATGGGAATTGGTATTACCGACATATTTCGACGAAACAGGCCATCGGGAATTTGATGTTTGCTTGTAGTGGTAATCCAATGTATCCCAAACTGCGTGAATCCATGCATTATGCATCATTTATAAGCGTTTACACAAGGAGTACCAATGATCACTTTAGAATGTTCATTTTAATGAGCTGATCAACTTGACATGTCCGCACTAAATTGTCATTAATTTTTTATTTAGAGCTCAAAATAACATGAATCTAGTGCCCACATTAAACTAGCTCAATTTTTCATATTGTGACAACATTTAAAACTGAAAGAGCTACGAAAAATCGTCCAAGTAATCCAATGAATCCCAGAGTGCATGATACCATACATTATGCTTCATTTATAATCCTTTACTCAAGGAGCACCATTGATCAATTTAGAATAATCATTTTAACTGGCTGATCAATTTGACATGTCCACACTAAATAGTTTGTAACTTTTAATTTAGAGTTCAGAATGACACGAATCCAACACACATGTTAAGCTATCTCAATTTTCTATATTGTGATAAAATTCAAGACAAAAATAGCTACGACAAAGTCTCCAAGTAATCCAATCTATAGAAAAATGTGTGATGCCATGCATTATGCTTCTTTTGTAAGCCTTTACTCAAGGAGAACCACTGATTTATTTTGAAAGATCATTTTAACTAGCTGATCAACTTGACATGTCCACACTAAATGTCTTTAACTTTTTATTTAGATCTCAAGATGACATGAATCCAACGCCCACGTTCAGCTAGTTTAATTTTCTATATTGTGATAAAATTTAAAACCGATATAGCTACAACCAAGCCTCCAAGTAAACCAATTTATCCCAAAATACGTGATATCATGCATTATTCTTAGTTTATAAGCCTTTACTCATGGAGCACCAATGATCTTTTTAAAATGATCATTTTAACTAGTTGATCAACTTGACATGTCTGCACTAAATCGTCCATAACTTTTGATTTAGAGTTCAAAATAACACGAAACCAATATTCACTTTAAGCTAGCTCAATTTTCAATATTGTGAAAACAATTTAAGACCAAAATAGTTACAAGAAAGCCTCCAAAAAATCAAATCTATCCCAAACTGCGTGTTGTCATGCATTATGCTTATTTATAAGCTTTTACTTAAGGAGCACCAATGATCAGTTTAGAATGATCATTTTAGCTAGCTGATCAACTTGAGAAGTCCGCACTAAATCCTCTTTTACATTTTATTTAGAGTCCAAGATGACATGAATCCAACACCCATGTTATGCTAGCTTAATTTTCTATATTTTGACGAAATTTAAGATCGAAATAGTTATGTAGAGCGTCCAAATAATCCAATCTATCCTAAACTGAGTGATGACATGCATTATGCTTATTTATTAGTCTTTACTCAAGGAGCACCAATGATCAGTTTAGAATTATCATTTTAACTACCTGATCAACTTGACATGTTTGCACTAAATCGTCCTTTACTTTTTATTTAGAGCTTAAGATGATATGAATCTACCGCCCATGTTAACCTGGCTTAATTTTTCATATTTTGAAAACATTTGAGACTGAAAGAGCTTGGCAAAACAATAAAGTAATTAAATCTATCCCAAACTCTATGATACCATGCATTATGCTTCATTTATAAGTCTTTACTCAAGGAGCACGAATGACAAATTTAGCTGGTTGATCCACATGAAATGTTCGCACTAAATCGTACATAATTTTTGAATTAGAGGTCAGAATTACTCAATACTATTATGCATTGGCAGATGGATGCTAATAAATTTTTCGACATCATGGATGTCTTTAGTTTCATAGTAATCAATTGTAAATTTGTTTTCTCGAGACGCCATATATAATATCCAAATCGGTTTTGGTGGTCTGTTAGGATGAACGTTTTAGCATCGAATTATCAAGGGACGGGAACCAACTTCATAAAAGAGCACTTTGAAAATCTTGATCGTTGTTTCATGTTTTCATCGAATAATTGCTTGATTTTCCGTTCAAAGGAAACTCATTTTCATGAGCGGGATGACATCAGTCCGATAAATCAATTAGATAGAACGGTTGGTAATGAAAAGTGATGCTATCGTTTTTCAAGTTATGAGCTGGCACGGAGATCAAATATCATATATACGTCACATAAGGTTTTTGCATTAAGTATCACACCATTGTTATGTCAAGTATCCAATATTAAAACGGTCAGCAAACTCAGAACTTTTTTGTGTGGCAAGTATTATCGTAGTGGAAGTTAGGGGCACATGTCAACGTCTAACATACCGTCATATATGTTCGGTCATGAATTATTTTTAAATCACTAAAAACTATAAATTATAAATTCAATAAATATTATAGGTTTGGACGTATCTTTTTTGATTTTGGATAGTTTCGGTTAATTTGGTATTATAAAAATATGTGATATGTTTGGATATTTAAATTTTTTGATTCGTGTTCGATTTGAAAATTGTCACATTGTCCTTTTGCGGACTTTAAACAGTATTTTAATAAAAAATTTAGCAATACAAATTACTTTTTTACAAAAATATCATAAACATTAAAAATTATAGGTTTGTATTTAGTATTTAAATTTTAAATATTTTGAAAATAAAATGCTAAATATTGAATTTAAATAGAATGATTAAATGTCACCAACATAGGTCATATCAACAGTACCAAATACGTGGTGAGTCGTCTACTCCGAGTTGTATACCAACTCAAGTTCCAGAATGTGCAAATGATTCTTTCCGGCCAATGACTATTGAAGAATTGGTTCAGCAGCCTGGTCGTGAACTTCTTACTTTTCTCGATCCGAGGCGTCGTTGGTAATTTCCGATGGAAGATTCCATTGGAAACATGTCTCCTAACTCCCGACGGGTAAAAACCGTTGGGATATATCACCGGTTCACATTCCCGATGGGTAAAAACCGTCGGGATATATCACCGGTTCACATTCAATGGCAACAGTCATCGGAAAACTCTCCATCACAAATTCGTCGGGAATTTCTGACGAAAGTGTTCCATTGAATATCTGTCGGAGTTTTCCGACGGCATGAAACCATCATATATCCGTCGGAATGTTCCGACGGAAAACATCCATCGAATATCTGTTGGCAATTTCCGACGGCATGATTCCATTGCCTTTCCGTCGGAAGTTTCTGACGACAAGTTTTATCGCCAAGCCGTCGGAATTTCCTGAGACTTTCCCGACAGAAATTAATTTGTGACGAAATAGTCCCGACGGACCATTTTCATTAGAAAATAGATGGGAATTGGTATTACCGACATATTTCGACAAAACAGGCCGTCGGGAATTTGATGTTTGCTTGTAGTGGTAATCCAATGTATCCCAAACTGCGTGAATCCATGCATTATGCATCATTTATAAGCGTTTACACAAGGAGCACCAATGAATACTTCATAATGATCATTTTAATGAGCTGATCAACTTCACATGTCCGCACTAAATTGTCATTAATTTTTTATTTATAGCTCAAAATAACATGAATCCAGTGCCCACATTAAACTAGCTCAATTTTTCATATTGTGACAACATTTAAAACTGAAAGAGCTACGAAAAATCGTCCAAGTAATCCAATGAATCCCATAGTGCATGATACCATACATTATGCTTCATTTATAATCCTTTACTCAAGGAGCACCATTGATCAATTTAGAATAATCATTTTAACTGGCTGATCAATTTGACATGTCCACACTAAATAGTTTGTAACTTTTAATTTAGAGTTCAGAATGACACGAATCCAACACGCATGTTAAGCTATCTCAATTTTCTATATTGTGACAAAATTCAAGACAAAAATAGCTACGACAAAGTCTCCAAATAATCCAATCTATAGAAAAATATGTGATGTCATGCATTATGCTTCTTTTGTAAGCCTTTACTCAAGGAAAACCACTGATTTATTTTGAAAGATCATTTTAACTAGCTGATCAACTTGACATGTCCACATTAAATGTCTTTAACTTTTTATTTAAATCTCAAGATGACATGAATCCAACGCCCACGTTCAGCTAGTTTAATTTTCTATATTGTGATAAAATTTAAAACCGATATAGCTACAACCAAGCCTCCAAGTAAACCAATTTATCCCAAAATAAGTGATGTCATGCATTATTCTTCATTTATAATTTTTTACTTAAACAACACCAATGATCAGTTTAGAATGATTATTTTTACTATCTCCTCAACTTGACATGTCGACACAAACTTTTCCTTAATTTTTTATTTAGAGCTAAAGATTACATGAATCCAACTCCCAGTTTAAACTAGTTCAATTTTCTATATTCTACATGAATCCAACACCTAGTTTAAACTAGTTCAATTTTCCATATTCTGACAACAGTTTAGACGGAAAGATCTAGACAGAGCCTCAAAGTAATGCAATATATCCCAAACTCATGATGACTTGCATTATGTTTCATTTATAAGTCTTTACTTAACGAGCACTAATGATCTGTTTAGAATACTCATTTTAACTGGCCGATTCAATTTATATGTCCACACTAAATCGTTCGTAACTTTTGATTTAGAGTTCAGAATGGCACGAATCCAATGCCCACATTAAGCTAGGTCAATTTTCTATATTGTGAAACTTTATAAGAGCGAAATAGCTACGAAAAAGCCTCCAAGTAATCCAATCTATCCCAAAATGTGTGATGTCATGCATTATGTTTCATTTATAAGCCTTTACCTAATGAACACCAATGATCAGTTTAGAATGATCATTTTAACTAGGTAATCAGATTGACATGTCTGCATTGAATCATATTTAACTTTTGATTTAGAGCTCAAAATG
The DNA here is from genome assembly GCA_018901935.1 of Pugionium cornutum. Lineage (NCBI taxonomy): Eukaryota > Viridiplantae > Streptophyta > Magnoliopsida > Brassicales > Brassicaceae > Pugionium > Pugionium cornutum. The sequence continues at coordinate 21,739,793 of CM032159.1, forward strand.
ACAGGAATCCAACGCCCACGTTAAGCTAGCTCAACATTCTATATTGTGATAGCATTTTACACTGAAAGAGTTATGATAAAAACTTCTAAGTAATCCAATGTATCCGAAAGTGCATGATGCCTTGCATTATGCTTCATTTGTAAGGTTTTACTGAAGGAGCACCAATGATCAGTTTGGAATGATCATTTTAAGTAGCCGATCAATTTCACGTGTCCACACTAAATCATTTGTAAATTTTGATTTAGAGTTCGAAATGACACGAAATCAACGCCCACGTTAAGCTATCATAATTTCCTATATTGTGGCAAAATTTGAGATCGAAATAGCTAAGACAAAGCCGCCAAGTAATCCAATCTATCCCAAACTGTGTGATGCCATGCATTATGCTTTGTTTATAAGCATTTACTCAAGGAGCAATAAGTTTTGAATAATCTTTTAACTAGCTGATCAACTGGACATGTCCATACTAAATCGTGTTTAACTTTGGATTTAGAGCATAAAATGACATGAGTCCAACGCCTACGTTAGACTAGCTCAATTTTCCATATTGTTGAACATTTGAGACTAAAAGAGGTACGAAAAAGCCTCCAAGTAATCCAATGAATCCCAAAATACGTGATGCCATGCATTATGCTTCATTTATAAGCCTTTACTCAAGGAGCACCAATGATCAGTTTAGAATGATCATTTTTACTAGCCGATCAACTCTACATGTACGCATAAAATCGTCAGTAACTTTTGAGCTAGAGTTCAAAATGACACGAATCCAACACCATGTTAAGCTAGCTCACTTTTCCATATTGTGGATCATTTGAGACTGAAAGAGCTACGGAAAAGCATCCATGTAATCCAATGTATCCCAAACTGCGTGATGCCATGCATTATGCTTCATTTGTAAGCCTTTAGTCAAGGAGCACCAATGATCAATTTAGAATGATGATTTTAAATGGCCGATCAACTTGACATATCTGCACTAAATCATCAGTATTTTTTGGTTTAGAGTTTAAAATGACATGAATCCAACCCACACGTTAAAATAGCTTAATTTTCGGTATTGTGGATCATTTGAGACTGAAAAAGGTACGGAAAAGCCTCCAAGTAATCTAATGTATCCCAAACTGTAGGATGCCATGCATTATGCTTCATTTATAAGCCTTTACTCATGGAGCACAATTGATCAGTTTGGAATGATAATTTTAACTAGCCGATCAACTTCACATGTCCACACTGCATCGTCCGTAACTTTTGAGTTAGAATTGAAAATGACACCAACCCAACGCCCATGTTAAGCAAGCTCAATTTTCTCGAGCATGACAAAATTTAAGACCAAAATAGCGATGAAAAAGCCTCCAAGTAATCCAATCTATCCCAAACTGTATGATATGCACTATGCTTTATTTATAAGAATTTACTCAAGGAGCACCAATTTAAAAAATGATCATTTTAACTACATGATCAACTTGACATGTCCGCACTAAATCTTCTTTAACTTTTGATATAGCTCCTAAAATGTCATGAGTCCAACGCGCACATTAAGCTAGCTCAAGTTTCCATATTGTAGAACATTTGAGCTTGAAAGAGGTACAAAAAAGCCTCCAAGTAATTTAATGTATCCAAAGTGCGTGATATCATGCGTTATGCTTTATTTATAAGCCTTTACTCAAGCAGCACCAATGATCAATTTAGAGTGATAATTTTAACTGGCCAATCAACTTGACATGTCCGCACTAAATCGTCCATAACTTTTGATTTAGAGTTCAATATGACACGAATCCAACGGGTATGTTAAGCTAGCTCGGTTTTCTATATTATGACAACATTTGAAACTGAAATAGCTAAGACAAAGCCTCTAAGTAATCCAATGTATCCCATAGTGCGTCATGCCATGCATTATGCTTCATTTATAAGCCTTCAGTCAACAAGAACCAATGAACAGTTTAGAATGATCATTTTAACTGGCCAATCAACTTGACATGTCTGCACTAAATCGTCCGTAACTTTTGATTTAGAATATATAATGACATGAATCCAACTCCCACGTTAAGCTAGCTCAATTTTCTATATTATGAAAACATTGGACATTGAAAGAGCTAGGACAAAGTCTCCAATTAATCCAATGTATCACAAAATTCGTGATGCCATGCATTTTGCTTTATTTATAAGCCTTTACACAAGAAGCACCATTGATTGATTAAGAATGATCGGTTTAACTAGCCGATAAACTTGACATGTCCGGACTAAATCGTACATAACTTTTGATTTATAGTTCATAATGACACGAATCCAACGCCAACATTATGCTAGCTCAATTTTCAATATTATGACAACATTTGAGACTGATAGAGCTACAACAAAACGTCCAAGTAATCCAATGTAACTGCGTGATGCCATGAATTAAGCTTCATTTATAAGCCTTTACTCAAGGAGCACCAATGATCAGTTTAGGATGATCATTTTGACTAGCTGATCAACTTGACATGTCCGCACTAAATCATCTGTAACTTTTGATTTAGAGTTGAAAACGACACGAATGCATCCACTACAAGAAAACTTTCAGCACTAAATCGTCTTTAACTTTAAATTTAGAGCTCAAAACGACATGAATCCAACACCCACGTTAAGCTAGCTCAATTTTCCGTATTGTGACAACATTTCAGACTAAAAAAGCTATGACAAAGCCTTCAAGTAATCCAAAGTATCCCAAACTACGTGATATGTTTCATTTATAAGCCTTTACTCAAAGAGCACCAATGATCAGTTTGGACCGATCATTTTAACTAGCCGATTAACTTGTCATGTGAGCACTGCATCGTACGTAACTTTTGATCTAGAGTTATAAATGACACGAATCCGACGCCCACGTTAGGCACGCTCAATTTTCTATATTGTGACAAAATTTAAAACCGTAATAGCTACGACAAAGCCTGCAAATATTCCAATCTATCTCAAACTGTGTGATGTCATGCATTATGCTTCAGTTATAATCATTTACTCAAGGAGCACCAATTTTAGAATGATCATTTTAACTAGCTGATCAACTTGAAATGTCTGCACTAAATCATTTTGATTTATATCGTAAAATGACATGAGTCCAACACCCACGTTAAGCTAGCTCAATTTTCCATATTTTTAAACATTTGAGACTTAAAGAGTTACGAAAAGCCCTCCAAGTAATATAATGTATCCAAAGTGCGTGATGGCATATATTATGCTTCATTTATAAGCCTTCACTCAAGGAGCACCAATGAAAAGTTTAGAATGATCATTTTAATTGGCAGATAAACTTGACATGTCCGCATTAAATCGTCCATAACTTTTGATTTAGAGTTCATAATGACACAAATCCAATGCCCACATTAAGCTAGTTCAATGTTCTATATTATGACAACATTTGAAATTGAAACAGCTACGACAAAGCCACCAAGTAATCCAATGTATCCCATAGTGCGTGATGCCATGTATTATGTTTCATTTATAAACCTTCACTCAAGGATAACCAATGATCAGTTTAATATGATCATTTTAACTAGCCGATCAAATTGACATGTCCGCACTAAATCGTCTGTAACTTTTGATTTAGAGTTCAGAATGACACAAATCCAACGCCCACGTTAAGCTAGCTCAATTTTCTATATTATTACAATATTTGACACCAAAAGAGGTATCTCAAGTATGATGACAAAGTTTCCAAGTAGTCCAGTGTATCTCAAACTATGTGATGCCATGCATTATGCTTCATTTATAAGCCTTTACTCAAGGAGTACCGATGATCAGTTTAGAATGAACATTTTAACTGGCCAAACAACTTGACATGTCTCCACTAAATCGTTTGTAACTTTTGATTTAGAGTTCAAAATGACACAAATCTAACGCTCACACTAAGCTAGACCAATTTTCTATATTGTGACAAAATTTAAGACCTAAATAGCTACGACAAAGCGTCTAAGTAATCCAATCAATTCCAGACTGCGTGATGCCATGCATTATGCTTAATTTATTAGCTTTTACTCAAGAAGCACAAATTATCACTTTAGAATGTTCGTTTTAACTAGGTGATAACCTTGACATGTCCATACTAAAGCATGTTTAACTTTTAATTAGAGCTCAAAATGACATGACACGAACGCCCATGTTAAGGTAGCTCAATTTTATATATGGTGACAACATTTAACATTAAATGAGCTACAACAAAGCCTTCAAGTAATCCAATGTATCCCAAACTGCGTGATGCCATTCATTATGCTTCATTTATAAGCCTTTAATCAAGGAGCACCAATGATCATTTTAGAATGATCATTTTAACTTGCAAATCAATTTTATATTTCCGCACTAAATTGTCTTATACTTTTTATTTAGAGCTCAAAATGACATAACTCCAACGCCTACGTTAAGCTAACTTTTAATTAGAGCTCAAAATGACATGACTCGAACACCCATGTTAAGCTAGCTCAATTTTATATATTGTGACAACATTTAACACTAAATGAGCTACGATAAAGCCTCCAAGTAATCCAGTGTATCCCAAAGTGCATGATGTCATGCATTAAGCTTCATTTATAAGCCTTTACTCAAGGAGGACCAATGATCAGTTTAGAATGAACTTCTTAACTGGCCGATCAACTTGACATTTCTGCACAAAATCATCCGTAACTTTTGATTTAGAGTTCAAAATGACCAAAATCCAACGCCCAAGTTAAGGGAGCTCAATTTTCTATATTTTGACAAAATTTAAGACCAAAATAGCTACAACAAGGCCGGCAAGTAATCCAATCAATTCCAGACTGCGTGATGTCATACATTATGTTTCATTTATAAGACCTTATTGCATGATGACTGCGTGATGTCATGCATTATGTTTCATTTATAAGACCTTACTGCGTGATGACTGCATGATGTCATGCATGATGACTGCATGATGTCATGCATGATGTCATGCATTATGTCATGCGCCCAAGTTAAGGGAGCTCAATTTTCTATATTGTGAGAAAATTAAAGATTGAAATAGCTATGACTAAGCTTTCAAGTAATCCACTTAATCCGAGACTGCGTGATGCCATGCAATATGCTTCGTTTGAGGAGCACAAATGATCAGTTTAGAATGATCATTTTAACTAGCTGTTCAACTTGACATGTCCGCAATAAATCGTCTATAACTTTTAATAAAAGCTCAAAATGACATGACTCAAAGTGCATGATGTCATGCATTAAGCTTCATTTATAAGCCTTTACTCAAGGAGGACCAATGATCAGTTTAGAATGAACATCTTAACTGGCCGATCAACTTGACATTTCTGCACAAAATCATCCGTAACTTTTGATTTAGAGTTCAAAATGACCAAAATCCAACGCCCAAGTTAAGGGAGCTCAATTTTCTAAATTTTGACAAAATTTAAGACCAAAATAGCTACGACAAGGCCGGCAAGTAATCCAATCAATTCCAGACTGCGTGATGTCATGCATTATGTTTCATTTATAAGACCTTACTGCATGATGACTGCGTGATGTCATGCATTATGTTGCATTTATAAGACCTTACTGCATGATGACTCCATGATGTTATGCATGATGTCATGCATTATGTCATACGCCCAAGTTAAGGGAGCTCAATTTTCTATATTGTGAGAAAATTAAAGATTGAAATAGCTATGACTAAGCTTTCAAGTAATCCACTTAATCCCAGACTGCGTGATGCCATGCAATATGCTTCGTTTGAGGAGCACAAATGATCAGTTTAGAATGATCATTTTAACTAGCTGTTCAACTTGACATGTCCGCAATAAATCGTCTATAACTTTTAATCAAAGCTCAAAATGACATGACTCCGACACCCACATTAAGCTAGCACAATTTTCCATATTGTGACAACATTTAAGACTGAAAGAGCTACGACAAAGCCTCCAAGTAATCCAATGTATCTCAAACTGCATGATGCCATGCATTATGCTTCATTTATAAGCGTTTACTCAAGGTACACCGATGATCAGTTTAGAATAATCATTTTAACTTGCAGATCAACCTGAGATGTATACACTAAATTGTCAGCAACTTTTGATTTACAATTTAAAATGACACAAATTCAATGCCCACGTTACGCAAGCTCAATTTTCTATATTGTGACAAAATTTATTACCGAAATAGCTCCAACAAAGCCTCCAAGTAATCCAATCTATCCCAAACTGCGTGATGTCATGCATTACGCTTCCGTTATAAGCATTTACTCAAGGAGTAGCAATGATAAGTTTAGAATGATCATTTTAACGCTGATCAACTTAACATGTCTGTACTAAATTGTCTTTAACTTTTGATTTAGATCATAAAATGACATGAGTCCAACACCCATGTTAAGCTAGCTCAATTTTCCATATTGTGCCAATATTTGAGATCAAAATACGAATGACCAAGCCTCCAAGTAGTGCAATCTATCCCAAACTGCGTGATACTATGCATTATACTTTATTTATACGTCTTTTATAAATGAGCACCAATGATCAGTTTAGAATGATCATTTTAACGCTGATCAACTTGACATGTCCGCACTAAATCATTTTTAACTTTTGATTTTGAGCGAAATTGACTTGAGTCCAACGTCTATGTTAATCTAGCTCAATTTTTCATATTGTGCAAAATTTGAGACTGAAAGAGCTACGAAAAAGCATCCAAATAGTCTAATGTATCCCAATGTGCGTGATGCCATGCATTATGCTTCACTTATAATCCTTTACTCAAGGAACACTAACGATCTATTTAGAATGATCATTTTAACTAGTCGATCAACTTGACAAGTCTGCACTAAAGCGTCTTAAACTTTTAATTAGAGCACCAAATGGCATGACTCCAACGCCCACGTTAAGCTACCTCAATTTTATATACTCTAACAACATTTAAGACTAAAAGAGCTACAAAAAAACCTCCAAGAAATCTAATGTATCCCAAACTGTGTCATGCCATGCATTATGCTTCATATATAAGCCTTTACTCAAGAAGGACTGGTGATCAGTTTAGAATAATCATTTTAATTGGCCGATCAACTTGACATGTCCACACTAAATCGCTGTAAATTTTGATTTAGTGTTCAAAATTACAATAATCAAATAACAACTTGGCCTAGCTATATTTTCTATATTGTTACAAAAGTTATCACCGAAATAGCTACGACAAAGCCTTTAAGTAATCCAATCTATTTTGAATTGCGTGATGCAATGCATTATGCTTCATTTATAAGCCTTTACTAAAGGAGCACCAGTGATAAGTTTAGAATGACCATTTTAACGCTGATCAACTTTTGATTTAGAGCGAAAATGACATGAGTCCAACGTCCACGTTAAGCTAGCTCAATTTTTCATATTGTGCAACATTTGAGACTAAAAGAGCTACGAAAAAGTTTCCAAGTAATCCAATGTATCACAAAGTGTGTCATACCATGCATTATGCTTCATTTATAAGCCTTTACGCAAGCAACACCAATGATCTGTTCAGAATGATCATTTCAACTGGCCGATCAACTTGATATGTCCACACTAAATCGTCCATAACTTTTGATTTAGAGTTCAAAATGACACGAATCCAACAGCCACGTTATGCTAGCTCAATTTTCCATATTGTGACAAAATTTAAGACTAAAAGAGCTACGGCAAAGCCTCCAAGTAATCCAATCAATTCCAAACAGCGTGATGCCATGCAATATGCTTAATTAATAAGCCTTTACTCAAGAAGTACTGATGATCAGCTCAAAATGATCATTTTAACTAGCCGATCAACTTGAAATGTTCGCACTAAATCGTATTCAACTTTTGATATGGAGCTCAAAATGACACGAATCCAACACCCACGTTAAGGTAGCTCAATTTTCTATATTGTGACAACATTTAAGACTAAAAGAGCTACGACAAATCCTCCAAGTAATCCAATGAATCCCAAACTACGTGATGCCAAACATTATGTTTCATTTATAAGAAATTAATCACGAAGCACCAGTGATCAATTTAGAATGATCATTTAACAGGCATATCTACTTGACATGTCTGCACTAAATCGTCAGTAAATTTTGTTTTAGAGTTTCAAAATAACACGAATCCAACACCCACGTTACGTTAGCTCAATTATCTATATTGTGACAAAATATTGGACCAAAATAGCTACAAAGCATCCAAATAATCCAATCTATCCCAAACCATGCATTATGCTTTATTTATAAGCACCAATGATCAATTTAGAATGATCATTTTAACTAGCTGATCAACTTGAAATGTCCGCACCAAATCGTCTTTCACTTTTGATTTAGAGTTCAAAATAACATGAATCCAACACCCATGTTAAGCTAGCTAAATTTTCCATATTGTGACAACATTTGAGATTGAAAGAGCTATGACAAAGCATTCAAGTAATCAAATGTATCCAAACTGTGTGATGCCATGCATTATGCTTCATTTATAAGCCTTTAGTCAAGGAGCACCAATGATCAATTTAGAATTATCATTTTAACTAGCCTATCAACTTGACATGTCCACTCGCATCGTTAGTAACTTTTGATTTAGAGTTCAAAATGACACAAATCCAATAACCAATTAATCAAGCTCAATTTTCTATATTGTGACAAAATATAGGACCAAATAGCTCTGAAAAAGCATCCAAATAATCCAATCAATCCCAGACTACGTGATGCCATTCATTATGCTTCATTTATAAGCCTTGCAATGATCAATTTAGTATGATAATTTTAACTAGCGTAACCTTTAATTTAGAGTTCAGAATGATCTAAGCTAGCTCAATTTTCATATTGTGGTAAAATATAAAACCAAAGAGCTACCCTCCAAGTAATCCAATCTTCGCATTATGCTTCATTTATATGCCTTTATTCAATGAACAACAATGATCAGTTTATAATAATCATTTTAATTAGCTGATCAACATGACATGGACAACATTTGAGAGCTACGACAAAGCCTTTTGTGATCCTGATGAGGATCAAGCCCTAAAAACTCCAAATGGTAGAGTTGTTGAAGATCCAAGAACAATGGGAAATGGATGATACTTTTTAAGGATGGTGGAAAATCCTTGGACTATCTGCTTGCTCTGTGTGAAGTACAAAGTCCAGGCACATTGGGCAAAGGGTGAATCGAATTGAAACTTCAAAGGGTGATGAAGATCCCTTAGACTTTCGCCTCTTTTGAGTAATGAGAAAATGTTCTAAAATTCCTTATTCAAGAGGATGATCAAACGAGTTTAAGAACGAGATTTGCTATTAAAATGTTTGATTATTCAGAAAGAAGGACACAAGAGAGTACTTATAGTAGCCTAGGAAATTGAAAATAACTTTTAAAATTCTACCAAAACATTAAAGAAATACTTAGGGAATTACAAAGACAACTAAGAGAAAGAGTAAAAAGTACATAATGTTTAGACTTGATTCTTCCTCTCTTATTTCGTTGATGATGAGATAGAATGGGCTTGATTAACCAAGAGGCCGTGGTAAAATATATTGGGTTTGCCTTATTAAAAACCTATCTTAGAAAACCCATTGGGACAAAACTTAGAATAGAGAAAAAGAGTACAATCCAAGGCAACTCTCTTAGTGAGGTTTAGGTGGCTTGAATTACAACCAATGTGGTTGGATTACCACACACTAAACTTGCCTGAATGGTGTTGAGAAGGTGTTGTAGTGTTGTCTTAAGTATGGCTTGCTTGAATGGTAATGGGGCCATTGAAGATTTGTAGGCTTTCATCTCCAATATCCGTGGGTTCTAGCTGCTCCTTAGCATCTTTAGTGGCTTCTTCCTCCTCTGGTTCAAGCTGCTCCCTAGGTTGTGGTTCCTTGCTGGCCACTATTGGCTTGTTGAGCGTACATCATAGTCTTATTTTCAATATTGAGCCGAGCCATCTGATGAATTTTTTTAACCAACTCAGCCTTCTTCTTTCCAACAAGGCTTGTCCTTTCACTCAAAGGTAAAGGCACTAGATCCAAAGGTGAGATGGGATTGAACCCATAAACAATTTCGAATGGTGAGTACTTAGAAGCAGTATGCCTAGCATGATTATATGTGAATTCAACATGAGGCAAGCATTCTCCCCAAGTTCTAAGATTCTTTTTAATCAAAGCTCTTAACAAAGTGGACAAGGTTCTATTAACTACTTCAGTTTGACCATCCGATTGTGGGTGACAAGTATTGGAGAAACAAAGCTTAGTTCCTAGTTTAGACCAAAGTGGTTTCCAAGAGTAACTAAAAAACTTAGTGTCTCTATATGATACAATGGTTCTAACATGCCATGAAGTCTGACTATCTCCTTAAAGAATAATCCGGCAGTGTTAACTGCATCATCCATCTTATGACAAGGAATAAAGTGAGCCATTTTGGAAAACCTCTCAACTACAACAAACACAGAATCCTTTCCAGTCTTATTTTTATGCAATCTGACAACAAAATCCATAGAAATATCATGCCAAGGGTACAAAGGTATAGGAAAAGGGGTATACAAACCGTACTTTTGGATTGTGGATTTGGCTTGTTTGCAAGTTACACATCTTTGGCAAGCTTTCTCAACATCACTCCTCATGTGTGGCCAAAAGAAGTGTTCCTGCAATACTTTTAATGTCTTTGCCACGCCAAAGTGACCCATATGACCACCTGAATGTGCTTCCTTAAGAAACAAGTCTCGCAAAGAGGAGTTAGGTACACATAACCAATTATCATAAAAAAAGAAGCTTTCACTCTTAAAGTATTTTCCAGTCCCAAACTTCTCACAAGAAGCATAAATATCCTTAAAATCAGCATCAGTAGCATATAAATCTTTGATTTGCTCAAAACCTAGCAGTTTAACTTCTAAAGAGTTATCACGTAGCTCTTACGTTTCTTAGGAGATGGTATCACCAAAGAGCATTGGCTATGGAAGCTTCTTACTTCCCCAACATTCTTTAGACTCGGCCACTCCTTAATCGATTTTATTTTTTCCTCATCAACCTTAATACCATATAAAGTCACAACGAAACCTAAGAAGACAAGGTTATCTGTTCCAAAAATACATTTCTTAAGATTGGAATAGAAGGTATCCTTTCTAAGCACTTCAAAAACCTTTTTGAGGTGTTATACATGATCATCTAAGTTCAGCTAAGAGCTAGAATGTCATCAAAGTATACTACCACAAAATGACCTATGAATTCCGTAAGGACATGGTTCATCAATCTCATGAAGGTACTAGGTGCATTTGTCAAGACAAAAGGCATTACTAACGACTTATATAACCTTTTTTAGTTTTAAATACAGTTTTCCACTCATCACCTTCTTTCATCCTAATTTGGTGATAACCACTCTTAAGATATATCTTAGAAAAGATACTAGAACCATGAAATTCATCTAACATATCATCTAATCTAGGTATAGGATGGTGATACTTTACACTGATATTGTTGATGGCTCTGCAATCAACACACATTCTCCAGCTTCCATCCTTTTTTGGGACAAAAAGACAGGTACAATACACGGGCTCGTACTTTCGCGGATATTTCCTTTCTCCATGAGTTCAGTGACTTGCTGTTGAAGCTCCTTGGTCTCTACGGGGTTGGTTATGTAGGCTGGCTTGTTGGGAAGAGATGCTCCTGGTAGAAAGTCAATCTGGTGCTCAATTCCTCGGATTGGTGGTAAGCCTTGCGGTTGCTCCTCTTGAAACACATCTTTAAATTCCTGCAAAAGAAATTGAATTTTGCTATGAATTTCCTGCATAGATTGGTTAGTATGAAAGCATTCTTTAAGCACAAAGAGTAGGTGTGGTAAGTTACACCCTGGGTTGGATTTAATCATAAGATTAGTCGGTTGGTTGGCTGGTGGCTTGGTTTGCGGTTTGGCGGTGCCGTCGGGATGGGGTTTGCTTTTGGGTTCGGATTGGGTTTTATTTTTCATTAAAGCTATCTGATCTAAATGAACCTATTGTGGGGATAAAGGTACTAAAATTTTTTTCTTTCCCTCAAACTCAAATGAGTACCTATTAGTAAACCATCTTGAATAACCCGTCTATCCGATTGCCAAGGTCTACCTAACAAGATGTGACCAGCATCCATGGGTAAAACATCACACAAAACCTCATCTTCATATTTACATATGGAAAATGGAACTAGGACCTGGTTCTCTACTTCTAGCTCACCCTTATCATTAAGCCATTGCAACTTATAGAGTTTAGACCTCTTAATAATTTCAAGTCCTAACTTCTCTACCATAATCTCACTAGCTACATTGGTACAGCTACCTCCATCTATCACTAAGATATAGACCTTACTCTTAACTAGACAGCAAGCGTGGAATAGGTTCTCTCTTTTGCTCAATTTTTTCTGTCGTAGTTTGTAAGTTTAGAGTTCTCTTAGTGACTAAGAGTTGTCCAGCATGGGGCATGTCTATATTTTCTTCCAACGACTCAGCATCCAAATGGTCATCCTCTGATTCTACCTCACCATTAGCCCTAATAACTATGGTTCTCTTATTGGTACGTTCCCTAGAGAAGTGACCAAAGCCCTTACACTTAAAACACTGAATTTCCCTAGTTTGGTGCTAGAACCCATATCCATTCCCTTAAGTTTCGAATCTTCTACCATATGTTTAGTGAAAGGCTTGTAATCTTTGCTAGACTTAACCTTCTTAGATTGGCTAAAACTTGTAGAACTAAATTCGGCTTTAAGGTTTTTCCTCTTAAGTTGTTTTTCGAACATGATAGCCATATGGAGAAGTTCTTCTCTTTCGACATAATGGTGACCCTCTAGCCTATCTAAGATATCCCTATTAAGGCCACCCATAAACCTAGCCATAGTGGCTTCACTATCCTCTTGAAAATCAGCCCTAAGCAATATGGTTTCCATCTCCTTAAAGTACTATAGGCAAATCCCCAGTCCTCCTAGAAGTAACTAATTGATCCCACCAACTTAAGGCATAATCTTTAAAAGCGGTTGGTGCTACTCTAACCTTACTATCCTGAGTGTATTACATACAATCAAAGCCTATTTCTATCTTCTTTTCCCACTCTAGATACTACTCAGGGTCATTAATTCTATGGAAAGAGGGAATCTTGATTTTCAGGCCAGCCAATGGGTCGCGTAGATTGGGTTGGTTATTCCTATGTGGTTGGTCGTCTGTTGGCCGGCTTCTCCTAGGGTGTTGTGACCTAGATGAGTGACTGTAGTATTGCTCAAAATCAGAAGGTGGCTGGTTTATCCTAAGTTGTTCATTGATGGATCTTTCTATATCAGCTCTCATGGTTGCCATACTTTCATCCATCATGGCTTTAAAGAAATCAAGGAGTTGTTTGTTGGAGGTTGAGGATTCTTCTCCATTATTGCTGGTTCCTACCATGGTACCTGAAAAATTCAGAAAAATAAACAAGTAAAAGGTTGAAAGTAAAACACAGAAACTGACACAACAATTCGCTGAAACAAATACACAACAACAAAGACAAACCCTAGCAAGGCATGTTCTAGACCCTTTGAACTCTAGTTTTGAAATGGGTGAGTCTAACAACTTTAGATTCGTTTTGAAACATTTTTAATTGGTATTCCTGATTCTATTAAGTCCTAATAATAAGTTTATTCAGGTTTTAATCTCTAAAATATCCAAACAAAAGGTGATAAACTCGGATTAACAAAAACAGTTTCTTAGAACCTCAACGGTGCCGATTGAGTGTTTCACAAGTTTTGTCCTTTAGAAATCGGTTCTAAACTATTTTCAAGTTAATTTTCAGGTTATTAAAAGATATAAGATCAAGTTTAAACAAGAAACAAACCCAGAAACATTTTAAAAGAAATCTCAAGAAAAGGAGAAAGGTTACAAAACGTTTTTGCAAGAATACAAAAGGAAGCAAACTGAATTGTAGAGATACAACCTGGTTTGGAATGGGCTCTGATACCAATTGATGTGATCCTGATGAGTATCAAGCCCCTGATCAACTCCAAATGGTTGTTGAAGAGTGGAAGAATTGATTGAAGTTGAGGAATGGGTGAAACGATGGTGTAACTTTCGGATGTGTGAGCTCTTAACTGGATGGATCGGAGAATAAGGGGAAATAGATGATAGTTCTCAAAGAGGGTGAAAAATCCTTGAACTATCTGCTTGATATGTGTGAATGAAAAATACCAGGCACGTTGGGCAAGGGGTGAATTAAATTGAAACTTCCAACAGTGATGAAGATCCCTTAGACTTTCGGCTCTTGAGAGGAATGAGAAAGTGTTCTAAAATTCCTTATTCAAGAGGATGATCAAACGAGTTTAACACGGAGATTTGCTATTAAAATGTTTGATGATTCAGAAAGAAGGATACAAGAGATTACTTATAGTAGTGTAGGAAATTGAAAATGACTCCTAAAATTTTACCAAAACATTAAAGGAAATACTTAGGGAATTACAAAGACAACTAAGACAAAGACTAAGAAGTAAATAATGTTTTGACTTGATTTTTCCTCTCTTATTTCGTAGATGATGAGATAGAATGGGCCTTGATTCACCAAGAGGCTGTGGTAAAGTACATTGGGCTTGTCTCATTAAAAACCTATCTTAGAAAACCCATTAAGCCAAAACTAATAATAGGGAAAAGAGTACAATCCAAGGAACCTCTCTAGGTGAGGTTTAGGTGGCCTGAATCACAACCAATGTGGTTGGATTAGCACACACTAATCTGGCCTGAATAGTGTTGACGAAATGATGTAGTGTTGTCTGAAGTTTGGCTTGCTTGGATCGGGTAATGGGACCATTGAAGATTTGTAGGCTTTCATCTCCAATATACACGTGTTCTAGCTGTTCCCTAGCATCTTTAGTGGCTTCTTCCTCCTCTGGTTCAAGCTGGTCCTTAGGTTGTGGTTCCTTGTTGGCCATGCTCACATCATCTTCAAGTACTCCAATATATCCAAAACTGTGTTATGCCATGCAATATATTTCATTTATAAGCCATTACTCAAAGAGCAGCAATGATCAGTTTAGAATGATTATTTTTAATAGCTGATCAACTTGACATGTCAGCATTAAAGCATCTTAAACTTTTAATAAGGGCTGAAAATGACATGAGTCTAACACCCACGTTAACCTAGTTCAATTTTACATATTGTGACAATATTTGAGACTGAAAGAGCTAGGACAAAGCCTTCAAGTAATCCAATGTATCCCAAACTGCGTGATGCCATGCATTATGCTTCATTTATAAGCTTTTACCCAATGAGCACCAATGAGCACCAATGATCAGTTCAGAATGAACATTTTAATAGACATATCAACTTGACATGTCTGTACTAAGTTGCAGTAAATTTTGATTTAGAGTTAAAAATGACAATTATCCAACACCCACGTTAATCGAGCTCTATTTTCTATATTGTGACAGAATTGAACACCAAAATAGCTACGATAAAGCATTTAAGTAATCCAATCTATCCCGAACTGCGTGATGCAATACATTATGCTTCTTTATAAGACTTTACAAAAGCAGCACCAATGATAAGTTTAAAACGATCATTTTAACGCTGATCAACTTGACATATCCACACTAAATCGTCTTTAAAATTTGATTTAGAACCAAAATGAAATGAGTCCAACGTCCACGTTAAGCTAGCTCAATTTTCCATATTGTGGAACATTTGAGACTAAAAGAGCTACGAAAAAGCCTCCAAGTAATCCAATGTATCCCAAAGTGCGTGATGCCATGCATTATGCTTCGTTTATAAGCCTTTACTCAAGGAGCACCAATGATCTGTTTAGAATGATCATTTTAACTGGCCGATCAACTTGACATGTCCGCACTAAAGCGTCTTAAACTTTTAATTAGAGCTCAAAAGGACATGACTCCAACGACCACGTTAAGCTAGTACAATTTTATATATTGTGACAAGATTTAAGACTCAAAGAGCTACAACAAAGCCTCCAAGTAATCCAATATATCCCAAACCGCGTGATGCCATTCATTATGATTCATTTATAAGCTTTTACTCAAGGAGGACTGATGATCAGTTTAGAATAAACATTTTAACTGGCCGATCAACTTGACATATCCGCACTAACTCGTAGTAAATTTTGATTTAGAGTTCAAAATTACGACAATCCAACACCCACGTTAATCTAGCTCAATTTTCTATATTGTGATACCACTTGATGTGATACTGATGAGGATCAAGCCCTTGATCAACTCCAAATGGTTGTGGAAGAGTGGATGAATGGATTGAAGTTGCGGAATGGGTGAAACGATGGTGTAACTTGCGGATGTGTGAGCTCTTAAGTGAATGAATCCGAGAAAAGGGGAAATGGATGATAGTTCTCAAGGATTGTGGACAATCCTTGAACTATCTGCTTGATATGTGTCAATGAAAAAGACCAGGAACGTTGGGCAAGGTGTGAATCGAATTGAAACTTCCAACGGTGATGAAGATCCCTTAGACTTTCGGCTCTTGAGAGGAATGAGAAAGTATTATAAAATTCCTTATTCAAGAGGATGATCAAACGAGTTTAACAAGGAGATTTGCTATTAAAATGTTTGATGATTCAGAAAGAAGGATACAAGAGAGTACTTATAGTAGTGTAGGAAATTGAAAATGACTCCTAAAATTCTACCCAAAACATTAAAGGAAATACTTAGGGAATTACAAAGACAACTAAGACAAAGACTAAGAAGTAAACAATGTTTTGACTTGATTCTTCCTCTTTTATTTCGTTGATGATGAGATAGAATGGGTCTTGATTCACCAAGAGGCTGTGGTTAAGTACCTTGGGCTTGCCTCATTAAAAACCTATATTAGAAAACCCATTAAGAAAAAACTAAGAATAGGGAAAAGAGTACAATCCAAGGAACCTCTCTTGGGTGAGGTTTAGGTGGCTTGAATCAAGACCAATGTGGTTGGATTACCACACACTAAACTGGCCTGAATGGTGTTTAAAAAGTGTTGTAGTGTTGTCTGAAGTTTGGCTTGCTTTGATACTGTAATGGGATCATTGAAGATTTGTAGGCTTTTATCTCCAATATACGCGGTTTCTAGCTGATCCTTAGCATCTTTTGTGGCTTCTTCCTCCTCTGGTTCAAGCTGCTCCTTAGTTTTTGGTTCCTTGTTGGCCATGCTCACATCATCTCCAAGTAATCCAATGTATCCCAAACTGTGTGATGTCATGCATTATGCTTCATTTATAAGCCTTTACTCAAGGAGGACCGATGATCAGTTTAGAATGAACATTTTAACTGGCCGATCAACTTGACATGTCCGCACTAAGTCGAAGTAAATATTGATTTAGAGTTCAAAATGACAATAATCCAACACCCACGTTAATATAACTCAATTTTCTATATTGTGACAGAATTTAACAACAAAATAGCTATGACAAAGCCTTTAAGTAATCCAATCTATCCCGAACTACATGATGCAATGCATTTTATTCCTTTATAAGGCTTTGCTAAAGGAGCACCAATGATAAGTTTGGAACGATCATTTTAACACTGATCAAATTGACATGTCTGCACTAAATCGTCTTTAAATTTTGATCAGAGCCAAAATGACATGATTCCAACATTCACGTTAAGCTAGCTCAATTTTCCATATTATGGAACATTTGAGACTGAAAGAGCTACGAAAAAACCTACAAGTAATCCAATGTATCCCAAACTGCGTGTTGCCATGCGTTATGCTTCATTTACTCAAGGAGTTGTTGGTGTTCGGAAAGTTTTTACGTTTATGAAAAAAGAGAAAGAATAAAGATTGACAGTAATCAACCTTTTATTAACGTGATTGTATTACACTCAAACACTTGATGTTATGAAGACAAGACTCGATCTATATTTATACATAGCAAAAAGACACAATTTGAAACAACACGACTCTTTACTTGAAAGGACACGACTCTTTACTTGAAAGGACACAACTCATTGTGTTGAACCAACATGACTGTATAATTGAAAAGACACAACTATATGAATTGATAATTCGTGACTCTTAATTAGTAACTAAATTATACGAATTTGACTTTATATTATACGAGATTTGATTATACTTCAACATTCCCCCTTAATCATATCTCGGCTTCACTCCAAGCTTTCTTCTAAGATCTTCAAATCTTAAAATTTTTAATGCCTTTGTGAAGATATCTGCATTTTGATCTTCGCTTTTGCAATACTCTAGTTGAATGAGTCCTTTGTACTCGGCTTCACGTACAAAATGATATTTGATCTCTATGTGTTTTGTTCTTCTATGTTGTACCAGATTGCTTCCAATTGCTACTGCCGATTTGTTGTCACATCAGATGGGGATGCTTTCTTTAAACTTTAGTCCAAAATCCTCCAAAAGTCTTTGTAACCATATGGCTTGGTTTGTTGTTGCACATACGGGGATATACTCTACCTCTGCTGTTGATTGTGCCACTGTTTGCTGCTTACTTGACTGCCAACAAAACATAGCTGATCCAAGACTAAAAGCATAAGCTGATGTGCTTTTCTTGTCTTCAGTAGAACCACCCCAATCGCTGTCCGAGTAGCCTATTAATCTTGGCGCTCCACGCCTGTAAAAAATACTCCAAAACTTCACGTTCTTTTGACGTATCTTAACACCCTTTTGGCTTCTTGATAGTGCTTCACACGGGGTGATGACATGTATCTTGAGAGATAGGAGCTTGAGTACATTACATCAGGTCTTGATGCACATAAATATAGAAGCCGTCCAACAATGCTCCTATACTTAGTCGGATCTCCATATTCCTTGTCATCTTCTACTCCTTTTCCTTGTTGTGTTAGTGGAGTGCTTACACTCTTGCTTTCTTTCATTCCAAACTTATTAATAAATTTGTTTGCATATTGTTCTTGTGAAAGAAAAATGCTGTGATCATCTTGAATTATTTCCATCCCAAGAAAAAAATTCAACAATCCAAGATCCGTCATCTCAAATTCATTCTTCATATTTTCCTTGAATGTGTTGATGAGATGAAGATTGCTCCCTGTGATGATGATATCACCAACGTGTAAGCTAACGATCAACACATCATTCCCTTTTTTCATAATATACAAAGTCGCATCATTCATACATCTTTGAAAACCATTTTGAATGAAGTATGAGTCTATTCTTCCATACCATGCCCTCGGGGCTTGCTTCAAACCATATAAGGCTTTGTATAGCTTTAACACCTTTTCTTCCTTTCCTTCAATCACAAAACCAGGTCGTTGTGTGACATAAACCTCTTCTTTTAGTTCCATTTAGAAAGGCTGATTTGACATCCATTTGATACAATCTCCACTTCATTTGAGCCGCATATGCAAGTATAGCTCGTATTGTATCATGTCTTGAGATTGGGGCAAATGTCTCAAGATAGTCAACTCCATATTCTTGAGAAAACCCTCTTGCAACTAGCCTTGCCTAATGTTTTATAGGATTGCCACTCGCATCCGTTTTGATCTTATAGATCCACTTCACGCTTATTACATTTTTCTTCTCCGGCTTGTCTACTAGTTTCCATGTCTTGCTCTTCTCAATCATTTCTATTTCTTCATTCATGGCTTTTCTCCACTCTGTACTGCCACAAGTTTCATTGTAAGTTTGTGGTTCTTCATGTGCGAGAAGGCAAGCTTTCATTATTTGAGCCACTTCTTCAACCTCCACTCTTGGTGCTATTTGCATGATTTCACTCATTGACTTGTATTTTTTTGGTGGTTCAGAAGTTTCTCCTTCTTCATTGTTATCATGGTCACCATCTTGAAAAGAAACAGGGCTGGAGATTTTTCCGGTCTGATAACTTGATTCTTGTAGGTAATTCATAGATAAAACAATAGTCTTCTTGACTTCTTCTTTTCTATCCCAATCCCACTTCTTATTTTCTTCAAACTCAACATCTCTTGATACTTCAATCTTCTCATTCTCCAAGATGAGAACTCTATAGCCTTTGGATTGATTGCTATAGCCGATAAGGATTACACACTTTGACTTAGCGTCTAATTTTCTCCTTTTTTTATCGGCAATATGCACGTAGCATATGCTACCAAATATTTTCAAGTGTGATACGTTTGGCTTGTGTCCACCCCACTTCTCTATAGGCGTCACATCATCTTCAATTGCCTTTCATGGTAGAGGTTTTGTAAATAAGCCGAGGTGTATACCTCTTCTGCCCATAACTTGAGCGGTAAGCCTTGCTCAACAAGCATTGTTCTCGCCATCTCCACCAAGGATCTATTCTTGGGTTTTGGTGCACCATTTTGTTGTTGTGAATAAGGCAATGTAACTTGCCTATTGATTCCTTCTTCTTCACAAAAATGGTTGAATTCTTGTGAAGTGAACTCACCACCTCCATCAGTTCTTAACGTCTTGATGGTATAATCTGATTGCTTTTCGATCATCACTTTGAACTTCTTGAACATTAAGAAGGTCTCAGATTTTTATTTTAGGAAGTATACCCAACACATGTGAGTATAGTCATCCAAAAAAACCAAAAAAGTAACGTCTTCCATCAAGTGATTTGTGTTGCATCAGTCCACATACATCCATATGCACAATCTGAAGCTTCTCTGTTGTCTTAGTTTGAGATTTTTTGGGAAAACTTTTGTGTGATTGCTTTCCAAGATTAC
>CM032159.1:21760829-21825292 GCA_018901935.1 Pugionium cornutum
CTATCCTGAACTGCATGATGCCATGCAATATGCTTCATTTATAAGCCTTTACTCAAAGAGCACTAATGATCAGTTTAAAATGATTAGTTTAGAACGATTTGTTTAGAATGATCAATTTAGAATGATCAGTCTAGAATGATCACTTTAACTGGCCGATCAACTTGACATATCCGCACTAAATCGTCCGTAATTTTTTATATAGATTTCCGAATGACGCGAATCTAACGCTCACGTTAAGCTAGCTCAATATTCTATACTATGACAAACATTCATACCGAAATAGCTACGAGAAAGCCTCCAAGTAATCCAATATATTCCAAATTGCGTGATCCCATGCATTATACTTCATTTATACGCCTTTACACAATGACCACCAATGATTAGTGAAGAATGATCATTTTAACTAGCTGATAAACTTGACATGTCCGCATTAAATCGTTTTTAACATTTGATTTAGAGGTCAAAATGACATGAATCCAACGCCCACCTTAATATAGCTCAATTTTCAATATTGTGACAATATTTGAAACTGAAATAGCTTCGAAAAAGCCTCGAAGTAATCCGATGTATCCCAAAAGGCGTGATTCCATGCATTATGCTTCATTTCTAAACTTTTGCTCAATGAGTACCAATGATCAGTTTAATATGATTAATTTAACTAGCCGATAAACTTGATATGTCCATACTAAATCGTCCGTAACTTTTGATTTAGAGTTCAAAATGACACGAATCCAACACCTACATTAAGCTAGCTATAAATTCTATATTGTTACAAAATTTACAACCAAAATAGGTATGACAAAGCCTCCAACTAATTCAATCTATCCGAAGCTGCGTGATTTCATGCATTATACTTCATTTGTAAACCTTTGCTCAATGAGCACATCCGATCAGTTTAGAATAATCATTTTAACTAGCTTATCAACTTGACATGTCCGCACTAAATCGTGTTTAACATTTTATTTAGAGTTCAAAATGATATGAATCCAACGTTCACGTTATTCTAGCTCAATTTTGAATATTGTGACAACATTGGAAACTGAAAGAGCTAAGACAAACCCTCAAAGTAATCCAATGTATCCCAAACTGCGTGATGCCATACATTATGATTCGTTTATAAGCCTTTACTCAAGTAGCACCAATGATCAGTTTAGAATGATCATTGGAACTGCTCGATAAATTGGCCATGTCTACAACTTTTGATTTAGAGTTGAGAATAACACGAATCCAACACCCACATTAAGATACCTCACTTTTCTATATTGTGATAACATATAAGATGGAAATAGCTACGACAAAGCGTCCTAGTAATCCAATCTATCCGAAACTGTGTGATGCCATGCATTATGCTTCATTCGTAAATCTTTGCTCAATGAGCACCAATGATCATTTTAGAATGATAAATTTTACTAGCTGATAACTTGACATGTCCGCACTAAATCGTCCGTAACTTTAGATTTAGTGTTCAAAATGACATGAATCAAATGCCCACTTTAAGCTAGCCAAATTTTCTATATTGTGACAAGATTAAAGACCGAAATAGCTACAACAAAGCCTCCAAGTAATCCAATGTATTTTAAACTGCTTGATACCATACATTATGCTTCATTTATAAGCCTTTACTAAAGGAGCACCAATGATCAGTTTAGAATGATCATTTTAACTGGCTATCAACTTGACATGTACGAACTAAATCGTCCATAACTTTTGATTTAGAGTTTAGAATGACACGAATCCACCTCACACGTTAAACTAGATAAATTTTTGATATTGTGACAATATTTGAGACTGAAAGAGATACCACAAAGCCTTCAAGTAATCAAATCTATACTGAACTGTGTGATGCCATGAATTGGGCTTCATTTACGAGTATCTACTAAAAGAGCATTAATGATCAGTTTAGAATGATCACTTAACTGGTCGATCAACTTGACATATCTGCACTAAATCATCCATAACTTTTTATTTAGAGTTCAGAATGACACGAATCTAACACCAACATTAAGCTAGCCCAGTATTCTATATTATGTCAAAAATGAAGACCGAAATAGCTATGAGAATGACTCCAAGTAATACAATCTATCCAAAATTGTGTGATAACATGCATTATGATTCATTTGTACGCCTTTACTTAGTGCGAACCAATGATCAGTGGAGAATGATCATTTTAACTAGCTGGTAAACTTGACATTCCCACACTAAATTGTCTGTATCTTTTGATTTAGAGTTTAGAACGACACGAATCCAACGCCCACATTATGGTAGCTGAATATTCTATATTGTGACAAAATTTAATTCATTCTATCCCAAACTGCGTGATGACAGACATTATGCTTCATTTGTAAACCTTTGCTCAATGAGAACCAATGATCACTTTAGAATGATCATTTTAACTAGCGGATCAACTTGACATGTCTGCACTAAATCATCTTTAACAATTGATTTAGAGCTCAAAATGATATGAATCCATCTACCTCAATTTTCAATATTTTGACAACATTTGAGACTAAAAGAGCTACGTCAAAGCCTCCAAGTAATCCAATGTATCCCAAACTACGTGATACCATGCATTATGCCTCATTTAAAAGCCATTAACGAAGGAGCACCAATGATCAGTTCAAAATGATCATTTTAAGTAGTCGATCAACTTGACATGTCTGCACTAAGTTGTGCATAAGTTTTGATTTAGAATTTAGAATGACACGAATCTACAACCCATGTTATGCTACCTCAATTTTCTATACTATGATAAAATTTAAGACCGAAATAGTTACGACAAAGCCTCCAAGTAATCCAATCTATCCCAAACTATGTGATACCATGCATTATGCTTCATTTGTAAACCTCTGCTCAATGAGCACCAATGATCAGTTTAGAATGATCAATTTAACTAGCCGATAAACTTGACATGTCAGCACTAAATCGTCTGTAACTTTTGATTTAGAGTTCAGAATGACACGAATCCAACACCCATATTAAGGTAGCTCAATATTTTATATTGTGACAAAATTAAGGACCAAATCAGCTACGGCAAAGCCTTCAACTAATCCAATTTATCCCAAACTGTGTGATGCCATACATTATGCGTCATTTATGCGTTATTCAATGAGTACCAATGATCAGTTTAAAATGATAATTTTAACTAGCTGATAAATTAAATAGGTCCGCAAAAAATAGTCCATAACTATGGATTTACAGCTTAGAATGACACGAATCCAAGGCCCACATTAGGCTAGCCCAATATTCTATATTATGACAAAATTTAAAACCGAATTAGCTACGAAACATCCTCCAAGTAATCCAATTTATCCCAAACTACGTGATACCATGCCTTAGGTTTCATTTGTAAACCTTTGCTCAATGAGCACCAATGATCAGTTTAGAATGATCATTTTATCCAGCTGATCAACTTGACACATCCGCACAAAATAGTCTTCAACATTTTATTTAGAGCTCAAAATGATGTGAATCTAACACCCACGTTAATCTAGCTCAATTTTCTATATTGTGACAACGTTTGAGACTGAAAGAGCTACGACAATGAGTCGAAGTAACCCAATGTATCCCAAACTACGTGATGACATGCATTATGCTTCATTTATAAGCCTTTACTCAGAAAGCAACAATGATCAATTTAGAATGATTCTTTTAACGGGCCGATCACCATGATATGTCTGCACTAAAACTTCCGTAATTTTTATTATTTAAAGTTTTGAATGACACGAATCCAACGCCCACGTTAAGCTACCTACATTTTCAATATTGTGATAAAATTTAAGATCAAAATAGCTACAACAAAGCCTCTAAGTAATCCAATGTATCCCGAACTGCCTGATGTCATGCATTATGCTTCATTTATAAGCCTTTACTAAAGGAGCACCAATGATCAATTTAGAATGATCATTTTAACTGGCCGATCAACTTGTCATGTACGCATTAAATCGTTTGTAACTTTTGATTTAGAGTTCAGAATGACACGAATCCAACACCTATGTTAAGCTAGCTCGCGTTTCTATATTGTGAAAATATTTGAGACTGAAAAATCTACCACAAAGCCTTCAAGTAATTCAATCTATCATTAACTCCGTGATGCCATGCGTTATGCTTCATTTATAAGCCTTTACTCAAGGAGCACTAATGATCACTTTAGAATGATCATTTTAACTGGCCGATCAACTCGACATGTCTGCACTAAATCGTCTGTAACTTTTGATTTAGAGTTCAAAATAACATGAATCTTACGCCCATGTTACGCTTGCTCAATTTTCTATATTATGACAAAAATAAAGACCGAAATAGCTACGACATAGCATCCAGGTAATCCAATCTATCCCAAATTGCGTGATGGCATGCATTACGCTTCATTTAGACGCCTTTACTCGATGACTACCAATGATCAGCTTAGAATGATCATTTTAACTAATTGATCAACTTGACATGTAGCACTAAATCGTCTTTAACGTTTGATTTAGAGCTCAAAATTATATGAATCCAACGTCCATGTTGATCTAGCTAAATTTTCAATATTGTAACAACATTTGACACTAAAAGAGCTACAACAAAGCCTCCAAGTAATCCAATATATCCCAAACTGCATGATGCCATGCATTATGCTTCATTTGTAAACCTTAGCTCAATGAGCACTAATAATCAGTTTAGAATTATCGATTTAACTAGCGGATAAACTTGAAAGGTACACACTAAATCGTGTGTAACATTTGGCTTAGAGTTTAAAATGACCCAAATCCAACGACCACATTAACGTAGTTTAATATTCTATACTTTGACCAAATTTAGGAACAAAATAGCTACAACAAAGCCTCCAAGTAATCCAATCTATCCGAAACTAGTGATGCCATGCATTATGCTTCATTTATGCATTACTCAATGAGCACCAATGATTAGTTTAGAATGATCAATTTAACTAGCCAATAAACTTGACATGTCTGCACTAAATCATCCTTATCTTTTGATTTAGAGTTCAAAATGACATGAATCCAATGCCCACATTAAGCTACCTCAGTATTCGATATTGCGACAATATTAATACTGAATTAGCTATTAAAACGCCGACAAATAATGCAATCTAGCCCAAACTACGTGAGGCCATGCATTATGCTTCATTTGTAAACCTTTGCTCAATGAGCACCAATGATCAGTTTAGAATGATCATTTTATCTAGCTGATCAACTTGACATGTCCACACAGAATAGTCTTTAAAATTTTATTTAGCTCAAAATGATGTGAATCTAACACCCACGTTAATCTAGCTCAATTTTCAATATTGTGACAACGTTTGAGACTGAAAGAGCTATGACAATGCGTCGAAGTAATCCAATGTATCCCAAACTGCGTGATGCCATGCATTATGCTTCATTTGTTCAGGGATCAGGGATGATCAATTTAGAGTGATCCATTTAACGGGCCAATCAACATGACATGTCTGCACTAAAACATCCGTATTTTTTTATTTAAAGTTTTGAATGACACGAATCCAACACCCACGTTAAGCTATCTCAATTTTCAATATTATGATAAAATTTAAAACCGAAATAGCTACAACAAAGCGTCTAAGTAATCCAATTATCCCGAACTGCCTGATGTCATGCATTATGCTTCATTTATAAGCCTTTACTAAAGGAGGACCAATGATCAATTTAAAATGATCATTTTAACTGGCCGATCAACTTGACATGTACGTCCTAAATGGTTTGTAACTTTTGATTTAGAGTTCAAAATGGAACAAACCCAATGCCCATGTTAAGCTAGCTCGCTTTTCTATATTGTGAAAATATTTGAGACTGAAAGAGCTACCACAAAGCCTTCAAGTAATTCAATCTACCCTTAAATGCGTGATGCCATGCATTATGCATCATTTATAAGCCTTTACTCAAGGAGCACTAATGATCACTTTAGAATGATCAGTTTAACTGGCCGATCAACTTGACAAGTCTGCACTAATTCGTCCGTAACTTTTGATTTAGAGTTCAGAATAACATGAATCTTACGCCCACGTTAAGCTAGCTGAATTTTCTCTATTATGACAAAAATAAAGATCGAAATAGCTATAACATAGCCTTTAACTAATCCAATCTATCCCAAATTGCATTATGCCATGCATTATGCTTCATTTATACGCCTTTACTCAATGAGAACCAATCATTAGCTTAGAATGATCATTGAACTAGTTGATCAACATGACATGTTCGCACTAAATAGTCTTTAACATTTGATTTAGAGCTCAAAATTACATGAATCCAATGTCAACATTGATCTAGCTCAATTTTCAATATTGTGACAACATTTGACACTAAAAGAGCTACAAAAAAGCCTCCAAGTAATCCAATGTATCCCAAACTGCATGATGCCATGGATTATTCTTCATTTGTAAACCTTTGCTCAATGAGCACCAATAATCAGTTTAGAGTAATAAATTTAACTAGCGGATAAACTTGACAGGTCCGCACTAAATCATGTGTAAAATTTGGCTTAGAGTTTAGAATGACACGAATCCAACGACCACATTAACGTAGCTTAATATTCTATACTGTGACCAAATTTAGGACCAAAAATAGCTACGACAAAGTCTCCAAGTAATCCAATCTATCCAAAACTAGTGATGCCATGCATTGAGGACCAATAACAAGTTTAGAATTATCGATTTAACTAGCGGATAAATTTGAAAGGTACACACTAAATCGTGTGTAACATTTGGCTTAGAGTTTAAAATGACCCGAATCCAACGGCCACATTAACGTAGCTTAATATTCTATACTTTGACCAAATTTAGGAACGAAATAGCTACAACAAAGCCTCCAAGTAATCCAATCTATCCGAAACTAGTGATGCCATGCATTAGGCTTCATTTATGCATTACTCAATGAGCACCAATGATTAGTTTAGAATGATCAATTTAACTAGCCAATAAACTTGACATGTCTGCACTAAATCATCCTTATCTTTTGATTTAGAGTTCAAAATGACATGAATCCAATGCCCACGTTAAGCTACCTCAGTATTCGATATTGCGACAATATTAATACTGAATTAGCTATTAAAACGCCGAGAAATAATGCAATCTAGCCCAAACTACGTGAGGCCATGCATTATGCTTCATTTGTAAACCTTTGCTCAATGAGCACCAATGATCAGTTTAGAATGATCATTTTATCTAGCTGATCAACTTGACATGTCCACACAGAATAGTCGTTAAAATTTTAGAGCTCAAAATGATGTGAATCTAACACCCACGTTAATCTAGCTCAATTTTCAATATTGTGACAACGTTTGAGACTGAAAGAGCTATGACAATGCATCGAAGTAATCCAATGTATCCTAAACTGCGTGATGCCATGCATTATGCTTCATTTATTCAGGGATCAGCGATGATCAATTTAGAGTGATCCATTTAACGGGCCAATCAACATGACATGTCTGCACTAAAACATCCGTATTTTTTTTTATTTAAAGTTTTCAATGACACGAATCCAACACCCACGTTAAGCTATCTCAATTTTCAATATTATGATAAATTTTAATACTGAAATAGCTACGACAAAGCGTCTAAGTAATCCAATTATCCCAAACTGCCTGATGTCATGCATTATGCTTCATTTATAAGCCTTTACTAAAGGAGGACCAATGATCAATTTAAAATGATCATTTTAACTGGCCGATCAACTTGACATGTACGTCCTAAATGGTTTGTAACTTTTGATTTAGAGTTCAGAATGGCACAAACCCAACGCCCATGTTAAGCTAGCTCGCTCTTCTATATTGTGAAAATATTTAAGACTGAAAGAGCTACCACAAAGCCTTCAAGTAATTCAATCTACCCTTAAATGCGTGATGCCATGCATTATGCGTCATTTATAAGCCTTTACTCAAGGAGCACTAATGATCACTTTAGAATGATCAGTTTAACTGGCCGATCAACTTGACAAGTCTGCAATAAATCGTCCGTAACTTTTGATTTAGAGTTCAGAATGACATGAATTTTACGCCCACGTTAAGCTAGCTCAATTTTCTGTATTATGAAAAAAATAAAGATAGAAGTAGCTACGACATAGCCTCCAAGTAATCTAATCTATCCCAAATTGCAATATACCGTGCATTATGCTTCATTATACGCCTTTACTCAATGAGCACCAATGATCATCTTAGAATGATCATTTTAACTAGTTGATCAACATTTGATTTAACATGTTCGCACTAAATAGTCTTTAACATTTGATTTAGAGCTCAAAATTACATGAATCCAACGTGAACGTTGATCTAGCTCACTTTCAATATTGTGACAACCTTTGAGACTAAAAGACCTACGCAAAAGCCTACAAGTAATCCAATGTATCCCAAACTGCATGATGCCATGCATTGTTCTTCATTTTTAAACCTTTGCTCAATGAGCACCAATAATCAGTTTAGAATGATAAATTTAACTAGCGGATAAACTTGACAGGTCCACACTAAATCGTGTGTAACATTTGGCTTAGAGTTTAGAATGACACGAATCCAACGACTACATTAACGTAGCTTAATATTCTATACTGTGACCAAATTTAGGACCGAAATAGGTACGACAAAGCCTCCAAGTAATCCAATCTATCCAAAACTAGTGATGCCATGCATTATGCTTCATCTATGCATTACTCAATGAGCACCAATGATCAGTTTAGAATGATCAATTTAACTAGCCGATAAACTTGACACGTCTGCACTAAATCATCCTTATCTTTTGATTTAGAGTTCAAAATGACATGAATCCAACTTCCACGTTAAGCTACCTCAATATTCGATATTGCGAAAATATTAATACCGAATTAGCTATGGAAACACCGACAAATAATGCAAACTGGCCCAAACTGCATGATGCCATGCATTATGCTTCATTTGTAAACCTTTGCTCAATGAGCACCAATGATCAGTTTAGAATGATCATTTTATCTAGCTGATCAACTTGACATGTCCACACAAAATAGTCTTTAACATTTGATTTAGAGCTCAAAATGATGTGAATCTAACACCCACGTTAATCTAGCTCAATTTTCAATAATGTGACAACGTTTGAGACTGAAAGAGCTACGACAATGTGTCGAAGTAATTCAATGTATCCCAAACTGCGTGATGCCATGCATTATGCTTCATTTCTAAGCCTTTATTCAAGGAGCAGCGATTATCAATTTAGAGTGATCCTTTTAACGGGCCGATCAACATGACATGTCTGCACTAAAACTTCCGTATATTTTTAATTTAAAGTTGTGAATGACACGAATCCATCACCCACGTTAAGCTATTTCAATTTTCAATATCATGATAAAATTTAAAACCGAAATAGCTACAACAAAGCCTCTAAGTAATCCAATGTATCCTGAACTGCCTGATGTCATGCATTATGCCTCATTTATAAGCCGTTACTAAAGATGGACCAATGATCAGTTTAGAATGATCATTTTAACTGGCCGATCAACTGGACATGTACATCCTATATGGTTTGTAACTTCTTATTTAGAGTTCAGAATGGAACAAACCCAATGCCCATGTTAAGCTAGCTCGCTTTTCTATATTGTGAAAATATTTGAGACTGAAAGAGGTACCACAAAGCCTTCAAGTAATTCAATCTACCCTTAAATGCGTGATCCCATGCATTATGCATCATTTATATGCCTTTACTCAAGGAGCACTAATGATCACTTTAGAATGATCAGTTTAACTGGCCGATCAATTTGACAAGTCTGCACTAATTCGTCCGTAACTTTTGATTTAGAGTTCAGAATAACATGAATCTTACGCCCACGTTAAGCTAGCTCAATTTTCTCTATTATGACAAAAATAAAGATCGAAATAGCTATAAAATAGCGTTTAACTAATCCAATCTATCCCAAATTGCATTATGCCATGCATTGTGCTTCATTTATACGCCTTTACTCAATGAGAACCAATCATTAGCTTAGAATGATCATTTAACTAGTTGATCAACATGACATGTTCGCACTAAATAGTCTTTAACATTTGATTTAGAGCTCAAAATTACATGAATCCAACGTCAACATTGATCTAGCTCAATTTTCAATATTGTGACAACATTTGACACTAAAAGAGCTACAAAAAAGCCTCCAAGTAATCCAATGTATCCCAAACTGCATGATGCCATGGATTATTCTTCATTTGTAAACCTTTGCTCAATGAGCACCAATAATCAGTTTAGAGTAATAAATTTAACTAGCGGATAAACTTGACAGGTCCGCACTAAATCGTGTGTAAAATTTGGCTTAGAGTTTAGAATGACACGAATCCAACGACCACATTAACGTAGCTTAATATTCTATACTGTGACCAAATTTAGGACCAAAAATAGCTACGACAAAGTCTCCAAGTAATCCAATCTATCCAAAACTAGTGATGCCATGCATTATGCTTCATTTATGCATTACTCAATGAGCACCAATGATCAGTTTAGAATGATCAATTTAACTAACCGATAAACTTGACATGTCTGCACTAAATCATCCTTATCTTTTGATTTAGAGTTCAAAATGACATGAATCCAATGCCCACGTTAATCTACCTCAATATTCAATATTGCGACAATATTAATACCGAATTAGCTATGAAAACGCCAACAAATAATGCAAACGCCAACAAACGCCAACAAATAATGCAAGTTTGTCTAGCTGATCAACTTGGCATGTCCGCACAAAATAGTTTTTAACATTTTATTTAGAGCTCAAAATTATGTGAATCTAACACCCACGTTAATCTAGTTCAATTTTCAACATTGTGACAACGTTTGAGACTGAAAGAGCTACGACAATGCGTCGAAGTAATCCAATGTATCCCAAACTGCGTGATGCCATGCATTATGCTTCATTTATAAGCCTTTACTCACGGAGCAACGATGTTCAATTTAGAGTGATCCTTTTAAGGGGCCGATCAACATGACATATCCGCACTAAAACTTCCGTATTTTTTTTTATTTAAAGTTCTGAATGACACGAATCCACCACCCACGTTAAGCTATCTCAATTTTCAATATTATGATAAAATTTAAAACCGAAATAGCTACAACAAAGCCTCTAAGTAATCCAATGTATCCCGAACTGCCTGATGTCATGCATTATGCTTCATTTATAAGCCTTTACTAAAGGAAGACCAATGATCAATTTAGAATGATCATTTTAACTGGCCGATCAACTTGACATGTACGCCCTAAATGATTTGTAACTTTTGATTTAAAGTTTAGAATGGCACAAACCCAACGCCCATGTTAAGCTAGCTCGCTTTTTTATATTGTGAAAATATTTGAGACTGAAAGAGGTACCACAAAGCCTTCAAGTAATTCAATCTACCTTTAAATGCGTGATGCCATGCATTATGTGTCATTTATAAGCCTTTACTCAAGGAGCACTAATGATCACTTTAGAATGATCAGTTTAACTGGCTGATCAACTTGACATGTCTGTACTAAATCGTCTGTAACTTTTGATTTAGAGGTCAGAATGACATGAATCTTACGCCCCCGTTAAGCTAGCTCAATTTTCTATATTATGACAAAAATAAAGATCGAAATAGCTATGACATAGTCTCCAAGTAATCCAATCTATCCCAAATTGCATAATGCCATGCATTATGCTTCATTTATACGCCTTTACTCAATGAGCACCAATGATCAGCTTAGAATGATCTTTTTAACTAGTTGATCAACATGAAATGTTCGCACTAAATTGTCTTTAACATTTGATTTAGAGCTCAAAATTACATGAATCTAACGTCAACGTTGATCTAGCTCAATTTTCAATATTGTGACAACATTTGAGACTAAAAGACCTACGCAAAAGCCTACAAGTAATCCAATGTATCCCAAACTGCATGATTGCATGCATTATTCTTCATTTGTAAATCTTTGCTCAATGAGCACCAATAATCAGTTTAGAATTATAAATTTAACTAGCGGATAAACTTGAAAGGTCCGCACTAAATCGTGTGTAACATTTGGTTTAGATTTTAGAATGACACGAATCAAACGACCACATTAACGTAGCTTAATATTCTATACTGTGACCAAATATAGGACCGAAATAGCTACGAAAAAGGCTCCAAGTAATCCAATCTATCCAAAACTAGTGATGCCATGCATTATGCTTCATTAATGCATTACTCAATGACCACCGATGATCAGTTTAGAATGATCAATTTAACTAGCCGATAAATTTGATATGTTCGCACTAAATCGTCCTTATCTTTTGATTTTGTGTTCAAAATGACACGAATCCAACGCCCACGTTAAGCTACCTCAGTATTCAATATTGCGACAATATTAAAGACCGGATTAACTATGAAATTGCATACAAATAATACAATCTAGCCCAAACTGCGTGATGCCATGCATTATGCTTCATTTGTAAACCTTTGCTCAATGAGCACCAATGATTAGTTTAGAATGATCATTTTTTCTAGCTGATCAACTTTACATGTCCACACAGAATAGTCTTTAAATTTTTATTTAGAGCTCAAAATGATGTGAATCTAACACCCACATTAATCTAGTTTAATTTTCAATATTTTGACAACGTTTGAGACTGAAAGAGCTACGACAATGCGTCGAAGTAATCCAATGTATCCCAAACTGCGTGATGCCATGCATTATGCTTCATTTATAAGCCTTTACTCAGGGGGCCGAAATGATCAATTTAGAATGATCCTTTTAACGGGCCGATCAACATGACATGTATGCACTAAAACTTCCGTTATTTTTTATTTAAAGTTCTGAATGACACGAATCCATTGCCCACATTAAAATACCTCAATTTTCAATATTGTGATATAATTTAAGACCAAAATAGCTACAACAAAGCCTCTAAGTAATCTAATGCATGAAATGTCATGCATTATGCTTCATTTATAAGCCTTCACTAAAGGAGGACCAATGATCAGCTTAGAATGATCATTTTAACTGGCCGATCAATTTGACATGCATGCACTAAATCATTTGTAACTTTTGATTGAGAGCTCAAAATGACACGAATCCAACGCCCATGTTAAGCTAGCTCCATTTTCTATATTGTGAAAATAGTTGTGACTGAAAGAGCTACCACAAACCCTTCAAGTAATTCAATCTATCCCTAACTGGGTGATGCCATGCGTTATGCTTCATTTATAAGTATTTACTCAAGGAGAACTAATGATCATTTTAGGATGATCACTTTCACTGGCCGATCAATTTGACATGTCTGCACTAAATCGTCCGTAAATTTTGATTTAGAGTTCAGATGACATGAATCTTATGCCCACGTTAATCTAGCTCAATTTTCTACATTATGACAAAAATAAAGACCGATATAGCAACGACAAAGCCATCAAGTAATCTAATCTATCCCAAATTGTGTGATGCCATGCATTATGCTTCATTTATACGCCTTTACTCAACGAGCACCAGTGATCAGCTTAGAATGATCATTTTAACTAATTGATCAACGTGACATGTCCGCACTAAATCATCTGTAACATTTGATTTAGAGCTCAAAATTACATGAATCCAACGTCCAAGTTGATCTAGCTCAAATTTACATATTGTGACAACACTTGAGACTAAAAGAGCTACGACAAAGCCTCCAAGTAATCCAATGTATCCCAAACTGCATGATGCCATGCATTATGCTTCATTTGTAAGCCTTTGCTCGATGAGCACCAATAATCAGTTTAGAATGATCAGTTTAACTTGCGGATAAACTTGACAGGTCCGCACTAAATCGTGTGTAACATTTGGCTTAGAGTTTAGAATGACACGAATCCAACAACCACATTAACGTAGCTTAATATTCTATTCTTTGACCAAATTTAGGACCGAAATAGCTACGACAAAGCCTCCAAGTAATACAATCTATCCGAAACTAATGATGCCATGCATTATGCTTCATTTATGCATTACTCAATGAGAACCAATAATCAGTTTATAATGATCAATTTAACTAGACAATAAACTTGACATGTCCACATTAAATCGTCCTTATCTTTTTATTTAGAGTTCATAATGACACGAATCCAATGCCCACGTTAGGCTACCTCAATATTCAATATTGCGACAATATTAAAGACCGAATTAGCTATGAAAAAGACTACAAATAATGCAATCTATCCCAAATTGTGTGATGCCATGCATTATGATTCATTTGTAAACCATTGCTCAATGAGCACCAATGATCATTTTAGAATGATCATTTTATATAGCTGATCAACTTGACATGTCCGCACAAAATAGTTTTTAACATTTTATTTAGAGCTCAAAATGATGTGAATCTACCACCCACGTTAATCTAGCTCAATTTTCAATATTGTGACAGCGTCTGAGACTAAAAGAGCTACGAAAATGCGTCGAAGTAATCCATGTATCCCAAACTGCGTAATGCCATCCATTATGCTTCATTTATAAGCCTTTACTCAGGAAGTAGCAATGATCAATTTAGAATGATCCTTTTAATGGGTCGATCACCATGACATGTCTGCATTAAAAATTTTGTATTTTTTATTTAAAGTTCTGAATGACAAGAATCCAACGCCCACGTTCAGCTATCTCAATTTTCAATATTGTGATAGAATTTAAAACCGAAATAGCTATAACAAAGCCTCTAAGTAATCCAATGTATCCCGAACTGCCTGATGTAATGCATTATGCTTCATTTATAAGCATTTACTAAAGGAGCACCAATGATCAGTTTAGAATTATCATTTTAACTGGCCGATCAACTTGACATGTACGCACTAAATCGTTTGTAATTTCTGATTTAGAATTCAGAATAACACGAATCCAACGCCCATGTTAAGCTAGCTCGCTTTCCTATATTGTGCAAATATTTGAGACTAAAAGAGCCGCCACAAAACAATCAAATAATTCAATGTATCTGCAACTACGTGATGCCATGCAATATGCTTCATTTATGCATTACGCAATGAGCACCAATGATCAGTTTAGAACGATCAATTTAACTAGCCAATAAACTTGACATATCTGCACTAAATCGTCCTTATCTTTTGATTTAGAGTACAAAATAACAAGAATCTAATGCCCACATTAAGCTACCTCAATATTCAATATTGCGACAATATTAAAGACCGAATTAGCTGATCAACTTCACATATCCGCACTAAATCATCTTTAACATTTGATTTAGAGCTCAAAATGATATGCATCCATACCCCCGTTAATCTAGCTAAATTTTCAATATTCTGACAACATTTGAGACTTAAAGAGCTAAGAGAAAGCTTCTAAGTAATCCAATGTATCCCAAACTGCATGATGCCATGCATTATCCTTCATTTTAAGCCTTTACTCAAGGAGCACCAATGTCAGTTTAGAATGATGATTTTAACTGGCCGATCAACTTGAGATGTTCGTCCTTAATTGTCCGTAAAGTTTGAATTAGAGCTCGAAATGACATTAACCCAACGCCCACGTTAAGGTAACTCAATTTTCCATATTGTGAGCACATTTGAGACTAAGAGCTACCCTCCAAGTAATCCAATGTATCACAAACTTCGTGATGTCATTCATAACGCTTCATTTATAAGTCTGTACTGAGTGAGCACCAATGATCAATTTGGAATAATCATTTTAACTGACCGATCAACATGAAATTTCGGCACTAAATCATTTGTATCTCTTGCTTTAGAGTTTAGAATGACACGAATCCAACACCCACGTTAATCTACCTCAATTTTCTATATTTTGATAAAATTTAAGACCGAAATAGCTACGACAAAGCCTCTAACTAATCCAATCTATCCTAAATTGCGTGATGCGATGCATCATGCTTCATTTGTAAACCATTGCTCAATGAGCACCAATGTTCATGTGAGAAAGATCTATTTAACTGGCCGATCAAATCGACATGCATGGACTAATTCGTCTGTAACTTTTGATTTAGAATTCGGAATGACACGAATCCAACTCCCACGTTAATCTAGCTCAATTTTCTATATTTGACAAAATTTAATACCGAAATAGCTATGAAAAAACCTCCGAACTGCGTGATGTCATGCATTACGCTTGATTTGTAAACCTTTTCTCATTGAGCACCAATGATCATCTTAGGAAGATCAATTTAACTGGCCGCTCAACTTGACATGTATGCAGTAAATCGTTCGTAACACTTCATTTATAGTTCGGAATGACACGAACCCAACACCCACGTTAAGCTTGCTCAATTTTCTGTATTGTGACAACATTTGATACTGAAACAGTTACCACAAAGCCTTCAAGTAATCCAATCTATGCTAAACTGCGTGATTTCATGCATTATGCTTCATTTATAAGCCTTTACTCAAGGAACACTAATGATCAATTTAGAATGGTCACTTTAACTGGCCAATCAACTTGACATTTCCGAACTAAATCATCCATAACTTTTGAGTTAGAGTTTAGAATGACATGAATCCAACACCAACATTTAACTAGCTCAATATTCTATATTGTGAACAAATTTAAGATCGAAATAGCTACGACAAAGTCTCAAACTAATCCAATCTATCCTAAATTGTGTGATGTCATGCATTATGCTTCATTTATGCGCCTTTCTCAATGAGCAGCAATGATTAGTTTAGAATGATCATTAAAATAGTTGATCAACTGGACATGTCCGCACTAAATAGTCTTTAACGTTTGATTTAGACCTCAAAATAACATGAATCCAATGCCCACGTTAATCTAGCTCAATTTTTCATATTATGAAAATATTTTGAGACTGAAACAGCTACAACCAAGCCTACAAGTAATCCAATGTATTCCAAACTGCGTGATGCAATGCATTACGCTACATTTATAAGTCTTTACTCATGGAGCACCAATGATCACTTTAGAATTATCATTTAACTAGCCGATCAACTTGAGATGTCTGCCCTAAATCGTCCCTAAGTTTTGATTTAGAGCTCAAAATGACATGAATCAGACACCCACGTTAAGCTAACTCAATGTTCCATATTATGACAAGATTTGAGAATGAAAGAGCTACAACAAATCCTTCAATTAATCCAATGTATCCCAAACTACGTGATGCCATGCATTACGTTTCATTTATAATTCTTTACTCAATTAGCATTGATGATCAGTTTACAATGATGATTTTAACTAACCGATCAACATGACATTTCCTAACTAAATTGTCTATCACTGTTGATTTAGAGAACAGAAAGACACGAATCCAACGCCTATGATAAGCTACCTTAATTTTCTATATTGTGATTAATTTAAGACCGAAATAGCTACAACAAAGCCTCCAACCAATCCAATCTATCCAAAACTACACGATGCCACACATTATGTTTCATTTATAAGCCTTTACTCAAGGAGCTCCAGTGATCAGTTTAAAATGATCATTAACTGGCTGATCAACTTGACATGTCCTTACTAAATCGTCCATAACTTTTGATTTAGAGTTCAGAATGACATGATTCCAACGCCCACATTTAACTAGCTCAATATTTTATATTGTGAACAAATTTAAGATCGAAATAGCTACGACAAAGTCTCAAACTAATCCAATCTATCCTAAATTGTGTGATGCCATGCATTATGCTTCATTTATGCGAATTTCTCAATGAGCAGCAATGATTAGTTTAGAATGATCATTTAAATAGTTGATCAACTTGACATGTCCGCACTAAATAGTCTTTAACTTTTTATTTAGACCTAAAAATAACATGAATCCAATGCCCACGTTAATCTAGCTCAATTTTTCATATTATGAAAATATTTTGAGACTGAAACAGCTACAACAAAGCCTATAAGTAATCCAATGTATTCCAAACTGCATGATGCAATGCATTACGCTACATTTATAAGTCTTTACTCAAGGAGCACCAATGATCACTTTAGAATGATCATTTAACTAGCCGATCAACTTGAGATGTCTGCCCTAAATCGTCCCTAAGTTTTGATTTAGATCTCAAAATGACATGAGTCAGACACCCACGTTAAGCTAACTCAATGTTCCATATTATGACAAGATTTGAGAATGAAAGAGCTACAACAAATCCTTCAATTAATCCAATGTCTCCCAAACTGCGTGATGCCATGCATTATGTTTCATTTATAATTCTTTACTCAATTAGCATTGATGATCAGTTTACAATGATGATTTTAACTAACCGATCAACATGACATTTCCTAACTAAATCGTCTATCACTATTGATTTAGAGAACAGAAAGACACGAATCCAACACCTATGATAAGCTACCTTAATTTTCTATATTATGATAAATTTAAGACCGAAATAGCTACGACAAAGCCTCCAACGAATCCAATCTATCCAAAACTACACGATGCCACACATTATGTTTCATTTATAAGCCTTTACTCAAGGAGCACCAATGATCAGTTTAAAATGATCATTTTAACTGGCTGATCAACTTGACATGTCCTTACTAAATGGTCCATAACTTTTGATTTAGAGTTCAGAATGACACGAATCCAATGCCCATGTTAAGATAGCTCAATTTTCTATATTGTAACAAAATTTAAGAACGAAATAGCAACGACAAAGCGTCCAAGTAATCCAATCTATCCCAAATTGTGTGATGCTATGCATGATGCTTCATTTATAATCTTTTGCTCAATGAGCACCAATGATCAGTTTGGAATGATCATTTGAAGTAGCCGATCATGTTGTCATGTCCGCACTAAATTGTCCATAACTTTTTATTTAGAGTTCACAGTGACATGAATCCAATGCCCAAGT
Source organism: Pugionium cornutum (assembly GCA_018901935.1). Classification (NCBI taxonomy): domain Eukaryota; kingdom Viridiplantae; phylum Streptophyta; class Magnoliopsida; order Brassicales; family Brassicaceae; genus Pugionium; species Pugionium cornutum. Next base: position 21,779,556 of record CM032159.1, read on the forward strand.
AAAGCTAGCTCAATTTTCTATATTGTGACAAAAAACTAAGAGCGAAATAGCTACAACAAAGCCTCCAAGTAATCCCATCTATCCCAAACTGCGTGATGCCATGCATTATGCTTCATTTGTAAACCTTTTCTCAATGAGCACCAATGGTCATCTTAGAAAGATCAATTTAACTAACCGATCGAATTGAAATGTATCCACTAATTCGTCCATATCTTTTGATTTAGAGTTAGAACGACACGAATCCAATGCCCACATTAATCTAGCTCAATTTTCTATATTTTGACCAAATTTAATACAGAAATAGCTACGAAAAAGCCTCAAAATAATCGAATCTATCCCAAACTGCGTGATGCCATGCATAATGCTTCATTTGCGAACCTTTTCTCATCGAGCACCAATGATCAGCTTAGAAAAATCAATTCAACTGCCGATCAACTTGACATGTACGCAAAAATCATGTAACTTTTGATTTAGAGTTCGGAATGACATGAATCCAATGCCCACGTTAAGCTAGCTCAATTTTCTATATTGTGACAACACTTGAGACTGAAACAGCTACCACAAAGCCTTCAAGTAATCCAATCTATCCTAAACTGCATGATGCCATGCATTATACTTCATTTATAAGTCTTTACTCAAGGAGAACTAATGATCAGTTTAGAGTGATCACTTTAATTTGCCAATCAACTTGACATGTTTGCACTAAATTCTCCGCAACTTTTGATTTAGAGTTCAGAATGACACGAGTCCAACTCCCAAGTTAAGTTACCTTGATTTCTATATTGTGACAAAATTAATGACCAAAATAGCTACGACAAAGCCTCAAAGTAATGCAATCTATCCCAAATTGCGTGATGCCATGCATTATGCTTCTTTTATACACTGTTACTCAATGAGCACCAATAATTAGTTTAGAATGATCATTTAAATAGTTGATCAACTTAGCATGTCTGCACTAAATAGTTGATCAACTTAGGTTGTGATTCAAGCCACCTAAACGTCACCAAGAGAGGTTCCTAGGATTGTACTCTTTTTCCCACTTCTTAGTTTTGTCACAATGGGTTTTCTAAGATAGGTTTTTAATGAGGCAAGGCCAAGGTATTTTACCACATCCACTTGGTGAATCAAGGCCCATTCTATCTCATCATCCACAAAGTAAGAGAGGAAGAATCAAGTCAAATCATTATTTATTTCTTAGTCTTTTTCTTAGTTGTCTTTGTAATTCCCTAAGTATTTCCTTTAATGTTTTGGTAGAATTTAGGACTCATTTTCAATTTCCTACACTTCTATAAGTACTCACTCCTACAAAAAATGACATTGTTTGAAATGATCTTTGAAAAGCCGTTTTCTCTCTCGATCCCCTTCCGTTATTCTCTGCATTTTTTCCAGCTACGTCATCGGCGACAGTTTCTCTTCATCTCTTCATAGTCATCGATGTATCTTCTCTTCTCTATGAAGAGTGTGTGTCGTCGATCTCGACGGTTGTTGATTTTTGATTTACGGTTCTCTACTTTTTCTTCAAGTCTTCATCTGCTATTTAATCAATTCATCTTCTTCCTTTCTCGCTTCTTCACTGTTTCTGCATCCTTTCTCTTATCTTCCTCCATTCCTAATCTCTTCTAAAATATGTCGGATTTCCTGTAAAACAAATGCAAGAGATCGACTTGTGAATTCATAACCCTCCCATTTCCCTTCCGGTCAACCTATGTATTCAGGCTGCCTCTGAAACTCGCTTCTCCTGATTGGGAAGCCTGTTAATGCTCAGAAGCAGAATCTAAGGGCTATGATGACCACACTTCCGCGACTTTGGTGTGCCAGCGAAGTGATTGTATCACGGATAATAGAAGATAATCGTGTACAGTTTCTTTTCGAGTCAGAAGAGGCATTAATCTCGGAATGCCCTACTGTCGTCATTGATTCCCCTCCTCCCGGCGATGATAGAGACTCCGATGATGATGATTCTGGCAAATCTCCTCCGGGGTTTCATCGCTCACTGTTGATGCCTCCCCCTCCTAAATCGGTTTCGGAAGATGGAGATCTCCCCGAACCAAAACAAAGAAAGGGAGATCCGCATCAACCTTCAACTCTGGCGGATTCAAGGCGCTGTCTTCTTTCCGGCAAATTAACCTCAGGTCAGTTGGAATCTAGGGTTGTTAGGTTATCGGCGGCGATCAAATTTAGGGAAAACCGGGTTTTAGAAATTTGAATTTGGTTAACTGAATTAACCGGATTGGTTATTTACGGTTCATTAATTGAGATTTTACCAAAATTTCAAATTATAATATGAATCGAATTAAACTCTGGTTTTTTAGAATTCGCACAAATCACTTTACCCGAGTGTATTTTTCAGAAAATTAGGATTAAGTATACGGTTATTAAGAGTAATGAACTTGGTTCGGGCTTTGGTAATGGGTTGAACTCACATCTGAATTTAAGTGATCAGAGGGTTTTGTGGGTTTTATAGGTTGGTATGCAGATAATATTAAATTTGAAAATTTCAAATTTAAAATTTAAATCTAAGTACTACATCTATACTGGTACTTCTGTGAGATATTTAGGTGATGGTTTGGTGGGCCATACTCCACCTGATCAACAATGAATGTCGCTTTTTGGAACTGTCGGGGTTTGGGAGGGTCTCTAGCAGTTCGACGCCCGAAGGGAATTAAGAATGACTTTTCCCCGGACATACTCTTCCTGGTTGAAACAAAAAATAAAAGTAAAGTCGTTCATGATGTTGCAGCTGTTTTATATTTTGAATGTGTTTACTGTGTCCGCCCAAATGGAATTGGCAGTGGTCTAGCTTCGTTATGGAAAAAATGTATTGATGTATGTATTGTAACTGCTGATGATAGACTAATCGACTGTAGAATTCAAAGAAATGGATTTGATTTCTATTTATCATGTGTTTATGGACATCCTATACGTAAATATAGGAATAATCTTTGGGAAAGATTACAAAGCATTGTTGTTAACCGTAAAAGTCCATCGTTGATGTGTGGTGTCTTTAACACAACTCTAAATGGACATGATAAAGTAGGTGGTGCTCCAGTTGAACTTTGGAATCTCTACGATTTCCAGAATATGGTTTCATATTGTAAGATGAGTGATTTACAATTTCGAGAAAATAATATGACATGGATTGGGAAACGGAAAAACTAGTTGGTTCAGTGTTGGTTGGATAGAACCTTGGCAAATGATACATGGAAAGCCATCTACCCAGCATCTATAGTTCATTATCTAGATATAGTTGACTCAGATCATAGACATGGTGTAATTTTTATCAGACGACAAACAGAGTCAGGGTCATCGATGTTTAAATATGATCCCTGTTGGAAATCTCATGACCAATTCTCAAGTATGCTTGCTAATTGTTGGAATAGAACTCAAGGGTCTTATTCTGGGTTACTATCCAGATTAAATTTTTGTCCGAAATCTATGTCCTCTTGGAAAAGGATGTCATATGTAAACTCTGATCGCAGAATCAGGGATCTCACATCAGCTATTGATCAGGCTCAGATAAATGCTCAGCGTGATACTTCAGAAATTTCAGTACTAAAAAGGAATTGGTTCAGGCCTATGTAGATGAGGAGACATTTTGGAAAATCAAGAGTCGAAATCAATGGCTCAATGCATGCGATCACAATAAGAAATATTTTCATGCGGTTACAAAAAACCATAGATCGTGGAATTCAATTATTATGATAAAGACTGAGGATGGGAATGATGTCTTTGGAAATGAAGCTATAGCCCAAGAAGCATTGAATTACTTCTCCAATTTGTTCACATGTTCTTCTCTCATAAATATTGATTCGATTCTATCGGTTGTCTCACCACTGGTCACTGAGGATATGAATTCAGAACTAACTAAATCTGTTACTAATTAAGGATGAAGTTTTCCAACTGTCTATTCTATTGGTGCAAATAAGGCTCCGGGACCTGATGGACTATCTGCCGCCTTTTATCAACAAAATTGGAAAATTGTCGGGGATGCAGTTTTTGAGAAAGTCCAGCGCTTTTTTGAGACAGGGCATATGATACCGGAGTTATGTCTAATCCCAAAATTGGATTGTCCTGTGACAATAAAAGACTTTCGTCCTATCTCTCTTTACGATGTTATTTACAAAGTTATATCTAAAGTCTTAGTCCTGCGGTTAAAAAAGGTACTCGATGTCCTTGTTTCTGAAAATCAGGCTGCATTCATCCCTATACGGCAAATCACGGACAACATCCTTATTTCTCATGAGGCTCTTCCTTCTTTACGTGCCCAACAGACCTGTTCCAAATCATTTATGGCTGTTAAAACGGATATGAGTAAAGCGTATGACAGATTTAAATGGAAATTTGTGGAACCGGTGATGATAAAATGGATAAAATGGATTACGCAATGTATATCCTCCCCCTCATTCTCAATTCTTATTAATGGTAGCCCATATGGAAGATTCCACCCAGGCCGTGGTTTACGTCAAGGTGACCCATTATCCCCTTATTTGTTTATCATCAGAGCCGATGTGCTAAGTTTAATGCTACAAAGAGCTGAAAGAAATTAATCTATCCAGCCGCTACGGATAAACAGGAAAGGTCCTCCTATTTCTCAATTATTGTTTGCTGATGATTCTCTCTTTTTCATTCGAGCTGATGTTAAAAATGTTACGGCTTTAAATTAAATCTTTGATGAGTATTGCAATGTATCAGGTCAAAGAGTAAACATGGATAAGTCTTATGTCATTTTTGGGGATAAGTTTTTCCACATACAAGACAAACACTACAAGAAAAGTTGAATATCACAAATGTTGGTGGTGGAGGGAAGTACTTGGGCTTACCTGAACAATTTAAACGTAATCGCCGTCAGTAAAATTACTAATAAACTTAATTCAAGACTTTCTGGATGGGACACAAAATTCCTATCTCCGGCTGGAAAGAAGGTTCTCGTTAAAGCCGTCGCTTTCTCTATGCCGTGTACTCGATGAATATATTTAAACTACCAAAGGAGATGTGTCGATTAATGGATAAAGCATTATCTAGGTTCCGGTGGGGGACCACAGATTGTAAACGCAAAACAACATTGTTATCTTAGCAAACAATGAGCACACCAAAGTTGGCAAGCGGATTGGGATTTCGTGATTTTCAGTTTTTTAATCAGGCTTTGTTGGCTAACATGTGTTGGAAAGTCACACTACAAGAAAACTGTTAAAATGCCACTACATTTTGCGACCACATACGTAGTCGCAAAATTTGCGATCATATTTGCCACGATTTTGCGACCACTTTGCGACTACGGAGATGTAGTTGCAAAGTGGTCGCAAAATTGTGACTAAAACTTGTAATCGCATATTAGTCGCAATGCGCAACCATTAAGAGACTAAATTGTGACTATTTTGCGACTGATGTTTGCAGTCGCAAATCAGTGGCAAATTTGTCACTGATTTGCGACCACAAGATCAAAATTTGAACTGCAGTCACAAATCAGTCGCTATTTTGCGACTGATTTGTGACCACATAGGGTAAATTCACATTTTTCCTAAGTATTTTTCACATTTACAATTTCTATTTGCATTTTTATTTGATTACTAACCATTATAAGTGACCACATATATACAAAATCATATTTGTATTCATTTAAATTTTAGAGAACATTTGAAATGTATATAAGAGATATAAGGTTAAAGAAATTTGTTAAGTGTTTTAGGTAAATGATTTGTAAATTTGGAAAATTTGGTAAATGTTGTTGTTTTCTTATTAATTGAAATTTGTACAACTTATAATCAAGTTATCAATCTTATATAATTTAATTTATTTACCAAAATCATAAAATTTAGGGTTTAGGGTATTATTTGTGACTGATTTGCCACTACTTTGCCACTGCATTGAGATTGTGGTGGCAAATCAGTCACAATTATTACTTGTAGTCGCAAGTCAGTTGCAAATTTGCCACTGATTTGCGACCACAAGATCAAAATTTGAACTGCAGTCACAAATCAGTCGCTATTTTGCGACTGATTTGCGACCACATAGGGTAAATTCACATTTTCTCTATGTATTTTCCACATTTACAACTTCTATTTACATTTTTAGGAAAGTACTATCCATTATAAGTGACCACATATATAAAAAATCATATTTGTTTTCATTTAAATTTTAGAGAATATTTGAAATGTATATAAGAGATATAAGGTTAAGTAAATGTGTTAAGTGTTTTAGATAAATGATTTATAAATTTGGTAAATTTGGTAAATATTGTTGTTTTCTTAGTAATTGAAGTTTGTACAACTTATAATCAAGTTATCAATCCTATATAATTCAATTTATTTACCAAATTTAAAAAATTTAGGGTTTAGAGTATTATTTGTGACTGATTTGCCACCATTTTGCCACTGCATTGAGAATGTGGTGGCAAATTAGTCACAATTATTACTTGTGATCGCAAATTAGTGGCAAATTTGCCACTGATTTGCAACCATATGATTTTATTTGAATAAATTAACTGTGGTCGCAAATCAATGGTAAATTTGCCACTGATTTGAGACCACAATGTTTTTTTCGAATAAATTAACCGTGGTCGCAAATTAGTGGCAAATTTACCACTGATTTGCAACCACATGTTTTTTTCGAATAAATTAACCATAGTCGCAAATCAGTGGCAAATTTGTCACTGATGTGCGACCACAATATTTTTTTTGAATAAATTAACTGTGGTCGCAAATCAGTGGCAAATTTTCCACTGATTTGCAACCACGTGTTTTTTCGAATAAATTAACCGTGGTCGCAAATCAGTGGCAAATTTGCCACTGATTTGCGACCACGAATTAATTTGGAGGGAGTTTAAAAATTTTCGATTCCCACCAAATTATTTGGTGGTCGCAAATCAGTGGCAAATTTGCCACTGATTTGAGACCACAATGTTTTTTTTCGAATAAATTAACTGTGGTCGCAAATCAGTGGTAAATTTGCCACTGATTTGCGACCATGAATTAATTTGGAGGGAGTTTGAAAATTTTCGATTCCCACCAAATTATTTTGCGACTGATTTGCGACCACGTCATTAATTTCGAATTTTGCCACTGATTTGCGACAACATACGTCGTCGCAAAAAAATTCTATAAATACGTGATGATTTTCCCTCATTTTTCACAATCAAACATTCATACTTTCTAAAACCTCTCTAAACACTTATAAAATCTCTTCCAATCCAAAAAACCACAAAAACACAAATGGTAAGAAGGGGTAATAATGAAATATAAATATTATTAAAACATAATTATTTGGAAATTAATTTTGAAAAATATTATTATAAATTATTATTAAAAATTATTTAAAAATTATTTAAAAATTAAGTAATATTTATAATATTAATTATATTATTACAAAATTAATTAAAAATTATTGTATTAAAAATTCATAATATTATTAATTAAAAAATATTATTAATTAAATTTTTTTAATCTAATTTCGTTGTAGTCGCAAATCAGTCGCACTTTTTGCCACTGATTTGCGACTGCGTGTTAACTGTGGTCGCAAATCAGTCACAAAATTTTGTGACTGATTTGCGACTGCAGTGACTCTTGTAGTCGCAAATCAGTCACAAAATTTTGTGACTGATTTGTGACTACGGGTTTTGCAACCACATATGTAGTCGGAAAGCAGTGGCAAAATTTGTTACGGAAATTCAGTCGCAAAGTAGTTGCAAAAATAGTCACCACCAATTGGTCGCAAATCAGTCGCAAATTGAACCACTATTACCGTGGTCGCAAATCAGTCGCAATTTTGCGACTGATTTGCGACTACATATTTTTGCGACTATGATTTTGCAACTACTTCTGGTGGTCGCAAAGTAGTCGCAATTTTGAGTTTTGCGACCACTTTGCAACCACTTCCGTGGTCGCAAAATGGATGTTTTCTTGTAGTGTCATGCAGCGACCTCAATGCCTTCTTTCAAAAATCTTAAAGAGCAGATATTATGAGAAAGGGGATTTCTTTTCTGCTTCTAAGGGATCTAGACCATCATTTGGATGGCAATCTCTTCTACATGGATGCCGCTTATTAGAAACAGGACTTCAAAGAATTATTGGTAATGGATCTGATATATCCATTGGTGATCCAAACTGGTTACCTACTATGCCACCACGTCCGCCAAGGTTACTACCATATACAAACCCGTTACGGAAATTGGATGTTCTTATCAACCATGAAACAGGCCAATGGAAGGATGATTTGGTTCAGGATCTCATAGAAAGGGATGATCATCATCTCATCTATAAAATTTTTTTACCACCAACTCCATGTGCAGATGGCTGGTTTTGGAAGTACATGATTAACGGACGATATTCAATTAAGTCAGGATACCGGAATGCAATTGAGATTTTTCGGAATAATTGAGAAACATCACATCCTACTCTTGCTAGTCATCCGGATTTTTCTAAAGATATATGGAGATTACATGTTTCGCCTAAATTTAAGCATTTCCTTTGGCGATTATTATCAAATGAGCTTCCAGTTAAATGTCAGCTATATCGTCGGAACATTACAACTGACAGCCTTTGTAACAGATGTTGTGATTCGGATGAAACAAAGATCCATACGTTTTTTCTATGCCAATATACTTTGTTCTAATCATGCAGACATTCATGAAAATATTAGGTATTTGCTAGCCAGCTAAAATTATTTTGATCAATCAGATTCACAGAGGTATGTTCCTGTTTTTCTCCTTTGGAGAATTTGGAAATCAAGAAATGATCTGACGTTTAACAAGAATGAGACATCAGCCAAATGTTTGATTGAGAAAAGTTATGAAGATGTTCTGGAATGGATACAAATGAGGATAAAATCTGCTCCTTTAAAATCTATTTCAATGGGTTTACCAACTTCATCAAAATGGATGAAACCTCATATTGGATGGGTTAAGTGTAATTATGATTCGGTTTTTTGTTTGGGTGTGTAACACCCGTCTCCAAAATACATGACACGTGTCATCGCCTCGTACTTAACTTATAATTTATTTGAAATCTCATCTAAAGTATAAGTGATAATTCTTTTTATTAAAAGAATTCTCGTCAAACCCAAGTATAAAATTATTATTAAAAAAATATAAGAAAATAATCTTTTAAAAAAATCTAACGATATTCAAGATTCAAAATAAAAATATATAAATAATGTTTAAAAATTCTCAAAACGTAGCACCACCCCGAGTCACTGCATCACTATTGCTCGAACTCATCTGCATCCAAAAGGAGGCATGAGTAACATAATTACTCAGTGAAACAATCACGCCTACCCACATATTTCCATTATACAAGTATATATATAATTTTGATAATTACTTTATTTAGGAATGAAAACTAGTACGATTGATTCCACAAAAGTTGACACAAATACTACCAAGATATATGTATTTAAATCATGCTTGCCTAAGTCACAACCACTTCTCCTCATCCCTAACCACGTCGGTTTAAGGATTTGGAACCCCCAAAGCCACGTCGGCTTAACACCACGGCCACGTCGGCCTATTCGCTCACGTCGAGCTCCCGTCACGTCGACGGTTGTTTCCGGCCTGCCAGCCGTTAATGAACTACGACTCAACACCGCTGTTGTCGTAGCCCAACACCCATCAACGTAGTTAAACCAACTAACATTACTCGATTCCACCATACCCGCGTTACGTGAATATCACATTCACCAGAAATTTATTCCCACATTAATGAATCAACCATTATACTTGCTTAGACTAATGTTTAATATTTATCTAATAATTATATTAGTTTATTTCAGTTAATTAATTGATTATGGTTCATTTTACTATACCATAATCCACCATAAATAATTTAGTATCCTTAACCAATAAACCAACACATAATAATTTATCTTTTTTCTAATAATTAAGTCAACATAATAATTTCCATTAAAATAATAAATTAACATAATATTTCTACTATTTTTTCCCACCACACCACACAAGTAGATCACCACATTCCTATTCATCTTTTTAATATTTATTAATTTATTATTTAATAAATCCCTAATAGGTTTAACTCTTTTTTCCTGATAAAACATCCTTAACTCTTGCAACAATTAATTAAAACCCTAACACCACCCATGATTTCAACCTCTAATTTCCTCCCTAAATGAAGCACTCATCAAAATACATATACATAATTGTATAATGAAAATCATAGGTCATGTCTCACCTCACTGCGAAACCTGGGTTAATGGAATGTTGGAATCGTCGGTTGTGCATAGATTTCTCTTCCTCCAACGATGGTACACACGAACACCGTGGCTCTCCAACGCTGAACTTTCTACCCTTCAGATCTGTAGAAATCTCTCTCTTTCTTCTTGCTTTTGTTTCTGATGTGCGGCTGCCTCTAATCCCCTTTGACGATGTCTTATATAGTCATTAGGGTTTCAAAACAATTGTCCGTTATACCCTCACTTCAATTTATGTGGACTTCATGGTTTAAATTTAGGCCCAGGATGTTACAATTCTCCCCCACCACAGAAGAATTCGTCCCCGAATTCGATGGTTCCACCTCCCTCTCGTTGTGGTCCTTAAAAAGATCATGGTAATTAATTCTCATATGATGTTTAGACTCACACATCTTTTCTTCAATTCTGTCTCTTTTCCAACGAACACGTACTGATTTAACATTCCCTCCTTGCATATCAAATTTTCGTTGTCCAGCGATTTTTATCGGTTTACTAAGAATTGTCAAATTTCTTCAAATTCCTCTTGGGGTTGCTGCATAATGAGTTGGGGTTCTTTGACAACTTTTCGGAGGACTGATACATGAAACACATCATGAAACGCTGCTAACTCCTTTGCTAATCTCAATCTATATGCAATTGTACCAATCCTTTCAATAATTGGATAAAGCCCCATAAAACGTGGTTTGAGTTTTCCCAACTTCTTATTCTTATCTACTCCTCTGAATACCCTCATTTTCAAATACACCTCGTCTCCCACTCTAAATTCCAATTCCCTTCTCCTTTTATCAGCGTAACTCTTCTGACGATCGTGAGCCTCCTTTAGTCTAGCACGAAGAGTTTCCACTTGATCCATTGTCTCTTGAACAACCTCGGGTTCTAAATCTCTACGCTCTCCCACTTCTCTCCAGCAAAGTGGTGTCCGACAAGGTCGCCCATACAAGCCTCATATGGTGACATCTTTATGCTCCTATGATAGCTATTGTTGTACGCAAACTCTGCTAACGGTAAATATTTCTCCCAACGACCTCCCCAATGCAACATACACGCTCGCAACATATCCCCAAGGGTTTGAATTATTCTTTCCGACTGTCCATCTGTCTTTGGGTGATACGCGGTACTCAGATGCCCTTTCGTCCCAAGTGCCTTTTGGAATGCCTGCCAAAATATTGAGGTAAATTTCGGATCTCGGTTCGAAACAATGCTCACTGGAACCCCATTCAACCTAACAATCATCTCCACATATACTCTTGCTAAGTGGTCCACATTGTCTGTCTTCTTAATCGCCAAAAATGAGCTGACTTTGTAAGTCGATCAACAATTACCCAAACCGTATCCAGTTCACTAATTGTCATTGGGAGCACTTCACGAAATCCATAGTGATCATATCCTATTTCCATTTAGGCAACGGTAGACTTTGCAATAACCCAACAGGTACTCTACGTTCTGCCTTTACTAGTTGGCACTTCGCTACCCATTCTGCGCTATCCCGTTTTATACCGTTCCAATGATAATAACGTTTTAGATCTCGATATAGCTTTGTCGACCTCGGATGGATTGCAAAATATGAGTGGTGTGCCTGCGATAAGATCTCATCCTTTAATTCCTTAACATTGGGAACACATACCCCATTCATGTACAAGTAGGTTCCGTTGTCTGCGGTATGGTATCCTTTCACATTATTATCCACAGCTTTTCTGAGTGCATCGTCTACCGTTTGAGCCACACATATTTTCCAAAGTAAGTATGCCCGGTTTATGGCTTCCAGTCCTATGGCATCTTTGGTAATCGTAGTAGCACACAAACTTAATTTTTCCCAAGGAAGCCACTAACTCCTCTGCTTCTCGTTCTTTTGATATGTCATTTCTCCTTTTACTTACTGCATCTGCTACCATGTTAGCCGTTCTCGGGTGGTATGCGATTGCTAAGTCATAATCTGCTAGTAGCTCCATCCATCTCCTCTATCTCAGATTAAGATCTAGTTACGTAAATATATATTTTAAACTCTTGTGATAAGTAAAAACTTGAACTTTTTCCCCATATAAATACGCACGCCAAATTTTTAAAGCAAAAACAACTGCTGCCAATTATAAATCATGGATGGGATAATTTATCTCATATTTCCTCAACTGTCTAGATGTATAGGCAATTACTCGTTCTTGCTGCATCAGCACACAATCCAATCATGACCCTGATGCGTCAGTATATACCAAATATGGTACCCCAGTCCTTGATAAAAAAATATTTGAGTCTTAGTCAAATACACTTTCAACCTTCGAAAGCTCTCCTCACACTTTTTGGTCCAATTAAATTTCACATCCTTTCTCGTAAGTTGAGTCATAGGCTTGACTATACTCGCAAATCCTTCAACAAATTTTTGATAGTAACCTGCTATGCCCAGAAAACTACGGACCTCTGTTGCGTTTCTGGGTGCCGGCCATCCCATAATCGCTGCAATTTTTTTTTCCAGATCCACTGATAATCCAGCTTCAGACACAACGTGACCTAGAAAGCCAATCTTCCTCTGCCAAAAATTACATTTGCTCAACTTAGCATATAACTTGTATTCTCGTAACTTTTCTAGTACTACCCTTAAGTGATCCGTATGAACAATGCATCTGGATGTGTCCACTCTAACCACACTTAAAACAAGTGAGCACCCCTCTAATCTCTACAAGCCGATATTCTCATTATCCATGGTATATTTCTACAACTCAACTAATTTTCTTATCCTTGCTTGGGTCACTTTTTCCTGTTTGGTTTCCGCCTAAATGCCTTGTTCCACTAAGAACGTTGTTCCCACTAAATTGACCATGTTATTGTACTTTTGCACTATGCAACGATTTTTTTTTTCACCTCTAGCGTCGAACATCTTTGAAACTTGAGTATCATGTCATATTCGTTTGTTCCTCTCCCTCTAAAGCTTATAAATAGACAAAAATTCTAGATCATACTCCCGTACTAACTTAGACCCCTGTCAAAGATCGACAAACAACATAACCATTTGGTCTACTGCCTCTTGTGGAAAATACACCCGTGCAAATTCCTCCTTAAAGTCGTGCCAACTAAGCATGTGATTTGCATGAGTACTAATGACAACGCTATCCACCAACTTGTGTTTCTTCCCTTAAATATTAAATCGACAATTGCTTCCAAAACTCAATCGAACACATGATGGTCTCGTAGTTCTTATCTAACATTTCACCCAGTTGTGTGTTGTAATCGGATCCATCCCTCCACTAAATTATTCAAATTCCTTTACATCTTCAAAGTATTCCAATATGTGGGCCTTGATCCCGTACTTGCATCTTTGGCACTAGAGTGGGTGGTGGTGAGTATTGAGGTGCCCCAAACTCTTGAACAAGAGGCTCGAGTGCAGCGAACTCAAGAGCTGCATGCTTGGGCACTACAACTCTTGGTATTCGATTTGCTACAGGAACTTGCTGCAACTAAAACGCTAACGCCTCACGCATTTCTCACATCACAGCTACATTTAGCACTGCATAATCCACCACTAGAGCAACAACGGCTGGTTGTTGAGTTGGAGCAACACCTTCCTGCTCAAGTGGCCAACCATTATAGTCTCGTTGACGATCTCCAATACGCAAATAAGTCCTACGAATAACACTCCTCGGTGGCATATTTTCCACATAAACACTCGATTCACACATTATACTACAATAGTATTATAAATCAACCAAATTTAAATGACTTCACGCAAGTTACTCTGAGTGGTGCTCCCCCATTGAAAATACTTTTTTTTAACTACTAAAACTTTAAAACAGAGCTCTCCGGATCAGAACCGGAGTAGCAACCTCGCTCTGATACCAAAATTGTAACACCCGTCTCCAAAATACATGACACGTGTCATCGCCTTGTACTTAACTTATAATTTATTTGAAATCTCATATAAAGTATAAGTGATAATTCTTTTTATTAAAAGAATTCTCGTCAAACCCAAGTATAAAATTATTATTAAAAAAATATAAGAAAATAATATTTTAAAAAAAATCTAACGATATTCAAGATTCAAAATAAAAATATATAAATAATGTTTAAAAATTCTCAAAACGTAGCACCACCCCGAGTCACTGCATCACTATTGCTCGAACTCATCTGCATCCAAAAGGAGGCATGAGTAACATAATTACTCAGTGAAACAATCACGCCTACCCACATATTTCCATTATACAAGTATATATATAATTTTGATAATTACTTTATTTAGGAATGAAACTAGCACTATTGATTCCACAAAAGTTGACACAAATACTACCAAGATATATGTATTTAAACCGTGTTTGTCTAAGTCACAACCACTCCTCCTCATCCCTAACCACGTCGGTTTAAGGATTTGGAACCCCCAAAGCCACGTCGGCTTAACACCACGGCCACGTCGGCCTATTCGCTCACGTCGAGCTCCCGTCACGTCGATGGTTGTTTCCGGCCTGCCAGCCGTTAATGAACTACGACTCAACACCGCTGTTGTCGTAGCCCAACACCCATCAACGTAGTTAAACCAACTAACATTACTCGATTCCACCATACCCGCGTTACGTGAATATCACATTCACCAGAAATTTATTCCCACATTAATGAATCAACCATTATACTTGCTTAGACTAATGTTTAATATTTATCTAATAATTATATTAGTTTATTTCAGTTAATTAATTGATTATGGTTCATTTTACTATACCATAATCCACCATAAATAATTTAGTATCCTTAACCAATAAACCAACACATAATAATTTATCTTTTTCTAATAATTAAGTCAACATAATAATTTCCATTAAAATAATAAATTAACATAATATTTCTACTATTTTTTCCCACCACACCACACAAGTAGATCACCACATTCCTATTCATCTTTTTAATATTTATTAATTTATTATTTAATAAATCCCTAATAGGTTTAACTCTTTTTTCCTGATAAAAACATCCTTAACTCTTGCAACAATTAATTAAAACCCTAACACCACCCATGATTTCAACCTCTAATTTCCTCCCTAAATGAAGCACTCATCAAAATACATATACATAATTGTATAATGAAAATCATAGGTCATGTCTCACCTCACTGCGAAACCTGGGTTAATGGAATGTTGGAATCGTCGGTTGTGCATAGATTTCTCTTCCTCCAACGATGGTACACACGAACACCGTGGCTCTCCAACGCTGAACTTTCTACCCTTCAGATTTGTAGAAATCTCTCTCTTTCTTCTTGCTTTTGTTTCTGATGTGCGGCTGCCTCTAATCCCCTTTGACGATGTCTTATATAGTCATTAGGGTTTCAAAACAATTGTCCGTTATACCCTCACTTCAATTTATGTGGACTTCATGGTTTAAATTTAGGCCCAGGATGTTACAGGGTGCGTCTCATTCTTGTTTGGGATGGATCATTCATAATGATAAAGGGTTCATTTTGAATGCTGGAAGGGAAAAAGTTCAACGTCGATCTACTGTCATTGAAGTAGAATGTACAACCCTTATTTGGGCCTTACAGTCTACATGGGCATTGGGTTATCATTTTGTTATCTTTTTTAAGGAGATAATATATCTTTGAATAATCTTCTAAATCATAAGGGGATCTCCTTGCAACTACAACACTATATCCACACAATTCACCTTTGGATCGCAATGTTTGATGGGATTAAATTCACATACTTCTCCAGATCTGGAAATCAATCAGCTCATCAGTTGGCTACTTCTATTACAACATTTGAATCCGATTGGAACATTTATTATAATTGTCCTATGTTTTTGCAAACCTTTGTAAACATTGATCTTGGTTATTAATCAAAATATTTGTTGGCAAAAAAAAAGACTATTATAAGTACTCTCTTGTATCCTTTTTTCTGAATCATCAAACATTTTAATAGCAAATCTCCTTCTAATACTTGTTTGATCATTTTCTTGAATAAGGAATTTTAGAACAATTTCTCATTCCTCTCAAGAGCAAAAAGTCTAAGGGATCTTCATAATCCTTGGAAGTTTCAATTCGATTAACCCCTTGCCCAACGTCCCTGGCTTTTGTCATTCACACAGAGCAAGCAGATAGTCCAATGATTTTCTACCATCCTTGAGAAGTATCATCCATTTTCCCTTGTTCTCGGATCCATCCAATTAAGAGCTCACACATCCACAAGTTACACCATCGTGTCACCCATTCTGCAATTTCAATCCATTCATCCACTCTTCCACAACCATTTGGAGTTGATCACGGGCTTGATCCTCATCAGGATCACATCAACCAAGGATCAAATTAGAATGATCATTTAACTAACTGATCAACTTGACATGACCGCACTAAATCGTCTTTAACTTTTGATTTCGAACTTAAAATGACATGAATCCAACGCCCATGTTAAGCTAGCTCAATTTTCCATATTATGACAACATTTTAAGGCAAAAAAGCTACAGAAAAGCCTCAAAATAATCCAATGTATCCTAAACTACGTGATGCCATGCATTATGAGCACCAATGATCAATTCAGAATGATCCTTTTAACTGGCCGATAAACTTGACATGTTCGCACTAAATTATCCATAACTTTTAACTTAGAGTTCAAAATGACATGAATCCAACACCCACGTTAAGCTAGCTCAATATTCTAGATTTTGACAAAATTAAGAACGAAATAGCTACAACAGAGCCTCGAAGTAATCCAACCTATCCCAAACTGCGTTATGTTATGTATTATGCTTCATTTATAAGCCTTTATTCAAGGAGCACCAATGATCAGTTTAGAATGATCATTTTAACTAGCTAATCAACTTGACACGTTCGCACTAAATCTTCAATAACTTTTGGTTTAGATTTCAGAATGACATGTATCCAACATCCACGTTTAACTAGCTCAATTTTCCATATTATGACAACATTTGAGACTGAAGGAGCTATGACAACGCCTCCAAGTAATCCAATGTATCCCAAACTGCTTGATACCATGCATTATGCTTCATTTATAAGCCTTTATTCAAAGAGCACAAATGATCAGTTTAGAATGATCATTTTAACAGGAAATTCAACTTGACATGTTCGCAATAAATCGTCTTTTATTTTTTATTTAAAGCTTAAGTTGACATTAATCCAATGCCCACGTTAAACTAGCTCAATTTTCCATTGTGAAAACATTGGAGACTGAAAGAGCTAGACACAACATCAAAGTAATGCAATCTGTCCGAAATTATGGGATGCCATGCATTATGCTTCATTTATAAGCTTTTATTCAAGGAGCACCAGTGACCAGTTTAGAATGATTATTTTAACTGGCTGATCAACTTGACATGTCTGCACTAAGTATTGATTTAGAGGTCATAATGAAACGAATCCAATGCCCACGTCATGCAAACTCAATTTTCTATACTGTGAAAAAATTTAAGAAAATAGCCACGACAAAGCCTCCAAGCAATCCAATCTATCCCAAACTGCATGATGCCATGCATTATGCTTCATTTATAAGCCTTTACTCAAGGAGCACCAATGTTCAGTTTAAAATGATCTTTTAACTAGCTAACATGACATGTCCACACCAAACCGTACATAACTTTTGATTTAGAATTCAAAATGACACGAGTCCAACACCCACATTAAACTAGCTCAATTTTTATACCGTGATAAAATTTAAGATTGAAATAGCTGTGACAAAGCCTCCAAGAAATCAAGTCGATCCCAAGCTGCGTGATGCCATGCATGATTCCATGCATGATGCTTAACTTATAAGCCTTTACTCAATCAGCACCAATGATCAGTTTAGAATGATTATTTTAACTAGCTGATCAAGTTGACATGTCCACACTAAATTGTCTTTTACTTTTTGTTTAGAGCTGAAGATGACATGAATACAACGCCCACATTAAGTTAGCTCAATTTTCCATATTGTGACAACGTTTGAGATCGAAAGAGCTAGACAAGGCCTCCAAGTGATGTAATCTATCCCAAACTGCGTGATACCATGTATTATGCTTCATTTATAAGCCTTTACTGAAGGAGTACCAATGATCAGTTTAGAATGATCATTTTAACTAGCTGATCAACTTGTCATGTCCGCACTAAATCGTCCGTAATTTTTGATTTAGAGTTCAAAATGACACTATTCCAACATCCACGTTAAGCTAGCTACATTTCTATATTGTGATAAAATTTAAGATCGAAATAGTTATGATAAAGCCTCCAAGTAATCCAATCTATCACAAACTGCGTGACGCCTTGCATTATACTTAATTTATAAGCCTTTACTAAAGGCGCACCAATGATCAGTTTAGAATGATTATTTTAACTAGCTGATCAACTTAATATGTCCGCACTAAATCGTCTTTTACTTTTATGAATCAAACGCCCATGTCAAGCCATGCATTATGAGCCTTTACTCATGGAGCACCAATGATCACTTTATAATGATAATTTTAACAAGCTGATAAACTTGACATGTCTGCACTAAATCATTCGTAACTTTTGATTTACACTTCAAAATAACATGAATCCAACAACCAAGTTAAGCTAGCTCAATTTTATGTATTGTGAAAAAATATAAGATCAAAATAGCTATGACAAACCCCCAAGAAATCCAATCTATCCCAAACTGCATGATGTCATGCATTATGCTTAGTTTATAAGCCTTTACTCAAGGACCACCAATGATCTCTTTAAAATGATCATTTTAACTAGTTGATGCACTTGACATGTCTGCACTAAATCGTCCATACCTTTTGATTTAGAGTTCAAAATGACACGAAACCAATACCCACTTTAAGCTAGCTCAATTTTCTATTTTTGGACAAAATTTAAGATCGAAATAGCTATTACAAAGTCACGAGTAATGCAATCTATCCCAAACTGCGTGATAACATGCATTATGCTTAATTTATAAAACTTTACACAAGGAGCACTAATGATCAGTTTAGAATGATTATTTTAACTAGCTGATCAACTTGACATGTTTGCACCAAATCATCTTTTACTTTTTATTTAAAACTCAAGAAGACCTGAATCCAATGCCCACGTTAAACTAGCTCAATTTTTCCTATTGTGACAACATTTTAGATAAAAAGAGCTAGACAAAGTCTCCAAGTAATCCAGTCTATCCCAAACTTCATGATGCTATGCATAATGCTTCATTTATAAGCCTTTACTCAATGAGCACCAATGATGAGTTTAGAATGATCATTTTAACTAGCTGATCAACTCGACATTTCTGCACTAAATCGTCTTTAACTTTCGATTTACATCTCATGAGTCAAACACCCACGTTAAGCTAGCTCAATTTTCAATATTGTGAAAACAATTTAAGACCAAAATAGCTACGAAAAAGCCTCCAAAAAACCAAATCTATCCCAAACTGCATGTTGTCATGCATTATGCTTATTTATAAGCCTTTACTACAGGAGCACCAATGATCGGTTTAGAATGATCATTTTAGGTAGTTGATCAACCTGACATGTCCGCACTAAATCCTATTTTACATTTTATTTAGAGTTCAAGATGACATGAATCCAACACCCATGTTGAGCTAGCTTAATTTTCTATATTTTGACAAAATTTAAGATTGAAATAGTTATGTAGACCGTCCAAGTAATCCAATCTATCCTAAACTGCGTGATGACATGCATTATGCTTATTTATTAGCCTTTACTCAAGGAGCACCAATGATCAGTATAGAATTATCATTTTAACTACCTGATCAACTTGACATGTTTGCACTAAATCGTCCTTTACTTTTTATTTAGAGCTCAAGATGATATGAATCTACTGCCCATGTTAACCTGGCTTAATTTTTCATATTTTGAAAACATTTGAGACTGAAAGAGCTTGGCAAAACAATAAAGTAATTAAATCTATCTCAAACTGCGTGATGCCATGCATTATGCTTCATTTATAAGCCTTTACTCAAGGAGCACGAATGACAAATTTAGCTGGTTGATCCACATGAAATGTCCGCACTAAATCGTACATAACTTTTGAATTAGAGGTCAGAATTACACGAATCCAACGCCGACATTAAGCTAACTCAATTTTCTAAATAGTGAAAATATATAAGACCGAAAAGCTATGAAAAAGGCTCCAAACAATCCAATATATCCAAAACTGCATGAAGCCATGCATTATACTTCAGTTATAAGCCTTTATTCATGGAGCACCAATGATCCGTTTATAATGATCATTTTAACAAGCTGATCAACTTGACATGTGCGTACTAAATCATTCGTAACTTTTGATTTACAGTTCAAAATAAAAGGAATCCAACACCCAAGTTAAGCTAGCTCAATTTTATGTATTGTGACAAAATTTAAGATCGAAATAGCTATGACAAACCTCCATGCAACCCAATCTATCACAAACTGAATGATGCCATGCATTATGCTTAGTTTATAAGCCTTTACTCAAGGAGCACCAATGATCAGTTTCGAATGATCATTTTAACTAGCTGATCAACTTGACATGTCTGCACTAACTCGTCCATAACTTTTGATTTAGAGTTCAAAATCACACGAAACCTATACCCACGTTAAGCTAGCTAAATTTTCTATTTTTGGACAAAATTTAAGGTCGAAATAGCTATTACAAAGCCTCCAAGTAATACAATCTAACCCAAACTGCGTGATGCCATGCATTATGCTTAATTTATAAGACTTTACTCAAGGAGCACTAATGATCAGTTTAGAATGATTATTTTAACTAGTTGATCAACTTGACATATCCGCACCAAATCATCTTTTACTTTTTATTTAGAGCTCAAGAAGACATGAATCCAACGCCCACATTAAGCTGGCTTAATTTTTATATTATGAAAACATTTGAGACTGCAGGAGCTAGGCAAAGCATCAAAGTAATGCAATATATCTAAAACTGCGTGATGCCATGCATTATGTTTCATTTATAAGTCTTTACTCAAGGAGCACCAATGATCAGTTTAGAATAATCATTTTAACTAGCCGATAAACTTGACATGTCCACACTAAATAGTCCATAAATTTTTTGTTCAAAATGATACGAATCCAACACCCACGTTAAACTAGCTCAATTTTCTATATTGTGACAAAATTTAAGATTGAAATAGCTACGACAAAGTCTCCAAGTAATCCAATCTATCCCAAACTGTGTGATTCTATACATTATGCTTCATTTATACGCCTTTACTCAATGAGCACCATTGATTAGTTTAGAAAGATCACTTTACCTAGCTAATAACCTTGACATGTCCGCATTAAATATCGTTTAACTTTTGATTTAGAGCTCGAAATGACTTGAATCAACGCCCACGTTAAGCTAGATCAATTTTCCATATTGTGACAACATTTGAGACTCAAAGAGCTAGACAAAGCATCAAAGTAATGCAATGTATCTCAAAATGCATGATGCCATTTATTATGCTTTGTTTATAAGCCTTTACTCAAGGAGCACAAGTGATCAGTTTAAAATGATCGTTTTAATTGGCCAATCAACTTGACATGTCCATACTATATCATCTGTAACTTTTGATTTATAGTTCAAATTGACACGAATCAAACACCCACGTTAAGCTAGCTCAATTTTCTATATTGTGACAAAATTTAAGATCGAAATAGCTATGAAAAAGACGCCAAGTAATCCAATCTATCCCAAACTGTGGGATGCTATGCATTATTATTCAATGAGCACAAATGATCAGTTTAGAATGATCGTTTTAACTAGCTGATCAACTTGACATGTCCGCACTAAATCGTCTTTAACTTTTGATTTAGAGCTCAAAATGACATGAGTCTAACGCTCAAGTTAAACTAACTCAATTTTCCATATTGTGATATTATTTGAGACTACAAGAGCTAGGACAAAGCTTCCAAGTAATCCAATGTATCCCAAACATCATTATGCCATGTTGTATGCTTCATTTATAAACCTTTACTCAAGGAGACTAATGATCAATCTAGAATGATAATTTTAACTTTTGATTTATAGTTCAAAATGATACTATTCCAACATCCACGTTAAGCTAGCTCAATTTCTATATTGTGATAAAATTTAAGATCAAAATAGTTATGATAAAGCCTCCAAGTAATCCAATCTATCACAAACTGCGTGATACCTTGCATTATACTTAATTTATAAGCCTTTACTAAAGGAGCACCAATGATCAGTTTAGAATGATTATTTTAACTAGCTGATCAACTTAATATGTCCGCACTAATTCGTCTTTTACTTTTACGAATCCAATGCCCATGTCAAGCTAACTCAATTTTCTATATTGTGAAAAAATTTAAGACCGAAAAGCTATGACAAAGGCTCCAAACAATCCAATCTATCTAAAATTGCGTGAAGCCATGCATTATGCATCATTATGAGCCTTTACTCATGGAGCACCAATGATCACTTTATAATGATAATTTTAACAAGCTGATCAACTTGACATGTCTGCACTAAATCATTCGTAACTTTTGATTTACACTTCAAAATAACAGGAATCCAACAACCAAGTTAAGCTAGCTCAATTTTATGTATTGTGACAAAATATAAGATCAAAATAGCTATGACAAACCTCCAAGAAATCCAACCTATCCCAAACTGCATGATGTCATGCATTATGCTTAGTTTATAAGCCTTTACTCAAGGAGCACCAATGATCTTTTTAAAATGATCGTTTTAACTAGTTGATCAACTTGACATGTCTGCACTAAATCGTCCATAACTTTTGATTTAGAATTCAAAATGACACGAAACCAATACCCACTTTAAGCTAGCTCAATTTTCAATATTGTGAAAACAATTTAAGACCGAAATAGCTACGAGAAAGCCTCCAAAAAATCAAATCTATTCCAAACTGCGTGTTGTCATGAATTATGCTTATTTATAAGCTTTTATTTAAGGAGCACCAATAATCAGTTTAGAATGATCATTTTAGCTAGCTGTTCAACTTGAGAAGTCTGTACTAAATCCTCTTTTACATTTTATTTAGAGTTCAAGATGACATGAATCCAACACCCATGTTATGCTAGCTTAATTTTCTATATTTTGACGAAATTTAAGATCGAAATAGTTATGTAGAGCGTCCAAATAATTCAATCTATCCTAAACTGCGTGATGACATGCATTATGCTTATTTATTAGTATTTACTCAAGGAGCACCAATGATCAGTTTAGAATTATCATTTTAACTACCTGATCAACTTGACATGTTTGCACTAAATCGTCCTTTACTTTTTATTTAGAGCTCAAGATGATATGAATCTACCGCCAATGTTAACCTGGCTTAATTTTTCATATTTTGAAAACATTTGAGACTGAAAGAGCTTGGCAAAACAATAAAGTAATTAAATCTATCCTAAACTCCGTGATGCCATGCATTATGCTTCATTTATAAGTAAAGACTCAAGGAGCACGAATGACAAATTTAGCTGGTCGATCCACATGAAATGTTCGCACTAAATCGTACATAATTTTTGAATTAGAGGTCAGAATTACTCAATACTATTATGCATTGGCAGATGGATGCTAATAAATTTTTCAACATCATGGAAGTCTTTAGTTTCATTGTAATCAATTGTAAATTTGTTTTCTCGAGATGCCATATATAATATCAAAATTGGTTTCGGTGGTCTGTTAGGATGAACCTTTTAGCATCGAATTATCAAGGGACGGGAACCAACTTCATAAAAGAGCACTTTGAAAATCTTGATCGTTGTTTCATGTTTTCATCGAATAATTGCTTGATTTTCCGTTCAAAGGAAACTCATTTTCATGAGCGGGATGACATCAGTCCGATAAATCAATTAGATAGAACGGTTGGTAATGAAAAGTGATGCTATCGTTTTTCAAGTTATGAGCTGGCACGGAGATCAAATATCATATATACGTCACATAAGGTTTTTGAATTAAGTATCACACCATTGTTATGTCAAGTATCCAATATTAAAACGGTTAGCAAACTCAGAACTTTTTTGTGTGGCAACTATTATCGTAGTGGAAGTTAGGGGCACATGTCAACGTCTAACATACCGTCATATATGTTCGGTCATGAATTGTTTTTAAATCACTAAAAACTATAAATTATAAATTCAATAAATATTATAGGTTTGGTTGTATCTTTTTTTATTTTGGATAGTTTCGGTTAATTTGGTATTATAAAAATATGTGATATGTTTGGATATTTAAAACTTTTGATTCGTGTTCGATTTGAAAATTGTCACATTGTCTTTTTGCGGAATTTAAGCAGTATTTTAATAATAATTTTAGCAATACAAATTACTTTTTTACAAAAATATCATAAACATTAAAAATTATAGGTTTGTATTTAGTATTTAAATTTTAAATATTTTGAAAAGAAAATGCTAAATATTGAATTTAAATAGAATGATTAAATGTCACCAACATAGGTCATATCAACAGTACCAAATATGTGGTGAGTCGTCTACTCCGAGTTGTATACCAACTCAAGTTCCAGAATGTGCAAATGATTCTTTCCGACCAATGATTATTGAAGAATTGGTTCAGCAGCCTGGTCGTGAACTTCTTACTTTTCTCGATCCGAGGCGTCGTCGGTAATTTCCGATGGAAGATTCCATTGGAAACATGTCTCCTAACTCCCGACGGGTAAAAACCGTCGGGATATATCACTGGTTCACATTTCCGTTGGGTAAAAACCGTCGGGATATATCACCGATTCACATTCAACGGCAACAATCATCGGAAAACTCTCCATCACAAATTCGTCGGGAATTTCTGACGAAAGTGTTCCATTGAATATCCGTCAAAGTTTTCCGATGGCATGAAACCATCATATATCCGTCGGAATGTTCCGACGGAAAACATCCATCGAATATCTGTTGGCAATTTCCGATGGCATGATTCCATTTCCTTGCCGTAGGAAGTTTCTGACGATAAGTTTTATCGCCAAGCCGTCGGAAATTCCTGAGACTTTCCCGACAGAAATTAATTTGTGACAAAATAGTCCCGACGGACCATTTTCGTCGGAAAATAGATGGGAATTGGTATTACCGACATATTTCGACGAAACAGGCCATCGGGAATTTGATGTTTGCTTGTAGTGGTAATCCAATGTATCCCAAACTGCGTGAATCCATGCATTATGCATCATTTATAAGCGTTTACACAAGGAGTACCAATGATCACTTTAGAATGTTCATTTTAATGAGCTGATCAACTTGACATGTCCGCACTAAATTGTCATTAATTTTTTATTTAGAGCTCAAAATAACATGAATCTAGTGCCCACATTAAACTAGCTCAATTTTTCATATTGTGACAACATTTAAAACTGAAAGAGCTACGAAAAATCGTCCAAGTAATCCAATGAATCCCAGAGTGCATGATACCATACATTATGCTTCATTTATAATCCTTTACTCAAGGAGCACCATTGATCAATTTAGAATAATCATTTTAACTGGCTGATCAATTTGACATGTCCACACTAAATAGTTTGTAACTTTTAATTTAGAGTTCAGAATGACACGAATCCAACACACATGTTAAGCTATCTCAATTTTCTATATTGTGATAAAATTCAAGACAAAAATAGCTACGACAAAGTCTCCAAGTAATCCAATCTATAGAAAAATGTGTGATGCCATGCATTATGCTTCTTTTGTCAGCCTTTACTCAAGGAGAACCACTGATTTATTTTGAAAGATCATTTTAACTAGCTGATCAACTTGACATGTCCACACTAAATGTCTTTAACTTTTTATTTAGATCTCAAGATGACATGAATCCAACGCCCACGTTCAGCTAGTTTAATTTTCTATATTGTGATAAAATTTAAAACCGATATAGCTACAACCAAGCCTCCAAGTAAACCAATTTATCCCAAAATACGTGATATCATGCATTATTCTTAGTTTATAAGCCTTTACTCAAGGAGCACCAATGATCTTTTTAAAATGATCATTTTAACTAGTTGATCAACTTGACATGTCTGCACTAAATCGTCCATAACTTTTGATTTAGAGTTCAAAATAACACGAAACCAATATTCACTTTAAGCTAGCTCAATTTTCAATATTGTGAAAACAATTTAAGACCAAAATAGTTACAAGAAAGCCTCCAAAAAATCAAATCTATCCCAAACTGCGTGTTGTCATGCATTATGCTTATTTATAAGCTTTTACTTAAGGAGCACCAATGATCAGTTTAGAATGATCATTTTAGCTAGCTGATCAACTTGAGAAGTCCGCACTAAATCCTCTTTTACATTTTATTTAGAGTCCAAGATGACATGAATCCAACACCCATGTTATGCTAGCTTAATTTTCTATATTTTGACGAAATTTAAGATCGAAATAGTTATGTAGAGCGTCCAAATAATCCAATCTATCCTAAACTGAGTGATGACATGCATTATGCTTATTTATTAGTCTTTACTCAAGGAGCACCAATGATCAGTTTAGAATTATCATTTTAACTACCTGATCAACTTGACATGTTTGCACTAAATCGTCCTTTACTTTTTATTTAGAGCTTAAGATGATATGAATCTACCGCCCATGTTAACCTGGCTTAATTTTTCATATTTTGAAAACATTTGAGACTGAAAGAGCTTGGCAAAACAATAAAGTAATTAAATCTATCCCAAACTCTATGATACCATGCATTATGCTTCATTTATAAGTCTTTACTCAAGGAGCACGAATGACAAATTTAGCTGGTTGATCCACATGAAATGTTCGCACTAAATCGTACATAATTTTTGAATTAGAGGTCAGAATTACTCAATACTATTATGCATTGGCAGATGGATGCTAATAAATTTTTCGACATCATGGATGTCTTTAGTTTCATAGTAATCAATTGTAAATTTGTTTTCTCGAGACGCCATATATAATATCCAAATCGGTTTTGGTGGTCTGTTAGGATGAAAGTTTTAGCATCAAATTATCAAGGGACGGGAACCAACTTCATAAAAGAGCACTTTGAAAATCTTGATCGTTGTTTCATGTTTTCATCGAATAATTGCTTGATTTTCCGTTCAAAGGAAACTCATTTTCATGAGCGGGATGACATCAGTCCGATAAATCAATTAGATAGAACGGTTGGTAATGAAAAGTGATGCTATCGTTTTTCAAGTTATGAGCTGGCACGGAGATCAAATATCATATATACGTCACATAAGGTTTTTGCATTAAGTATCACACCATTGTTATGTCAAGTATCCAATATTAAAACGGTCAGCAAACTCAGAACTTTTTTGTGTGGCAAGTATTATCGTAGTGGAAGTTAGGGGCACATGTCAACGTCTAACATACCGTCATATATGTTCGGTCATGAATTATTTTTAAATCACTAAAAACTATAAATTATAAATTCAATAAATATTATAGGTTTGGACGTATCTTTTTTGATTTTGGATAGTTTCGGTTAATTTGGTATTATAAAAATATGTGATATGTTTGGATATTTAAATTTTTTGATTCGTGTTCGATTTGAAAATTGTCACATTGTCCTTTTGCGGACTTTAAACAGTATTTTAATAAAAAATTTAGCAATACAAATTACTTTTTTACAAAAATATCATAAACATTAAAAATTATAGGTTTGTATTTAGTATTTAAATTTTAAATATTTTGAAAATAAAATGCTAAATATTGAATTTAAATAGAATGATTAAATGTCACCAACATAGGTCATATCAACAGTACCAAATACGTGGTGAGTCGTCTACTCCGAGTTGTATACCAACTCAAGTTCCAGAATGTGCAAATGATTCTTTCCGGCCAATGACTATTGAAGAATTGGTTCAGCAGCCTGGTCGTGAACTTCTTACTTTTCTCGATCCGAGGCGTCGTTGGTAATTTCCGATGGAAGATTCCATTGGAAACATGTCTCCTAACTCCCGACGGGTAAAAACCGTTGGGATATATCACCGGTTCACATTCCCGATGGGTAAAAAC
This sequence comes from Pugionium cornutum, assembly GCA_018901935.1. Lineage (NCBI taxonomy): Eukaryota > Viridiplantae > Streptophyta > Magnoliopsida > Brassicales > Brassicaceae > Pugionium > Pugionium cornutum. Next base: position 21,807,639 of record CM032159.1, read on the forward strand.
CGTCGGGATATATCACCGGTTCACATTCAATGGCAACAGTCATCGGAAAACTCTCCATCACAAATTCGTCGGGAATTTCTGACGAAAGTGTTCCATTGAATATCTGTCGGAGTTTTCCGACGGCATGAAACCATCATATATCCGTCGGAATGTTCCGACGGAAAACATCCATCGAATATCTGTTGGCAATTTCCGACGGCATGATTCCATTGCCTTTCCGTCGGAAGTTTCTGACGACAAGTTTTATCGCCAAGCCGTCGGAATTTCCTGAGACTTTCCCGACAGAAATTAATTTGTGACGAAATAGTCCCGACGGACCATTTTCATTAGAAAATAGATGGGAATTGGTATTACCGACATATTTCGACAAAACAGGCCGTCGGGAATTTGATGTTTGCTTGTAGTGGTAATCCAATGTATCCCAAACTGCGTGAATCCATGCATTATGCATCATTTATAAGCGTTTACACAAGGAGCACCAATGAATACTTCATAATGATCATTTTAATGAGCTGATCAACTTCACATGTCCGCACTAAATTGTCATTAATTTTTTATTTATAGCTCAAAATAACATGAATCCAGTGCCCACATTAAACTAGCTCAATTTTTCATATTGTGACAACATTTAAAACTGAAAGAGCTACGAAAAATCGTCCAAGTAATCCAATGAATCCCATAGTGCATGATACCATACATTATGCTTCATTTATAATCCTTTACTCAAGGAGCACCATTGATCAATTTAGAATAATCATTTTAACTGGCTGATCAATTTGACATGTCCACACTAAATAGTTTGTAACTTTTAATTTAGAGTTCAGAATGACACGAATCCAACACGCATGTTAAGCTATCTCAATTTTCTATATTGTGACAAAATTCAAGACAAAAATAGCTACGACAAAGTCTCCAAATAATCCAATCTATAGAAAAATATGTGATGTCATGCATTATGCTTCTTTTGTAAGCCTTTACTCAAGGAAAACCACTGATTTATTTTGAAAGATCATTTTAACTAGCTGATCAACTTGACATGTCCACATTAAATGTCTTTAACTTTTTATTTAAATCTCAAGATGACATGAATCCAACGCCCACGTTCAGCTAGTTTAATTTTCTATATTGTGATAAAATTTAAAACCGATATAGCTACAACCAAGCCTCCAAGTAAACCAATTTATCCCAAAATAAGTGATGTCATGCATTATTCTTCATTTATAATTTTTTACTTAAACAACACCAATGATCAGTTTAGAATGATTATTTTTACTATCTCCTCAACTTGACATGTCGACACAAACTTTTCCTTAATTTTTTATTTAGAGCTAAAGATTACATGAATCCAACTCCCAGTTTAAACTAGTTCAATTTTCTATATTCTACATGAATCCAACACCTAGTTTAAACTAGTTCAATTTTCCATATTCTGACAACAGTTTAGACGGAAAGATCTAGACAGAGCCTCAAAGTAATGCAATATATCCCAAACTCATGATGACTTGCATTATGTTTCATTTATAAGTCTTTACTTAACGAGCACTAATGATCTGTTTAGAATACTCATTTTAACTGGCCGATTCAATTTATATGTCCACACTAAATCGTTCGTAACTTTTGATTTAGAGTTCAGAATGGCACGAATCCAATGCCCACATTAAGCTAGGTCAATTTTCTATATTGTGAAACTTTATAAGAGCGAAATAGCTACGAAAAAGCCTCCAAGTAATCCAATCTATCCCAAAATGTGTGATGTCATGCATTATGTTTCATTTATAAGCCTTTACCTAATGAACACCAATGATCAGTTTAGAATGATCATTTTAACTAGGTAATCAGATTGACATGTCTGCATTGAATCATATTTAACTTTTGATTTAGAGCTCAAAATGACAGGAATCCAACGCCCACGTTAAGCTAGCTCAACATTCTATATTGTGATAGCATTTTACACTGAAAGAGTTATGATAAAAACTTCTAAGTAATCCAATGTATCCGAAAGTGCATGATGCCTTGCATTATGCTTCATTTGTAAGGTTTTACTGAAGGAGCACCAATGATCAGTTTGGAATGATCATTTTAAGTAGCCGATCAATTTCACGTGTCCACACTAAATCATTTGTAAATTTTGATTTAGAGTTCGAAATGACACGAAATCAACGCCCACGTTAAGCTATCATAATTTCCTATATTGTGGCAAAATTTGAGATCGAAATAGCTAAGACAAAGCCGCCAAGTAATCCAATCTATCCCAAACTGTGTGATGCCATGCATTATGCTTTGTTTATAAGCATTTACTCAAGGAGCAATAAGTTTTGAATAATCTTTTAACTAGCTGATCAACTGGACATGTCCATACTAAATCGTGTTTAACTTTGGATTTAGAGCATAAAATGACATGAGTCCAACGCCTACGTTAGACTAGCTCAATTTTCCATATTGTTGAACATTTGAAACTAAAAGAGGTACGAAAAAGCCTCCAAGTAATCCAATGAATCCCAAAATGCGTGATGCCATGCATTATGCTTCATTTATAGGCCTTTACTCAAAGAGCACCAATGATCAGTTTAGAATGATCATTTTTACTAGCCGATCAACTCTACATGTACGCATAAAATTGTCAGTAACTTTTGAGCTAGAGTTCAAAATGACACGAATCCAACACCATGTTAAGCTAGCTCACTTTTCCATATTGTGGATCATTTGAGACTGAAAGAGCTACGGAAAAGCGTCCATGTAATCCAATGTATCCCAAACTGCGTGATGCCATGCAATATGCTTCATTTGTAAGCCTTTAGTCAAGGAGCACCAATGATCAATTTAGAATGATGGTTTTAAATGGCCGATCAACTTGACATATCTGCACTAAATCATCAGTATTTTTTGGTTTAGAGTTTAAAATGACACGAATCCAACCCACACGTTAAAATAGCTTAATTTTCGGTATTGTGGATCATTTGAGACTGAAAAAGGTACGGAAAAGCCTCCAAGTAATCTAATGTATCCCAAACTGTAGGATGCCATGCATTATGCTTCATTTATAAGCCTTTACTCATGGAGCACAATTGATCAGTTTGGAATGATAATTTTAACTAGCCGATCAACTTCACATGTCCACACTGCATCGTCCGTAACTTTTGAGTTAGAATTGAAAATGACACCAACCCAACACCCATGTTAAGCAAGCTCAATTTTCTCGAGCATGACAAAATTTAAGACCAAAATAGCGATGAAAAAGCCTCCAAGTAATCCAATCTATCCCAAACTGTATGATATGCACTATGCTTTATTTATAAGAATTTACTCAAGGAGCACCAATTTAAAAAATGATCATTTTAACTACATGATCAACTTGACATGTCCGCACTAAATCTTCTTTAACTTTTGATATAGCTCCTAAAATGTCATGAGTCCAACGCGCACATTAAGCTAGCTCAAGTTTCCATATTGTAGAACATTTGAGCTTGAAAGAGGTACAAAAAAGCCTCCAAGTAATTTAATGTATCCAAAGTGCGTGATATCATGCGTTATGCTTTATTTATAAGCCTTTACTCAAGCAGCACCAATGATCAATTTAGAGTGATAATTTTAACTGGCCAATCAACTTGACATGTCCGCACTAAATCGTCCATAACTTTTGATTTAGAGTTCAATATGACACGAATCCAACGGGTATGTTAAGCTAGCTCGGTTTTCTATATTATGACAACATTTGAAACTGAAATAGCTAAGACAAAGCCTCTAAGTAATCCAATGTATCCCATAGTGCGTCATGCCATGCATTATGCTTCATTTATAAGCCTTCAGTCAACAAGAACCAATGAACAGTTTAGAATGATCATTTTAACTGGCCGATCAACTTGACATGTCCGCACTAAATCGTCCGTAACTTTTGATTTAGAGTATATAATGACATGAATCCAACTCCCACGTTAAGCTAGCTCAATTTCTATATTATGAAAACATTGGACATTGAAAGAGCTAGGACAAAGTCTCCAATTAATCCAATGTATCACAAAATTCGTGATGCCATGCATTTTGCTTTATTTATAAGCCTTTACACAAGAAGCACCATTGATTGATTAAGAATGATCGGTTTAACTAGCCGATAAACTTGACATGTCCGGACTAAATCGTACATAACTTTTGATTTATAGTTCATAATGACACGAATCCAACGCCAACATTATGCTAGCTCAATTTTCAATATTATGACAACATTTGAGACTGATAGAGCTACAACAAAACGTCCAAGTAATCCAATGTAACTGCGTGATGCCATGAATTAAGCTTCATTTATAAGCCTTTACTCAAGGAGCACCAATGATCAGTTTAGGATGATCATTTTGACTAGCTGATCAACTTGACATGTCCGCACTAAATCATCTGTAACTTTTGATTTAGAGTTGAAAACGACACGAATGCATCCACTACAAGAAAACTTTCAGCACTAAATCGTCTTTAACTTTAAATTTAGAGCTCAAAACGACATGAATCCAACACCCACGTTAAGCTAGCTCAATTTTCCGTATTGTGACAACATTTCAGACTAAAAAAGCTATGACAAAGCCTTCAAGTAATCCAAAGTATCCCAAACTACGTGATATGTTTCATTTATAAGCCTTTACTCAAGGAGCACCAATGATCAGTTTGGACCGATCATTTTAACTAGCTGATTAACTTGTCATGTGAGCACTGCATCGTACGTAACTTTTGATCTAGAGTTATAAATGACACGAATCCGACGCCCACGTTAGGCACGCTCAATTTTCTATATTGTGACAAAATTTAAAACCGTAATAGCTACGACAAAGCCTGCAAATATTCCAATCTATCTCAAACTGTGTGATGTCATGCATTATGCTTCAGTTATAATCATTTACTCAAGGAGCACCAATTTTAGAATGATCATTTTAACTAGCTGATCAACTTGAAATGTCTGCACTAAATCATTTTGATTTATATCGTAAAATGACATGAGTCCAACACCCACGTTAAGCTAGCTCAATTTTCCATATTTTTAAACATTTGAGACTTAAAGAGTTACGAAAAGCCCTCCAAGTAATATAATGTATCCAAAGTGCGTGATGGCATATATTATGCTTCATTTATAAGCCTTCACTCAAGGAGCACCAATGAAAAGTTTAGAATGATCATTTTAATTGGCAGATAAACTTGACATGTCCGCATTAAATCGTCCATAACTTTTGATTTAGAGTTCATAATGACACAAATCCAATGCCCACATTAAGCTAGTTCAATGTTCTATATTATGACAACATTTGAAATTGAAACAGCTACGACAAAGCCACCAAGTAATCCAATGTATCCCATAGTGCGTGATGCCATGTATTATGTTTCATTTATAAACCTTCACTCAAGGATAACCAATGATCAGTTTAATATGATCATTTTAACTGGCCGATCAAATTGACATGTCCGCACTAAATCGTCTGTAACTTTTGATTTAGAGTTCAGAATGACACAAATCCAACGCCCACGTTAAGCTAGCTCAATTTTCTATATTATTACAATATTTGCACCAAAAGAGGTATCTCAAGTATGATGACAAAGTTTCCAAGTAGTCCAGTGTATCTCAAACTATGTGATGCCATGCATTATGCTTCATTTATAAGCCTTTACTCAAGGAGTACCGATGATCAGTTTAGAATGAACATTTTAACTGGCCAAACAACTTGACATGTCTCCACTAAATCGTTTGTAACTTTTGATTTAGAGTTCAAAATGACACAAATCTAACGCTCACACTAAGCTAGACCAATTTTCTATATTGTGACAAAATTTAAGACCTAAATAGCTACGACAAAGCGTCTAAGTAATCCAATCAATTCCAGGCTGCGTGATGCCATGCATTATGCTTAATTTATTAGCTTTTACTCAAGAAGCACAAATGATCACTTTAGAATGTTCATTTTAACTAGGTGATAACCTTGACATGTCCATACTAAAGCATGTTTAACTTTTAATTAGAGCTCCAAAATGACATGACACGAACGCCCATGTTAAGGTAGCTCAATTTTATATATGGTGACAACATTTAACATTAAATGAGCTACGACAAAGCCTTTAAGTAATCCAATGTATCCCAAACTGCGTGATGCCATTCATTATGCTTCATTTATAAGCCTTTAATCAAGGAGCACCAATGATCATTTTAGAATGATCATTTTAACTTGCTGATCAATTTTATATGTCCGCACTAAATTGTCTTTTACTTTTTATTTAGAGCTCAAAATGACATAACTCCAACGCCTACGTTAAGCTAACTTTTAATTAGAGCTCAAAATGACATGACTCGAACACCCATGTTAAGCTAGCTCAATTTTATATATTGTGACAACATTTAACACTAAATGAGCTATGATAAAGCCTCCAAGTAATCCAGTGTATCCCAAAGTGCATGATGTCATGCATTAAGCTTCATTTATAAGCCTTTACTCAAGGAGGACCAATGATCAGTTTAGAATGAACTTCTTAACTGGCCGATCAACTTGACATTTCTGCACAAAATCATCCGTAACTTTTGATTTAGAGTTCAAAATGACCAAAATCCAACGCCCAAGTTAAGGGAGCTCAATTTTCTATATTTTGACAAAATTTAAGACCAAAATAGCTACAACAAGGCCGGCAAGTAATCCAATCAATTCCAGACTGCGTGATGTCATACATTATGTTTCATTTATAAGACCTTATTGCATGATGACTGCGTGATGTCATGCATTATGTTTCATTTATAAGACCTTACTGCGTGATGACTGCATGATGTCATGCATGATGACTGCATGATGTCATGCATGATGTCATGCATTATGTCATGCGCCCAAGTTAAGGGAGCTCAATTTTCTATATTGTGAGAAAATTAAAGATTGAAATAGCTATGACTAAGCTTTCAAGTAATCCACTTAATCCGAGACTGCGTGATGCCATGCAATATGCTTCGTTTGAGGAGCACAAATGATCAGTTTAGAATGATCATTTTAACTAGCTGTTCAACTTGACATGTCCGCAATAAATCGTCTATAACTTTTAATAAAAGCTCAAAATGACATGACTCCGAAGCCCACATTAAGCTAGCACAATTTTCCATATTGTGACAACATTTAAGACTGAAATAGCTACGACAAAGCCTCCAAGTAATCCAATGTATCTCAACCTGAATGATGCCATGCATTATGCTTCATTTATAAGCGTTTACTCAAGGTACACCGATGATCAGTTTAGAATGAACATCTTAACTGGCCGATCAACTTGAGATTTCTGCACAAAATCATCCGTAACTTTTGATTTAGAGTTCAAAATGACCAAAATCCAACGCTAAGTTAAGGGAGCTCAATTTTCTATATTTTGACAAAATTTAAGACCAAAATAGCTACGACAAGGCCGGCAAGTAATCCAATCAATTCCAGACTGCGTGATGTCATGCATTATGTTTCATTTATAAGACCTTACTGCGTGATGACTGCGTGATATCATGCATGATGTCATGCGTGATGTCATGCATTATGTCATGCGCCCAAGTTAAGGGACCTCAATTTTCTATATTAGGAGAAAATTAAAGATTGAAATAGCTATGACTAAGCTTTCATGTAATCCACTTAATCCCAGACTGCCTGATGCCATGCAATATGCTTCGTTTGAGGAGCACAAATGATCAGTTTAGAATGATCATTTTAACTAGCTGATCAACTTGACATGTCCGCAATAAATCGTCTATAACTTTTAATCAGAGCTCAAAATGACATGACTCCAATGCCCACATTAAGCTAGTACAATTTTCCATATTGTGACAACATTTAAGACTGAAAGAGCTACGACAAAGCCTCCAAGTAATCCAATGTATCTCAAACTGCATGATGCCATGCATTATGCTTCATTTATAAGCGTTTACTCAAGGTACACCGATGATCAGTTTAGAATAATCATTTTAACTTGCAGATCAACCTGAGATGTATACACTAAATTGTCAGCAACTTTTGATTTACAATTTAAAATGACACAAATTCAATGCCCATATTACGCAAGCTCAATTTTCTATATTGTGACAAAATTTAATACTGAAATAGCTCCAACAACGCCTCCAAGTAATCCAATCTATCCCAAACTGCGTGATGCCATGCATTACGCTTCCGTTATAAGCATTTACTCAAGGAGTAGCAATGATAAGTTTAGAATGATCATTTTAACGCTGATCAACTTAACATGTCTGTACTAAATTGTCTTTAACTTTTGATTTCGATCATAAAATGACATGAGTCCAACACCCATGTTAAGCTAGCTCAATTTTCCATATTGTGCCAATATTTGAGATCAAAATACGAATGACCAAGCCTCCAAGTAGTGCAATCTATCCCAAACTGCGTGATACTATGCATTATACTTTATTTATACGTCTTTTATAAATGAGCACCAATGATCAGTTTAGAATGATCATTTTAACGCTGATCAACTTGACATGTCCGCACTAAATCATTTTTAACTTTTGATTTTGAGCGAAATTGACTTGAGTCCAACGTCCATGTTAATCTAGCTCAATTTTTCATATTGTGCAAAATTTGAGACTGAAAGAGCTACGAAAAAGCATCCAAATAGTCTAATGTATCCCAATGTGCGTGATGCCATGCATTATGCTTCACTTATAATCCTTTACTCAAGGAACACTAACGATCTATTTAGAATGATCATTTTAACTAGTCGATCAACTTGACAAGTCTGCACTAAAGCGTCTTAAACTTTTAATTAGAGCACCAAATGGCATGACTCCAACGCCCACGTTAAGCTACCTCAATTTTATATACTCTAACAACATTTAAGACTAAAAGAGCTACAAAAAAACCTCCAAGAAATCTAATGTATCCCAAACTGTGTCATGCCATGCATTATGCTTCATATATAAGCCTTTACTCAAGAAGGACTGATGATCAGTTTAGAATAATCATTTTAATTGGCCGATCAACTTGACATGTCCACACTAAATCGCTATAAATTTTGATTTAGTGTTCAAAATTACAATAATCAAATAACAACTTGGCCTAGCTATATTTTCTATATTGTTACAAAAGTTATCACCGAAATAGCTACGACAAAGTCTTTAAGTAATCCAATCTATTTTGAATTGCATGATGCAATGCATTATGCTTCATTTATAAGCCTTTACTAAAGGAGCACCAGTGATAATTTTAGAATGATCATTTTAACGCTGATCAACTTTTGATTTAGAGCGAAAATGACATGAGTCCAACGTCCACGTTAAGCTAGCTCAATTTTTCATATTGTGCAACATTTGAGACTAAAAGAGCTACGAAAAAGCTTCCAAGTAATCCAATGTATCACAAAGTGTGTCATACCATGCATTATGCTTCATTTATAAGCCTTTACGCAAGCAACACCAATGATCTGTTCAGAATGATCATTTCAACTGGCCGATCAACTTGATATGTCCACACTAAATCGTCCATAACTTTTGATTTAGAGTTCAAAATGACACGAATCCAACAGCCACGTTATGCTAGCTCAATTTTCCATATTGTGACAAAATTTAAGACTAAAAGAGCTACGGCAAAGCCTCCAAGTAATCCAATCAATTCCAAACAGCGTGATGCCATGCATTATGCTTAATTAATAAGCCTTTACTCAAGAAGCACTGATGATCAGCTCAAAATGATCATTTTAACTAGCCGATCAACTTGAAATGTTCGCACTAAATCGTATTCAACTTTTGATATGGAGCTCAAAATGACACGAATCCAACACCCACGTTAAGCTAGCTCAATTTTCTATATTGTGACAACATTTAAGACTAAAAGAGCTACGACAAATCCTCCAAGTAATCCAATGAATCCCAAACTACGTGATGCCAAACATTATGTTTCATTTATAAGAAATTAATCACGAAGCACCAGTGATCAATTTAGAATGATCATTTAACAGGCATATCTACTTGACATGTCTGCACTAAATCGTCAGTAAATTTTGTTTTAGAGTTTCAAAATAACACGAATCCAACACCCACGTTACGTTAGCTCAATTATCTATATTGTGATAGCAATGACAAAGCCTCCAAGTAATCCAATCTATCCCAAACTGCGTCAATGAGCACCAATGATCAGTTTAGAATGATCATTTTAACTAGCTGATCAACTTGACACGTCATCACCAAATCCTCTTTCACTATTGATTTAGAGTTCAAAATAACATGAATCCAACACCCATGTTAAGCTAGCTAAATTTTCCATATTGTGACAACATTTGAGATTGAAAGAGCTATGACAAAGCATTCAAGTAATCAAATGTATTCCAAACTGTGTGATGCCATGCATTATGCTTCATTTATAAGCCTTTAGTCAAGGAGCACCAATGCTCAGTTTGGAACGATCATTTTAACTAGCCTATCAACTTGACATGTCCGCCACTGCATCGACTGTAACTTTTGATTTAGAGTTCAAAATGACACAAATCCAACGCCCACATTAATCAAGCTTAATTTTCTATATTGTGACAAAATATAGGACCAAAATAGCTACGAAAAAGCATCCAAATAATCCAATATTTCCCAAAATGTGTGATGGCATGCATTATGCTTTATTTATAAGCATTTACTCAAGGAGCACCAATTTTAGAATGTTCATTTTAACTAGCTGAATAACTTGAAATGTCCGCACTAAATCGTCTTTCACTTTTGGTTTAGAGCCTAAAATGACATGAGTCTAATGCCCACATTAAGCTAGCTCAATTTCCCATATTGTGGAACATTTGAGACTGAAAGAGCTACGACAAAGCGTCCAAGTAATCCAATGTATCCCAAACTGCGTGATGTCATGCATTATGCTTCATTTATTAGCCTTTACTCAAGGAGCACCATGATCAATTTAGAATTATTATTTTAACTGGCCGATAAACTTGACATGTTCGCACTAAATCGTTAGTAAATTTTGATTTATAGTTCAAAATTACAGTAATCCAATAACCAATTTAAGCTAGCTCAATTTTATATATTGTGACAAAATTTAGGACCGAAATAGCTACGAAAAAGCATCCAAATAATCCAATCAATCCCAGACTACGTGATGCCATTCATTATGCTTCATTTATAAGCCTTTACCCAAGGAGCAGCAATGATCAATTTAGTATGATAATTTTAACTAGCTGATGAACTTGACATGTGCACACTAAATCGTCTGTAACCTTTAATTTAGAGTTCAGAATGATACGAATCAAACGCCCACGCTAAGCTAGCTCAAGTTTCTATATTGTGGTAAAATATAAAACCGAAAGAGCTACAACAAAGCCTCCAAGTAATCCAATCTTTCCCAAACTGCGTGATGCTACGCATTATGCTTCATTTAAATGCCTTTATTCAATGAACAACAATGATCAGTTTATAATAATCATTTTAATTAGCTGATCAACATGACATGTTCGCACAAGATCGTCTTTAACAATTTTCCATATTGTGACAACATTTGAGACTGAAAGAGCTACGACAAAGCCTTCTGATGTGATCCTGATGAGGATCAAGCCCCTAAAAAACTCCAAATGGTTGTGGAAGAGTTGTTGAATGGATTACAGTTGCAAAATAGGTGAAACGATGGTGTAACTTGTGGATGTGTGAGCTCTTAAATGGATGGATCCAAGAACAATGGGAAATGGATGATACTTTTTAAGGATGGTGGAAAATCCTTGGACTATCTGCTTGCTCTGTGTGAAGTACAAAGTCCAGGCACATTGGGCAAAGGGTGAATCGAATTGAAACTTCAAAGGGTGATGAAGATCCCTTAGACTTTCGCCTCTTTTGAGTAATGAGAAAATGTTCTAAAATTCCTTATTCAAGAGGATGATCAAACGAGTTTAAGAATGAGATTTGCTATTAAAATGTTTGATTATTCAGAAAGAAGGACACAAGAGAGTACTTATAGTAGCCTAGGAAATTGAAAATAACTTTTAAAATTCTACCAAAACATTAAAGAAATACTTAGGGAATTACAAAGACAACTAAGAGAAAGAGTAAAAAGTACATAATGTTTAGACTTGATTCTTCCTCTCTTATTTCGTTGATGATGAGATAGAATGGGCTTGATTAACCAAGAGGCCGTGGTAAAATATATTGGGTTTGCCTTATTAAAAACCTATCTTAGAAAACCCATTGGGACAAAACTTAGAATAGTGAAAAAGAGTACAATCCAAGGCAACTCTCTTGGTGAGGTTTAGGTGGCTTGAATTACAACCAATGTGGTTGGATTACCACACACTAAACTTGCCTGAATGGTGTTGAGAAGGTGTTGTAGTGTTGTCTTAAGTATGGCTTGCTTGAATGGTAATGGGGCCATTGAAGATTTGTAGGCTTTCATCTCCAATATCCGTGGGTTCTAGCTGCTCCTTAGCATCTTTAGTGGCTTCTTCCTCCTCTGGTTCAAGCTGCTCCCTAGGTTGTGGTTCCTTGCTGGCCACTATTGGCTTGTTGAGCGTACATCTTAGTCTTATTTTCAATAATGAGCCGAGCCATCTGATGAATTTTTTTAACCAACTCAGCCTTCTTCTTTCCAACAAGGCTTGTCCTTTCACTCAAAGGTAAAGGCACTAGATCCAAAGGTGAGATGGGATTGAACCCATAAACAATTTCGAATGGTGAGTACTTAGAAGCAGTATGCCTAGCATGATTATATGTGAATTCAACATGAGGCAAGCATTCTCCCCAAGTTCTAAGATTCTTTTTAATCAAAGCTCTTAACAAAGTGGACAAGGTTCTATTAACTACTTCAGTTTGACCATCCGATTGTGGGTGACAAGTATTGGAGAAACAAAGCTTAGTTCCTAGTTTAGACCAAAGTGGTTTCCAAGAGTAACTAAAAAACTTAGTGTCTCTATATGATACAATGGTTCTAACATGCCATGAAGTCTGACTATCTCCTTAAAGAATAATCCGGCAGTGTTAACTGCATCATCCGTCTTATGACAAGGAATAAAGTGAGCCATTTTGGAAAACCTCTCAACTACAACAAACACAGAATCCTTTCCAGTCTTATTTTTATGCAATCTGACAACAAAATCCATAGAAATATCATGCCAAGGGTACAAAGGTATAGGAAAAGGGGTATACAAACCGTACTTTTGGATTGTGGATTTGGCTTGTTTGCAAGTTACACATCTTTGGCAAGCTTTCTCAACATCACTCCTCATGTGTGGCCAAAAGAAGTGTTCCTGCAATACTTTTAATGTCTTTGCCACGCCAAAGTGACCCATATGACCACCTGAATGTGCTTCCTTAAGAAACAAGTCTCGCAAAGAGGAGTTAGGTACACATAACCGATTATCATAAAAAAAGAAGCTTTCACTCTTAAAGTATTTTCCAGTCCCAAACTTCTCACAAGAAGCATAAATATCCTTAAAATCAGCATCAGTAGCATAAAAATCTTTGATTTGCTCAAAACCTAGCAGTTTAACTTCTAAAGAGTTATCACGTAGCTCTTACGTTTCTTAGGAGATGGTATCACCAAAGAGCATTGGCTATGGAAGCTTCTTACTTCCCCAACATTCTTTAGACTCGGCCACTCCTTAATCGATTTTATTTTTTCCTCATCAACCTTAATACCATATAAAGTCACAACGAAACCTAAGAAGACAAGGTTATCTGTTCCAAAAATACATTTCTTAAGATTGGAATAGAAGGTATCCTTTCTAAGCACTTCAAAAACCTTTTTGAGGTGTTATACATGATCATCTAAGTTCAGCTAAGAGCTAGAATGTCATCAAAGTATACTACCACAAAATGAACTATGAATTCCGTAAGGACATGGTTCATCAATCTCATGAAGGTACTAGGTGCATTTGTCAAGACAAAAGGCATTACTAACGACTTATATAACCTTTTTTAGTTTTAAATACAGTTTTCCACTCATCACCTTCTTTCATCCTAATTTGGTGATAACCACTCTTAAGATATATCTTAGAGAAGATACTAGAACCATGAAATTCATCTAACATATCATCTAATCTAGGTATAGGATGGTGATACTTTACACTGATATTGTTGATGGCTCTGCAATCAACACACATTCTCCAGCTTCCATCCTTTTTTGGGACAAAAAGACAGGTACAATACACGGGCTCATACTTTCGCGGATATTTCCTTTCTCCATGAGTTCAGTGACTTGCTGTTGAAGCTCCTTGGTCTCTACGGGGTTGGTTATGTAGGCTGGCTTGTTGGGAAGAGATGCTCCTGGTAGAAAGTCAATCTGGTGCTCAATTCCTCGGATTGGTGGTAAGCCTTGCGGTTGCTCCTCTTGAAACACATCTTTAAATTCCTGCAAAAGAAATTGAATTTTGCTATGAATTTCCTGCATAGATTGGTTAGTATGAAAGCATTCTTTAAGCACAAAGAGTAGGTGTGGTAAGTTACACCCTGGGTTGGATTTAATCATAAGATTAGTCGGTTGGTTGGCTGGTGGCTTGGTTTGCGGTTTGGCGGTGCCGTCGGGATGGGGTTTGCTTTTGGGTTCGGATTGGGTTTTATTTTTCATTAAAGCTATCTGATCTAAATGAACCTATTGTGGGGATAAAGGTACTAAAATTTTTTTCTTTCCCTCAAACTCAAATGAGTACCTATTAGTAAACCATCTTGAATAACCCGTCTATCCGATTGCCAAGGTCTACCTAACAAGATGTGACCAGCATCCATGGGTAAAACATCACACAAAACCTCATCTTCATATTTACATATGGAAAATGGAACTAGGACCTGGTTCTCTACTTCTAGCTCACCCTTATCATTAAGCCATTGCAACTTATAGAGTTTAGACCTCTTAATAATTTCAAGTCCTAACTTCTCTACCATAATCTCACTAGCTACATTGGTACAGCTACCTCCATCTATCACTAAGATATAGACCTTACTCTTAACTAGACAGCAAGCGTGGAATAGGTTCTCTCTTTTGCTCAATTTTTTCTGTCGTAGTTTGTAAGTTTAGAGTTCTCTTAGTGACTAAGAGTTGTCCAGCATGGGGCATGTCTATATTTTCTTCCAACGACTCAGCATCCAAATGGTCATCCTCTGATTCTACCTCACCATTAGCCCTAATAACTATGGTTCTCTTATTGGTACGTTCCCTAGAGAAGTGACCAAAGCCCTTACACTTAAAACACTGAATTTCCCTAGTTTGGTGCTAGAACCCATATCCATTCCCTTAAGTTTCGAATCTTCTACCATATGTTTAGTGAAAGGCTTGTAATCTTTGCTAGACTTAACCTTCTTAGATTGGCTAAAACTTGTAGAACTAAATTCGGCTTTAAGGTTTTTCCTCTTAAGTTGTTTTTCGAACATGATAGCCATATGGAGAAGTTCTTCTCTTTCGACATAATGGTGACCCTCTAGCCTATCTAAGATATCCCTATTAAGGCCACCCATAAACCTAGCCATAGTGGCTTCACTATCCTCTTGAAAATCAGCCCTAAGCAATAAGGTTTCCATCTCCTTAAAGTACTATAGGCAAATCCCCAGTCCTCCTAGAAGTAACTAATTGATCCCACCAACTTAAGGCATAATCTTTAAAAGCGGTTGGTGCTACTCTAACCTTACTATCCTGAGTGTATTACATACAATCAAAGCCTATTTCTATCTTCTTTTCCCACTCTAGATACTACTCAGGGTCATTAATTCTATGGAAAGAGGGAATCTTGATTTTCAGGCCAGCCAATGGGTCGCGTAGATTGGGTTGGTTATTCCTATGTGGTTGGTCGTCTGTTGGCCACCTTCTCCTAGGGTGTTGTGACCTAGATGAGTGACTGTAGTATTGCTCAAAATCAGAAGGTGGCTGGTTTATCCTAAGTTGTTCATTGATGGATCTTTCTATATCAGCTCTCATGGTTGCCATACTTTCATCCATCATGGCTTTAAAGAAATCAAGGAGTTGTTTGTTGGAGGTTGAGGATTCTTCTCCATTATTGCTGGTTCCTACCATGGTACCTGAAAAATTCAGAAAAATAAACAAGTAAAAGGTTGAAAGTAAAACACAGAAACTGACACAACAATTCGCTGAAACAAATACACAACAACAAAGACAAACCCTAGCAAGGCATGTTCTAGACCCTTTGAACTCTAGTTTTGAAATGGGTGAGTCTAACAACTTTAGATTCGTTTTGAAACATTTTTAATTGGTATTCCTGATTCTATTAAGTCCTAATAATAAGTTTATTCAGGTTTTAATCTCTAAAATATCCAAACAAAAGGTGATAAACTCGGATTAACAAAAACAGTTTCTTAGAACCTCAACGGTGCCGATTGAGTGTTTCACAAGTTTTGTCCTTTAGAAATCGGTTCTAAACTATTTTCAAGTTAATTTTCAGGTTATTAAAAGATATAAGATCAAGTTTAAACAAGAAACAAACCCAGAAACATTTTAAAAGAAATCTCAAGAAAAGGAGAAAGGTTACAAAACGTTTTTGCAAGAATACGAAAGGAAGCAAACTGAATTGTAGAGATACAACCTGGTTTGGAATGGGCTCTGATACCAATTGATGTGATCCTGATGAGTATCAAGCCCCTGATCAACTCCAAATGGTTGTTGAAGAGTGGAAGAATTGATTGAAGTTGCGGAATGGGTGAAACGATGGTGTAACTTTCGGATATGTGAGCTCTTAAGTGGATGGATCGGAGAATAAGGGGAAATAGATGATAGTTCTCAAAGAGGGTGAAAAATCCTTGAACTATCTGCTTGATATGTGTGAATGAAAAATACCAGGCACGTTGGGCAAGGGGTGAATTAAATTGAAACTTCCAACAGTGATGAAGATCCCTTAGAGTTTCGGCTCTTGAGAGGAATGAGAAAGTGTTCTAAAATTCCTTATTCAAGAGGATGATCAAACGAGTTTAACACGGAGATTTGCTATTAAAATGTTTGATGATTCAGAAAGAAGGATACAAGAGATTACTTATAGTAGTGTAGGAAATTGAAAATGACTCCTAAAATTTTACCAAAACATTAAAGGAAATACTTAGGGAATTACAAAGACAACTAAGACAAAGACTAAGAAGTAAATAATGTTTTGACTTGATTTTTCCTCTCTTATTTCGTAGATGATGAGATAGAATGGGCCTTGATTCACCAAGAGGCTGTGGTAAAGTACATTGGGCTTGTCTCATTAAAAACCTATCTTAGAAAACCCATTAAGCCAAAACTAAGAATAGGGAAAAGAATACAATCCAAGGAACCTCTCTTGGTGAGGTTTAGATGGCCTGAATCACAACCAATGTGGTTGGATTAGCACACACTAAACTGGCCTGAATAGTGTTGAAGAAATGCTGTAGTGTTGTCTGAAGTTTGGCTTGCTTGGATCGGGTAATGGGACCATTGAAGATTTGTAGGCTTTCATCTCCAATATACACGTGTTCTAGCTGCTCCCTAGCATCTTTAGTGGCTTCTTCCTCCTCTGGTTCAAGCTGGTCCTTAGGTTGTGGTTCCTTGTTGGCCATGCTCACATCATCTTCAAGTACTCCAATATATCCAAAACTGTGTGATGCCATGCAATATATTTCATTTATAAGCCATTACTCAAAGAGTAGCAATGATCAGTTTAGAATGATTATTTTTAATAGCTGATCAACTTGACATGTCAGCATTAAAGCATCTTAAACTTTTAATAAG
>CM032159.1:21825792-21846821 GCA_018901935.1 Pugionium cornutum
CTTATAAATAAAAAAAATACATGGCATCACACAGTTTGGGATGGATTTGATTACTTGAACGTTTTGTCGTATGTATTTCTGCCTCAAAGTTTGTCACAATATAGAAACTTGAGCTAAATTAACGTGGGCATTGGATTGTGTCATTCTGAGCTCTAAATCAAAAGTTACGGATAATTTAGTGCGGAAATTGCAAGTTGATCGGCCCGTAAAAGTGATCATTCTAAACTGGCCATAGGTGCTCATTGAGTAAAAGCTTATAAATGAAGCATACTGCATGGCATCACACAGTTAGGGATAGAGTGGATTACTTGGACGCATTTTCGTATCTATTTCCGTATCAAATTTTGTCACAATATAGAAAATTGAGCTAGCTTATCGTGTGCATTGGATTCGTGTCATACTGAGCTATAAAACAAAAGTTATGGACGATTTTGTGCGGACATGTCAAATTGATCGGCCAGTTAAAGTGACAATTCAAAACTGATGATTGGTGTTCATTTAGTAAAGGCTAATAAATGAAGCATAATGCATGGCATCGCCCAGTTTTTGATAGATTGGATTAGTTGGATGCTTTTTCATCTGTTTTTGTCTCAAAATATGTCAAAATATAGAAAATTGAGCTAGCGTAACGTGGGCATTGGATTCGTTTCATTTTGAGCTTTAAATCAAAAGTTGCGGACGATTTAGTGTGGACATGTCAAGTTGATGGGCTAGTTAAAGTGATTATTCTCACCTAATCATTGGTGCTCATTGCGTAAAGGCTTATAAATGAAGCATAATGGATGACATCACACAATTATGGGTAGATTGGATTAGTTGAATGTTTTGTCTATCTATTTCTGTCTCACATTTTGTTACAATATAGAAAATATAGCTAGCTTAACGTGGGCATTTTTCTGTGCTCTAAGTCAAAAGTTACGGACGATTTAGTGCGGACATGTCAAGTTGATCGGCGAGTTAAAATGATCATTCTAAATTGATCATTGGTGCTTATTAAGTAAAGGCTTATAAATGAAGCATAAAGCATGGTATCACACAATTTTGGATAGAATAGATTACTTGGACGCTTTGTCATCTCTTTTTGTCTCAGATTATGTAAAAATATAAACAATTGAGCTAGCTTAATGTGGGAATGTGATTTCTATCATTCTAAACTCTAACTCAAAAGTTACGGACGATTTAGTGCGGATATGTGATGTTGTTCGGCCAGTTAAAGTGATCATTCTAAACTGATTATTGGTGCTCCTTGAGTAAAGGCTTATAAATGAAGCATAATGCATGACATCACTCAGTTATGGATAGATTGGATTACTTGGACGCTTTGCCGTCTCCATTTCGGTCTCAAATGTTTTGTTAAAATATAGAAAATTGAGCTAGCTTAATGAGGGCATTGGATTCGTCTCATTTAGAGCTTTAAATCAAATGTTACGGACGATTTAGTTCGGACATGTCAAGTGAGTGGCCAGTTAAAGTGATCATTCTAAACAGATCATTGGTGCTCATTAATTAAGGGCATATAAATGAAGGATAAAGCATGATATCAAGTAGTTTGGATATATTGGACTACTAGGACGCTTTGTCATCTCTATTTTTGTCTCCATTATTTATCAAAATATAGAAAATTGAGCTACTTTAATGTGGGTATTGGATTGGTGTCATTCTGATCTCTAAATCAAAAGTAACGGACGATTTAGTGTGGACATGTGAAGTTGAGTGGCCAGTTAAGGTTATCATTCTAAACAGATCATTGGCATCACGCAGTTTAAGACAGATTGATTACTTGGACCCTTTGTCGCATCTATTTCTTTCTCAAATTTTGTCAAAACATAGAAAATTGAGATAGCTTAACATGGGTATTGGATTCCTGTCATTCTGAGCTCTAAATAAAAAGTTATGGATGATTTAGTGTGACATATCAAGTTGATCGGCCAGTTAAAACGATCATTCTAAAATGATCATTGGTTCTCATTAAGTAAAGGCTTATAAATGAAGCATAAAGCATGGCATCACGCAGTTTGGGATAGATTGGATTACTCGGAAACTTTGTCATCTCTTCTTCTGTCTCCAAATTTGTAAAAATATAGAAAATTGAAATAGATAAATGTGGGCATTGGATTCATGTCATTCGTAGCTATAAATCAAAACTTATGCACGATTCAGTGCAGACATGACAAGTTTATCTATTTATGTCTAAAATTTTGTTAGACTATAGAAAATTGAGCTAGCTTAACGTGTACATTGGATTCGTTTGTTTCGGAGCCCTAAATCAAAAGTTACGCACGATTTATTGCTGACATGTCAAGTTGATTGGCCATTTAAAGTGATTATTCTAAACTGATCATTGGTTATCATTAAGTGAAAGCTTATAAATGAAGTATAAAGCATGGCATTAAGCGATTGGACGCTTTGACATCTGTTTTTTTGTCTCACATTTTGTTTAAATATAGAAAATTGAGCTAGCTTAACATGGTCATGGGATTCGTGCAATTCAGAGATCTAAATCAAAATTTACGGACGATTTAGTGCGAACATGTCAAGTGGAACGACCAGTTAATATGATTATTCAAAACTGATCATTGTTACTAATTGAGTAAAGGCTTATAAATGAAAGATAATGCATGGCATCACGCGGTTTGGGATAGGTTGGATTACTTGGACGCTTTGCCATATCTAGTTCTCTCTCAAATTTTTTAAAAATATAGATATTTGAGCTAGATTAACGTGGCCATTGGATTCGTGTCATTCTAAGCTCTAAATAAAAATTTACTGACGAATTAATGCGGACATGTCAAGCGGATCAACAGTTAATATGATTATTCTAAACTGATCGTTGATACGCATTGTGTAAAGGGTTATAAATAAAGCATAATGCATGGTATCACGCGGTTTGGGATAGATGGATTACTTGGACGCTTTGTCGTATCTAACTCTGTCTCAAATTTTGTCACAATATTGAAAATTGAACTAGCTTAACGTGAGCATTGGATTCGTGTCATTCTGAGCTATAAAACAAAGTAACGGACCACTTAGTGCAACCATCTCAAGTGGATCGGGCAGTTAAAATGATCATTCTAAACTTATCTTTGGTGCTCATTGAATAAAGGCTTATAAATGAAGCATAATGCATAGCATCACGCAGTTCAGGATAGATTGGATTACATGGACGCTTTGTCGTGTCTAGTTTTGCTTCAAATTATGTTACAATATTGAAAATTGTGCTAGCTTAATGTGGGCATTGGATTCATGTCATTCTGAGCTCTAAATCAAAATTTACGGACGATTTAGTGCGGACATGTCAAGTGGATCGGCAAGTTAATATGATTAATCAAAATTGATCATTGGTACTCATTGAATAAAGGCTTATAAATGAAGGATAATGCATGGCATCATGCGGTTTAAGATAGGGTGGATTACTTGGACGCTTTGCCATATCGTGTTGTGTCTCAAATTTTTTCAAAATGTAAAAATTTGAGCTAGATTAACGTGGGCATTGGATTCGTATCATTCTGAGCTCTAAGTAAAAATTTACGGATGATTTAGTGTGGACATGTCAAGTGGATCGACTAGTTAAAATGATTATTCCAAACTGATCAATTGTACGCATTGTGGAAAGGCATATAAATGAAGCATAATGCATGGCATCATGCAGTTTGGGATAAATTGGATTACTTGGACGCTTTGTCGTATCCAATTGTGTCTTTAATTTTTTTACAATATAGAAAATTGAGCTAGCTTAACGTTCATATGTGATTCGTGTGTTTCTGAGCTCTACATCAAAAGTTATGGACGATTTAGTGCGTACGTGTCAAGTTGATCGGCCAGTTAAAGTGAGCATTCTAAACTGATCACTTGTGCTCATTCAGTAAAGGCTTATAAATGAAGCATAGGGCATGGCATTTCTATTTGTCTCAAATTTGCTATAGATAGGCCGGTTTGGGATAGATTGGATTACTTGGATGCTTTGTCATCTCTATTTCTGTCTCAAATTTTGTCAAAATATAGAAATTTGAGCTATCTTGACGTGGGCACAGGATTCGTGTCATTCTGAACTCTAAATCATAATTTATGAACAATTTAGTGCGGACATGTCAAGTGGATCGACAAGTTAATATGATTATTCAAAACTCGTCATTGGTACTCATTTAGTAAAGGCTTATAAATTAAGCATAATCTATAGCATCACGCTGTTTGGGATAGATTGGATTATTTGAATGCTTTTTCGTATGTAGTTCTGTATCAAATTTTGTCAGGGTATAGAAAATTGAACTAGCTTAACATGGGCATCGGATTTGTGTCGTTCTGAGCTATAAATCAAAAGTTACGGACGATTTAGTGCACACATATCAAGCTGATCGGCCAGTTAAAGTGATCATTCTAAACTGATCTTTGGTGCTCATTGAGTAAAGGCTTATAAATGTTGCATAATGCAAGACATCACGTAGTTTCGGATAGATTGGATTACATGGACACTTTCTCATATCTAGTTATGTCTCAAATTTTGTCACAATATAGAAAATTGAACTAGCTTAACATGGGCATTGGATTCGTGTCATTCTGAGCTATAAATCAAAAGTTCCGGATGATTTAGTGCAGGCATGTCAAGTTGATTGGCCAGTTTAAATTATCATTCTAAGCTGATTATTGGTGCTCATTGAGTAAAGGTTTATCAATGAAGCATAATGCATGGTATCACGCAGTTTGGGATAGATTGGATTACTTGGGTGCTTTGTCATATCGATTTTTGTCTCAATATTTTTTCAATATAGAAAATTGAGCTAGCTTTATGTGGGCATTGGATTCGTGCCATTTTGAGCTATATATCAAAAGTTACGGACAATTTAGTGCGGACATATCAAGTTGGTCGGCCAGTTAATTTGATTATTCTAAACTGGTCATTGGTGCTCATTGAGTGAGGGCTTATAAATGAAGCATCATGCATGGCATCACGCTTTGTCGAATATAGTCTTGTCTTATTGAGTGAAGGCTTATCAATGTAAACTTATCATTGGTGGTTATTTAGTAAAGGAATGCATGGCATCTCGCAGTTTGGGATAGATTGGATTACTTGAATGCTTTGTTGTATCTATGTGTGTCTTAAATTTTGGACATGTGAAGTGGATCAACCAGTTAATATGATTATTAAAAACTAATCATTGGTACTCATTGAGTAAAGGCTTATAAATGATGCATAGTGCATGACATCACACAGTTTTGGATATATTTGATTACTTGGAGGACTTTCGAAGCAAATTTAGACTTAAATATTGTAAAAATATATAAAAAATTGAGCTAGCTTAACGTGGTCATTGGATTCGTGTCATTCTGGGCTCTAAATAAAAATTTATGGCCGATTTAGTGCGGACATGTGAAGAGGATCGACCAATTAATATGATTATTCAAAACTGATCATTGCTTCTCATTGAGTAAAGGCTTAGAAATGAAGCATAATCTATGACATCACACTGTTTGGGATAGATTCGATTATTTGAACGCTTTTCGTATCTAGTTCTATCTCCAATTTTTTCACAATATAGAAAATTGAACTAGCTTAACGTGGGCATTGGATTCGTATAATTCTGAGCTTTAAATCAAAAGTTAAGGATGATTTAGTGTCGAAATGTCAAGTTGATTGGCATGATAAAAGTGATCATTTTGAACTGATCATTGGTGCTCATTTAGTAAAGGCTTAAAAATGAAGCAAAATGTATGGCATTACACAGTTATGGATAGATTGGATTATTTGGACGCTTTGTCATATCTATTTCTGTCTCAAATTCTGTTACAATATAGAAAATTTAGCTAGGTTAATGTGGGAATTGGATTCGTATGTTTCGGAGCTCTAAATCAAAAATTGCGAACGATTTAGTGCAGCCATTCCAATTTTATCGGCCGGTTAAAATGATCATTCTAAACTTATCATTGGTGCTCATGGAGTAAAAGGTTATAAATGAAGAATAATGCATGGCTTCACGCAGTTTGGGATAGATTGGACTACTTGAATGCTTTGTCGTATCTATGTTTGTCTCAAATTTCATCTCAATATAGAAAATTGAACTAGCTTAACGTGAGCATCGGATTCATGTCATTCTGAGCTCTAAATCAAAAGTTACGGACGATTTAGTGTGGACATGTCAAATTGATCGGCATGATAAAGTAATCATTTTAAACTGATCATTGGTGCTCATTTAGTAAAGGCTTAGAAATGAAGCATAATGTATGGCATTACATAGTTTTGGATAGATTAGATTATTTGGACGCATTGTCATATCTATTTATGTCTCAAATTTTGTTACAATATAAAAAATTTAGCTAGGTTAACGTGGGAATTGGATTCGTGTGTTTCGGAGCTTCAAATCAAAAATTGCGAACGATTTAGTGCAGCCATGTCAAGTTTATCGGCTGGATAAAATGATCATTCTAAACTTATCATTGGTGCTCATGGACTAAAAGCTTATAAATGAAGAATAATGCATGGCTTCATGCAGTTTGGGATAGATTGGATTACTTGGATACTTTGTCGTATCTATTTATTTTTCAAATTTTGTCACAATATAGAAAATTGAGCTACCTAAACGTGGGCATTGGATTTGTGTCATTCTGAGGTTTAAATCAAAAGTTACAGATGATTTATTGCAAACAAGTCATGTTGATCGGCCAGTTGATATTATCATTGTAAACTGATCATTAGTGATCATTGAGTAAATGATTATAAATAAAGCATAATGCATGACATCACACAATTTTGGATAGCTTGGATAACTTGGATGCATTGTCGTATCTAGTTTTGTCTCAAATTTTGCCTCAATATTGAAAATTTTTAACTAGCTTAATGTGGCCATTGGATTCGTGTCATTCTAAGCTATAAATCAAAAGTGATGGACGATTTAGTGCAGACATGTCAAGATGATCACCCAGTTAAAATGATCTTTCTAAACTGATCATTGTTACTTATTGAGTAAAGTCTTATAAATGAAGCATAACCTATGGCATCACACTATTCGGGATAGATTTGATTATTTGGATGCTTTGTCGTATCTAGTTCTATCTCAAATTTTGTCAGAATATAGAAAATTGAACTAGCTTAACGTGGGCCTTGGATTCGTGTCATTCTGAGCTCTAAATCAAAAGTTATAGACGATTTAGTGGGGACATGTCAAGTTTATCGGCCTGTTAAAGTGATCATTTTAAACTGATCATTGGTGCTCATTTAGTAATGGTTTTGAAATGAAGCATAATGCATTGCATTACATAGTTATTGATAGAATGGATTACTTGGACGCTTTGTTGTATCTATTTGTGTCTCAAATTTTGTTACACTATAGAAAATATATCTACTTTAACGTGGGCATTGGATTCGTATGTTGTGAGCTATAAATCAAAAGTTACGGACGATTTAGTACAGCCATGTCAAGTTGATCAGCTAGTTAAAATGATCAGTCTAAACTTATCATTGGTGCTCATGGAGTAAAAGTTTATAAATGAAGAATAATGCCTGACATCACGCAGTATGGTAAAGATTGGATTACTTGGACTCTTTGTCGTATCTATTAATGTCTCAAATTTTGTCACAATATAGAAAATTGAATTAGTTTAACGTGGGCATTGGATTCGTGTCATTCTAAGCTATAAATCAAAAGTTATGGACGATTTAGTGCCGACATGTCAAAATGATCGTCTAGTTCAAATGATCACTCTAATATGATCATTGGTGCTCATTGAGTAAAGGAATGCATGGCATCTCGCAGTTTGGGATAGATTGCATTACTTGGACGCTTTGTCGTATCTATTTTGGTCTTAAATTTTGTCACAATATAGAAAATTAAACTAGCTTAACGTGGGCATTGGATTTTAAGCCTTTTAAATGAAACATAATGCATGACATCACGTTGTTTTGGATAGATTTGATTACTTGGATGCTTTTTCGTATGTATTGTTGTCTCAAATTTTGTCTCAATATAGAAATTTGAACTAGCTTAACGTGGGTGTTAGATTTGTGTCATTCTGAGCTATAAATCAAAAGCTACGGACAATCTAGTGCGGAAATGTCAAGTTGATTGGCCAGTTAAAATTATTATTCAAAATTGATCATTGGTGCTTATTGAATAAAAGCTTTTAAATAAAGCATAATGCATGGGATCACGCTGTTTGGGATAGATTGGATTACTTGGACATCATTGGTGCTCATTGAGTACAGGCTTATAAATGAAGCATAATGTATGGATTGACGCAGTTTGGGATAGGCTGGATTACTTGGATGCTTTATCGTATATATTTTTGTCTCAAATTTATTCACAATATAGAAAATTGAGCTAGCTTAATGTGGGCATTGGATTCGTCTCATTCTGAGCTCTAAATCAGAATTTTGTGGATGATTTACTGTGGACATGTCAAGTTGATCGGCCAGTTAATATGATATTTCTAAACTGATCATTGGTGCTCATTGAGTAAAAGATTATAAATGAAGAATAATGCATGGAATCATGCAGTTTCGGATAGATTGGATTACTTGGACGCTTTGGCGTATCTATTTCTGTCTCAAATTTTATTACAATTCAGAAAATTGAAATGGCTTCACGTGGGCATTGGATTCGTGTCATTCTATGCTATAAATAAAAAGTTACAAACGATTCAGTGCAAACATGTCAACTTTATCGGCAAGTTAATATTATTAGTCTAAACTGATCATTAGTGCTCATTGAGTAAAATCTTATAAATGAAGAATAATGCATGACATCATGAAATTTAGGTACATTGGATTACTTGGAAAGTTTGTCGTCTCTATTTTTGTCTCAAATTTTGTTAAAATATAGAAAATTGAGCTAGATTAACGTGGGCATTGGATTTGTGTCATTCTGAGCTATGAATCAAAAGTTCCGGACGATTTAGTGCAAACAAGTCAAGTTGATTGGATTACTTGGGTGCTTTGTTGTATCTAGTTATGTCCCAAATTTTGTCACAATATAGAAACTTGAGCAAGCTTAACATGGGCATTGGATTTGTGTTATTCAAAACTTTAAATCAAAAGTTATAGACGATTTAATGCAAACATGTCAAGTTGATTGGACAGTTAATATGATCATTCTAAATGGATCATTGGTGCTCTTTTAGTCAAGCCTTATAAATGAAGCATAATGCATGACATCACGTTGTTTTGGATAGATTTGATTACTTGGACGCTTTTTCGTATCTATTTCTGTCACAAATTTCGTCTCGATATCGAAATTTGAACTAGTTTAACGTGGGCATTGGATTCGTGTCATTCTGAGTTATAAATCAAAAGTTACGGATGATTTAGTGCGGACATGCCAAGTCGATTGGCCAGTTAAAATTATTATTCAAAAGTCATCATTGGTGCTTAATGAATAAAAGCTTATAAGTTATGCATAATGCATGGCATCACGCAGTTTAGGATAGATTGGTTACTTGGACACTTTGTCGTATCTAGTTTTGTCTCAAATTTTCTCACAATATAGAAAATTGCACATGCTTAACATGGGCATTGGATTCGTATCAGTCTGAGCTATAAATCAAAAGTTATAGACGATTTAGTGCATATAGGTCATGTTGATCAGCGAGTTAAAATGATCATTCTAAATTGATCATTGGTGCTCATTGAGTAAAAGCTTGTAAATGATGAATAATGCATGGCATCAGGCAGTTTGGGATAGATTGGATTACTCGGACGCTTTGTCATATCTAGTTTTGTCTAAGATGTTGCCACAATATAGAAAATTAAACTAGCTTAACGTGGGCATTGGATTCGTGTAATTCTGAGCTCTAAATCAAAAGTTATGAACGATTTAGAGCTGACATGTCAAGTTGATTGGGCAGTTATTATGATTGTACTAAATTGATCATTGGTGCTCAATAAGTACATGCTTATAAATGAAGCATAATGCATGGATTGACGCAGTTCGGGATAGGCCGGATTACTTGGATGCTTTGTCGTATCTATTTCTGTCTCAAATTTTGTCACAACATAGAAAATTGAGTTAGTTTAATGTAGGCCATGAATTCGTGTCATTCTAAACTCTAAATCAAAAGTTACGGTCGATTTAGTGTAGACAGGTCAAGTTGATCGGCCAGTTAATGTGATCATTCTAAACTGATGATTGGTGCTCATTAAGTTAATGCTTATAAATGTATCATAAAGCATGGCATCAAGCAGTTTGGATAGATTGGATTTATTAGACGCACTGTCATCTTTATTTCTATCTCAAATTGTTTCTTAATATAGAAAATTGAATTAGCTTAACGTGGGAACAACATTCATGTCATTTTGAGCTCTAAATCAAATTTATGGACCAGTTAATATGATTATTCTAAACTGATCATTGGTGATCATTGAGAAAAGGCTTATAAATGAAGCTAATGCATTGCATTCGTGTCATTCTGAGCTCTAAATAAAATTTATGGACCAGTTAATATGAATATTCTAAACTGATCATTAGTGCTCATTGAGAATAGGCTTATAAATGAAGCTAATGCATGGCATCACGCAATTTGGAATAGATTGGATTACGTGTACGGCTTTGTCATATCTAGTTCTATCTTAATTTTTGTCACAATATAGAAAATTGAATTAGCTTAACGTGGGCATTGGATTCATGTCATTTTGAGCTATAAATCAATAACTACAGATGATTTAGTGCAGACATGTCAAGTTGATCGCCGAGTTCAAATGATCATTTTAAACTGATCGTTGGTGCTCATTGAGTAAAAGCTTATAACAAAGTATAATGCATGGCATCACGCAATTTGGGATAGATTGGGTTACTTGGACACTTTGTCGTATCTATTTCAGTCTAAAGAGTTGCCACAATATTGAAAATTGAGCTCGTTTAACGTGGGCATTGGAATCATGTCATTCTGAACTCTAAATCAAATTTATGGACCAGTTAATATGATTATTCTGAACTCATCATTGGTGGTGATTGAGAAAGGGCTTATAAATGAAGCTAATGCATGGCATCATGCAATTTGGGATAGACTGGATTACTTCTACGCTTTGTCGTATCTAGTTCGGTCTCAAACTTTGTCACAATATAGAAAATGGAACTAGCTTAACGTGAGCATTGGATTCGTGTCATTCTGAGCTATAAATTAATAGATACAGATGATTTAGTGCAGACATGCCAAGTTGATCGGCGAGTTAAAATGATCATTCTAAATAGATCATTCTAAACAGATCATTGGTGCTCATTGAGTAAAAGCTTATAACAAAGCATAATGCATGGCATCACGCAATTTGGGATAGATTGGGTTACTTGGACACTTTGTCGTATCTATTTCAGTCTAAAGAGTTGCCACAATATTGAAAATTGAGCTCGTTTAACGTGGGCATTGGAATAATGTCATTCTGAACTCTAAATCAAATTTATGGACCAGTTAATATGATTATTCTGAACTCATCATTGGTGGTGATTGAGAAAGGGCTTATAAATGAAGCTAATGCATGGCATCATGCAATTTGGGATAGACTGGATTACTTCTACGCTTTGTCGTATCTAGTTCGGTCTCAAACTTTGTCACAATATAGAAAATGGAACTAGCTTAACGTGGGCATTGGATTCGTGTCATTCTGAGCTATAAATTAATAATTATAGATGATTTAGTACAGACATGCCAAGTTGATCGGCGAGTTAAAATGATCATTCTAAATAGATCATTCTAAACAGATCATTGGTGCTCATTGAGTAAAAGCTTAGAATTGAAGAATAATGCATGGCATCACACAATTTGGGATAGATTGGATTACTTGGACGCTTTGTCGTATCTATTTTTGTTTCAAAAGTTGCCACAATCTTGAAAATTGAGCTAGTTTAACATGGGCATTGGATTCGTATCCAGCAGAGCTATAAATCAAAAGTTATGGACGATTTAGTGCATATATGTCAAGTTGATCAGCGAGTAAAGATGATCATTCTAAATTGATCATTGGTGCTCATTAAGTAAAAGCTTATAAATGATGAATAATGCGTGGCATCACGCAGTTTTGTGATAGATTGGATCAGTCGGACAATTTGTGGAATTTTGTATTGTCTAAAATTTTGTCACAATATAGAAATTAAACGAGCTTAATGTGGGCATTGGAATCGTGTAATTCTGAGCTTTAATTCAAAAGTTACAGAAGATTTAGAGCAGACACGTCAAGTTGATAGGGCAGTTATTATGATTGTTCTAAACTGATCATTGGTTTAGATGAAGGATAATGCATGGATTCACGCAGTTTATAAATGAAGCATAATGCATGGATTCACGCAGTTTGGGATAGGCTGGATTACTTGGATGTGTTGTCGTATCTATTTTTGTCTCAAATTTTTTCAAAATATAGAAAATTGAGTTAGCTTAACGTAGCCCGTGAATTGCTGTCATTCTAAGCACTAAATCAAAAGTTACAGTCGATTTAGTGTAGACATGTCAAGTTGATCGGCCAGTTAAAGTGATCATTCCAAACTGATGATTGGTGCTCATTAAGTAAAGGCTTATAAATAAATCATAAAGCATGGTATCAAGCAATTTGGATAGATTGGATTTCTCAGACACACTGTCATCTTTATTTCTGTCTCAAATTTTGTTTAAATATAGAAAATTGAGTTAGTTTAACATGGACATTTCATTCGTATCATTCTGAGCTCTAAATCAAATTTATGGACCAGTTAATATGATTATTCTAAACTGATCATTGGTGCTCATTGAGAAATGACTTATAAATGAAGCTGATGCATTGCATTCTTGTCATTCTAAGCTCTAAATCAAATTTAAGGACCAGTTAATATGATTATTCTAAACTGGTCGTTGGTGCTCATTGAGAAAAGGCTTATAAATGAAGCTAATGCATGGAATCAATGCAATTTGGGATAGATTGGATTACTTGTATGCTTTGTCGTATCTAGTTCTATCTCAAAATTTGTCACAATATAGAAAATTGAACTAGCCTAACATGGGCATTGGATTCGTGTCATTTTGAGTTATAAATCAATAATTACAGATGATTTAGAGTAGACATTTCAAGTTGATCGCCGAGTTAAAATGATCATTTTAAACTGATCATTGGTGGTCATTGAGTAAAAGCTTATAAAGAAGAATAATGCATGGCATCACACAATTTGTGATAGATTGGGTTACGTGGACGCTTTGTCATATCTATTTCTGTCTCAAACGTTACCACAATATTGAAAATTGAGCTAGTTTAACATGGGCATTGGATTCATGTCATTCTGAGCTCTAAATCAAATTTATGATTTAGTGCGGACATATCAAGTTGATCGCCAGTTAAAATGATCATTCTAAACTGATCATTGGTGCTCATTGAGAAAAGGCTTATAAATGAAGCATAATGCATGGCATCCATTTTGGGATAGATTGGATTACTTGGGCGCTTTGTCATATCTATTTATCTCAAATTTTGTCACAATATAGAAAATTGAGCTAGCTTAACGTGGGCATTGGATTCGTGTCATTTGAGCTCTAAATCAAAATTATATGATTTAGTGCGGACATGTCAAGTTGATCGGCCAGTTAAATGATCATTCTAAACTGATCATTGGTGCTCATTGAGTAAAGCTTATAAATGAAGCATAATGCATGGCATCAACGTTGGATAGATTGGATTACTTGGACTTTGTCATATCTATTTTGTCTCAAATTTTGTCACAATATAGAAAATTGAGCTAGCTTAACGTGTGCATTGGATTCGTGTCATTCTGAGCTCTAAATCAAAAGTTATGACGATTTATTGCGGACATGTCAAGTTGATGAGTTAAAATGATCATTCTAAACTGATCATTGGTGCTCATTGAGTAAAAGCTTATAAATGAAGCATAATGCATGGCATCACAGTTTGGATAGATTGGATTACTTGGGCTTTGTTGTATCTATTTTCTCAAATTTTTTCAAAATATAGTAAATTGAGCTAGTTTAACGTGAGCATTGGATTCGTGTTATTTTGAGCTCTAAATCAAAAATTATAGATGATTTAGTGCGGACATGTCACGTTGATCGGCCAATTAATATGATTATTCTAAACTGATCATTGGTACTCATTGAGTAAAGGCTTATAAATGAAGCATAATGCATGGATTACTCTAGTTTGGGATAGATTGTATTACTTGGGTTCTTTGCCGTGTCTATTTTTGTTTCAAATTTTTTCCCAATGTAGAAAAATGAGCTAGCTTAACGTGGGCATTTGATTCATATCATTCTGAGCTCTAAATGTAATTTTACGGATGATTTAGTGTGGACATATCAAGTTGACCGGCCAATTAATATGATTATTCTAAACTGATCATTGGTGCTCATTGAGTAAAGGCTTAAAAATGAAGCATAATGCTTGGTATCACGTTGTTTTGGATAGATTGGATTACTTGGATGATTTGTTGTATCTAGTTTGTCTCAAATTTTGTCACAATATAGAAAATTGCACTTGCTTGACGTGGGCATTGGATTCGTATCAGTCTGAGCAATAAATCAAAAGTTACAGACGATTTAGTGCATATATGTCAAGTTGATCAGCGAGTTAAAATGATCATTCTAAACTGATCATTGGTGCTCATTGACTAAAAACTTATAAATGATGAATAATGCATGACATCAGGCAGTTTGTGATAGATTGGAATACTCGGACGCTTTGTCATATCTAGTTTTGTCTAAAATTTTGTCACAATATAGAAAATTAAACTAGATTAATGTGGGCAGTGGATTTGTGTAATTCTGAGCTCTAAATCAAAAGTTATGGACGATTTACAGCTTACATGTCAAGTTGATGAGGCCATTATTATGATTGTTCTAAACTGATCATTGGTGCTCATTGAGTACATGCTTATAAATGAAGCATAATGCATGGATTCATGCAGTTTGTCGTATCTATCTCTGTCTCAAATTTTGTCACAATATAGAAAATTGAGCTAGCTTAACGTGGGCATTGGATTTGTGTCATTCTAAGCTCTAAATCAGAATTTACGGATGATTTACTGCAAACATGTTAAGTTGATTGGCCAGTTAATATGATTATTCTAAACTGATCATTAGTGCTCATTGAGTAAAATCTTATAAATGAAGAATAATGCATGACATCATGAAATTTAGGTAGATTGGATTACTTGGACGGTTTTTCGTCTCCATTTTTGTCTCAACTTTTGTAAAAATATAGAAAATTGAGCTAGATTAACGTGGGCATTGGATTCGTGTCATTCAGAGCTATAAATCAAAAGTCAGGGACGATTTAGTGCAGGCATGTCAAGGTCATCGGCCAGCTAATATGATTATTTTTACTGATCATTGGTGTTAGGGATATATTGGATTAGTTGGACGCTTTGTCGTATTTATTTGTATCTCGAGTTTGGTTACATTATACAACATTGAGCTGGCTTAGCGTGGGCATTGGATTCGCGTCATTTTGAGCTATAAATTAATAATTACAGATGATTTAGTGTAGACATGTCAAGTTGATCGACGAGTTAAAATGATCATTCTAAACTGACCATTGATGCTCATTGAGTAAAAGCTTATAAATGAAGAAAAATGCATGGCATCACACAATTTGGGATAGATTGGATTACTTGGACGCTTTTTTCGTATTTATTTCTGTATCAAAAGTTGCCACAATATTGAAAATTGAGCTAGTTCAACGTGGGAATTGTATTCATATCATTCTGAGCTATAAATCAAAAGTAATGGAAAATTTAGTGCGGACATGTCAATTTAATCGACCAATTAAAATGATCATTCTAAAATGATCATTGTGCCTCAATTAGTTTGAAATAGATTGGATTACTTCGACACTTTGTCTTCTCTATTTTTGTCTCAAATTTTATCACAATATAGAAAATTCTTAACGTGTGCATTGGATTCGTGTCCTTAGCACTAAATCAAAAGTTACAGATGATTTAGTGCGGACATGTCAAGTTGATCAGCCAATTAATAAGATTATTCTAAATTGATCACTGGTGCTCATTGAATAAAGGCTTATAAATGAAGCATAATGCATGGCATCACAGACCTTGGGATATATTGGATTTCTTGGATGCTTTATCATATCTTTTTCTGCCTCAATTTTTTTCTCAATATAGAAAATAGCGCTAGCTTAACGTGGTCATTGGATACGTGTTATTCTGAGCTATAAATCAAAAGTTACGGACAATTAAGTGCAGACATCTCAAGTTGATTGGCCAGTTAAAATGATCATTCTAAACTGATCATCGGTTCTTATTGATTCAAAGATTATAAATGAAGCATAATGCTTGGCATCACGCACTTTGGGATAGATTGGATTACTTGGATGCTTTGTCGTGTCTATTTTTTTCTAAAATTTTGTCTCAATATAGATAATTGAACTAGCTTAACGTGGGCATTAGATTCGTTTCATTCTGAGCTACAAATCAAAAGTTCCAGACGATTTAGTGCAGAAACGTTAAATTGATCGTCCTGTTAAAATGATCATTCTAAACTGATCATTGGTGCTCATGAGTAAAAGCTCATAAATGAAAAATAATGCATGGCCTCACGTAGTTTGGGATAGATTGGATTACTTATACGCTTTGTCGTACCTATTTCTCTCTCAAACTTTGTCACAATATAGAAAATCAGGTAGCTTAACGTGGGCATTGGATTCGTGTCATTCGGAGCTATAAATCGAAAATTATAGCCGATTTAGTGCAGACATGTCAAGTTGATATGTCAATTAAAATGATCATTCTAAACTGATCATTGGTGCTCATTGATTAAAAGCTTATAAATGAAGCATAATGTTTGGCATCACGCAGTTCGGGATAGATTTGACTACTTTGACACTATCTCTTATCTAGTTCAGTCTTAAATTTTGTCACAATATAGAAAATTGAACTAGCTTAACGTAGGCATTGGATTCGTGTCAGTTTGAGCTATAAATCAAAGTTTAAAGACGATTCAGTGCAGATATGTCAAGTTGATCGGCTAGTTAAATTGGTCATTCTAAACTGATGATTTGTGTTCATTGAGTAAATTTAGCATAATTCATGGCATCACACGGTTAGAGATAGATTGGATTACTTGTACGCTTTTTGAATCATTTTTGTCTCAAATTTTGTTACAATATAGAAAATTGAGCTGGATTAGCGTGGGCATTGGATTCGTGTCATTCTAAGCTCTAATCAAACGTTATGAACGAATTAGTGCGGAAATGCAAAATTTATCGGCCAATTAAAGTGATCATTCTAAGCTGATCATTAGTGCTCATTGAGTAAACGCTTATAAGTGAAGCATAATGCATGACATCACGCTGTTTTGGATAGATTTGATTAATTGGAGGCCTTCTCGAAGCAGTTTTAGTATTAAATTTTGTCACAATATAGAAAATTGAGCTAGTTTAACAGGGGCATTGGATTGGTGTCATTGGATTGCAGCATAATGCATGTCCGCATTCTAATTTAATGCGGACATGTCAAGTTGATCGGCCAGTTAATATGATCATTCTAAATTGATCATCGGTGTGCATTGAGTAAATGCTTATAAACGAGGCATATTGCATGGCATCAAACAGTTTTGGATAGATTGGATTACTTGAACGCTTTGTCGTATCTATTTCTCTCTCAGATTTTGTCTCAATATAGAAAATTGAACTAGGTTAACGTGGGCATTGGATTCGTGTCATTCGGAGCTATAAATCAAAAGTCATAGACGACTTAGTGATGACATGTGAAGTTGATTGGCTGGTTAAAATGATCATTCTAAGCTGATCATTGGTGCTCATTCACTAAGGACTTATAAATGAAGCATAATGTATGACATCACATAGTTCGTGATAGATTGGATTACTTGAACGCTTTGTCGTATCTATTTCTTTGTCAATTTTGCCTCAATATAGAAAATTGAGCAAGCTTAATGTGGGTATTGGATTCGGGTAATTCTGAGCTAGAAATCAAAAGTTACGAACGATTTAGTGCAGACATGTCAAGTTGATCGGTCAGCTAATATGATTATATTTACTGATCATTGGTGTTCATTGAGTGAAGGCTTATAAATGAAGCACAATGCATGACATCTCGCAGTTTGGGAAATATTGGATTACTTGGACCATTTGTCATATCTATCTCTATCTTAAATTTTGTCACAATATAGAAAACTGAACTAGCTTAACGTGGGCATTGGATTCATGTCATTTTGAGATTTAAATCATAAATGCGGACATTTCAAGTTCATCGGCCAGTTAATATAATCATTCTAAACTGATCATTGGTGCTCATTAAGTAAATGCTTATAAATGAAGCATAATGTATGGTATCACGCAATTTGGGATAGATTGGATTACTTTGATGCTTTGTCATATCTATTTCTACCTCAAATTATGTCACAATATAGAAAATTGAGATAGCTTAGCATGAGCATTGGATTCGTGTCATTATGTCAAAAATTATAGACGATTTAATGCGGACATGTCAAGTTGATTGGCTAGTTAAAATGATCATTCTAAACTAACCATTGGTTTTAATTAAGTAAAGGCTTATAAATGAAGCATAGTGCATGGTATCACGCAGTTCGGGATAGATTGGATTACTTGGATGCTTTGTCGTATATATTTCTATCTCAAATTTTGTCACAATATAGAAAATTGAACTAGGTTAATGTGGGCAATTTATTCGTGTCAATCTGAGCAATAAATCAAAAGTTATGGATGATATAGTGCGGACATATCATTAAATTGATCATCGGCCAGTTAAGTGATCATTTAAACTGATCATTTAAAGGATCTCATAGCAGCTTATAAAAGGAGGAATGAAGCATAAAGCATGCTAAGGAGTTTGGATAGAAATGGATATTGGGCTTTGTATCTAATTCTTCAATCATTATCCAATATAGAAAATTAGCTAGCTTAACCATTGGATTCAGGCCAGTTTGAACTCTAATCAAAATTACATTGATTTAGTGGTATCAAGTTGATCATTTGGATTGATCATTTTTCCCTGATCATTGGTTTTTCGTAAAAGGTTATAAATGAAGCATAATGCATGACATCAAGTTATATTGATGATTACTTGGACTTTTTATCTATTTCTATCAAATTTTTGTCACAATATAGAAAATTGAATCTTAACGTGGGCATTGGATTCGTGTTATTTTGAGCTTTAAATCAAAAATTTAAGATGATTTAGACATGTCAAGTTGATCAGAGTTAAAATAGTTCTAAACCACCCTTGGAAGTTTCAATTTGATTCACCCCTTGCCCAACGTGCCTGGCCTTTGTCATTCACACAGAGCAAGCAGATATTCCAAGTATTTTCCACCATCCTTGAGAAGTATCATCCATTTCCCCTTGTTCTCGGATCCATCCACTTAAGAGCTCACACACCCACAAGTTACACCATCGTTTTACCCATTCCGCAACTTCAATCCATTCATCCACTCTTCCACAACCATCTGGAGTTGATCAGAGGCTTGATCCCTATCAGGTTCACATCAAGTGGTATCAGAGCCCACTCCAAACCAGGTTGTATCTCTACAAACCTGTTTGTACCCTTTCGTACTCTTGCAAAAACGTTTTGTAACCTTTTGCCTTCTTTTTCGATTTGTTTTAAAATGTTTTTGGGTTTGTTTCTTGTTTAAACTTGATCTTATATTTTTGAAAAACCTTTAAATTATCTTGAAAATAGTTTAGAACCGATTTCTAAAGGACAAAACTTGTGAAACACCCAATCGGCACCGTTGAGGTTCTAATAACTGTTTTTGTTAATCCGAGCTTATCACCTTTTGTTTGAATATTTTAGAGATTAAAACCTGAATGAAACTTATTTTTAAGACTTAATAGAACCAGGAATACCAATTAAAACGTTTTAAAACGAATCTAAAGTTGTTAGACTCACCCATTTCAAAAACGGAGTTCAAAGGGTCTAGAACATGCTTTGCTAGGGTTTATCTTTGTTCTTGTGTCTTTGTTTCAGCGAATTGTTGTGTCAGTTTCTGTGTTTTACTTTGAACCTTTTACTTGTTTAGTTGTCTGAATTTTTCAGGTACCATGGTAGAAACCAGCAATAATGGAGAAGAATCCTCACACTCCAACAAACAACTCCTTGATTCCTTTAAAGCCATAATGGATGAAAGTATGGCAACCATGACAGCTTAAATAATAAGATCCATCAATGACCGAATTAGGATAAACCAGCCACCTTTTGATACTGAGCAATACTACACTCACTCATCTAGGTCGCAACACCCTAGGAGAAGGCGGCCAAGAGATGACCAACCGCATAGGAATAACCAACCCAGTCCTCGCGACCCTTTGGCTGGCCTTAAAATAAAGATTCCCTTTTTCCATGGAACAAATGACCCTGAGGAGTATCTAGAGTGGGAAAATAAGATAGAAATAGTCTTTGATTGCAGGGACTACACTCAGGATAGTAAGGTTAGGGTAGCACCAACCGCCTTTAAAGATTATGCCTTAAGTTGGTGGGATCAATTAGTTACTTCTAGGAGAAGGGCTGGAGATTTTCCTATATATTTGTGGAACCAGATGAAAGTAATCATGAGGAAATATTTTATGCCTAGCCACTACCATAGGGAACTTCACTTTAAGCTTAGGAACCTATGTCAAGGCTCTAGAACTGTAGAGGAGTACTTTAAGGAGATGGAAACCTTATTGCTTAGGGCTGATGTTCAAGAGGATAGTTAAGCCACTATGGCTAGGTTTATGGGTGGCCTTAATAGGAAATAATAGATAGGCTAGAGGTTCACCATTATGTAGAAATAGAAGAACATCTCCATAAGGCTATCATGTTAAAAAAATAACTTAAGAGGAAAAACCCTAAACCCAGATTTAGTTCTACTAGGTTTAGCCAATCTAAGGAGGATAAGTCTAGAAAAGATTACAAGCCTTTCACTAAGACCAAGGTAGAAGATTCGAAATATGGGTTCTAGCACCAAAACTAGGGAAATTCAGTGTTTTAAGTGTAAGGGCTTTGGTCACTACTCTAGGGAATGTACCAATAAGAGAACCATAGTTATTAATGGTGAGGTAGAATCAGAGGATGACCATTCGAATGCTGAGTCCTTAGAAGAAA
>CM032159.1:21847321-21912844 GCA_018901935.1 Pugionium cornutum
GATTAAGTGCGGACATGTCAAGTTCATTGGCTAGTTAAAATGATCATTCTAAACTGATCATTGGTGCTTATAGCGTAAAGGCTTATTAGTGAAGCATAATGCATGGCATTACGCAGTTCGGGATTAATTGAATTACTTGGAGGTTTTTGTCGTAGCTCTTGGAGTCTTAAATTGTATCACAATATAGAAAATTGAACTAAAGTAACGTGGGGTGTTGGATTCGTGTCATTTTGAACTCTAAATCAAAAGTTATGGATGATTTAGTGCGGACATGTCAAGGTTATCGGCCAGTTAAAATGATCATTCTAAACAGATCATTGGTGTTCCTCGAGTAGAGGCTTATAAATGAAGCATAATGCATGGCATCACACATTTTGAGATATATTGGATTACTTAGAGGCTTTTTCGTAGCTCTTTCTGACTCAAAATGTTCCACAATCTGGAAAATTGAGCTAGCTTAACGTGGACGTTGGAGTCATGTCATTTTGGCTCTAAATCAAAGGTTAAAGACGATTTATTTCAAACATGTCATGTTGATCAGTGTTAAAATGATCATTTTAAACTTGTCATTGGTGCTCCTTTTGTAAAGTATATAAATAAAGCATAATCCATTGCAACACGCAGTTCGGGATTGATTGGATTATTTAAAGCCTTTATCGTATCTATTTCGGGGTTAAATTTTATCACAATATAGAAAATTGAGCTAGATTAACGTGGGTGTTGGATTATTCTAATTTTGAACTCTAAATAAAAATTTGCTGTGATATAGTGCGGACATGTCAAGTTGATCGGCCAGTTAAAATGTTCATTATAAGCTGATCATCGGTCCTCCTTGAGTAAAGGCTTATAAATGAAGCATAATGCATGGCACTACATAGTTTGGGATACATTGGATTACTTGAAGGCTTTGTTGTAGCTCTTTCTATCTTAAAGGTTGTCACTGTATATAAAATTGAGCTAGCTTAACGTGGGCATTGGAGTCATGTCATTTTGAGTTCTAAATTAAAAGTGAAAGACGATTTAGTGTGGATGTCAAGTTGAACAGCTAGTTAAAATGATCATTCTAAACTGATCATTGGTGCTCATTGAGTAAAGGCGTATAAATGAACCATATCATCGCATCACACAGTTTGGGATATATTGGATTGCTTGGATGCTTTGTCGTAGCTGTCACAATATAGATAATTGAGCTAGCGTACCGTGGGTGTAGGATTCATGTCATTTTGAACTCTAAATCAAAAGTTACTGACAATTTAGTGTGGAAATGTAAAGTTGATATACTAGTTAAATGATCATTCTAAATGGATCACTGGTGTTCCTTTATTAATGCCTTATAAATGAAACATAATGCATGGCATCACGCAGTTTGGGATTAATTGGATTACTTGGAGGCTTTGTCGTAGCTATTTTGGTCCTAAATTTTGTCACAATATAGAAAACTGAGCTAGTTTAACGTGGGTGTTAGATTAGTGTCATTTTGAACTATAAATCAAAATTACTGAAGATTTAGCGTGCACATGTCAAGTTGATATGCCTGTTACAATGATCATTCTCAACTTATCATTGGTGCTCATTGAGTAAAAGCTTATAAATGAAGCATAATGCATGGCATTATGCACTTTGGTATACATTGGATTACTTGGAGTCTTTTTCATAGCTCTTTCCGTGTCAAATGTTCCACAATATGGAAAATTGAGCTAGCTTAACGTGTACGTTGGACTCATGTCATTTTGGCTCTAAATCAAAAGTTAAAGACGATTTAGTTCGGACATTTCAAGTTGATCAGCGTTAAAATGATCATCCTAAACTTATCATTGGTGCTCCTTTAGTAAAGATTTATAAATGAAGCATAATGCATTGCATCACGGAGTTCGGGATAGATTGGATTACTTAAAGGCTTTGTCGTAGCCATTTCGCTGTTAAATTTTGTCACAATATAGAAACTTGAGCTAGATTAAAGTGGGTGTTGGATTATTGTAATTTTGAACTCTAAACCAAAATTTACTGCGATTTAGTGCGGACATGTCAAGTTGATCGGCCAGTTAAAATGTTTATTCTAAACTGATCATTGGTCCTCCTTGAGTAAAGGCTTATAAA
Organism: Pugionium cornutum; assembly: GCA_018901935.1. Classification (NCBI taxonomy): domain Eukaryota; kingdom Viridiplantae; phylum Streptophyta; class Magnoliopsida; order Brassicales; family Brassicaceae; genus Pugionium; species Pugionium cornutum. Next base: position 21,849,419 of record CM032159.1, read on the forward strand.
TGAAGCGTAATGCATGACATCACACAGTTTGGGATATATTGGATTACTTGGAGGCTTTGTCGTAGCTCTTTCAGAATTAAATGTTGTCACAATATATAATATTGAGCTAGCTTAACGTGGGCGTTGGAGTCATGTCATTTTGAGCTCTAATTAAAAGTTTAAGACACTTTAGTGCGGACATGTCAAGGTGATCGGCAAGTTAAAATGATCATTCTAAACATATCATTGGTGCTCCTGTTGAAGTGTAATCCACTCTCGTATAATATGAAGTCACATTCGTATAAATTAGTTATTAATTAAGATTTACGAATTATCAATTCGTATAGTTGTGTCTTTTCAATTATACAGTCATGTTGGTTCGATACAATGAGTTGTGTTCTTTCAAGTAAAGAGTCGTGTTGTTTCAAATTGTGTCTTTCCGCTATGTATAAATATAAATCGAGTCTTGTCTTCATAACATCAAGTGTTTGAGTGTAATACAATCAAGTTAATAAAAGGTTGATTACTTTCAATCTATATTCTTTCTCTTTTTTTCATAACCGTAAAAACTCTCCAAACACCAACATGGTATCAGAGTTTTATGATTGAAGAGGAAAAAAGAGAAAGCACTAGTTTACAACTCAACGCAAGAACAAAAGCAAGAAGAAGATATCACATAAGTTAATTGAAAAATAAGCCGATACTATGCAAGGCTCTTCACATCAAGTGATCCCTATATTCGATGGGGAGAAGTACGACTTCTAGAACATAAAGATGAAAACCATTCTAAGGACTAGGAAATTGTGGTCCATGGTTAAAGAAGGCGTGCCGGTCGAACCGGTACAAGAACAAGGAACCCCTGAAACATCAAGGGCAAAATCGCTTAGAGAAGAAGCAATGTCAAATGATACGATGGCATTGCAAATTTTGCAAACAGCCGTGACTGATCAAAACTTCTCACGCATTGCGGCATCATCAACATAAAAGAGGCATGGGACATATTGAAGGCTGAGTATCAAGGTTCTCCTCAAGTCCGATTGGTTAAACTTCAATCGTTGCGTAGGGAGTACGAAAATCTGAATATGTATTATAACGAAGATATTAATACATTCACCGATAAGTTAATTGTTTTAAGAATCAATTAACTTATCATAGTGAAAAGAAAACCAACTATCAACTCATATAAAGATACTCATTTCTCTCCCAGCCAAGTTCGATAGCATTGTTAGCGTTTTGGAGCAAACTCGCGATTCAACTTCACTAACAATGACATAACTAATCAGTAATTTAAAAGCACATGAAGCAAGAGTGGCTGCAAGAGAAGAAAACACTAATGAAGGAGCATTTAATGCTCGCTAAAAAGGAACCAAATCTGGTTTCAAATGAGACAACACCAAGAGCTGGGTCAATCAAGGGAAGAAGTGGTGTGAGTTTTGGCAGAAAAGCAATCACACAGAAAACAAGTGTTGGAAGAAACCGAAAGAAAACAATCATGAAAATAATAAAAGAAGTAACATGGAGTGTTACAATTGTGGTAAAATTGGCCACTACTCAAATGTGTGTCGCTCAAAGAAAAAAGAAAGAGTGCATGTAAGTCTCGAAGTGGAAGACTTGGGTGAAGACCACATGTTGTTTAATGCAAGTGAAGAAGCAATAACAACATTAACAGAAGATATTTGGTTAGTAGACAGTGGGTGCACTAATCATATGACGAAAGAAGAGGGATACTTTTCTAAGATCGATAGAAGTATCAAGGTTCCGATCAAAGTCGGGAACAGAGAAATAGTAATGACAGCCGGTAAAGGAGATATTACCGTCATGACAAGTTATGGCAAGAAAGTCATCAACAACGTTTTCGTGGTCCCTGGTTTGGAGAAAAATTTGTTAAGCGTTCCTCAAATTATTTCAAATGGCTATCGAGTATGTTTTAAAGACAAGAGATGCATCATTCTAGATGCAAATGGAAAGAAGATTATGGATATTCCAATGATTCACAAGAACATCAGAATCAAGTTAAGTTCAGTACAAGAAGAAGCCATGAATACAAGTGAGCAAGAGGAAATGGAAACATGGCACAAGAGACTTGGTCATGTAGGCAACACATGATTGCAACAAATGCAAGACAAAGATTTGGTAAATGGGTTACCAAAGGTTAAAGTCAACAAGGAAGTATGTGAGGCGTGTAATCTTGGAAAGCAATCACACAAAAGTTTTCCCAAAAAATCTCAAACTAAGACAACAGAGAAGCTTCAGATTGTGCATACGGATGTATGTGGACCGATGCAACACAAATCACTTGATGGAAGCCGTTACTTTTTTGGTTTTTTTGGATGACTATACTCACATGTGTTGGGTATACTTCCTAAAATAAAAATCTGAGACCTTCTTAATGTTCAAGAAGTTCAAAGTGATGATCGAAAAGCAATCAGATTGTACCATCAAGACGTTAAGAACTGATGGAGGTGGTGAGTTCACTTCACAAGAATTCAACCATTTTTGTGAAGAAGAAGGAATCAATAGGCAAGTTACATTGCCTTATTCACAAAAACAAAATGGTGCACCAAAACCCAAGAATAGATCCTTGGTGGAGATGGCGAGAACAATGCTTGTTGAGCAAGGCTTACCGCTCAAGTTATGGGCAGAAGAGGTATACACCTCGGCTTATTTACAAAACCTCTACCATGAAAGGCAATTGAAGATGATGTGACGCCTATAGAGAAGGGGGGTGGACACAAGCCAAACGTATCACACTTGAAAATATTTGGTAGCATATGCTACGTGCATATTGCCGATCAAAAAAGGAGAAAATTAGACGCTAAGTCAAAGTGTGGAATCCTTATCGGCTATAGCAATCAATCCAAAGGCTATAGAGTTCTCATCTTGGAGAATGAGAAGATTGAAGTATCAAGAGATGTTGAGTTTGAAGAAAATAAGAAGTGGGATTGGGATAGAAAAGAAGAAGTCAAGAAGACTATTGTTTTATCTATGAATTACCTACAAGAATCAAGTTATCAGACCGGAAAAATCTCCAGCCCTGTTTCTTTTCAAGATGGTGACCATGATAACAATGAAGAAGGAGAAACTTCTGAACCACCAAAAAAATACAAGTCAATGAGTGAAATCATGCAAATAGCACCAAGAGTGGAGGTTGAAGAAGTGGCTCAAATAATGAAAGCTTGCCTTCTCGCACATGAAGAACCACAAACTTACAATGAAACTTGTGGCAGTACAGAGTGGAGAAAAGCCATGAATGAAGAAATAGAAATGATTGAGAAGAGCAAGACATGGAAACTAGTAGACAAGCCGGAGAAGAAAAATGTAATAAGCGTGAAGTGGATCTATAAGATCAAAACGGATGCGAGTGGCAATCCTATAAAACATTAGGCAAGGCTAGTTGCAAGAGGGTTTTCTCAAGAATATGGAGTTGACTATCTTGAGACATTTGCCCCAATCTCAAGACATGATACAATACGAGCTATACTTGCATATGCGGCTCAAATGAAGTGGAGATTGTATCAAATGGATGTCAAATCAGCCTTTCTAAATGGACAACTAAAAGAAGAGGTTTATGTCACACAACGACCTGGTTTTGTGATTGAAGGAAAGGAAGAAAAGGTGTTAAAGCTATACAAAGCCTTATATGGTTTGAAGCAAGCCCCGAGGGCATGGTATGGAAGAATAGACTCATACTTCATTCAAAATGGTTTTCAAAGATGTATGAATGATGCGACTTTGTATATTATGAAGAAAGGGAATGATGTGTTGATCGTTAGCTTACACGTTGGTGATATCATCATCACAGGGAGCAATCTTCATCTCATCAACACATTCAAGGAAAATATGAAGAATGAATTTGAGATGACGGATCTTGGATTGTTGAATTTTTTTCTTGGGATGGAAATAATTCAAGATGATCACAGCATTTTTCTTTCACAAGAACAATATGCAAACAAATTTATTAATAAGTTTGGAATGAAAAAAGCAAGAGTGTAAGCACTCCACTAACACAACAAGGAAAAGGAGTAGAAGATGACAAGGAATATGGAGATCCGACTAAGTATAGGAGCATTGTTGGACGGCTTCTATATTTATGTGCATTAAGACCTGATGTAATGTACTCAAGCTCCTATCTCTCAAAATACATGTCATCACCCCGTGTGAAGCACTATCAAGAAGCCAAAAGGGTGTTAAGATACGTCAAAAGAACGTCAAGTTTTGGAGTATTTTTTACAGGCATGGAGACACCAAGATTAATAGGCTACTCGGACAGCGATTGGGGTGGTTCTACTGAAGACAAGAAAAGCACATCAGCTTATGCTTTTAGTCTTGGATCAGCTATGTTTTGTTGGCAGTCAAGTAAGCAGCAAACAGTGGCACAATCAACAGCAGAGGTAGAGTATATCGCCGTATGTGCAGCAACAAACCAAGCCATATGGTTACAAAGACTTTTGGAGGATTTTGGACTAAAGTTTAAAGAAAGCATCCCCATCTGATGTGACAACAAATCGGCAGTAGCAATTGGAAGCAATCTGGTACAACATAGAAGAACAAAACACATAGAGATCAAATATCATTTTGTACGTGAAGCCGAGTACAAAGGACTCATTCAACTAGAGTATTGCAAAAGCGAAGATCAAAATGCAGATATCTTCACAAAGGCATTAAAAATTTTAAGATTTGAAGATCTTAGAAGAAAGCTTGGAGTGAAGCCGAGATATGATTAAGGGGGAGTGTTGAAGTATAATCAAATCTCGTATAATATAAAGTCAGATTCGTATAAATTAGTTACTAATTAAGAGTCACGAATTATCAATTCATATAGTTGTGTCTTTTCAATTATACAGTCATGTTGGTTCAACACAATGAGTTGTTTCCTTTCAAGTAAAGAGTCGTGTCCTTTCAAGTAAAGAGTCGTGTTGTTTCAAATTGTGTCTTTTTGCTATGTATAAATATAGATCGAGTCTTGTCTTCATAACATCAAGTGTTTGAGTGTAATACAATCACGTTAATAAAAGGTTGATTACTGTCAATCTTTATTCTTTCTCTTTTTTCATAAACGTAAAAACTTTCCGAACACCAACAACTCCTTGAGTAAATGAAGCATAACGCATGGCAACACGCAGTTTGGGATACATTGGATTACTTGTAGGCTTTTTCGTAGCTCTTTCAGTCTCAAATGTTCCATAATATGGAAAATTGAGCTAGCTTAACGTGAATGTTGGAATCATGTCATTTTGGCTCTGATCAAAATTTAATGACGATTTAGTGCAGACATGTCAATTTGATCAGTGTTAAAATGATCGTTCTAAACTTATCATTGGTGCTCCTTTAGCAAAGCCTTATAAAGGAATAAAATGCATTGCATCACGTAGTTCGGGATAGATTGGATTACTTAAAGGCTTTGTCATAGCTATTTTGTTGTTAAATTCTGTCACAATATAGAAAATTGAGTTAGATTAACGTGGGTGTTGGATTATTGTCATTTTGAACTCTAAATCAATATTTACTTCGACTTAGTGCGGACATGTCAAGTTGATCGGCCAGTTAAAATGTTCATTCTAAACTGATCATCGGTCCTCCTTGAGTAAAGGCTTATAAATGAAGCATAATGCATGACATCACACAGTTTGGGATACATTGGATTACTTGGAGATGATGTGAGCATGGCCAACAAGGAACCACAAACTAAGGAGCAGCTTGAACCAGAGGAGGAAGAAGCCACAAAAGATGCTAAGGATCAGCTAGAAACCGCGTATATTGGAGATAAAAGCCTACAAATCTTCAATGATCCCATTACAGTATCAAAGCAAGCCAAACTTCAGACAACACTACAACACTTTTTCAACACCATTCAGGCCAGTTTAGTGTGTGCTAATCCAACCACATTGTTTGTGATTCAAGCCACCTAAACCTCACCCAAGAGAGGTTCCTTGGATTGTACTCTTTTCCCTATTCTTAGTTTTTTCTTAATGGGTTTTCTAATATAGGGTTTTAATGAGGCAAGCCCAAGGTACTTCACCACAGCCTCTTGGTGAATAAAGACCCATTCTATCTCATCATCAACGAAATAAAAGAGGAAGAATCAAGTCAAAACATTGTTTACTTCTTAGTCTTTGTCTTAGTTGTCTTTGTAATTCCCTAAGTATTTCCTTTAATGTTTTGGTAGGATTTTAGGAGTCATTTTCAATTTCCTACACTACTATAAGTACTCTCTTGTATCCTTCTTTCTGAATCATCAAAAATTTTAATAGCAAATCTCCTTGTTAAACTCGTTTGATCATCCTCTTGAATAAGGAATTTTATAATACTTTCTCATTCCTCTCAAGAGCCGAAAGTCTAAGGGATCTTCATCACCGTTGGAAGTTTCAATTCGATTCACACCTTGCCCAACGTTCCTGGTCTTTTTCATTGACACATATCAAGCAGATAGTTAAAGGATTGTCCACCATCCTTGAGAACTATCATCCATTTCCCCTTTTTCTCGGATTCATTCACTTAAGAGCTCACACATCCGCAAGTTACACCATCGTTTCACCCATTCCGCAACTTCAATCCATTCATCCACTCTTCCACAACCATTTGGAGTTGATCAAGGGCTTGATCCTCATCAGTATCACATCAAGTGGTATCACAATATAGAAAATTGAGCTAGATTAACGTGGGTGTTGGATTGTCGTAATTTTGAACTCTAAATCAAAATTTACTACGATATGCCTGTTAAATGATCATTCTAAATTGATCACTGGTGCTTCGTGATTAATTTCTTATAAATGAAACATAATGTTTGGCATCACATAGTTTGGGATTCATTGGATTACTTGGAGGATTTGTCGTAGCTCTTTTAGTCTTAAATGTTGTCACAATATAGAAAATTGAGCTAGCTTAACGTGGGTGTTGGATTCGTGTCATTTTGAGCTCCATATCAAAAGTTGAATACGATTTAGTGCGAACATTTCAAGTTGATCGGCTAGTTAAAATGATCATTTTGAGCTGATCATCAGTGCTTCTTGAGTAAAGGCTTATTAATTAAGCATAATGCATGGCATCACGCTGTTTGGAATTGATTGGATTACTTGGAGGCTTTGTCGTAGCTTTTTTAGTCTTAAATTTTGTCACAATATGGAAAATTGAGCTAGCATAACGTGGCTGTTGGATTCGTGTCATTTTGAACTCTAAATCAAAAGTTACGGACGATTTAGTGTGGACATATCAAGTTTATCGGCCAGTTGAAATGATCATTCTGAACAGATCATTGGTGTGTTGCCTGCGTAAAGGCTTATAAATGAAGCATAATGCATGGTATGACACACTTTGTGATACATTGGATTACTTGGAAGCTTTTTCGTAGCTCTTTTCGTCTCAAATGTTGCACAATATGAAAAATTGAGCTAGCTTAACGTGGACGTTGGACTCATGTCATTTTCGCTCTAAATCAAAAGTTGATCAGCGTTAAAATGGTCATTCTAAACTTATCACTGGTGCTCCTTTAGTAAAGGCTTATAAATGAAGCATAATGCATTGCATCACGCAATTCAAAATAGATTGGATTACTTAAAGGCTTTGTCGTAGCTATTTCGGTGATAACTTTTGTAACAATATAGAAAATATAGCTAGGCCAAGTTGTTATTTGATTATTGTAATTTTGAACACTAAATCAAAATTTACAGCGATTTAGTGTGGACATGTCAAGTTGATCGGCCAATTAAAATGATTATTCTAAACTGATCACCAGTCCTTCTTGAGTAAAGGCTTATATATGAAGCATAATGCATGGCATGACACAGTTTGGGATACATTAGATTTCTTGGAGGTTTTTTTGTAGCTCTTTTAGTCTTAAATGTTGTTAGAGTATATAAAATTGAGGTAGCTTAACGTGGGCGTTGGAGTCATGCCATTTGGTGCTCTAATTAAAAGTTTAAGACGCTTTAGTGCAGACTTGTCAAGTTGATCGGCTAGTTAAAATGATCATTCTAAATAGATCGTTAGTGTTCCTTGAGTAAAGGATTATAAGTGAAGCATAATGCATGGCATCACACACATTGGGATACATTAGACTATTTGGATGCTTTTTCGTAGCTCTTTTAGTCTCAAATGTTGCACAATATGAAAAATTGAGCTAGCTTAACGTGGACGTTGGACTCATGTCATTTTCGCTCTAAATCAAAAGTTGATCAGCGTTAAAATGATCATTCTAAACTTATCACTGGTGCTCCTTTAGTAAAGGCTTATAAATGAAGCATAATGCATTGCATCACGCAATTCAAAATAGATTGGATTACTTAAAGGCTTTGTCGTAGCTATTTCGGTGATAACTTTTGTAACAATATAGAAAATATAGCTAGGCCAAGTTGTTATTTGATTATTGTAATTTTGAACACTAAATCAAAATTTATAGCGATTTAGTGTGGACATGTCAAGTTGATCGGCCAATTAAAATGATTATTCTAAACTGATCATCAGTCCTTCTTGAGTAAAGGCTTATATATGAAGCATAATGCATGGCATGACACAGTTTGGGATACATTAGATTTCTTGGAGGTTTTTTTGTAGCTCTTTTAGTTTTAAATGTTGTTAGAGTATATAAAATTGAGGTAGCTTAACGTGGGCGTTGGAGTCATGCCATTTGGTGCTCTAATTAAAAGTTTAAGACGCTTTAGTGCAGACTTGTCAAGTTGATCGGCTAGTTAAAATGATCATTCTAAATAGATCGTTAGTGTTCCTTGAGTAAAGGATTATAAGTGAAGCATAATGCATGACATCACGCACATTGGGATACATTAGACTATTTGGATGCTTTTTCGTAGCTCTTTCAGTCTCAAATTTTGCACAATATGAAAAATTGAGCTAGATTAACATGGACGTTGGACTCAAGTCAATTTCGCTCAAAATCAAAAGTTTAAAATGATTTAGTGCGGACATGTCAAGTTGATCAGCGTTAAAATGATCATTCTAAACTGATCATTGGTGCTCATTTATAAAAGACGTATAAATAAAGTATAATGCATAGTATCACGCAGTTTGGGATAGATTGCACTACTTGGAGGCTTGGTCATTCGTATTTTGATCTCAAATATTGGCACAATATGGAAAATTGAGCTAGCTTAACATGGGTGTTGGACTCATGTCATTTTATGATCTAAATCAAAAGTTAAAGACAATTTAGTACAGACATGTTAAGTTGATCAGCGTTAAAATGATCATTCTAAACTTATCATTGCTACTCCTTGAGTAAATGCTTATAACGGAAGCGTAATGCATGACATCACGCAGTTTGGGATAGATTGGATTACTTGGAGGCTTTGTTGGAGCTATTTCGGTATTAAATTTTGTCACAATATAGAAAATTGAGCTTGCGTAACGTGGGCATTGAATTTGTGTCATTTTAAATTGTAAATCAAAAGTTGCTGACAATTTAGTGTATACATCTCAGGTTGATCTGCAAGTTAAAATGATTATTCTAAACTGATCATCGGTGTACCTTGAGTAAACGCTTATAAATGAAGCATAATGCATGGCATCATGCAGTTTGAGATACATTGGATTACTTGGAGGCTTTGTCGTAGCTCTTTCAGTCTTAAATGTTGTCACAATATGGAAAATTGTGCTAGCTTAATGTGGGCGTTGGAGTCATGTCATTTTGAGCTCTGATTAAAAGTTATAGAGGATTTATTGCGGACATGTCAAGTTGATCAGCTAGTTAAAATGATCATTCTAAACTGATCATTTGTGCTCCTCAATCGAAGCATATTGCATGGCATCAGGCAGATTGGGATTAAGTGTATTACATGAAAGCTTAGTCATAGCTATTTCAATCTTTAATTTTCTCACAATATAGAAAATTGAGGTCCCTTAACTTGGGCGCATGACATAATGCATGACATCACGCATGACATCATGCATGACATCATGCATGACATCACGCAGTCATCACGCAGTAAGGTCTTATAAATGAAACATAATGCATGACATCACGCAGTCTGGAATTGATTGGATTACTTGCCGGCCTTGTCGTAGCTATTTTGGTCTTAAATTTTGTCAAAATATAGAAAATTGAGCTCCCTTAACTTGGGCGTTGGATTTTCGTCATTTTGAACTCTAAATCAAAAGTTACGGATGATTTTGTGCAGAATCTCAAGTTGATCGGCCAGTTAAGATGTTCATTCTAAACTGATCATCGGTGTACCTTGAGTAAACGCTTATAAATGAAGCATAATGCATGGCATCATGCAGTTTGAGATACATTGGATTACTTGGAGGCTTTGTCGTAGCTCTTTCAGTCTTAAATGTTGTCACAATATGGAAAATTGTGCTAGCTTAATGTGGGTGTCGGAGTCATGTCATTTTGAGCTTTGATTAAAAGTTATAGACGATTTATTGCGGACATGTCAAGTTGAACAGCTAGTTAAAATGATCATTCTAAACTGATCATTTGTGCTCCTCAAACGAAGCATATTGCATGGCATCACGCAGTCTGGGATTAAGTGGATTACTTGAAAGCTTATTCATAGCTATTTCAATCTTTAATTTTCTCACAATATAGAAAATTGAGCTCCCTTAACTTGGGCGCATGACATAATGCATGACATCATGCATGACATCATGCAGTCATCACGCAGTAAGGTCTTATAAATGCAACATAATGCATGACATCACGCAGTCATCATGCAGTAAGGTCTTATAAATGAAACATAATGCATGACATCACGCAGTCTGGAATTGATTGGATTACTTGCCGGCCTTGTCGTAGCTATTTTGGTCTTAAATTTTGTCAAAATTTAGAAAATTGAGCTCCCTTAACTTGGGCGTTGGATTTTGGTCATTTTGAACTCTAAATCAAAAGTTACGGATGATTTTGTGCAGAAATCTCAAGTTGATCGGCCAGTTAAGATGTTCATTCTAAACTGATCATTGGTCCTCCTTGAGTAAAGGCTTATAAATGAAGCTTAATGCATGACATCATGCACTTTGGGATACACTGGATTACTTGGAGGCTTTATCGTAGCTCATTTAGTGTTAAATGTTGTCACAATATATAAAATTGAGCTAGCTTAACATGGGTGTTCGAGTCATGTCATTTTGAGCTCTAATTAAAAGTTAGCTTAACGTAGGCGTTGGAGTTATGTCATTTTGAGCTCTAAATAAAAAGTATAAGACAATTTAGTGCGGAAATATAAAATTGATTTGCAAGTTAAAATGATCATTCTAAAATGATCATTGGTGCTCCTTGATTAAAGGCTTATAAATGAAGCATAATGAATGGCATCACGCAGTTTGGGATACATTGGATTACTTGAAGGCTTTGTTGTAGCTCATTTAATGTTAAATGTTGTCACCATATATAAAATTGAGCTACCTTAACATGGGCGTTCGTGTCATGTCATTTTGAGCTCTAATTAAAAGTTAAACATGCTTTAGTATGGACATGTCAAGGTTATCACCTAGTTAAAATGAACATTCTAAAGTGATAATTTGTGCTTCTTGACTAAAAGCTAATAAATTAAGCATAATGCATGGCATCACGCAGTCTGGAATTGATTGGATTACTTAGACGCTTTGTCGTAGCTATTTAGGTCTTAAATTTTGTCACAATATAGAAAATTGGTCTAGCTTAGTGTGAGCGTTAGATTTGTGTCATTTTGAACTCTAAATCAAAAGTTACAAACGATTTAGTGGAGACATGTCAAGTTGTTTGGCCAGTTAAAATGTTCATTCTAAACTGATCATCGGTACTCCTTGAGTAAAGGCTTATAAATGAAGCATAATGCATGGCATCACATAGTTTGAGATACACTAGACTACTTGGAAACTTTGTCATCATACTTGAGATACCTCTTTTGGTGTCAAATATTGTAATAATATAGAAAATTGAGCTAGCTTAACGTGGGCGTTGGATTTGTGTCATTCTGAACTCTAAATCAAAAGTTACAGACGATTTAGTGCGGACATGTCAATTTGATCGGCTAGTTAAAATGATCATATTAAACTGATCATTGGTTATCCTTGAGTGAAGGTTTATAAATGAAACATAATACATGGCATCACGCACTATGGGATACATTGGATTACTTGGAGGCTTTGTCGTAGCTGTTTCAATTTCAAATGTTGTCATAATATAGAACATTGAACTAGCTTAATGTGGGCATTGGATTTGTGTCATTATGAACTCTAAATCAAAAGTTATGGACGATTTAATGCGGACATGTCAAGTTTATCTGCCAATTAAAATGATCATTCTAAACTTTTCATTGGTGCTCCTTAAGTGAAGGCTTATAAATGAAGCATAATATATGCCATCACGCACTTTGGATACATTATATTACTTGGAGGGCTTTTCGTAACTCTTTAAGTCTCAAATGTTTAAAAATATGGAAAATTGAGCTAGCTTAACGTGGGTGTTGGACTCATGTCATTTTACGATATAAATCAAAATGATTTAGTGCAGACATTTCAAGTTGATCAGCTAGTTAAAATGATCATTCTAAAATTGGTGCTCCTTGAGTAAATGATTATAACTGAAGCATAATGCATGACATCACACAGTTTGAGATAGATTGGAATATTTGCAGGTGGCGTAGCTATTACGGTTTTAAATTTTGTCACAATATAGAAAATTGAGCGTGCCTAACGTGGGCGTTGGATTCGTGTCATTTTGAACTCTAGATCAAAAGTTACGTACGATGCAGTGCTCACATGACAAGTTAATCAGCTAGTTAAAATGATCGGTCCAAACTGATCATTGGTGCTCCTTGAGTAAAGGCTTATAAATGAAACATATCACGTAGTTTGGGATACTTTGGATTACTTGAAGGCTTTGTCATAGCTTTTTTAGTCTCAAATGTTGTCACAATACGGAAAATTGAGCTAGCTTAACGTGGGTGTTGGATTCATGTCGTTTTGAGCTCTAAATTTAAAGTTAAAGACGATTTAGTGCTGAAAGTTTTCTTGTAGTGGATGCATTCGTGTCGTTTTCAACTCTAAATCAAAAGTTACAGATGATTTAGTGCGGACATGTCAAGTTGATCAGCTAGTCAAAATGATCATCCTAAACTGATCATTGGTGCTCCTTGAGTAAAGGCTTATAAATGAAGCTTAATTCATGGCATCACGCAGTTACATTGGATTACTTGGACGTTTTGTTGTAGCTCTATCAGTCTCAAATGTTGTCATAATATTGAAAATTGAGCTAGCATAATGTTGGCGTTGGATTCGTGTCATTATGAACTATAAATCAAAAGTTATGTACGATTTAGTCCGGACATGTCAAGTTTATCGGCTAGTTAAACCGATCATTCTTAATCAATCAATGGTGCTTCTTGTGTAAAGGCTTATAAATAAAGCAAAATGCATGGCATCACGAATTTTGTGATACATTGGATTAATTGGAGACTTTGTCCTAGCTCTTTCAATGTCCAATGTTTTCATAATATAGAAAATTGAGCTAGCTTAACGTGGGAGTTGGATTCATGTCATTATATATTCTAAATCAAAAGTTACGGACGATTTAGTGCGGACATGTCAAGTTGATCGGCCAGTTAAAATGATCATTCTAAACTGTTCATTGGTTCTTGTTGACTGAAGGCTTATAAATGAAGCATAATGCATGGCATGACGCACTATGGGATACATTGGATTACTTAGAGGCTTTGTCTTAGCTATTTCAGTTTCAAATGTTGTCATAATATAGAAAACCGAGCTAGCTTAACATACCCGTTGGATTCGTGTCATATTGAACTCTAAATCAAAAGTTATGGACGATTTAGTGCGGACATGTCAAGTTGATTGGCCAGTTAAAATTATCACTCTAAATTGATCATTGGTGCTGCTTGAGTAAAGGCTTATAAATAAAGCATAACGCATGATAACACGCACTTTGGATACATTAAATTACTTGGAGGCTTTTTTGTACCTCTTTCAAGCTCAAATGTTCTACAATATGGAAACTTGAGCTAGCTTAATGTGCGTGTTGGACTCATGACATTTTAGGAGCTATATCAAAAGTTAAAGAAGATTTAGTGCGGACATGTCAAGTTGATCAGGTAGTTAAAATGATCATTTTTTAAATTGGTGCTCCTTGAGTAAATTCTTATAAATAAAGCATAGTGCATATCATACAGTTTGGGATAGATTGGATTACTTGGAGGCTTTTTCATCGCTATTTTGGTCTTAAATTTTGTCATGCTCGAGAAAATTGAGCTTGCTTAACATGGGCGTTGGGTTGGTGTCATTTTTAATTCTAACTCAAAAGTTACGGACGATGCAGTGTGGACATGTGAAGTTGATCGGCTAGTTAAAATTATCATTCCAAACTGATCAATTGTGCTCCATGAGTAAAGGCTTATAAATGAAGCATAATGCATGTCATCACACAGTTTGAGATACATTAGATTACTTGGAGGATTTTCCGTACCTTTTTCAGTCTCAAATGATCCACAATACCGAAAATTAAGCTATTTTAACGTGTGGGTTGGATTCATGTCATTTTAAACTCTAAACCAAAAAATACTGATGATTTAGTGCAGATATGTCAAGTTGATCGGCCATTTAAAATCATCATTCTAAATTGATCATTGGTGCTCCTTGACTAAAGGCTTACAAATGAAGCATAATGCATGGCATCACGCAGTTTGGGATACATTGGATTACATGGATGCTTTTCCGTAGCTCTTTCAGTCTCAAATGATCCACAATATGGAAAAGTGAGCTAGCTTAACATGGTGTTGGATTCGTGTCATTTTGAACTCTAGCTCAAAAGTTACTGACGATTTTATGCGTACATGTAGAGTTGATCGGCTAGTAAAAATGATCATTCTAAACTGATCATTGGTGCTCCTTGAGTAAAGGCTTATAAATGAAGCATAATGCATGGCATCACGTATTTTGGGATTCATTGGATTACTTGGAGGCTTTTTCGTACCTCTTTTAGTCTCAAATGTTCAACAATATGGAAAATTGAGCTAGTCTAACGTAGGCGTTGGACTCATGTCATTTTATGCTCTAAATCCAAAGTTAAACACGATTTAGTATGGACATGTCCAGTTGATCAGCTAGTTAAAAGATTATTCAAAACTTATTGCTCCTTGAGTAAATGCTTATAAACAAAGCATAATGCATGGCATCACACAGTTTGGGATAGATTGGATTACTTGGAGGCTTTGTCTTAGCTATTTCGATCTCAAATTTTGCCACAATATAAGAAATTATGATAGCTTAACGTGGGCGTTGATTTCGTGTCATTTCGAACTCTAAATCAAAATTTACAAACGATTTAGTGTGGACACGTGAAATTGATTGGCTACTTAAAATGATCATTCCAAACTGATCATTGGTGCTCCTTCAGTAAAACCTTACAAATGAAGCATAATGCAAGGCATCATGCACTTTCGGATACATTGGATTACTTAGAAGTTTTTATCATAACTCTTTCAGTGTAAAATGCTATCACAATATAGAATGTTGAGCTAGCTTAACGTGGGCGTTGGATTCCTGTCATTTTGAGCTCTAAATCAAAAGTTAAATATGATTCAATGCAGACATGTCAATCTGATTACCTAGTTAAAATGATCATTCTAAACTGATCATTGGTGTTCATTAGGTAAAGGCTTATAAATGAAACATAATGCATGACATCACACATTTTGGGATAGATTGGATTACTTGGAGGCTTTTTCGTAGCTATTTCGCTCTTATAAAGTTTCACAATATAGAAAATTGACCTAGCTTAATGTGGGCATTGGATTCGTGCCATTCTGAACTCTAAATCAAAAGTTACGAACGATTTAGTGTGGACATATAAATTGAATCGGCCAGTTAAAATGAGTATTCTAAACAGATCATTAGTGCTCGTTAAGTAAAGACTTATAAATGAAACATAATGCAAGTCATCATGAGTTTGGGATATATTGCATTACTTTGAGGCTTTGTCTAGATCTTTCCGTCTAAACTGTTGTCAGAATATGGAAAATTGAACTAGTTTAAACTAGGTGTTGGATTCATGTAGAATATAGAAAATTGAACTAGTTTAAACTGGGCGTTGGATTCATGTAATCTTTAGCTCTAAATAAAAAATTAAGGAAAAGTTTGTGTCGACATGTCAAGTTGAGGAGATAGTTAAAATAATCATTCTAAACTGATCATTGGTGTTGTTTAAGTAAAAAATTATAAATGAAGAATAATGCATGACATCACGTATTTTGGGATAAATTGGTTTACTTGGAGGCTTGGTTGTAGCTATATCGGTTTTAAATTTTATCACAATATAGAAAATTAAACTAGCTGAACATGGGCGTTGGATTCATGTCATCTTGAGATCTAAATAAAAAGTTAAAGACATTTAGTGTGGACATGTCAAGTTGATCAGCTAGTTAAAATGATCTTTCAAAATAAATCAGTGGTTTTCCTTGAGTAAAGGCTTACAAAAGAAGCATAATGCATGACATCACAAATTTTTCTATAGATTGGATTATTTGGAGACTTTGTCGTAGCTATTTTTGTCTTGAATTTTGTCACAATATAGAAAATTGAGATAGCTTAACATGCGTGTTGGATTCGTGTCATTCTGAACTCTAAATTAAAAGTTACAAACTATTTAGTGTGGACATGTCAAATTGATCAGCCAGTTAAAATGATTATTCTAAATTGATCAATGGTGCTCCTTGAGTAAAGGATTATAAATGAAGCATAATGTATGGTATCATGCACTCTGGGGTTCATTGGATTACTTGGACGATTTTTCGTAGCTCTTTCAGTTTTAAATAATGTCACAATATGAAAAATTGAGCTAGTTTAATATGGGCGCTGGATTCATGTTATTTTGAGCTATAAATAAAAAATTAATGACAATTTAGTGCGGACATGTCAAGTTGATCAGCTCATTAAAATGATCATTATGAAGTAATCATTGGTGCTCCTTGTGTAAACGCTTATAAATGATGCATAATGCATGGATTCACGCAGTTTGGGATACATTGGATTACCACTACAAGCAAACATCAAATTCCCGACGGCCTGTTTCGTCGAAATATGTCGGTAATACCAATTCCCGTCTATTTTCCGACGAAAATGGTCCGTCGGGACTATTTCGTCACAAATTAATTTCTGTCGGGAAAGTCTCAGGAATTTCCGACGGCTTGGCGATAAAACTTATCGTCAGAAACTTCCGACGGAAAGGAATGGAATCATGCCGTCGGAAATTGCCAATAGATATTCGATGGATGTTTTCCGTCGGAACATTCCGACGGATATATGATGGTGTCATGCCGTCGGAAAACTCCGACAGATATTCAATGGAACACTTTCGTCAGAAATTCCCGACGAATTTGCGATGGAGAGTTTTCCGATGACTGTTGCCATTGAATGTGAACCGGTGATATATCCCGACGGTTTTTACCCATCGGAAATGTGAACCGGTGATATATCCCAACGGTTTTTACCCGTCGGGGGTTAGGAGACATGTTTCCAATGGAATCTTCCATCGGAAATTACCGACGACGCCTCGGATCGAGAAAAGTAAGAAGTTCACGACCAGGCTGCTGAACCAATTCTTCAATAGTCATTGGCCGGAAAGAATCATTTGCATATTCTGGAACTTGAGGTTGTATACAACTCGGAGTAGACGACTCACCACGTATTTGGTACTGTTGATATGACCTATGTTGGTGACATTTAATCATTCTATTTAAATTCAATATTTAGCATTTTCTTTTCAAAATATTTAAAATTTAAATACTAAATACAAACCTATAATTTTTAATGTTTATGATATTTTTGTAAAAAAGTAATTTGTATTGCTAAATTTTTTATTAAAATACTTCTTAAAGTCCGCAAAAGGACAATGTGACAATTTTCAAATCGAACACGAATCAAAAAATTTTAAATATCCAAACATATCACATATTTTTATAATACCAAATTAACCGAAACTATCCAAAATCAAAAAAGATACGTCCAAACCTATAATATTTATTGAATTTATAATTTATAGTTTTTAGTGATTTAAAAATAATTCATGACCGAACATATATGACGGTATGTTAGACGTTGAAATGTGCCCCTAACTTCCACTACGATAATACTTGCCACACAAAAAAGTTCTGAGTTTGCTGACCGTTTTAATATTGGATACTTGACATAACAATGGTGTGATACTTAATGCAAAAACCTTATGTGACGTATATATGATATTTGATCTCCGTGCCAGCTCATAACTTGAAAAACGATAGCATCACTTTTCATTACCAACCGTTCTATCTAATTGATTTATCGGACTGATGTCATCCCGCTCATGAAAATGAGTTTCCTTTGAACGGAAAATCAAGCAATTATTCGATGAAAACATGAAACAACGATCAAGATTTTCAAAGTGCTCTTTTATGAAGTTGGTTCCCGTCCCTTGATAATTCGATGCTAAAACGTTCATCCTAACAGACCACCGAAACCGATTTTGATATTATATATGGCGTCTCGAGAAAACAAATTTACAATTGATTACTATGAAACTAAAGACATCCATGATGTCGAAAAATTTATTAGCATCCATCTGCCAATGCATAATAGTATTGAGTAATTCTGACCTCTAATTCAAAAGTTATGTACGATTTAGTGCGAACATTTCATGTGGATCGACCAGCTAAATTTGTCATTCGTGCTCCTTGAGTAAAGACTTATAAATGAAGCATAATGCATGGCATCACAGAGTTTGGGATAGATTTAATTACTTTATTGTTTTGCCAAGCTCTTTCAGTCTCAAATGTTTTCAAAATATGAAAAATTAAGCCAGGTTAACATGGGCGGTAGATTCATATCATCTTGAGCTCTAAATAAAAAGTAAAGGACGATTTAGTGCAAACATGTCAAGTTGATCAGGTAGTTAAAATGATAATTCTAAACTGATCATTGGTGCTCCTTGAGTAAAGACTAATAAATAAGCATAATGCATGTCATCACTCAGTTTAGGATAGATTGGATTATTTGGACGCTCTACATAACTATTTCGATCTTAAATTTCGTCAAAATATAGAAAATTAAGCTAGCATAACATGGGTGTTGGATTCATGTCATCTTGGACTCTAAATAAAATGTAAAAGAGGATTTAGTGCGGACTTCTCAAGTTGATCAGCTAGCTAAAATGATCATTCTAAACTGATCATTGGTGCTCCTTAAGTAAAAGCTTATAAATAAGCATAATGCATGACAACACGCAGTTTGGGATAGATTTGATTTTTTGGAGGCTTTCTTGTAACTATTTTGGTCTTAAATTTTTTTCACAATATTGAAAATTGAGCTAGCTTAAAGTGGGTATTGGTTTCGTGTTATTTTGAACTCTAAATCAAAAGTTATGGACGATTTAGTGCAGACAGGTCAAGTTGATCAACTAGTTAAAATGATCATTTTAAAAAGATCATTGGTGCTCCTTGAGTAAAGGCTTATAAACTAAGAATAATGCATGATATCACGTATTTTGGGATAAATTGGTTTACTTGGAGGCTTGGTTGTAGCTATATCGGTTTTAAATTTTATCACAATATAGAAAATTAAACTAGCTGAACGTGGGCGTTGGATTCATGTCATCTTGAGATCTAAATAAAAAGTTAAAGACAGTGTGGACATGTCAAGTTGATCAGCTAGTTAAAATGATCTTTCAAAATAAATCAGTGGTTCACCTTGAGTAAAGGCTTACAAAAGAAGCATAATGCATGGCATCACACATTTTTCTATAGATTGGATTACTTGGAGACTTTGTCGTAGCTATTTTTGTCTTGAATTTTGTCACAATATAGAAAATTGAGATAGCTTAACATGCGTGTTGGATTTGTGTCATTCTGAACTCTAAATTAAAAGTTACAAACTATTTCGTGTGGACATGTCAAATTGATCAGCCAGTTAAAATGATTATTCTAAATTGATCAATGGTGCTCCTTGAGTAAATGATTATAAATGAAGCATAATGTATGGTATCATGCACTCTGGGATTCATTGGATTACTTGGACGATTTTTCTTAGCTCTTTCAGTTTTAAATGTTGTCACAATATGAAAAATTGAGCTAGTTTAATGTGGGCACTGGATTCATGTTATTTTGAGCTCTAAATAAAAAATTAATGACAATTTAGTGCGGACATGTCAAGTTGATCAGCTCATTAAAATGATCATTCTAAAGTGATCATTGGTACTCCTTGTGTAAACGCTTATAAATGATGCATAATGCATGGATTCACGCAGTTTGGGATACATTGGATTACCACTACAAGCAAACATCAAATTCCCGACGGCCTGTTTTGTCGAAATATATCGGTAATACCAATTCCCATCTATTTTCCGACGAAAATGGTCCGTCGGGACTATTTTATCACAAATTAATTTATGTCGGGAAAGTCTCAGGAATTTCCGACGGCTTGGCGATAAAACTTATCGTCAGAAACTTCCGACGGCAAGGCAATGGAATCATGCCGTCGGAAATTGCCAACAGATATTCGATGGATGTTTTCCGTCGGAACATTCTGACGGATATATGATGGTTTCATGCCGTCGGAAAACTCCGACGGATATTCAATGGAACACTTTCGTCAGAAATTCCCGACGAATTTGCGATGGAGAGTTTTCCGATGACTGTTGCCGTTAAATGTGAACCGGTGATATATCCCGACGGTTTTTACCCATCGGGAATGTGAACCAGTGATATATCCCGACGGTTTTTACCCGTCGGGAGTTAGGAGACATGTTTCCAATGGAATCTTCCATCGGAAATCACCGACGATGCCTCGGATCGAGAAAAGTAAGAAGTTCACGACCAGGGTGCTGAACCAATTCTTCAATAGTCATTGGTCGGAAAGAATCATTTGCACATTCTGGAACTTGAGTTGGTATACAACTCGGAGTAGACGACTCACCACGTATTTGGTACTGTTGATATGACCTATATTGATGACATTTAATCATTCTATTTAAATTCAATATTTAGCATTTTCTTTTCAAAATATTTAAAATTTAAATACTAAATACAAACCTATAATTTTTAATGTTTATGATATTTTTGTAAAAAAGTAATTTGTATTGCTAAAATTATTATTAAAATACTGCTTAAATTCCGCAAAAGGACAATTTGACAATTTTCAAATCGAACACGAATCAAAAATTTTAAATATCGAAACTTATCACATATTTTTATAATACCAAATTAACCGAAACTATCCAAAATAAAAAAAGATACGTCCAAACCTATAATATTTATTGAATTTATAATTTATAGTTTTTAGTGATTTAAAAACAATTCATGACCGAACATATATGAAGGTATGTTAGACGTTGACATGTGCCCCTAACTTCCACTACGATAATAGTTGCCACACAAAAAAGTTCTGAGTTTGCTAACCGTTTTAATATTGGATACTTGACATAACAATGGTGTGATACTTAATTCAAAAACCTTATGTGACGTATATATGATATTTGATCTCCGTGCCAGCTCATAACTTGAAAAACGATAGCATCACTTTTCATTACCAACCGTTCTATCTAATTGAATTATCGGACTGATGTCATCCCGCTCATGAAAATGAGTTTCTTTGAACGGAAAATCAAGCAATTATTCGATGAAAACATGAAACAACGATCAAGATTTTCAAAGTGCTCTTTTATGAAGTTTGTTCCCGTCCCTTGATAATTCGATGCTAAAAAGTTCATCCTAACAGACCACCGAAACCAATTTTGATATTATATATGGCGTCTCGAGAAAACAAATTTACAATTGATTACTATGAAACTAAAGACTTCCATGATGTCGAAAAATTTATTAGCATCCATCTGCCAATGCATAATAGTGTTGAGTAATTCTGACCTCTAATTCAAAAATTATGTACGATTTAGTGCGAACATTTCATGTGGATCGACCAGCTAAATTTGTCATTCGTGCTCCTTGAGTAAAGACTTATAAATGAATCATAATGCATGGCATCACAGAGTTTAGGATAGATTTAATTACTTTATTGTTTTGCCAAGCTCTTTCAGTCTCAAATGTTTTCAAAATATGAAAAATTAAGCCAGGTTAACATTGGCGGTAGATTCATATCATCTTGAGCTCTAAATAAAAAGTAAATGACGATTTAGTGCAAACATGTCAAGTTGATCAGGTAGTTAAAATGATAATTCTAAACTGATCATTGGTGCTCCTTGAGTAAAGACTAATAAATAAGCATAATGCATGTCATCACGCAGTTTAGGATAGATTTGATTATTTGGACGCTCTACATAACTATTTCGATCTTAAATTTCGTCAAAATATAGAAAATTAAGCTAGCATAACATGGGTGTTGGATTCATGTCATCTTGAACTCTAAATAAAATGTAAAAGAGGATTTAGTGCGGACTTCTCAAGTTGATCAGCTAGCTAAAATGATCATTCTAAACTGATCATTGGTGCTCCTTAAGTAAAAGCTTATAAATAAGCATAATTCATGACAACACGCAGTTTGGGATAGATTTGATTTTTGGAGGCTTTCTCGTAGCTATTTCGGTCTTAAATTGTTTTCACAATATTGAAAATTGAGCTAGCTTAAAGTGGGTATTGGTTTCGTGTCATTTTGAATTCTAAATCAAAAGTTATGGACGATTTAGTGCAGACATGTCAAGTTGATCAACTAGTTAAAACGATCATTTTAAAAAGATCATTGGTGCTCCTTGAGTAAAGGCTTATAAACTAAGCATAATGCATGACATCATGCAGTTTGGGATAGGTTGGATTTCTTGGAGGTTTGTCATAGCTATTTTGATCTTATACTTTGTCACAATACATAAAATTGAGCTAGCTTAACTTGGTTGTTGGATTCCTGTTATTTTGAAGTGTAAATCAAAAGTTACGAATGATTTAGTGCGGACATGTCAAGTTGATCAGCTTGTTAAAATTATCATTATAAAGTGATCATTGGTGCTCCATGAGTAAAGGCTCATAATGATGCATAATGCATGGCTTCACGCAATTTTAGATAGATTGGATTGTTTGGAGCCTTTGTCATAGCTTTTCGGTCTTAAATTTTTTCACAATATAGAAAATTGAGTTAGCTTGACATGGGCGTTGGATTCGTAAAAGTAAAAGACGAATTAGTGCAGACATATTAAGTTGATCAGCTAGTTAAAATAATCATTCTAAACTGATCATTGGTGCTCCTTTAGTAAAGGCTTATAAATTAAGTATAATGCAAGGTATCACGCAGTTTGTGATAGATTGGATTACTTGGAGGCTTTATCATAACTATTTTGATCTTAAATTTTATCACAATATAGAAATTGAGCTAGCTTAACGTGGATGTTGGAATAGTATCATTTTGAACTCTAAATCAAAAGTTAAAGACGATTTAGTGCGGACATGTCAAGTTGATCAGCTAGTTAAAATGATTATTCTAAACTGATCATTAGTCTCCTTGAGTAAAGGTTTATAAATGAAGCATACAACATGGCATAATGATGTTTGGGATACATTGGATTACTTGGAAGCTTTGTCCTAGCTCTTGTAGTCTCAAATAATATCACAATATGGAAAATTGAGTTAGTTTAACTTGAGCGTTAGACTCATGTCATTTTGAGCTCTAAATCAAAAGTTAAAGACGATTTAGTGCAGACTTGTCAAGTTGATCAGCTAGTTAAAATGATTATTCTAAACTGATCATTTGTGCTCATTGAGTAAAGCATTATAATTGAATAATAATGCATAGCATCCCACAGTTTGGGATAGATTGGATTACTTGGCGTCTTTTTCATAGCTATTTCGATCTTAAATTTTGTCACAATATAGAAAATTGAGCTAGCTTAACGTGGGTGTTTGATTCGTGTCAATTTGAACTATAAATCAAAAGTTACAGATGATATAGTATGGACATGTCAAGTTGATTGGCCAATTAAAACGATCATTTTAAACTGATCACTTGTGCTCCTTGAGTAAAGGCTTATAAACAAAGCATAATAAATGGCATCATGCATTTTGGGATACATTGCATTACTTTGATGCTTTGTCTAGCTCTTTGAGTCTCAAATGTTGTCACAATATGGAAAATTGATCTAGCTTAACGTGGGCGTTGATTCAAGTCATTTCGAGCTCTAAATCAAAAGTTAAACGATATTTAATGCGGACATGTCAAGGTTATTAGCTAGGTAAAGTGATCTTTCTAAACTAATCAATGGTGCTCATTGAGTAAAGGCGTATAAATGAAGCATAATGTATAGAATCACACAGTTTGGGATAGATTGGATTACTTGGAGGCTTTGTCGTAGCTATTTCAATCTTAAATTTTGTCACAATATAGAAAATTGAGCTAGTTTAACGTGGGTGTTGGATTCGTATCATTTTGAACTCAAAATTTATGGACTATTTAGTGTGGACATGTCAAGTTTATCGGCTAGTTAAAATGATTATTCTAAACTGATCATTGGTGCTCCTTGATTAAAGACTTATAAATGAAACATAATGCATGGCATCACGCAGTTTTAGATATATTGCATTACTTTGATGCTTTGCCTAGCTCTTGCAGTCTCAAATGTTTTCATAATATAGAAATTAAGCCAGCTTAATGTGGGCGTTGGATTCATGTCTTCTTGAGCTCTAAATAAAATGTAAAAGATGATTTGGTGCGGATATGTCAAGTTGATCAACTAGTTAAAATAATCATTCTAAACTGATCATTAGTGCTCCTTGAGTAAAATCTTATAAATTAAGCATAATGCATGGCATCACACAGTTTGGGTTAGATTATATTACTTGGAGGCTTTGTAATAGCTATTTCAACCTTAAATTTTGTCCAAAAATAGAAAATTTAGCTAGCTTAACGTGGGTATAGGTTTCGTGTGATTTTGAACTCTAAATCAAAAGTTATGGACGAGTTAGTGCAGACATGTCAAGTTGATCAGCTAGTTAAAATGATCATTCGAAACTGATCATTGGTGCTCCTTGAGTAAAGGCTTATAAACTAAGCATAATGCATGGCATCATTCAGTTTGTGATAGATTGGGTTGCATGGAGGTTTGTCATAGCTATTTCGATCTTAAATTTTGTCACAATACATAAAATTGAGCTAGCTTAACTTGGGTGTTGGATTCTTTTTATTTTGAACTGTAAATCAAAAGTTACGAATGATTTAGTACGCACATGTCAAGTTGATCAGCTTGTTAAAATGATCATTATAAACGGATCATTGGTGCTCCATGAATAAAGGCTTATAACTGAAGTATAATGCATGGCTTCACGCAGTTTTGGATATATTGGATTGTTTGGAGCCTTTTTCATAGCTTTTCGGTCTTATATATTTTCACTATTTAGAAAATTGAGTTAGCTTAATGTGGGCGTTGGATTCGTGTAATTCTGACCTCTAATTCAAAAGTTATGTACGATTTAGTGCGGACATTTCATGTGGATCAACCAGCTAAATTTGTCATTCGTGCTCCTTGAGTAAAGGCTTATAAATGAAGCATAATGCATGGCATCACGGAGTTTGGGATAGATTTAATTACTTTATTGTTTTGCCAAGCTCTTTCAGTATCAAATGTTTTCAAAATATGAAAAAGTAAGCCAGGTTAACATGGGCAGTAGATTCATATCATCTTGAGCTCTAAATAAAAAGTAAAGGACGATTTAGTGCAAACATGTCAAGTTGATCAGGTAGTTAAAATGATAATTCTATACTGATCATTGGTGCTCCTTGAGTAAAGGCTAATAAATAAGCATAATGCATGTCATCACGCAGTTTAGGATAGATTGGATTACTTGGATGGTCTACATAACTATTTCAATATTAAATTTTGTCAAAATATAGAAAATTAAGCTAGCTCAACATGGGTGTTGGATTCATGTCATCTTGAACTCTAAATAAAATGTAAAATAGGATTTAGTGCGGACATGTCAAGTTGATCAGCTACCTAAAATGATCATTCTAAACCGATCATTGGTGCTCTTGTAGTAAAGGCTTATAAATCAACATAATGCATGACAACATGCAGTTTCGGATAGATTTGATTTTTTGGAGGCTTTTTCGTAGCTATTTTGGTCTTAAATTGTTTTCACAATATTGAAAATTGAGCTAGCTTAACGTGGGTGTTTGACTCATGAGATGTAAATCAAAAGTTAAAGACGATTTAGTGCAGAAATGTCGAGTTGATCAGCTAGTTAAAATGATCATTCTAAATTCATCATTGGTGCTGATTGAGTAAAGACTTATAAATGAAGCATTATGCATGGCATCATGAAGTTTGGGATAGACTAGATTACTTGGAGACTTTGTCTAGCTCTTTTTATCTAAAATGTTGTCACAATAGGGAAAATTGAGCTAGTTTAACGTGGGCGTTGGATTCATGTCTTCTTGAGTTTTAAATAAAAAGTAAAAGATGATTTGGTGCAAACATGTCAAGTTGATCAGCTAGTTAAAATAATCATTCTAAACTGATCATTAGTGCTCCTTGTGTAAAGTTTTATAAATTAAGCATAATGCATGTTATCACGCAGTTTGGGATAGATTGCATTACTCGGTGAGTTTGTAATAGCTATTTCGATCTTAAATTTTGTCCAAAAATAGAAAATTGAGCTAGCTTAAAGTGGGTATTGGTTTCGTGTCATTTTGAACTCTAAATCAAAAGGTATGGACGATTTAGTGCAGACATGTCAAGTGCATCAACTAGTTAAAATGATCATTTTAAAGAGATCATTGGTGGTCCTTGAGTAAAGGCTTATAAACTAAGCATAATGCATGACATCATGCAGTTTGGGATAGATTGGATTTCTTGGGGGTTTGTCATAGCTATTTTGATCTTATATTTTTCACAATACATAAAATTGAGCTAGCTTAACTTGGTTGTTGGATTCATGTTATTTTGAAGTGTAAATCAAAAGTTACGAATGATTTAGTGCAGACATGTCAAGTTTATCAGCTTGTTAAAATTATCATTATAAAGTGATCATTGGTGCTCCATGAGTAAAGGCTCATAATGATGCATAATGCATGGCTTCACGCAGTTTTGGATAGATTGGATTCTTTGGAGCCTTCGTCATAGCTTTTTGGTCTTAAATTTTTTCACAATATAGAAAATTGAGTTAGCTTGACATGGGCGTTTGATTCATAAAAGTAAAAGACGATTTAGTGCGGACATATTAAGTTGATCAGCTAGTTAAAATAATCATTCTAAACTGATCATTGGTGTGCCTTTAGTAAAGGCTTATAAATTAAGTATAATGCAAGGCATCACGCAATTTGTGATAGATTGGATTACTTGGAGGGTTTATCATAACTATTTCGATCTTAAATTTTATCACAATATAGAAATGTAGCTAGCTTAACGTGGATGTTGGAATAGTGTCATTTTGAACTCTAAATCAAAAGTTACGGACGATTTAGTGTGGGCATTTCAAGTTGATCACCTAGTTAAAATGATCATTTTAAACTAATCACTGGTCCTTGAGTAAAGGCTTATAAATTAAGCATAATGCGTTGTATTACGTAGTTTGGGATATATTATATTACTTGAAGGCTTTGTTATACCTATTTTGCTATTTAGGTTTGTCATGATATAGAAACTTGAGCTAGTTTAACGTGGGTGTTGGATTCGTGTTATTTTGAACTGTAAATTAAAAGTTACGGACGATTTAGTGCGGACATGACAAATTGATCAGCTAGTTAAAATGATCATTCTAAACTGATCATTGGTGCTTGTTCAGTAAATGCTTACAAATTAAGCATAATGTGTTGTATTACGTATTTTGGGATAGATTGCGTTACTTCGAGGCTTTGTCATACCTATTTTGCTATTAAATTTTGTCACAATATAGAAAATGGATCTAGTTTGACGTGGGTGTTGGATTCATTTCATTTTGAACTGTAAATTAAATGTTATGGACGATTTAGTGCGGACATGACAAGTTGATTAGCTAGTTAAAATGATCATTCTAAACTGATCATTGGTACTCCTTCAGTAAAGGCTTATAAATGAAGCATAATACATGGTATCACACAGTTTGGGATAGATTACATCACTTGGAGGCCTTGTCTAGCTCTTTCGATCTCAAACGTTGTCACAATATGGAAAATTGAGCTAACTTAATGTGGGCGTTGTATTCATGTCATCTTCAGCTCTAAACAAAAAGTAAAAGACAATTTAGTGTGGACATGTCAACTTGATCAGCTAGTTAAAATAATCATTCTAAACTGATCATTGGTGCTGATTGAGTAAAGGCTTATAAGTTAAGCATCATGCATGGAATCATGCATGGCATCACACAGCTTGGGATAGACTTGATTTCTTGGAGGCTTTGTCACAGCTATTTCAATCTTAAATTTTATCACGGTATAAAAATTGAGCTAGTTTAATGTGGGTGTTGGACTCGTGTCATTTTGAATTCTAAATCAAAAGTTATGTACGGTTTGGTGTGGACATGTCATGTTAGCTAGTTAAAAGATCATTTTAAACTGAACATTGGTGCTCCTTGAGTAAAGGCTTATAAATGAAGCATAATGCATGGCATCATGCAGTTTGGGATAGATTGGATTGCTTGGAGGCTTTGTCGTGGCTATTTTGGTCTTAAATTTTTTCACAGTATAGAAAATTGAGTTTGCATGATGTGGGCATTGGATTCGTTTCATTATGACCTCTAAATCAATACTTAGTGCAGACATGTCAAGTTGATCAGCCAGTTAAAATAATCATTCTAAACCGGTCACTGGTGCTCCTTGAATAAAAGCTTATAAATGAAGCATAATGCATGGCATCCCATAATTTCGGACAGATTGCATTACTTTGATGTTGTGTCTAGCTCTTTCAGTCTCCAATGTTTTCACAATGGAAAATTGAGCTAGTTTAACGTGGGCATTGTATTAATGTCAACTTGAGCTTTAAATAAAAAATAAAAGATGATTTATTGCGAACATGTCAAGTTGAATTTCCTGTTAAAATGATCATTCTAAACTGATCATTGGTGCTCTTTGAATAAAGGCTTATAAATGAAGCATAATGCATGGTATCAAGCAGTTTGGGATACATTGGATTACTTGGAGGCGTTGTCATAGCTCCTTCAGTCTCAAATGTTGTCATAATATGGAAAATTGAGCTAGTTTAACGTGTATGTTGGATACATGTCATTCTGAAATCTAAACCAAAAGTTATTGAAGATTTAGTGCGAACGTGTCAAGTTGATTAGCTAGTTAAAATGATCATTCTAAACTGATCATTGGTGCTCCTTGAATAAAGGCTTATAAATGAAGCATAATACATAACATAACGCAATTTGGGATAGGTTGGATTACTTCGAGGCTCTGTTGTAGCTATTTCGTTCTTAAATTTTGTCAAAATCTAGAATATTGAGCTAGCTTAACGTGGGTATTGGATTCGTGTCATTTTGAACTCTAAATTAAAAGTTATGGATAATTTAGTGCGAACATGTCAAGTTGATCGGCCAGTTAAAAGGATCATTCTGAATTGATCATTAGTGCTCATAATGCATGGCATCACGTAGTTTAGGATACATTGGATTATTTTGAGGCTTTTCTGTAGCTTTTTTGCCTTAAAATGTTGTCATAATATGGAAAATTGAGCTAGCTTAACATGGGCGTTGGATTCATGTCATTTTAAGTTCGAAATCAAAAGTTAAAGACGATTTAGTGCGGTCATGTCAAGTTGATCAGTTAGTTAAATGATCATTCTAATTTGATCCTTGGTTGATGTGATCCTGATGAGGATCAAGCCCGTGATCAACTCCAAATGGTTGTGGAAGAGTGGATGAATGGATTGAAATTGCAGAATGGGTGACACGATGGTGTAACTTGTGGATGTGTGAGCTCTTAATTGGATGGATCCGAGAACAAGGGAAAATGGATGATACTTCTCAAGGATGGTAGAAAATCATTGAACTATCTGCTTGCTCTGTGTGAATGACAAAAGCCAGGGACATTGGGCAAGGGGTTAATCGAATTGAAACTTCCAAGGATTATGAAGATCCCTTAGACTTTTGGCTCTTGAGAGGAATGCGAAATTGTTCTAAAATTCCTTATTCAAGAAAATGATCAAACAAGTATTAGAAGGAGATTTGCTATTAAAATGTTTGATGATTCAGAAAAAAAGATACAAGAGAGTACTTATAATAGTCTTTTTTTTGCCAACAAATATTTTGATTAATAACCAAGATCAATGTTTACAAACGTTTGCAAAAACATAGGACAATTATAATAAATGTTCCAATCGGATTCAAATGTTGTAATAGAAGTAGCCAACTGATGAGCTGATTGATTTCCAGATCTGGAGAAGCATGTGAATTTAATCCCATCAAACATTGCGATCCAAAGGTGAATTGTGTGGATATAGTGTTGTAGTTGCAAGGAGATCCCCTTATGATTTAGAAGACTATTCAAAGATATACTATCTCCTTAAAAAAGATAACAAAACGATAACCCAATGCCCATGTAGACTGTAAGGCCCAAATAAGGGTTGTACATTCTACTTCAATGACAGTAGATCGACCTTGAACTTTTTCCCTTCCAGCATTCAAAATAAACCCTTTATCATTATGAATGATCCATCCCAAACAAGAATGAGACGCACCCAAACGAAAAACCGCATCATAATTACACTTAACCCATCCAATATGAGGTTTCATCCATTTTGATGAAGTTGGTAAACCCATTGAAATAGATTTTAAAGGAGCAGATTTTATCCTCATTTGTATCCATTCCAGAACATCTTCATAACTTTTCTCAATCAAACATTTGGATGATGTCTCATTCTTGTTAAACGTCAGATCATTTCTTGATTTCCAAATTCTCCAAAGGAGAAAAACAGGAACATACCTCTGTGAATCTGATTGATCAAAATAATTTTAGCTGGCTAGCAAATACCTAATATTTTCATGAATGTCTGCATGATTAGAACAAAGTATATTGGCATAGAAAAAACGTATGGATCTTTGTTTCATCCGAATCACAACATCTGTTACAAAGGCTGTCAGTTGTAATGTTCCGACAATATAGCTGACATTTAACTGGAAGCGCATTTGATAATAATCGCCAAAGGAAATGCTTAAATTTAGTCGTAACATGTAATCTCCATATATCTTTAGAAAAATCCGGATGACTAGCAAGAGTAGGACGTGATGTTTCTCAATTATTCCGAAAAATCTCAATTGCATTCCGGTATCCTGACTTAATTGAATATCGTCCGTTAATCGTGTACTTCCAAAACCAGCCATCTGCACATGGAGTTGGTGGTAAAAAAATTTTATAGATGAGATGATGATCATCCCTTTCTATGAGATCCTGAACCAAATCATCCTTCCATTGGCCTGTTTCATGGTTGATAAGAACATCCAATTTCAGTAACGGGTTTGTATATGGTAGTAACCTTGGCGGACGTGGTGGCATAGTAGGTAACTAGTTTGGATCACCAATGGATATATCAGATCCATTACCAATAATTCTTTGAAGTCCTGTTTCTAATAAGCGGCATCCATGTAGAAGAGATTGCCATCCAAATGATGGTCTAGATCCCTTAGAAGCAGAAAAGAAATCCCCTTTCTCATAATATCTGCTCTTTAAGATTTTTGAAAGAAGGCATGAGGTCGCTGCACGACTTTCCAACACATGTGAGCCAACAAAGCCTGATTAAAAAACTGAAAATCACGAAATCCCAATCCGCTTGCCAACTTTGGTGTGCTCATTTTTTGCTAAGATAACAATGTTGTTTTGCGTTTACAATCTGTGGTCCCCCACCAGAACCTAGATCATTCCATTAATCGACACATCTCCTTTGGTAGTTTAAATATATTCATCGAGTACACGGCATAGAGAAAGCGACGGCTTTAACGAGAACCTTTTTTCCAGCCGGAGATAGGAATTTTGTGTCCCATCCAGAAAGTCTTGAATTAAGTTTATTAGTAATTTTACTGACGGCGATTACGTTTAAATTGTTAAGGTAAGCCCAAGTACTTCCCTCCACCACCAACATTTGTGATATTCAACTTTTCTTGTAGTGTTTGTCTTGTATGTGGAAAAACTTATCCCCAAAAATGATAGAAGACTTATCCATGTTTACTCTTTGACCTGATACATTGCAATACTCATCAAAGATTTAATTTAAAGCCGTAACATTTTTAACATCAGCTCGAATGAAAAAGAGAGAATCATCAGCAAACAATAATTGAGAAATAGGAGGACCTTTCCTGTTTATCCGTAGCGGCTGGATAGATTTATTTCTTTCAGCTCTTTGTAGCATTAAACTTAGCACATCGGCTCTGATGATAAACAAATAAGGGGATAATGGGTCACCTTGACGTAAACCACGGCCTGGGTGGAATCTTCCATATGGGCTACCATTAATAAGAATTGAGAATGAGGGGGAGGATATACATTGCGTAATCCATTTTATCCATTTTATCATCACCGGTTCCACAAATTTCCATTTAAATATGTCATACGCTTTACTCATATCCGTTTTAACAGCCATAAATGATTTGGAACAGGTCTGTTGGGCACGTAAAGAAGGAAGAGCCTCATGAGAAATAAGGATGTTGTCCGTGATTTGCCGTATAGGGATGAATGCAGCCTGATTTTCAGAAACAAGGACATCGAGTACCTTTTTTAACCGCAGTACTAAGACTTTAGATATAACTTTGTAAATAACATCGTAAAGAGAGATAGGACGAAAGTTTTTTATTGTCACAGGACAATCCAATTTTGGGATTAGACATAACTCCGGTATCATATGCCCTATCTCAAAAAAGCGCTGGACTTTCTCAAAAACTGCATCCCCGACAATTTTCCAATTTTGTTGATAAAAGGCGGCAGATAGTCCATTAGGTCCCGGAGCCTTATTTGCACCAATAGAATAGACAGTTGGAAAACTTCATCCTTAATTAGTAACAGATTTAGTTAGTTCTGAATTCATATCCTCAGTGACCAGTGGTGAGACAACCGATAGAACCGAATCAATATTTATGAGAGAAGAACATGTGAACCAATTGGAGAAGTAATTCAATGCTTCTTGGGATATAGCTTCATTTCCAAAGACATCATTCCCATCCTCAGTCTTTATCATAATAATTGAATTCCGCGATCTATGGATTTTTGTAACCGCATGAAAATATTTCTTATTGCGATCGCATGCATTGAGCCATTGATTTCGACTCTTGATTTTCCAAAATGTCTCCTCATCTACATAGGCCTGAACCAATTCCTTTTTAGTACTGAAATTTCTGAAGTATCACGCTGAGCATTTATCTGAGCCTGATCAATAGCTGATGTGAGATCCCTGATTCTGCGATCAGAGTTTACATATGACATCCTTTTCCAAGAGGACATAGATTTCGGACAAAAATTTAATCTGGATAGTAACCCAGAATAAGACCCTTGAGTTCTATTCCAACAATTAGCAAGCATACTTGAGAATTGGTCATGAGATTTCCAACAGGGATCATATTTAAACATCGATGACCCTGACTCTGTTTGTCGTCTGATAAAAATTACACCATGTCTATGATCTGAGTCAACTATATCTAGATAATGAACTATAGATGCTGGGTAGATGGCTTTCCATGTATCATTTGCCAAGGTTCTATCCAACCAACACTAAACCAACTGATTTTTCCGTTTCCCAATCCATGTCATATTATTTTCTCGAAATTGTAAATCACTCATCTTACAATATGAAACCATATTGTGGAAATCGTAGAGATTCCAAGGTTCAACTGGAGCACCACCTACTTTATCATGTCCATTTAGAGTTGTGTTAAAGACACCACACATCAACGATGGAATTTTACGGTTAACAACAATTCTTTGTAATCTTTCCCAAAGATTATTCCTATATTTACGTATAGGATGTCCATAAACACATGATAAATAGAAATCAAATCCATTTCTTTGAATTCTACAGTCGATTAGTCTATCATCAGCAGTTACAATATAGACATCAATACATTTTTTTCCATAACGAAGCTAGACCACTGCCAATTCCATTTGGGCGGACACAGTAAACACATTCAAAATCTAAAACAGCTGCAACATCATGAACGACTTTACTTTTATTTTTTGTTTCAACCAGGAAGAGTACGTCCGGGGAAAAGACATTCTTAATTCCCTTCGGGCGTCGAACTGCTAGAGACCCTCCAAAACCCCGACAGTTCCAAAAAGCGACATTCATTGTGGATCAGGTGGAGTATGGCCCACCAAACCATCACCTAAATATCTCACAGAAGTACCAGTATAGATGTAGTACTTAGATTTAAATTTTAAATTTGAAATTTTCAAATTTAATATTATCTGCATACCAACCTATAAAACCCACAAAACCCTCTGATCACAGATGTGAGTTCAACCCATTACCAAAGCCCGAACCAAGTTCATTACTCTTAATAACCGTATACTTAATCCTAATTTTCTGAAAAATACACTCGGGTAAAGTGATTTGTGCGAATTCTAAAAAACCAGAGTTTAATTCGATTCATATTATAATTTGAAATTTTGGTAAAATCTCAATTAATGAACCGTAAATAACCAATCCGGTTAATTCAGTTAACCAAATTCTAATTTCTAAAACCCGGTTTTCCCTAAATTTGATCGCCGCCGATAACCTAACAACCCTAGATTCCAACTGACCTGAGGTTGATGGCGCCACCAGAGTTGAAGGTTGATGCGGATCTCCCTTTCTTTGTTTTGGTTCGGGGAGATCTCCATCTTCCGAAACCGATTTAGGAGGGGGAGGCATCAACAGTGAGCGATGAAACCCCGGAGGAGATTTGCCAGAGTCATCGTCATCGGAGTCTCTATCATCCGGGAGGAGGGGAATCAATGACGACAGTAGGGCATTCCGATATGTCATGAGTCAAAAAACCGCAACGAAGACATAAATTACGCAACGTCTCATAACGGAATCGAAGGGTAACTTCTTGATTCTGGAAAAAAAATTTCCTCTAGAAATGAAATGGTTGATCGATTCGCATAAGAAACGAATTCCACCCGGTGAGATCCCTCAACATTGAAATCTGATTCCAATAGATCGCCGAGTGTTCCACCCACAAACATAACCATTTTGTATGTGAGGAAATTGATTGGGATGCCGCGAATCTGAATCCAAAAGGCGATAACTTGGAGATCAGAATCGGAAATTTTTGGAGACCATTTGAGAAGAATGCACATCCATTCATTGAATGACCAAGGACCGCGGCCAAAAACGGAGATTAATGCCTCTTCTGACTCGAAAAGAAACTGTACATGATTATCTTCTATTATCCGTGATACAATCACTTCGCCGGCACACCAAAGTCGCGGAAGTGTGGTCATCATAGCCCTTAGATTCTGCTTCTGAGCATTAACAGGCTTCCCAATCAGGAGAAGCGAGTTTCAGAGGCAGCCTGAATACATAGGTTGACCGGAAGGGAAATGGGAGGGTTATGAATTCACAAGTCGATCTCTTGCATTTGTTTTACAGGATATCCGACATATTTTAGAAGAGATTAGGAATGGAGGAAGATAAGAGAAAGGATGCAGAAACAGTGAAGAAGCGAAAAAGGAAGAAGATGAATTGATTAAATAGCAGATGAAGACTTGAAGAAAAAGTAGAGAACCGTAAATCAAAAATCAACAACCGTCGAGATCGACGACACACACTCTTCATAGAGAAGAGAAGATACATCGATGACTATGAAGAGATGAAGAGAAACTGTCGCCGATGACGTAGCTGGAAAAAATGCAGAGAATAACGGAAGGGGATCGAGAGAGAAAACGGCTTTTCAAAGATCATTTCAAACGATGTCATTTTTTGTAGGAGTGAGTACTTATAGAAGTGTAGGAAATTGAAAATGACTCCTAAATTCTACCAAAACATTAAAGGAAATACTTAGGGAATTACAAAGACAACTAAGAAAAAGACTAAGAAATAAATAATGATTTGACTTGATTCTTCCTATCTTACTTTGTGGATGATGAGATAGAATGGGCCTTGATTCACCAAGTGGATGTGGTAAAATACCTTGGCCTTGCCTCATTAAAAACCTATCTTAGAAAACCCATTGTGACAAAACTAAGAAGTGGGAAAAAGAGTACAATCCTAGGAACCTCTCTTGGTGACGTTTAGGTGGCTTGAATCACAACCTAAGTTGATCAACTATTTAGTGCAGACATGCTAAGTTGATCAACTATTTAAATGATCATTCTAAACTAATTATTGGTGCTCATTGAGTAACAGTGTATAAAAGAAGCATAATGCATGGCATCACGCAATTTGGGATAGATTGCATTACTTTGAGGCTTTGTCGTAGCTATTTTGGTCATTAATTTTGTCACAATATAGAATATCAAGGTAACTTAACTTGGGAGTTGGACTCGTGTCATTCTGAACTCTAAATCAAAAGTTGCGGAGAATTTAGTGCAAACATGTCAAGTTGATTGGCAAATTAAAGTGATCACTCTAAACTGATCATTAGTTCTCCTTGAGTAAAGACTTATAAATGAAGTATAATGCATGGCATCATGCAGTTTAGGATAGATTGGATTACTTGAAGGCTTTGTGGTAGCTGTTTCAGTCTCAAGTGTTGTCACAATATAGAAAATTGAGCTAGCTTAACGTGGGCATTGGATTCATGTCATTCCGAACTCTAAATCAAAAGTTACGGACGATTTTTTGCGTACATGTCAAGTTGATCGGCAGTTGAATTGATTTTTCTAAGCTGATCATTGGTGCTCGATGAGAAAAGGTTCGCAAATGAAGCATTATGCATGGCATCACGCAGTTTGGGATAGATTCGATTATTTCGAGGCTTTTTCGTAGCTATTTCTGTATTAAATTTGGTCAAAATATAGAAAATTGAGCTAGATTAATGTGGGCATTGGATTCGTGTCGTTCTAACTCTAAATCAAAAGATATGGACGAATTAGTGGATACATTTCAATTCGATCGGTTAGTTAAATTGATCTTTCTAAGATGATCATTGGTGCTCATTGAGAAAAGGTTTACAAATGAAGCATAATGCATGGCATCACGCAGTTTGGGATAGATGGGATTACTTGGAGGCTTTGTTGTAGCTATTTCGCTCTTAGTTTTTTTGTCACAATATAGAAAATTGAGCTAGCTTTACTTGGGCATTGGATTCGTGTCACTGTGAACTCTAAAAAAAAAGTTATGGACAATTTAGTGCGGACATGACAACATGATCGGCTACTTCAAATGATCATTCCAAACTGATCATTGGTGCTCATTGAGCAAAAGATTATAAATGAAGCATCATGCATAGCATCACACAATTTGGGATAGATTGGATTACTTGGACGCTTTGTCGTTACTATTTCGTTCTTAAATTTTGTTACAATATAGAAAATTGAGCTATCTTAACATGGGCATTGGATTCGTGTCATTCTGAACTCTAAATCAAAAGTTATGGACCATTTAGTAAGGACATGTCAAGTTGATCAGCCAGTTAAAATGATCATTTTAAACTGATCATTGGTGCTCCTTGAGTAAAGGCTTATAAATGAAACATAATGTGTGGCATCGTGTAGTTTTGGACAGATTGGATTCGTTGGAGGCTTTGTCATAGCTATTTCGGTCTTAAATTTATCATAATATAGAAAATTAAGGTACCTTATCATAGGTGTTGGATTCGTGTCTTTCTGTTCTCTAAATCAGTAGTGATAGACGATTTAGTTAGGAAATGTCATGTTGATCGGTTAGTTAAAATCATCATTGTAAACTGATCATCAATGCTAATTGAGTAAAGAATTATAAATGAAACGTAATGCATGGCATCACGCAGTTTGGGATACATTGGATTAATTGAAGGATTTGTTGTAGCTCTTTCATTCTCAAATCTTGTCATAATATGGAACATTGAGTTAGCTTAACATGGGTGTCTGATTCATGTCATTTTGAGATCTAAATCAAAACTTAGGGACGATTTAGTGCGGACATGTCCAGTTGATCAACTATTTTAATGATCATTTTAAACTAATCATTGCTGCTCATTGAGAAAGGCGCATAAATGAAGCATAATGCATGACATCACACAATTTAGGATAGATTGGATTAGTTTGAGACTTTGTCGTAGCTATTTCGATCTTAAATTTGTTCATAATATAGAATATTGAGCTAGTTAAATGTTGGTGTTGGATTCATGTCATTCTGAACTCTAACTCAAAAGTTATGGATGATTTAGTTCGGACATGTCAAGTTGATTGGCAGTTAAAGTGATCATTCTAAATTGATCATTAGTGTTCCTTGAGTAAAGGCTTATAAATGAAGCATAATGCATGAAATCACGCAGTTTAGCATAGATTGGATTACTTGAAGGCTTTGTGGTAACTGTTTTAGTATCAAATGTTGTCACAATACAGAAAATTGAGCAAGCTTAACGTGGGTGTTGGGTTCGTGTCATTCCGAACTATAAATGAAAAGTTACGAACGATTTATTGCATACATGTCAAGTTGAGCAGCCAGTTAAATTGATCTTCCTAAGATGATCATTGGTGCTCAATGAGAAAAGGTTTACAAATCAAGCGTAATGCATGACATAACGCAGTTCGGAGGTTTTTTCATAGCTATTTCGGTATTAAATTTGGTCAAATATAGAAAATTGAGCTAGATTAACGTGGGAGTTGGATTCGTGTCATTCCGAATTCTAAATCAAAAGTTACAGACGAATTAGTCCATGCATGTCGATTTGATCGGCCAGTTAAATAGATATTTCTCACATGAACATTGGTGCTCATTGAGCAATGGTTTACAAATGAAGCATGATGCATCGCATCACACAATTTAGGATAGATTGGATTACTTAGAGGCTTTGTCGTAGTTATTTCGGTCTTAAATTTTATCAAAATATAGAAAATTGAGGTAGATTAACGTGGGTGTTGGATTCGTGTCATTCTAAACTCTAAAGCAAGAGATACAAATGATTTAGTGCCGAAATTTCATGTTGATCGGTCAGTTAAAATGATTATTCCAAATTGATCATTGGTGCTCACTCAGTACAGACTTATAAATGAAGCGTAATGAATGACATCACGAAGTTTGGGATACATTGGATTACTTGGAGGATTTTTTGTAGCTCTTAGTCTCAAATGTGGTCACAATATGGAAAATTGAGTTAGCTTAACGTGGGCGTTGGGTTAATGTCATTTCGAGCTCTAATTCAAACTTTACGGACAATTAAGGACGAACATCTCAAGTTGATCGGCCAGTTAAAATCATCATTCTAAACTGACATTGGTGCTCCTTGAGTAAAGGCTTAAAATGAAGGATAATGCATGGCATCATGCAGTTTGGGATACGTTGGATTACTTAGAAGCTTTCTCTTAGCTCTTTAAGTCTCAAATGTTGTCAGAATATTGAAAATTTAGCTAGATTAACGGGGGTATGGATTCATATCATTTTGAGCTCTAAATCAAATGTTAAAGATGATTTAGTGCGGATATGTGAAGTTGATCAGCTAATTCGGTCTTTAATATTGTCGCAATATTGAATATTGAGGTAGCTTAATGTGGGCATTAGATTCTTGTTATTTTGTACTCTAAATCAAAAGATAAGGACGATTTAGTGCAGATATGTCAAGTTTATTGGCTAGTTAAATTGATCATTCTAAACTGATCATTGGTGCTCATTGCGTAATGCATAAATG
The DNA here is from genome assembly GCA_018901935.1 of Pugionium cornutum. NCBI lineage: Eukaryota > Viridiplantae > Streptophyta > Magnoliopsida > Brassicales > Brassicaceae > Pugionium > Pugionium cornutum. The sequence goes on from CM032159.1 coordinate 21,889,012, forward strand.
AAGCATATTGCATGGCATCACGTAGTTGCAGATACATTGAATTATTTGATTGTTTTGTGGCGGCTCTTTTAGTCTCAAATATTTGCACAATATAGAAAAGTGAGCTAGCTTAACATGGGCGTTGGATTCGTGTCATTCTGAATTCTAAATCAGAAATTACAAACGATTTAGTGCGTACATGTCAAGTTGATCGGCCAGTTAAAATGATAATTCTAAACTGATCATTGGTGCTCCTTTAGTAAATGCTTATAAATGAAGCATAATGCATTACATCATGCAGTTCGGGATACATTGGATTACTTAGAGGCTTTGTTATAGCTATTTCGGTCTTAAATTCTATCACAATATTGAAAATTGAGATAGCTGAACGTGGGCGTTGGATTCTTGTCATTCAGAACTTTAAATAAAAAATACGAAATTTTTAATGCAGACATGTCATGGTGATCGGCCCATTAAAAGGATCATTCTAAATTGATCATTGCTACTTCCTGAGTAAAGGCTTATAAATGAAGCATAATAGATGGCATTACGCAGTTTGGGATACATGGATTACTTCGATGCATTTTCGTAGCTCTTTTAGTCTCAGACGCTGTCACAATATTGAAAATTGAGCTAGATTAACGTGGGTGTTAGATTCACATCATTTTGAGCTCTAAATAAAATGTTAAAAACTATTTTGTGCGGACATGTCAAGTTGATCAGCTATATAAAATGATCATTCTAAAATGATCATTGGTGCTCATTGAGCAATGGTTTACAAATGAATCATAATGCATGGCATCACATAATTTGGGATAGATTGCAATATTTGTAGTCTTTTTCATAGCTAATTCGGTCTTTAATATTGTCGCAATATTGAATATTGAGGTAGCTTAACGTGGGCATTGGATTCGTGTCATTATGAACTCTAAATAAAAAGATAAGGACGATTTAATGTGGACATGTCAAGTTTATTGTCTAGTTAAATTGATCATTATAAACTGATTATTGGTGCTCATTGAGTAATGCATAAATGAAGCATAATGCATGGCATCATTAGTTTCGGATAGATTGTATTACTTGGAGGCTTTGTCGTAGCTATTTCGGATTTGGCAGGATAGAATATTAAGCTACGTTAATGTGGTTGGTGGATTCGTGTCATTCTAAACTCTAAGCCAAATGTTACACACGATTTAGTGCGGACCTGTAAGTTTATCCGCTAGTTAAACTGATCATTCTAAACTGATTATTGGTGCTCATCGAGCAAAGGCTTACAAATGAAGCATAATGCATGGCATCATGCAGTTTGGGATACATTGGATTACTTGGAGGCTTTGTCGTAGCTCTTTTAGTCTCAAGTGTTGTCACAATATGTAAATTTGAGCTAGATCAACTTGGACGTTGGATTCATGTAATTTTGAGCTCTAAATTAAATGTTACAGATGATTTAGTGCGGACATGTCACGTTGATCAATTAGTTAAAATGATCATTCTAAGCTGATCACTCGTGCTCGTTGAGTAAGGGCGTATAAATGAAGCATAATGCATGGCATCACACAATTTGGGATAGATTGGATTACTTGATGGCTTTGTCGTTGCTATATCGGTCTTTATTTTTGTCATAATGTAGAAAATTGAGCTAGATTAACGTGGGCGTAAGATTCATGTCATCTGAACTCTAAATCAAAATTTACGGACGATTTAGTGCAGACATGTCAAATTGATCGGCCAGTGAAAGTGATCATCCTAAAATGATCATTAGTTCTCCTTGAGTAAATACTTATAAATGAAGCATAACGCATGGCATCACCCAGTTAGGGATAGATTGAATTACTTGAAGGCTTTGTGGTAGCTCTTTCAGTCAAAAATATTTTCACAATATAGAAAATGGAGCTAGCTTAACATGGGCGTTGGATTCGTGTCATTTTGAGCTCTCAATCAAAAGTTACAAATGATTTAGTGCATGCATGTCAAATTGATCGGCCAGTTAAAATGATCATTCTAAGCTGATCATTGGTCCTCCTTTAGTGAAAGCTTATAAATGAAGCATAATGCATGACATCAAGCAGTTTGGGATGCATACATTACTTAGAGGCTTTGTTGTAGCTATTTCAGTCTTAAATTATATCACAATATTGAAAATTGAGGTATTTTAATGTGGGCAATTGATTCGTGTCATTCAGAACTTTAAATAAAAAATAACGGAAGTTTTAGTGCATACATGTCATGTTGATCGGCCCGTTAAAAGGACCATTATAAATTGATCATTTCGGCTCCCTGAGTAAAGGCTTATAAATGAAGCATAATGCATGGCATCACGCAGTTTGGGATACATTGGATTACTTCGACGCATTGTCGTAGCTCTTTCAGTCTCAAACATTGTCAAAATATTGAAAATTAAACTAGATTAATGTGGGTGTTAAATTCACATCATTTTGAGCTCTAAATAAAATGTTAAATACTATTTTGTGTGGACCTGTAAAGTTGATCAGCTAGAAAAAATGATCATTCTAAACTAATCATTGGTGCTCATTGAGCAAAGGTTTACAAATGAAGCATAATGCATGACATCACGCAGTTTGGGCTAGATTGTATTATTTGTATGCATTTTCATAGTTAATTCGGTCTTTAATATTGTCGCAATATTAAATATTGAGGTAGCTTAACGTGGGCGTTGGATTCGTGTCATTTTGAACACAAAATCAAAAGATAAGGACGATTTAGTGCGAACATATCAAATTTATCGGCTAGTTAAATTGATCATTCTAAACTGATCATCGGTGGTCATTGAGTAATGCATTAATGAAGCATAATGCATGGCATCACTAGTTTTGGATAGATTGGATTACTTGGAGCCTTTTTCGTAGCTATTTCGGTCCTATATTTGGTCACAGTATAGAATATTTAGCTACGTTAATGTGGTCGTTTGATTCGTGTCATTCTAAAATCTAAACCAAATGTTACACACGATTTAGTGCGGACCTGTCAAGTTTATCCGCTAGTTAAATTTATAATTCTAAACTGATTACTGGTGCTCATTGAGCAAAGATTTACAAATGAAGAATAATGCATGCAATCATGCAGTTTGGGATACATTGGATTACTTGTAGGCTTTTGCGTAGGTCTTTTAGTCTCAAATGTTGTCACAATATTGAAAATTGAGCTAGATCAACGTTGACGTTAGATTCATGTAATTTTGAGCTCTAAATCAAATGTTAAAGACAATTTAGTGCGAATATGTCATGTTGATCAACTAGTTAAAAAGATCATTCTAAGCTGATCATTGGTGCTCATTGAGTAAAGGCGTATAAATGAAGCATAATGCATGGCATTATGCAATTTGGGATAGATTGGATTACTTGGAGGCTATGTCATAGCTATTTCGATCTTTATTTTTGTCATAATATAGAAACTTGAGCTAGCTTAACGGGGGCGTATGATTCATGTCATTCTGACCTCTAAATCAAAAGTTACAAACGATTTAGTACATACATGTCAAGTTGATCGGCCAGTTAAACTGATCATTCTAAAGTGATCATTAGTGCTCCTTGAGTAAAGGCTTATAAATGACACATAATGCATGGCATCACACATTTAATGGTAGATTGAATTACTTGAAGGCTTTGTGGTACCTCTTTCAGTCTCAAATATTTTCACAATATAAAAAAGCGAGCTAGCTTAACATGGGCGTTGGGTTTGTGCCATTCTAAACTTTAAATCAAAAGTTACAAATCATTTAGGGCATACATGTCAAGTTGATCGGCCAGTTAAAATGATCATTCTAAATTGATCATTGGTCTTCCTTTAGTAAAGGCTTATAAATGAAGCATAATGCATGACATCAGGCAGTTCGGGATACATTGGATTACTTAGAGGCTTTGTTGTAGATATTTCGGTTTTAAATTTTATCATAATATTGAAAATTGAGATAGCTTAACGTGGGTGTTGGATTCCTGTCATTCAGAACTTTAAATAAAAAAAAATACGGAAGTTTTAGTGCGGATATGTCATGTTGATCGGCCCGTTAAAAGGATCACTCTAAATTGAACATCGTTGCTCCCTGAGTAAACGCTTATAAATGAAGCATACTGCATGGCATCACGCAGTTTGGGATACATTGGATTACTTCGACGCATTGTCGTAGCTCTTTCAGTCTCAAACGTTGTCACAATGTTGAAAATTGAACTAGATTAACGTGGGTGTTAGATTCACATAATTTTGAGCTCTAAATAAAATGTTAAAAACTATTTTGTGCGGACATGCCAAGTTGATCAGCTAGATAAACTTGCATTATTTGTTGGCGTTTGTTGGCGTTTGCATTATTTGTTGGCGTTTTCATAGCTAATTCGGTATTAATATTGTCGCAATATTGAATATTGAGGTAGATTAACGTGGGCATTGGATTCATGTCATTTTGAACTCTAAATCAAAAGATAAGGATGATTTAGTGCAGACATGTCAAGTTTATCGGTTAGTTAAATTGATCATTCTAAACTGATCATTGGTGCTCATTGAGTAATGCATAAATGAAGCATAATGCATGGCATCACTAGTTTTGGATAGATTGGATTACTTGGAGACTTTGTCGTAGCTATTTTTGGTCCTAAATTTGGTCACAGTATAGAATATTAAGCTACGTTAATGTGGTCGTTGGATTCGTGTCATTCTAAACTCTAAGCCAAATTTTACACACGATTTAGTGCGGACCTGTCAAGTTTATCCGCTAGTTAAATTTATTACTCTAAACTGATTATTGGTGCTCATTGAGCAAAGGTTTACAAATGAAGAATAATCCATGGCATCATGCAGTTTGGGATACATTGGATTACTTGGAGGCTTTTTTGTAGCTCTTTTAGTGTCAAATGTTGTCACAATATTGAAAATTGAGCTAGATCAATGTTGACGTTGGATTCATGTAATTTTGAGCTCTAAATCAAATGTTAAAGACTATTTAGTGCGAACATGTCATGTTGATCAACTAGTTAAATGATCATTCTAAGCTAATGATTGGTTCTCATTGAGTAAAGGCGTACAAATGAAGCATAATGCATGGCATAATGCAATTTGGGATAGATTGGATTAGTTAAAGGCTATATTATAGCTATTTCGATCTTTATTTTTGTCATAATAGAGAAAATTGAGCTAGCTTAACGTGGGCGTAAGATTCATGTTATTCTGAACTCTAAATCAAAAGTTACGGATGAATTAGTGCAGACTTGTCAAATTGATCGGCCAGTTAAACTGATCATTCTAAAGTGATCATTAGTGCTCCTTGAGTAAAGGCTTATAAATGATGCATAATGCATGGCATCACGCATTTAAGGGTAGATTGAATTACTTGAAGGCTTTGTGGTAGCTCTTTCAGTCTCAAATATTTTCACAATATAGAAAAGCGAGCAAGCTTAACATGGGCATTGGGTTTGTTCCATTCTGAACTCTAAATAAGAAGTTACAAACCATATAGGATGTACATGTCCAGGTTATCGGCCAGTTAAAATGATCATTCTAAACTGATCATTGGTCCATGTTTAGTAACGGCTTATAAATGAGGCATAATGCATGACATCAGGCAGTTCAGGATACATTGGATTACTTAGAGGCTTTGTTGTAGCTATTTCGGTTTTAAATTTTATCATGATATTGAAAATTTAAATAGCTTAACGTGGGTGATGGATTCGTGTCATTCACAACTTTAAATTTAAAATATACGGAAGTTTTAGTGCAGACATGTCATGTTGATCGGCCCGTTAAAAGGATCACTCTAAATTGATAATCGCTGCTCCTTGAATAAAGGCTTAGAAATGAAGCATAATGCATGGCATCACGAAGTTTGGGATACATTGAATTACTTCGACACATTGTCGTAGCTCTTTCAGTCTCAAACGTTGTCACATTATTGAAAATTGAGCTAGATTAACGTGGGTGTTAGATTCACATCATTTTGAGCTCTAAATCAAATGTTAAAGACTATTTTGTGTGGACATGTCAAGTTGATCAGCTAGATAAAATGATCATTCTAAACTGATCATTGGTGCTCATTAAGCAAAGGTTTACAAATGAAGCATAATGCATGGCATCATGCAGTTTGGGCCAGTTTGCATTATTTGTCGGTGTTTCCATAGCTAATTTGGTATTAATATTTTCGCAATATTGAATATTGAGGTAGCTTAACGTGGAAGTTGGATTCATGTCATTTTGAACTCTAAATCAAAAGATAAGGATGATTTTGTGCAGACGTGTCAAGTTTATCGGCTAGTTAAATTGATCATTCTAAACTGATCATTGGTGCTCATTGAGTAATGCATAGATGAAGCATAATGCATGGCATCACTAGTTTTGGATAGATTGGATTACTTGGAGGCTTTGTCGTAGCTATTTCGGTCCTAAATTTGGTCACAGTATAAAATATTAAGCTACGTTAATGTAGTCGTTGGATTCGTGTCATTCTAAACTCTAAGCCAAATGTTACACACGATTTAGTGTGGACCTGTCAAGTTTATCCGCTAGTTAAATTTATCATTCTAAACTGATTATTGGTGCTCATTGAGCAAAGGTTTAAAAATGAAGAACAATGCATGGCATCATGCAGTTTGGGATACATTGGATTACTTGTAGGCTTTTGCGTAGGTCTTTTAGTCTCAAAGGTTTTCACAATATTGAAAGTGAGCTAGATCAACGTTCACGTTGGATTCATGTAATTTTGAGCTCTAAATCAAATGTTAAAGACTATTTAGTGCGAACATGTTATGTTGATCAACTAGTTAAAATGATCATTCTAAGATGATCATTGGTGCTCATTGAGTAAAGGCGTATAATGAAGCATAATGCACGGTATATTGCAATTTGGGATAGATTAGATTACTTGGAGGCTATGTCGTAGCTACTTCTATCTTTATTTTTTTCATAATACAGAAAATTGAGCTAGCTTAACGTGGGCGTAAAATTCATGTCATTCTGAACTCTAAATCAAAAGTTACGGACGATTTATTGCAGACTTGTCAAGTTGATCGGCCAGTTAAACTGATCATTCTAAAGTGATCATTAGTGCTCCTTGAGTAAAGGCTTATAAATGACGCATAATGCATGGCATCACGCATTTAAGGGTAGATTGAATTACTTGAAGGCTTTGTGGTAGCTCTTTCAGTCTTAAATATTTTCACAATATAGAAGAGCGAGCTAGCTTAACATGGGCGTTGGGTTTGTGCCATTCTGAACTCTAAATCAAAAGTTACAAACCATTTAGGACGTACATGTCAAGTTGATCGGCCAGTTAAAATGATCATTTTAAATTGATCATTGGTCCTCCTTTAGTAAAGGCTTATAAATGAAGCATAATGCATGACATCAGGCAGTTTGGGATAATTGGATTACTTAGACGCTTTGTCGTAGCTATTTCAGTATTAAAATTTATCATAATATTGAAAATTGAGATAGCTTAACGTGGGTGTTGGATTCGTGTCATTGAAAACTTTAAATAAAAAAAAATACGGATGTTTTAGTGCAGACATGTCATGTTGATTGGCCCGTTAAATGGATCACTCTAAATTGATCATCGCTGATCCCTGAATAAATGAAGCATAATGCATGGCATCACGCAGTTTAGGATACATTGGATTACTTCGATGCATTGTCATAGCTCTTTCAGTCTCAAACGTTGTCACAATATTGAAAATTGAGCTAGATTAACGTGGGTGTTAGATTCACATCATTTTGAGCTCTAAAATTTTAAAGACTATTCTGTGTGGACATGTCAAGTTGATCAGCTAGATAAAATGATCATTCTAAACTGATCATTGGTGCTCATTGAGCAAAGGTTTACAAATGAAGCATAATGCATGGCCTCACGTAGTTTGGGCTAGATTGCATTATTTCTCGGCGTTTTAATAGCTAATTCAGTATTAATATTGTCGCAATATCGAATACTGAGGTAGCTTAACGTGGGCATTGGATTCATGTCATTTTGAACTCTAAATCAAAAGATAAGGATGATTTAGTGCAGACATGTCAAGTTTATTGGCTAGTTAAATTGATCATTCTAAACTAATCATTGGTGCTCATTGAGTAATGCATAAATGAAGCATAATGCATGGCATCACTAGTTTCGGATAGATTGGATTACTTGGAGGCTTTGTTGTAGCTATTTCGTTCCTAAATTTGGTCAAAGTATAGAATATTAAGCTACGTTAATGTGGTCGTTGGATTCGGGTCATTTTAAACTCTAAGCCAAATGTTACACACGATTTAGTGTGTACCTTTCAAGTTTATCCGCTAGTTAAATCGATAATTCTAAACTGGTTATTGGTCCTCATTGAGCAAAGGTTTACAAATGAAGCATAATGCATGGCATCATGCAGTTTGGGATATATTGGATTACTTGGAGGCTTTGTTGTAGCTCTTTTAGTGTCAAATGTTGTTATAATATTGAAAATTTAGCTAGATCAACATGGACGTTGGATTCATATAATTTTGAGCTCTAAATCAAACGTTAAAGACGATTTAGTGCTACATGTCAAGTTGATCAATTAGTTAAAATGATCATTCTAAGCTGATCATTGGTAGTCATCGAGTAAAGGCGTATAAATGAAGCGTAATGCATGCCATCACGCAATTTGGGATAGATTGGATTACTTGGATGCTATGTCGTAGCTATTTCGGTCTTTATTTTTGTCATAATATAGAAAATTGAGCTAGCGTAACATGGGCGTAAGATTCATGTTATTTTGAACTCTAAATCAAAAGTTACAGACGATTTAGTGCAGACATGTCGAGTTGATCGGCCAGTTAAAATGATCATTCTAAAGTGATCATTAGTGCTCCTTGAGTAAAGGCTTATAAATGAAGCATAACGCATGGCATCACGCTGTTAATGATAGATTGAATTACTTGAAGGCTTTGTGGTAGATTTTTCAGTCTCAAATATTTTCACAATATAGAAACGCGAGCTAGCTTAACATAGGTGTTGGATTCGTGTCATTCTGAACTCTAAATCAAAAGTTACAAACGATTTAATGCGTACATGACAAGTTGATCGGCCAGTTAAAATGATCATTCTAAACTGATCATTGGTGCTCCTTTAGTAAAGGCTTATAAATGAAGCATAATGCATGACATCAGGCAGTTCGGGATACATTGGATTACTTAGAGGCTTTGTTGTAGCTATTTCAATCTTAAATTTTATCACAATATTGAAAATGTAGGTAGCTTAACGTGGGCGTTGGATTCGTGTCATTCAAAACTTTAAATAAAAAAATACGAAAGTTTTAGTGCAGACATATCATGGTGATCGGCCCGTTAAAAGAATCATTCTAAATTGATCATTGTTGCTTTCTGAGTAAAGGCTTATAAATGAAGCATAATGCATGTCATCACGTAGTTTGGGATACATTGGGTTACTTCGACGCATTGTCGTAGCTCTTTCAGTCTCAAACGTTGTCACAATATAGAAAATTGAGCTAGATTAACGTGGGTGTTAGATTCACATCATTTTGAGCTCTAAATAAAATGTTGAAGACTATTTTGTGCGGATGTGTCAAGTTGATCAGCTGGATAAAATGATCATTCTAAACTGATCATTGGTGCTCATTGAGCAAAGGTTTACAAATGAAACCTAAGGCATGGTATCACGTAGTTTGGGATAAATTGGATTACTTGGAGGCTGTTTCGTAGCTAATTCGGTTTTAAATTTTGTCATAATATAGAATATTGGGCTAGCCTAATGTGGGCCTTGGATTCGTGTCATTCTAAGCTGTAAATCCATAGTTATGGACAATTTTTTGCGGACCTATTTAATTTATCAGCTAGTTAAAATTATCATTTTAAACTGATCATTGGTACTCATTGAATAACGCATAAATGACGCATAATGTATGGCATCACACAGTTTTGGGATAGATTGGATTAGTTGAAGGCTTTGCTGTAGCTGCTTTGGTCCTTAATTTTGTCACAATATAAAATATTGAGCTACCTTAATATGGGTGTTGGATTCGTGTCATTCTGAACTCTAAATCAAAAGTTACAGACGATTTAGTGCTGACATGTCAAGTTTATCGGCTAGTAAAATTGATCATTCTAAAATGAACATTGGTGCTCATTGAGCAGAGGTTTACAAATGAAGCATAATGCATGGTACCACATAGTTTGGGATAGATTGGATTACTTGGAGGCTTTGTCGTAACTATTTCGGTCTTAAATTTTATCACAGTATAGAAAATTGAGGTAGCATAACATGGGTTGTAGATTCGTGTCATTCTAAATTCTAAATCAAAACTTATGCACAACTTAGTGCAGACATGTCAAGTTGATCGACTACTTAAAATGATCATTTTGAACTGATCATTGGTGCTCCTTCGGTAATGGCTTTTAAATGAGGCATAATGCATGGTATCACGTAGTTTGGGATACATTGGATTACTTGGAGGCTTTGACGTAGCTCTTTTAGTCTCAAATGTTGTCAAAATATTGAAAATTGAGCTAGATGGATTCATATCATTTTGAGCTCTAAATCAATTGTTAAAGATGATTTAGTGCGGACATGTCAAGTTGATCCGCTAGTTAAAATGATCATTCTAAAGTGATCATTGGTTCTCATTGAGCAAAGGTTTACAAATGAAGCATAATGTCTGTCATCACGCAGTTTGGGATAGAATGAATTAAATTTTGTCACAATATAGAATATTCAGCTACCATAATGTGGGCATTGGATTCGTGTCGTTCTAAACTCTAAATCAAAAGATACAGACAATTTAGTGTGGGAATGTCAAGTTTACCAGCTAGTTAAAATGATCATTCTCCACTGATCATTGGTTCGCACTAAGTAAAGGTGTACAAATGAATCATAATGCATGTTATCACACAATTTTGGATAGATTGTATTACTTGGAGTCATTCTCATAGCTATTTCGGTCTTCATTTTTGACATAATATAGAATACTGGGCTAGCTTAATGTTGGTGTTAGATTCGTGTCATTCTGAACTCTAAATAAAAAGTTATGGATGATTTAGTGCAGACATGTCAAGTTGATCGACCAGTTAAGTGATCATTCTAAACTAATCATTAATGCTCTTTTAGTAGATACTCGTAAATGAAGCCTAATTCATGGCATCACACAGTTCAGTATAGATTTGATTACTTGAAGGCTTTGTGGTATCTCTTTCAGTCTCAAATATTGTCACAATATCAAAAATTTATCTAGTTTAACGTGTGAGGTGGATTCGTGTCATTCTAAACTCTAAATCAAAAGTTATGGACGATTTAGTTCGTACATGTCAAGTTGATAGCCAGTTAAAATGATCATTCTAAACTGATCGTTGGTGCTCCTTTAGTAAAGGCTTATAAATGAAGCATAATGTATTACCATCAAGCAGTTTAAAATACATTGGATTACTTGGAGGCTTTGTTGTAGCTATTTCGGTCTTTAATCTTGTCACAATATAGAAAATTTGGCTAGCTTAAAGTGGGCATTTGATTCATGTCATTTTGAACACTAAATCTAAAGTTACGGACGATTTAGTGCGGACATGTCAAGTTATCAGCTAGTAAAATTTATCATTCTAAAATGATCATTGGTGCTCATTGAGCAAAGGTTTACGAATGAAGCATAATGCATGGCATCACACAGTTTCGGATAGATTGGAATACTAGGACGTTTTGTCGTAGCTATTTCCATCTTATATTTTATCACAATATAGAAAAGTGAGGTATCTTAATGTGGGTGTTGGATTCGTGTTATTCTCAACTCTAAATCAAAAGTTGTAGACATGGCCAATTTATCGAGCAGTTCCAATGATCATTCTAAACTGATCATTGGTGCTGCTTGAGTAAAGGCTTATAAACGAATCATAATGTATGGCATCACGCAGTTTGGGATACATTGGATTACTTTGAGGGTTTGTCTTAGCTCTTTCAGTTTCCAATGTTGTCACAATATTCAAAATTGAGCTAGAATAACGTGAACGTTGGATTCATATCATTTTGAACTCTAAATAAAATGTTAAACACGATTTAGTGCGGACATGTCAAGTTGATAAGCTAGTTAAAATGATTATTCTAAACTGATCGGATGTGCTCATTGAGCAAAGGTTTACAAATGAAGTATAATGCATGAAATCACGCAGCTTCGGATAGATTGAATTAGTTGGAGGCTTTGTCATACCTATTTCGGTCGTAAATTTTGTAACAATATAGAATTTATAGCTAGCTTAATGTAGGTGTTGGATTCGTGTCATTTTGAACTCTAAATCAAAAGTTACGGACGATTTAGTATGGACATGTCAAGTTTATCGGCTAGTTAAATTAATCATATTAAACTGATCATTGGTACTCATTGAGCAAAAGTTTAGAAATGAAGCATAATGCATGGAATCACGCATTTTGGGATACATCGGATTACTTCGAGGCTTTTTCGAAGCTATTTCAGTTTCAAATATTGTCACAATATTGAAAATTGAGCTATATTAAGGTGGGCGTTGGATTCATGTCATTTTGACCTCTAAATCAAATGTTAAAAACGATTTAATGCGGACATGTCAAGTTTATCAGCTAGTTAAAATGATCATTCTTCACTAATCATTGGTGGTCATTGTGTAAAGGCGTATAAATGAAGTATAATGCATGGCATCACGCAATTTGGAATATATTGGATTACTTGGAGGCTTTCTCGTAGCTATTTTGGTATGAATGTTTGTCATAGTATAGAATATTGAGCTAGCTTAACGTGAGCGTTAGATTCGCGTCATTCGGAAATCTATATAAAAAATTACGGACGATTTAGTGCGGATATGTCAAGTTGATCGGCCAGTTAAAGTGATCATTCTAGACTGATCATTCTAAATTGATCATTCTAAACAAATCGTTCTAAACTAATCATTTTAAACTGATCATTAGTGCTCTTTGAGTAAAGGCTTATAAATGAAGCATATTGCATGGCATCATGCAGTTCAGGATAGATTGGATTACTTGAAGGATTTGTGGTAGCTTTTTCAGTCTCAAATGTTGTCACAAAATAGAAAAATGAGCTAGCTTAACGTGGACGTTGGATTCGTGTCATTCTGAACTCTAAATAGAAAGTTACAAATGATTTAGTGCGTACATGTCAAGTTGTCCGGGCAGTTAAAATGACCATTGTAAACTTATCATTGGTGCTTCTTTAGTATCACCTTATAAATGAAGCATAATGCATGGCATCACGCAGTTTGGGATACATTGGATTACTTGGAGGATTTGTTGTAGCTATTTCGGTCTTAAATTTTGTCATAATATAGAAAATTAAGCTAGCTCAACAAGAGAATTTGATACATGTCATTCTGAACTCTAAATCTAATGTAACGGACGATATAGTGCGTACATGTCAAATTTATCGGCTAGTTAAATTAATCATTATAAACTGATCATTGGTGCTCAGTGAGCGAAGGTTAATGAATGAAGCATAATGCATGGCATCATGCAGTTTGGGATAGATTAGATTACATGGATGCTTTTTCGTAGTTATTTCGATCTTAAATTTTATCACAATATAGAAAATTGAGCTAGCTTAACGTGGGCGTTGGATTTGTGTTATTCTGAACTCTAAATCAAAAGTTACTGACGATTTAGTCTGGACATCTCCAGTTGATCGACAAGTTCAAATGATCATTTCAAACTAATCATTAGTGATCCTTGAGCAAAGAGTTATAACTGGAGCATAATGCATGGCATCACGCAGTTTGGGATACATTGGATTACTTGGAGGCTTTGTGGAACCTCTTTCAGTCTCAAATGTTGTCAAAATATTGAAAATTGAATAAGATCAACTTGGTCGTTGGATTCATATTATTTTGAACTCTAAATCAAATGTTAAATACGATTTAGTGCGGACACGTCAAGTTGATCAACTATTTAAAACGATCATTCTAAATTTATTATTGGTTCTCATTGAGCAAAGGTTTACCAATGAAGCATAATGCAAGCAATCACGCAGCTTAGGATAGATTAGATTACTTGGAGGCTTTGTCCTAGCTTTTCGGTCTTAAACTTTGTCACAATATAGAATATTGAGCTACCTTAATGTCGGTGTTGAATTTGTGTCATTATGAACTCTAAATCAAATGTTAAATACGATTTAGTGCGGACACGTCAAGCTGTTTCTTGTTTAAACTTGATTTTAGATCTTTGAAGAACCTGGAAATTAACTTGAAAATAGTTTAAAATCGATTTCTAAAGGACAAAACTTGTGAAACACCCAATCGGCACCATTGAGGTTCTAAGAAACTGTTTTTGTTAATCCGAGTTTATCACCTTTGTTTGAATACTTTGGAGAGTAAAATGTGAATGAAACATGTTCTTAAGACTTAATAGAACCAGGAATACCAATTAAAAACGTTTCAAAATGAATCTAAAGTTGTTAGACTCACCCATTTCAAAACCGGAGTTCAAAGGGTCTAGAACATGCTTTGCTAGAGTTTGTCTTTGTTCTTGTGTCTTTGTTTCAGCGAATTCTTGTGTCAGTTTCTGTGTTTTACGTTGAACTTACTTGTTTGTTGTCAGCGAATGCTTTGTTGTCTGAATTTTTCAGGTACCATGGTAGAAACCAGTAATAATGGAGAAGAATCCTCAAACTCCAACAAACAACTCCTTGATTCTTTTAAAGTCATGATGGATGAAAGTATGGCAACCATGAGAGCTGAAATAGAAAGATCCATCAATGACTGACTTAGGATAAACCAGCCACCTTCTGATACTGATCAATACTACAGTCACTCATCTAGGTCACAATACCCTAGGAGAAGGCGGCCAAGAGACGACCAACTGCATAGGAATAACCAACCCAATCCTCGCGACCCTTTGGCAGGCCTTAAAATCAAGATTCCCTCTTTCCATGGAACCAATGACCCTGAGGAGTATCTAAAGTGGGAAAAGAAGATAGAAATAATCTTTGATTGTAGGGAATACACTTAGGATAGTAAGGTTAGAGTAGTACCAACCGCTTTTAAAAATTATGCCTTAAGTTGGTGGGATCAATTAGTTACATCTAGGCGAAGGGCTGGGGATTTCATTAAGATTCGTGGAACTAGATGAAAGTAATCATGAGCAAAAGGTTTATACCTAGCCACTACCATAGAGAACTTCACTTTAAACTTACAAACCTATCTCAAGGATCTAGCACTACAAGAAAACATCAATTTACCGACGACGAAATTCGTCGGCAATACGTCGGAAAGAGCGATTCCCGTCTACTTTCCGACAAAAGATATCCGTCGGGACTAATTTTTCAGAAACCAATTTCTGTTGGGAAATTGTCAGGAAATACCGACGGGTTTGCGATAAAGGAAGCCGTCGGCAAACACCAACGGATATTTGATGGGACTCTTCCGTCGAAAATTACCGATGGGTTTTCGATAAGAGTAGCCATCAGAAAATGCCGATGGATATTCGATGGGTCCATTCCATTGGCAATAACCGACGGTTTTACAATAAAAGTTGCTGTCGGCAAATGCCAATGGATATTCGATGGGTCTGATCCGTCGGTAATTACCAACGTAGTTGCGATGGATTTAGACTGTCGGGCCGTCGATGACTTCCGATGACCGCTGCCATCGGCAATGACAACCGATTGTATATCCCGACGGTTTTCACCCGTCGGGAGTGAATCGATGATATCACGATGAAATAAACTTCCCGACGGACACGATTCCGTCGGTAATTTCTAACGACTGCATCCGTCGGAAATAACTACACAATTAAAAAAAATTTGAATAATTATTTTTAAAAAATATTCATTAACTATTTTTAAAATATATATTTATTTTGAAAATAATTTTTTAATTATTAAAATTTAATTAATATTTTTTAAATATTTAATAAAAATATTGAAACAATTGAATAAAAATAATATTTTTCAAATTATAAATATTATAATATTTTAAAATCTACAAATTATATCGGAGAAGGAGAAGAAGGAGGAAAAAATTCATCCGGGAATTTGGTTTTCATAGTTTTTAAAAATATTTAAGTTTCGTCATTTCTATCTCCATAGCTCCTATTTTTTTCTTTGAATTATGTATTCTCCTCATTTCCAGCCGCAAATGTTGCACCACCGGTATATGTAACTCTCCCGAGTCATGGATGACGATGCTTAGAAAATAGTACTTCCTGTAAAAACAAAAAAATATTATCCAAAAAATATTATAATATTAAATATAAAACCAAATAAAGGAGAAATCAAACTTAGATCAAGAACAAGACGGTTAATCTTAGAACGAGGCAATTCGGCGATCGAAGATGAAGAACTAACTTGAGATTACTGAGACAAAATATCACTTTTTTCTTTTTCACTTTTTCCATGATCTCACTAATGACACCATCTTGGATGCGACTAGTCTTTTTGTTCGTGTGGACGACCTAGAGAAGTTGCAAGTGATCTGGAGGTACTCCAAATTCTTATGTCTAAAAGTAAAAATATGCTAAATTAATATTTTAAAAAATTTCAAATAATAATACATAAATTTAATATAATAATAAATTTACCAATTGATCGGCTTGTCTCAGAAAACTAGTCGATCCAGCATTGTGAATGTAAATGCCTTTGCCTCCTCGGTCGCTCTTATGGTTTCCCGAATTAGTCCTCGAGATGGCCTTAGCGCTGGAAGATTCCCAGTAACGAATAAAGTCGTTACCAACTGACTCATTCAACCCTCTTCGTTTGTCTTTTCCCTTTTTGCACTTTTGTTTCCACTCGTTCATGTGGCGGGAAATTGTACGACAGCCTCTTTTTGAAAAGGTTCTTCCACCAATTTTGTGTTCATGGGATCCCATGTAAATTCTTTCAGCAAAATTTACTTATATATTACAAAAAAAATATTTTAAACAATTACATATTTAAAAATAAATTAACATACCGCAAATATTCGGAACCAAATCTGACGTTCTTCGTACAGAATATCTCTAAATTTTTTATATGGTTTGTTCAAAAGAGAATGAAGTATCTTTAATATAGACTTGCTTATTCCATTGTTTGAAATACCAAACCTACGAATTTTTATTAGGATAATGTTAAATAATTATTTTAATTATAATTATAGTAAATTTAATATAGCATACAAATTAATTTCTAAAAATGTTTTACAAAAAAAAATTAGTAAAATTTCTTAGTAATTTTTTAGTAATTTCTTAAAAACGATTTTAAAACTTTTAAAGCATCTAAAAATAGATAATATCCATAAATTCATGCATGTATATAAAATATCATTTTAAAGCAAATTAATTTCTAAAAAATGTTTTACAAAAAAAATTAGTAAAATTTCTTAGTAATTTTTTAGTAATTTCTTAAAAACGATTTTAAAACTTTTAAAGCATCTAAAAATAGATAATATCCATAAAAAATTCAAATTTAATGATTTCAAATTATAATACACATCCAAAAAATTATAATTCACACGTATTTAATGATTTCAAATTTGAATTATTTAAAATAATTAGTAAGTCCCTAAAATAATTAGTACTTGATTTCAAGTACTAATAGCTGCAGCAGAAACTCGAGCTAAAAAACAATGACACGAGTTGTGTTGGTTACAAGTCAAAAATCAGGTTCAGTGATTAGAAATCAAAATCGGGTTTTTAGTCATTTGTTGTTGTATCATGGAAAGGAGTCTGAAACAACGGTTTTTCATATTCTTAAAATTTAATTGTGCTACAGGTTATGGAATTGAAACTTTTACCATTTTGTGAATTACTTGCATCAATATTTTGCAAACACTTAAAATTCATTTCAAGCTAAAAACAACTAAAAGATTAAAGCTCACTCAAAGCAAAGAACACTACAACAAGCACTATGCATACAGATGCAATTATACACAGATGCGGCTCACTCACTGATCTGATGCCTAACTACAAAAACAAATGATCAAGCAGGAAACTGATTACATGTTAACAATCTTAAACAATAAGAGAGAGATGCAAAAGACAATTCATATGATACATGTTCAATTTTTGTTTTACAAAATCTGAATTATCAATTTGACACCTAATTACCAGCTTCAAAATGAAATGGAGGAACAAATAAAAGCAAACACCACGCAACAACCATGCCACTTGAAATAAAACTGAAAAAATTTGTGTTTGTGTTTCAGATTTCAAATGATTTCAGTTTCTACAGATTTGTTTCTATGTTAATACCTAATTCTCTAACAATGGAAAACACATTAAGAGGAGACTTACATTTCTGGCGAGCACTTACAGAGACCGAGAGCTTAACTTCCGGCGACGTCAGCGACAGGAGGGGAAGAGGCAAAGAAGAGAAGGAGATGGAAACGCGGATAGAAAACTGAAAGAGAAGTCATGGGGTTGAGGTTATATTCGACATTTCCGACGGTAAAATCCGTTCAGAAATCCGTCGGCCAAATAATAAATATTTTCGAGAAAACCCGCGTTAACTTTCCCGTGTCTAATTTCATATTGTCACCATTCCGTCGGAAATGACCGACGGATTTCTGATGGAAATTGAAAGTTCTGCATGCTTGCCAAATTTTCAGTCCACGTGGTAAAGGATATTTCCGATGGTTTCCCGTTGGCTCTAGTAGCGTGATCGGTATTCCGTCGGAATATTCCGATGGATTTTCCAAGATCCTATTATTTGTTAATATTTTTATTTATAAAATATAATTTCATAAATTTTCAAGAATTTTAAAAATAACCAAATTAACTTCTAATGCATATTTATTTTGTTTATTAAGAATATACTAAAATAATGTGTAATAGTCCTTTCTCATAATTTATTATTTATTCCGATTTTGAAGTTAATTTGTTTGTAATAATATTCATAGTATTGTTCATAGTATTGTTGTTTTTGGATCTGTATGTGAATCTAGTTAAATTTCACCGGCTTTTTGGCAATAGTAACAAAAATTTATTATATTCTAATAACTTTGAGAGCTTGCCATTTAACTACAAGATGACTAAATCCCCTAAATTGGTTTTCGGTTTATATTCTAAATGTTTATAAAACTGTTTATTTTGAAAAAATTATATAGTAGATAATATGTACCATTTAGTCGTAGCCCATATATGTTTTAAACATTTAAATCTATTAAACTTTAGATTTGAAATTTCTGTTCATCGCATCTCCCTCAGAAATTGCAGACGGTATTCCGATGGGTTTTTAAATTATGTTGGCAATCCATCGGTTAATCTTCTTTGACATGATAGGGTATAGTATCAATACCCTATGTCGTTCGGAATCCGATTGTAGTTTCCGATGGCATTGCGACGGATGCCGACGGGTATTCAAATTCCATCAGGAATCCATCGGATTAGCTTTTCTGACACGATAGGGTATAGTATGAATACCCTATGTCGTCGAGAATCCGACTAGAGTTTTCGATGGCATTGCGACGGGTTTTGTAGTTCTGTCGAAAATCCATCGCGACGAGGAATATAATTATTTTTAGAAAATATTATTTGACTCTTAAAATTAAAGTATCATAAAAAACTAAAACATTGCAATCACATATTTAATCTGAATTTGATGAACATTCTGAAATAGCTGAATTTTCGTTGTCAAACTCGCCAATCTCCTCTTCTGAATCTTGAAATACAATGTAATCTTCGTTTGTGGTGTCATCAACAACAAGATTAACTTCAAGAAAAGTCTCTATGGAACCTAAATTACCAATTGTGCTTTGCTGCATAGGGTCATACTTGGAAACACCTCATACCATTCATCTAGGGTGTATTGATGTCACTGTAATCCAATGATCTTGTTTGTTCTTCACACGAGGATATTGAATGTAACAAACCTGGTCCGCTTGTGATGCAAGTATAAAAGGATCATATTTTTTATGTCGCTTACGAGAGTGGACAGATGTAACACTGAATACGTGTTGACGTTGACCAATTACTGGGTCATACCAGTCATAGTGGAACACAATACACCTCAAATCAATCATTCATGGATAGTGAACTTCTAATATTTCACAAAGAGCACCGTTGTATAAAATTTCACCAAATTGAGATGATATACCATAATTAGAAGTTGATTGTGAGGTTCCTATGCGATAAGTCTTAAAACCATTTCCACGAGTGTAGTACATTGGATAAGATTTTGCCATAAATGTAGGATCATTCACCAACTCAACTAACCACGTGGGAAACGTTATCCCCTTAGAATTACCCGTAGTAACTTGCAAAATAATTGAATGCACTCAACTATATATTTATATATATAGGAAATTATTATTGAAAATTACATAATTAATTAACACTGGCGTAAAAGTGCAACCAACTTGCAAATTCGCTCTTTTTAAGTTTGACCAACTCATTCTCTGTGTAATTTGAATAATGAACATGTATTTGATCCATGTATATCCTGTTATAAACAAAATAATTAAAATAAAGTATAATAACATTTCCAAAAAATTTAAATGAATGTACCTTTCATATTCCAAAACGTTATCGCAATTTGTCAAAATATACAAATGCAAGTGTTTGTGTTTCTCCTCTGATAGACGTCGTGTCTTCTATTTTCCACTTAAACGTCCAATTTGTGCAAATACTTCTGGCACATACACTGGATATCTTGGTTTTTCTCCTCTATCATCATGTCGTGCAGGTTATCTATTTTTGGTTTGGACTTGCGATGGAAAATAGTAGCTGGCGAAGTTAGATGTTTCTTCATTAATACTTTGTGCGACGATTGAACCTTCAACCTAGCAAGATTTTAACTTTTTTCTCTAGGTGGAACATATATCTCTCAAAAGGATACATCCATCGGTACTGGAACATGTCCTCCAAGCACTGTTTCTCTAGGGAGGTGAATAGTAAGATGTTCCTTAACATAAAAAATGCTGGTGGAAATATTTTCTCGATGTTACAAATAAGAACCGGTATTGTTTCCTCCAAATTTTGTATATCGTCTCCAGTGAGTGATCTTGTACATAACTCTAGGAAAAAAGCACCAATCCTTGCATAATAAAAAAGTTAATCCGGCTGGAAAATTATGATTATATATAAAATAATTTAAACGTACCAACAATTGCTTCGTGGACGTTTTTAGGCAGACGATCGCTAAAGGCAAATGGAAATAGTCTTTGCGTGACAACATGACAATCATGAATTTTCATCCCTGTAAATTTTCCTTCAATAGTATCGACATAATTACAAAGATTAGATGCGTATCCGTCTGGAAATTTGACACTATGCTTAATCCACTCAAAGAACTCGTTTTGCATGCGCATCCAACCGGAATGCGGGAGAAAATGATTTTCCATTCGACATTACATGTAGTTCCTTCTGGGAACAAATATCTGGCAAATCCAATCTAGATTTCAAATTATCTTTCGTTTTCCCTTGCACATTTAGAACAATATTCATTATGTTGTCGAAACAATTCTTTTCAATGTACATAACATCTAGATTGTGGCGCAACAGTTGGTCCTTCCAATATGGTAAAACTCAAAAAAATACTCCTCTTGTGCCAATTATGGTATTCGCCACAACCATCAACAAGATAATGTCCGTTACCTCCACATGAAACCATTCTCTCAGCACCAAAATCTTTAAGTTGAGTCATCATATAATTCCCATCAAGCATAGGAGGTTGACCATCAAAATTTTTTTGTTTTTCCTAAATAATATTGTGCTCCGGCGATATGGATGATCTTGTGGTAGAAAGCGTCGATGACAATCGAACCAAGTATTCTTTCGTCTGTGTTTCAGTTGGAATGCATCAGTATTATCTTGAAAAGATGGGCATGCTAACTTTCCATGCGTCGACCATCCTGATAACATAACATATGCTCGAAAATCACTTATGGTCCACATAAGTACTACTCGCATCAAGAAGTTCTGTTGGTTGGAAACATCAAATGCTTCGACACCATTTTCCCACAAAATTTTTAACTCATGAATTAGTGGCTCCAAGAAAATATCAAGCGATCGATTATGATGCTCCGGACCAGGGAAGAGAATTGTTAGAAACAAAAACTCTCGTTTCATTGTTAGAGGTGCAATGTTATCATCAAGTAATATATCTCTAACAAAATTAGTTATCTCATTCACACAATCTTCAGGCAAGTTGAAATCCGTCTTTATCGTCATACGATAATCCATATCTACATCCTTTATACAAAGGCTGCATGGATGCATCTAACATATCAAAAAATTTCTGGGCTTCCAAATTAGGTTCCTCTATTCTACTCCTATCTTCAATGTACGATGCTCTTTGTTCATGAAACGCATCATTCACCATCTGAACAGTACCTCCATTTACATCAACTTCTGATGCCAGTTCCTCTACCCTAACATTAGTACTATCTAACCTTTTTGAAGTACTACCATAATATTGCATTGTTGCATCAATTTCTCCATGTGAATACCAAATTTTGTAACTCGGCATAAATCAAGTCCTATACAAATGTCATAAAATCTTCAACACCTTGCGAAAATTCATCCGTTAATTCTCCCGTTGTTGGATCATACCGAAGTATATCTACCACGATCGAAAATAATCGAAAGAACCTAGAGAGGACATTTTGTTAAAAACTTTTGTTCTGGTGAAATTGTGAAGGAGCAAAGCGTATTTATATTGAAAATTCGAAGATTATCACGAGTTTTTAACAGATTATCATGAGTTTTTAACAGATTGTTTTAAATTTTTAACATATTATTACAAATTTTTAACAGATTGTTACGAATTTTTAACAGATTGTTATGAATTTTTAACAGATTATTATGAATTTTTAACAGATTATTACGAATTTTTAACAGATTCTTACGAATTTTTAACAGATTCTTACGAATTTTTAACAGATTATTACAAATTTTAACAGATTATTACAAATTTTTAACAGATAATCACAAAGTTTTAACATATAATCACAAATTTTTAACATATTATTCTTAAGAATATTCCGATTTTCAACATAATTCCGATGGTTTCCGACCACTATCCAATACTTCTGACGACCAACCGACGACCCTCGACGTTTACAGATCAACCAAACTAACAATTGCCAAAAAATAGGAATTCGTCGGAAAGTCATCCGAACTACCGACGAATTTCCGACGACGTTTAGATTTATTTTTGTAGAAAAGTAATTAAGTGGAATCAGTCAACCAATATATTCTGGACGGATTCCAGACGGATAGTAAAAACCATAATCCATCGGGAAGTAGTCGGTGGAAAACCGACGGTTTCGATTTCATCGGCAATATCCAATGGTTTTGAGAGGATATCCCAACGTTGACTTTGTCATCGGAAACCTGACGGATGTCCGTCAGGTTTTACCATCGATTTCCCGACGATAGTGCAAACGTCGGGATTTACCGACGCAACACTAACGAAATGTTTCGCTTGGTAATCCATTGGAAAACCATCGCATAGGTGTTGGAACTTTCCGATGATTTTATTTCCATTGTAAATGCCGGCGGAAATGTTAATGTTTTCTTGTAGTGTAGAGCCGTAGAGGAGTACTTTAAGGGGATGGAAACCTTATTGCTTAGGGCTGATGTTCAAGAGGATAGTGAAGCTACTATGGCTAGATTTATGGGTGGCCTTAATAGGGAAATCATAAATAGGCTAGAGGTTCACCATTATGTGGAAATAGAAAAACTTCTCCATAAGGCTATCATGTTCAAAAAACAACTTAAGAGGTAAAACCCTAAACACGGATTTCGTTCTACTGGGTTTAGCCAACCTAAGGAGGATAAGTCTAGCAAAGATTACAAGCCTTTCACTAAAACTAAGGTAGAAGATTCGAAATTTAAGGGAATGGATACGGGTTCTAGTACCTAAACTAGGGAAATTTAGTGTTTTAAGTGTAAGGCTTTGGTCACTACTCTAGGGAATATTCCAATAAATCAACCATAGTTATAGCTATTTCTGTT